>JAJUPC010000126.1:0-600000 GCA_023614405.1 Avena insularis | reverse complement strand
CTCAGGCCCGTTCTGAGAGATATGAGATCTCTGAGAAGTTCTTTAACTGCAAGATGGAGGAAGGGAGTTCCGTTAGTGAGCACGCCATTAAGATGTCGGGCTACACTCAACGCCTTGAGCAATTGGACTGCAAGATTCCAGAGGAGCTCAAGATTGTGAGGTTCTGCAATCACTCCCTCCCAGCTACAAAAGTTTTGTAGTGACTCACAATCAGATTGGTTCCACTGATACGATCACCGAGCTCTTCGCAAAGCTGAAGGCTGCGGAGGTGGACATCAAAAAGGATAATCATGTGTTGATGGTCAACAAGCCCTCCTTTAAGAAAGGTAAAGGTGCAAAGAAGCCCTTCAAGAAAGGCGGCGGCAAGCGCGTTGCCCCTGCTGAGAAGAAGCTCAAGGCTGGTCCTAAGCCGGACACTGAGTGCTTCTATTGCAAGGACAAGGGTCACTGGAAGCGCAACTGTCCGAAGTACTTAGCGGACAAGAAGGCTGGCACCATCAAAGGTATATTTGATATACATGTTATTGATGTTTTCCTTACTAGCCCTCGTTGTAGTGCCTGGGTATTTGATACCGGTTCAGTTGCTAATATTTGTAACTCGAAACAGGAGCTGCGGAATAGACGGCGGCTTGCGAGGGATGAGGTGACGATGCGCGTTGGCAACGGATCAAGAGTTGATGTGATGGCCGTCGGCACGCTCTCCTTAGTTTTACCTTCGGGATTAGTTTTAAACCTTAATAAATGTTATTATGTGCCTGCGTTGAGCATGAACATTATTTCTGGATCGTGTTTATTGCAAGACGGTTATTCATTTAAATCGGAGAATAATGGTTGTTCTATTTATATGAGTAACATCTTTTATGGTCATGCACCTCTTGTGAGTGGTTTATTTCTTCTAAATCTCGAAAGGGATGAAACACACATCCATAACATTGAGGCTAAGAGATGCAAAGTAGATAGTGATAATACTACTTATTTGTGGCACTGTCGTCTAGGTCATATTGGTGTAAAGCGCATGAAGAAACTCCATTCTGATGGACTTTTGGAGTCTCTTGATTTTGAATCATTTGACACATGCGAACCATGCCTCATGGGCAAGATGATCAAAACCCCGTTCTCCGGTATGATGGAGCGAGCAACGGACTTGTTGGAAATCATACATACTGATGTATGCAGACCGATGAGTGTTTCGACGCGCGGTGGATATCGCTATTTTCTCACTTTTACCGATGACTTAAGTATATATGGGTATATCTATTTAATGAAACATAAATCTGAAACGTTTGAAAAGTTCAAAGAATTTCAGAATGAAGTGGAGAACCATCGTAACAAAAGATTAAGTTTCTACGATCCGATCGTGGGGGCGAATATTTGAGTTATGATTTTCTCACGCATCTCAAAGCAAGTGGAATCGTTTCACAACTCACGCCACCCGGAACACCACAGCACAATGGTGTGTCTGAACGCCGGAATCGAACCCTATTAGATATGGTCCGATCGATGATGTCTCTTACTGATTTGCCGTTATCATTTTGGGGTTATGCATTAGAAACCGCTGCATTCACTTTAAATAGGGCTCCATCTAAATCCGTTGAGACGACATCGTATGAACTGTGGTTTGGTGCTAAACCTAAGTTGTCGTTTCTTAAAGTTTGGGGATGCGAATCTTACGTCAAGAAGTTGATGCCGGACAAGCTCGAACCCAAAGCGGAGAAATGCGTCTTCATAGGATACCCTAAGGAAATTATTGGGTATACCTTCTATCACAGAACCGAAGGCAAATTGTTTGTCGCAAAGAACGGTTCCTTTCTTGAGAAGGAGTTTCTCTCGAAAGAAGTGAGTGGGAGGAAAGTAGAGCTAGACGAGGTTATTGAACCTTCTCTTGAATTGGAGAGTAGCGCAGCACCTGAAATTGTTCCAAAGGTTACCGCACCAACAATAGAGGAAGCTAATGACAAGGATCATGAAGCTTGGACGATCTTGCTCTTGAACGTCGCAGTCGACAAGGTCGCGTGCCCCTCCCGAGTGGTAATACGGCAACCCTGTCTTGACAGTCTTGTTAGTAGAAGACAGTGAACCTACGAACTATGAGGAAGCGATGATGAGCCCAGACTCTGAGAAATGGCTAGAAGCCATGAAATCCGAATTGGGATCCATGAGCGAAAACCAAGTATGGACTTTGGTGGACCCTTCTAGCGACCGAAAGGCCGTTGAGTGCAAATGGATCTTCAAGAAGAAAACGGACGCAGATGGTAATGTTACCGTCTATAAAGCACGGCTTGTTGCGGAAGGTTTTCGACAAGTTCAAGGTGTTGACTATGATGAGACTTTCTCTCCCGTAGCGATGTTTAAGTCCATTTGGATTTTATTAGCAATTGCTGCGTTTCACGATTATGAAATATGGCAAATGGATGTCAAGACTACTTTCCTCAATGGCAACATTGATGAAGAGTTTTATATGATGCAACCCGAAGGTTTTGTCGATCCTAAGGATGCTGATAAAGTATGCAAACTTCAGCGTTCCATTTATGGACTGAAGCAAGCATCTCGGAGTTGGAACCTTCGTTTTGATCAAGTGATCAAGAGCTTTGGATTTGTTCCAAATTGCTACGAAGCTTGCATCTACAAGAAAGTGAGTGGGAGCTCGGTGACATTTCTGGTACTATATGTGGATGACATATTGATTATTGGAAATGACATCAACATGCTTAACGATGTGAAGAGTTATTTGAACAAGTGTTTTTCAATGAAAGACCTAGGTGAAGCTCTTATATATTGGGCATCAAAATCTATAGAGATAGACAAAGACGCCTGATAGCTTTAAGCCAAAGTACATACCTAGACAAAGTTCTGAAAAGGTTCAGAATGGATAAGGCATTGAAAGGTTCAGTACCTATGTTGTCAGGTAAGATATTGAGCAAGGCTCAGTGTCCAGCTACGGTAAATGATAGGGAAGCTATGAGCAAAGTGCCTTATGCCTCGGCCATAGGTTCCATCATGTATGCCATGCTGTGTACTAGACCGGATGTGTCCAATGCTCTTAGTTTGACGAGCAGATATCAAAGTGATCCAGAGGAACATTTGGACAGCCGTGAAGAACATCCTAAGGTACCTAAATAGGACTAAAGAAATGTTCTTAGTCTATGGGGGTGATGAACAGCTCATCGTAAAAGGTTACGTCGATGCTAGTTTCGACACCGACAAGGATGATTGTAAATCTCAGACAGGATACGTGTATATTTTGAATGGAGGAGCTGTGAGCTAGAGAAGCTGCAAACAAAGCGTGATCGCGGGATCTACAGTAGAAGCGAAATACATGGCTGCTGCAGAAGCGTCAAGTGAAGGAGTTTGGATCAGGAACTTCATCACTGAGCTTGGCGTGGTTCCAAGTGCATTGGACCCATTGGAGATATTGTGTGACAACACTGGCGCCATAGCACTCGCTAAGGAACCAAGATATCATCCAAAGACCAAGCATATCAACCGCAAGTTTCATATAATCCGATATTATATAGCAGATGGAGATCTGAAGATCAGCAAAGTACATACAGATCTGAATGTCGCAGATCCATTGACTAAACCTCTTCCACGTGTAAAACATGATCAGCACCTCAGTGCCATGGGTGTGAGATTGTTGCCAAATGTAAACTAGATTATTGACTCTAGTGCAAGTGGGAGACTGTTGGAATTATGCCCTAGAGGCAATAATAAAGATGTTATTATTATAATTCTTGTTCATGATAAAGTTTATATTCCATGCTAGAATTGTATTAAGCGGAAACATTAATACTTGTGTGGTTTGTGAACAACACCGTGTCCCTAGTACGCCTCTATGGACTAGCTCATTGATCAATGATGGTTAAGGTTTCCTAACCATAGACATGAGTTGTCAATTGATAATGAGATCATATCATTGGGAGAATGATATGGTGGATGAGACCAAACTAAGCAAAGCTATTAGATCGTTTCATCGTGTTCGTCTTTGTGAAGCTTTTCTCATGTCAAATATTGTATTCCTTAGACCATGAGATAATACAACTCCCTGGTATCGGAAGAAAGCTTTGAGGTCATCAAACGTCATCCTATGAGAGGGTGATCATAAAGGTGTCTCTCAGGTGATCGGAAAGTATCTGTTGGGTTGTATGTATCGAGATGGGATTTGTCCCTCCCAAGTCGGAGAGATATACTTCGGGCCCACTCGGTAATCGATATCAACACCGCTTGCAAGCATGTGGTTAAGGAGTTAATCACAAAGTGATATCGGATTACGGAACGAGTAAAGTACTTGCTGTGAACGAGATTGAACTAGGTATGACGATACCGACGATCGAATCTCGGGCAAGTAAAATATCGCGAGACGAAGGGAATATATATGGGATTGATTGAATCCTGGCATCGTGGTTCATCCGATATGATCATTGATGAATGTGTGGGAGTCAATATGGGTGCCTGCCCGCTGTTGATTATTGATAGAAGATCATGTCTGCATATTCTCGAACCCGCAGGGTCACACACTTAACGTGTCTCGACGCTAGGATAGATTGGATACTTGGTTTATGAATTTTTGTTCGGAGTCTCGGATGGGATCCAGGACATCACGAGAGGTTCCGGAGTGGTCCGGAGAATAAGATTCATATAAGGCAGTGCAGTTTTTGGAGTTCGGAATTGTTCCGGATTAATCGGTATTATACCGGAAGCTTCTAGAACCTTCCGGAAGGGGACCAACGTGGCCCCACCTTCCGGGAGGGGGCATGGGCCTATGAGGGAGTGTCCTGGCCGCATTGGGCCAGGGGCACAAGGCCCCATAGGGCCCAGCCGATCCTAGATAAGTTTAAATCGTTTAAACTAGAGATAAGATAGGGTTTCTAGATAAGGGAGAGTTTAAATTGTTTAAACTAGAGATAGGCTTGGAGGATGGGCAAGGGCTGGCCGCACCCCCCCTCTATATATAGAGGGCTGGTGCGCCCCCTCCCCCCAACCTACACCTTCCTCCAAACCCTAGTTGCCCTGCTGCCCTCCTCTCTCCCTCCCGACTGTTTGTAGGCGAAGCCCTGCGGCAGAAATTCTCCACCATATACACCACGCCGTCGTGTTGTAGATCCAATCTATCTCTCCACCCTACTTGCTGGTCCGAGGAAGGAGGAGACGTCGAGGTGTTGCACGTGTGCATCTCACGGAGGCACCGCCACTTGTGGTGCTAGATCGGATCGGATCGCGAGGAGGAGAAGCGAGTACGACTACATCACCCACGCCCGATTTAACGCCCGCTGTGGCGAATCTTCAAGGGTATGAAGATCTAATCCAATCTCTCTTGTTGTTTGCATCTCCTAGATTAGATCTTCGCTTTCCCTCTGTTCGCTTCCGTAGAAAATTTTGATTTACTATGCTGCGAAACCCCTTCACTACTACCCTAGACCGAAGCTGGCCAGTGTGGGAAGTGCATGGACAAGCAATATGTTGTTTGTAAAACAAGGGATTTGAGTGTTTGTGAGGGCATGTTGGAGCAATGTGCAAAAGGAGAGCACATTCCTTGAACTCTTGGCCTGACAATTTGTCCGTACTTGTGCAAAACACCCCTAAAATCCCAGATTTTAGCCGTCTACCGTGCCGAAGGCATGCCCAAGCATGCCATCACTGCTCATTGAAGTGATATAAGTGTGTGGTGTGTTATTGTGATCCATTGTGCCAATTTGAGGACATTCATCGATAGTCATGCCGCAATCCCGACGGGTAGACGCGTTACACCCTACTACCCTAGACCGAAGCTGGCCAGTGTGGGAAGTGCATGGCCAAGCAACATGTTGTTTGTAAAACAAGGGATGTGAGTGTTTGTGAGGGCATGGTGGACCAATGTGCAAAAGGATAGCTCATTCCTTGAACACTTGGCCTGACGATTCGTCCGTACTTGTGCGAAACACCCCTAAAACCCTAGACTTTAGCCGTCTACCGTGCCGAAGGCATGCCCAAGCATGCCATCACTGCTCATTGAAGTGATATAATTGTGTGGTGTGTCATTGTGAGCCATTGTGCCAAGTTTGAGGCCATTCATAAATAGTCATGCCGCTATCCCGACGGGTAGACGCGTTACACCCTACTACCATAGACCGAAGCTGGCCAGTGTGGCAAGTGCATGGGAAAGCAACTAGTTGTTTGTAAAACAAGGGATTTGAGTGTTTGTGAGGGCATGTTGGATCAATGTGCAAAAGGAGAGCACATTCCTTGAACACTTGGCCTGACAATTTGTCCGTACTTGTGCGAAACACCCCTAAAATCCCAGATTTTAGCCGTCTACCGTGCGAAGGCATGCCCAAGCATGCCATCACTGCTCATTGAAGTGATATAAGTGTGTGGTGTGTTATTGTGATCCATTGTGCCAATTTGAGGACATTCATCGATAGTCATGCCGCAATCCCGACGGGTTGACGCGTTACACCCTACTACCCTAGACCGAAGCTGGCCAGTGTGGGAAGTGTATGGCCAAGGAACATGTTGTTTGTAAAACAAGGGATGTGAGTGTTTGTGAGGGCATGGTGGAGCAATGTGCAAAAGGATAGCACATTCCTTGAACACTTGGCCTGACGATTCGTCCGTACTTGTGCGAAACACCCCTAAAACCCTAGATTTTAGCCGTCTACCGTGCCGAAGGCATGCCCAAGCATGCCATCACTGCTCATTGAAGTGATATAATTGTGTGATGTGTCATTGTGAGCCATTGTGCCAAGTTTGAGGCCATTCATCAATAGTCATGCCGCTATCCCGATGGGTAGACGCGTTACACCCTACTACCCTAGACCGAAGCTGGCCAGTGTGGGAAGTGCATGGGAAAGCAACTTGTTGTTTGTAAAACAAGGTATGTGAGTGTTTGTGAGGGAATGGTGGAGCAATGCGCAAAAGGAGAGCACATTCCTTGAACGCTTGGCCTGACGATTCGTCCGTACTTGTGGGAAACATCCCTAAAACCCTAGATTTTAGCTGTCATCAGGTGAAGGCATGCCCAAGCATGCCATCACTGCTCATTGAAGTGATATAAGTGTGTTGTGTGTCATTGTGAGCCATTGTGCCTAGTATTAGGCCATTCATCAATAGTCATGCCGCTATCCCGACGGGTAGACGCGTTACACCCTACTACGCTAGACCGAAGCTGGCCAGTGTGGGAAGTGCATGGCCAAGCAACATGTTGTTTGTAAAACAGGGGATGTGAGTGTTTGTGAGGGCATGGTGTAGCAATGTGCAAAAGGATAACACATTCCTTGAACACTTGGCCTGACGATTCGTCAATACTTGCGCGAAACACCCCTAAAACCCAATATTTTAGCAGTCTACTGTGCCGAAGGCATGCCCAAGCATGCCATCACTGCTAATTGAAGTGATATAAGTGTGTGGTGTGTCATTGTGATCCATTGTTCCAAGTTTGAGTCCATTCATCAATAGTCATGCCGATATCCCGACGGGTAGACGCGTTACACCCTACTACCCTAAACCGAAGCTGGCCAGTGTGGGAAGTGCATGGACAAGCAACATGTTGTTTGTAAAACAAGGGATTTGAGTGTTTGTGAGGGCATGTTGGAGAAATGTGAAAAAGCAGAGCACATTCCTTGAACACTTGGCCTGACGATTCGTTCGTACTTGTGCGAAACACCCCTAAAACCCTAGATTTTAGTCGTCTACCGTGCCGAAGGCATGCCCAAGCATGCCATCACTGCTCATTGAAGTGATATAAGTGTGTGGTGTGTCATTTTTAAGCCATTGTTCCAAGTTTGAGGCCATTCATCAATAGTCATGCCGCTATCCCGACGGATAGACGCGTTACACCCTACTACCCTAGACCGAAGCTGGCCAGTGTGGGAAGTGCATGGACAAGCAACATGTTCTTTGTAAAACAAGGGATTTGATTTTTTGTCAGGGCATGTTGGAGAAATGTGAAAAAGGAGAGCACATTCCTTGAACACTTGGCCTGACAATTTGTCCGTACTTGTGCGAAACACCCCTAAAATCCCAGATTTTAGCCGTCTACCGTGCCGAAGGCATGCCCAAGCATGCCATCACTGCTCATTGAAGTGATATAAGTGTGTGGTGTGTTATTGTGATCCATTGTGCCAACTTGAGGACATTCATCGATAGTCATGCCGCAATCCCGACGGGTAGACGCGTTACACCCTACTACCCTAGACCGAAGCTGGCCAGTGTGGGAAGTGCATGGCCAAGCAACATGTTGTTTGTAAAACAAGGGATGTGAGTGTTTGTGAGGGCATGGTGGAGCAATGTGCATAAGGATAGCACATTCCTTGAACATTTGGCCTGACGATTCGTCCGTACTTGTGCGAAACACCCCTAAAACCCAATATTTTAGCAGTCTACCATGCCAAAGGCATGCCCAAGCATGCCATCACTTCTCATTGAAGTGATATAAGTGTGTGGTGTGTCTTTGTGAGCCATTGTGCCAAGTTTGAGGCCATTCAACAATAGTCATGCCGCTATCCCGACGGGTAGAAGCGTTACACCCTACTACCCTAAACCGAAGCTAGCCAGTGTGGGAAGTGCATGGCCAAGCAACATGTTGTTTGTCAAACAAGGGATTTCAGTGTTTGTGAGTGCATGGTGGAGCAATGTGCAAATGGAGAGCACATTCCTTGAACAGTTGGCTTGACGATTCGTCCGTACTTGTGTGAAACACCCCTAAAACCCTAGATTTTAGCCGTCTACCGTGCCAAAGGCATTCCCAAGGATGCCATTACTGCTCATTGAAGTGATATGAGTGTGTGGTGTGTAATTGTGAGCCATTGTGCCAAGTTTGAGGCCATTTATCAATAGTCATGCCGCTATCCCGACGGGTAGAGGCGTTACAACCCTACTACCCTAGACCGAAGCTGGCCAGTGTGGGAAGTGCATGGCCAAGCAACATGTTGTTTGTAAAACAAGGGATTTGATTGTTTGTGAGGTAATGGTGGAGCAATGTGCAAAAGGAGAGCATATTCCATGAACACTTGGCCTGACGATTCGTCCGTACTTGTGCGAAACACACCTAAAACCCTAGATTTTTGTCGTCTACCGTGCCGAAGGCATGCCCAAGCATGCCATCACTGGTCATTGAAGTGATATAAGTGTGTGGTGTGTCATTGTGAGCCATTGTGCCAAGTTTGAGGCCATTCATCAATAGTCATGCCGCTATCCCGACGGGTAGACGCGTTACACCCTACTACCCTAGACCGAAGGCGGCTTGTGGAAGTGCATGGACAAGCAACATGTTGTTTGTAAAACAAGGGATTTGAGTGTTTGTGAGGGAATGGTGGAGCAATGTTCAAAATGATAGCACATTCCTTGAACACTTGGCCTGACGATTCGTCCGTACTTGTGCGAAACACCCCTAAAACCCTAGATTTTAGCCGTCTACCGTGCCGAAGGGATGCCCAACCATGCCATCACTGCTCATTGAAGTGATATAAGTGTGTGGTGTGTAATTGTGAGCCATTGTGCCAAGTTTGAGGCCATTCATCAATAGTCATGCCGCTATCCCGACGGGTAGACGCGTTACACCCTACTACCCTAGACCGAAGCTGGCCAGTGTGGGAAGTGCATGGCCAAGCAACATGTTGTTTGTAAAACAAGGGATTTGAGTGTTTGTTATGGCATGGTGGAGCAATGTGAAAAAGCAGAGCACATTCCTTGAACACTTGGCCTGACGATTTGTCCGTACTTGTGCGAAACACCCCTAAAACCCTATATTTTAGCCGTCTACCGTGCCGAAGGCATGCCCAAGCATGCCATCGCTGCTCATTGAAGTGATATAAGTGTGTGGTGTGTCATTGTGAGCCATTGTGCCAAGTTTGAGGCCATTCATCAATAGTCATGCCGCTATCCCGACGGGTAGACGCGTTACACCCTACTACCCTAGACCGAAGCTGGCCAGTGTGGGAAGTGCATGGCCAAGTAACATGTTGTTGGTAAAACAAGGGATGTGAGTGTTTGTGAGGGCATGGTGGATCAATGTGCAAAAGGAGAGCACATTCCTTGAACACTTGGCCTGACGATTTGTCCGTACTTGTGCGAAACACCCCTAAAACCCTAGATTTTAGCCGTCTACCGTGCCGAAGGCATGCCCAAGCATGCCATCACTGGTCATTGAAGTGATATAAGTGTGTGGTGTGTCATTGTGAGCCATTGTGCCAAGTTTGAGGCCATTCATCAATAGTCATGCCGCTATCCCGGGGGTGAGCGTTACACCCTACTACCCTAGACCGAAGCTGGCCAGTGTGGGAAGTGCATGGACAAGCAACATGTTGTTTGTAAAACAAGGGATTTGAGTGTTTGTGAGGGAATGGTGGAGCAATGTTCAAAATGATAGCACATTCCTTGAACACTTGGCCTGACGATTCGTCCGTACTTGTGCGAAACACCCCTAAAACCCTAGATTTTAGCCGTCTACCGTGCCGAAGGGATTCCCAACCATGCCATCACTGCTCATTGAAGTGATATAAGTGTGTGGTGTGTAATTGTGAGCCATTGTGCCAAGTTTGAGGCCATTCATCAATAGTCATGCCGCTATCCCGACGGGTAGACGCGTTACACCCTACTACCCTAGACCGAAGCTGGCCAGTGTGGGAAGTGCATGGCCAAGCAACATGTTGTTTGTAAAACAAGGGATTTGAGTGTTTTTTATGGCATGGTGGAGCAATGTGAAAAAGCAGAGCACATTCCTTGAACACTTGGCCTGACGATTTGTCCGTACTTGTGCGAAACAACCATAAAACCCTAAATTTTAGCCGTCTACCGTGTCGAAGGCATGCCCAAGCATGCCATCACTGCTCATTGAAGTGATATAAGTGTGTGGTGTGTCATTGTGAGCCATTGTGCCAAGTTTGAGGCCATTCATCAATAGTCATGCCGCTATCCCGACGGGTAGACGCGTTACACCCTACTACCCTAGACCGAAGCTGGCCAGTGTGGGAAGTGCATGGCCAAGCAACATGTTGTTTGTAAAACAAGGGATGTGAGTGCTTGTGAGGGCATGGTGGAGCAATGTGCAAAAGGAGAGCACATTCCTTGAACACTTGGCCTGACGATTCGTCCGTACTTGTGCGAAACACCCCTAAAACCCTAGATTTTAGCCGTCTACCGTGCCGAAGGCATGCCCAAGCATGCCATCACTGCTCATTGAAGTGATATAAGTGTGTGGTGTGTCATTGTGAGCCATTGTTCCAAGTTTGAGGCCATTCATCAATAGTCATGCCGCTATCCCGACGAGTAGACGCGTTACACCCTACTACCCTAGACCGAAGTTGGCCAGTGTGGGAAGTGCATGGCCAAGCAATATGTTGTTTGTAAAACAAGGGATTTGAGTGTTTGTAAAGTCATGGTGGAGCAATGTGAAAAAGGAGAGAGCATTCCTTGAACACTTGGCCTGATGATTCGTCCGTACTTGTGCGAAACACCCCTAAAACCCTAGAATTTAGTCGTCTACCGTACGGGTATGCCATCACTGTTCATTCAAGTGATATAAGTGTGTGGTGTGTCATTGTGAGCCATTGTGCCAAGTTTGATGCCATTCATCAATATCCATGCCGCTATCCTGACAGGTAGATGCGTTACACCCTACTACCCTAGACCAAAGCTGGCCAGTGTGGGAAGTGCATGGCCAAGCAACATGTTGTTTGTAAAACAAGGGATGTGAGTGTTTGTGAGGGCATGGTGGAGCAATGTGAAAAAGCAGAGCACATTCCTTGAACACTTGGCCTGGCGATTCGTCCGTACTTGTGCGAAACACCCCTAAAACCCTAGATTTCAGTCGTCTACCGTGCCGAAGGCATGCCCAAGCATGCCATCGCTGCTCATTGAAGTGATATAAGTGTGTGGTGTGTCATTGTGAGCCATTGTTCCAAGTTTGAGGCCATTCATCAATAGTCATGCCGCTATCCCGACGGGTAGACGCGTTACACCCTACTACCCTAGACCGAAGCTGGCCAGTGTGGGAAGTGCATGGACAAGCAACATGTTGTTTGTAAAACAAGGGATTTGAGTGTTTGTGAGGGCATGTTAGACCAATGTGCAAAAGGAGAGCACATTCCTTGAACACTTGGCCTGACAATTTGTCCGTACTTGTGCGAAACACCCCTAAAATCCCAGATTTTAGCCGTCTACCGTGCCGAAGGCATGCCCAAGCATGCCATCACTGCTCATTGAAGTGATATAAGTGTGTGGTGTGTTATTGTGATCCATTGTGCCAATTTGAGGACATTCATCGATAGTCATGCCGCAATCCCGACGGGTAGACGCGTTACACCATACTACCCTAAACCGAAGCTGGCTAGTGTGGGAAGTGCATGGCCAAGCAACATGTTGTTTGTAAAACAAGGGATGTGAGTGTTTGTGAGGGCATGGTGGAGCAATGTGCAAAAGGATAGCACATTCCTTGAACACTTGGCCTGACGATTCGTCCGTACTTGTGGGAAACATCCCTAAAACCCTAGATTTTAGTTGTCTACCGTGCCGAAGGCATGCCCAAGGATGCCATCACTGCTCATTGAAGTGATATAAGTGTTTGGTGTGTCATTGTGAGCCATTGTGCCAAGTTTGAGGCCATTCATCAATAGTCATGCCGCTATCCCGACGGGTAGACACGTTACACCCTACTACCCTAGACCGAAGCTGGCCAGTGTGGGAAGTGCATGGCCAAGCAACATGTTGTTTGTAAAACAAGGGATGTGAGTGTTTGTGAGGGCATGGTGTAGCAATGTGCAAAAGTATAGCACATTCCTTGAACACTTGGCCTGACGATTCGTCCGTACTTGTGCGAAACACCCCTAAAACCCAATATTTTAGCAGTCTACTGTGCCGAAGGCATGCCCAAGCATGCCATCACTGCTAATTGAAGTGATATAAGTGTGTGCTGTGTCATTGTGAGCCATTGTTCCAAGTTTGAGGCCATTCATCAATAGTCATGCCGCTATCCCGACGGGTAGACGCGTTACACCCTACTACCCTAAACCGAAGCTAGCCAGTGTGGGAAGTGCATGGCCAAGCAACATGTTGTTTGTCAAACAAGGGATTTGAGTGTTTGTGAGGGCATGGTGGAGCAATGTGCAAATGGAGAGCACATTCCTTGAATAGTTGGCCTCACGATTCGTCCGTACTTGTGTGAAAAACCCCTAAAACCCTAGATTTTAGCCGTCTACCGTGCCAAAGGCATGCCCAAGCATGCCATCACTTCTCATTGAAGTGATATAAGTGTGTGGTGTGTCATTGTGAGCCATTGTGCCAAGTTTGAGGCCATTCATCAATAGTCATGCCGCTATCCCGACGGGTAGACGCGTTACACCCTACTACCCTATACCGAAGCTGGCCAGTGTGGGAAGTGCATGGCCAAGCAACATGTTGTTTGTAAAAAAATGGATTTGAGTGTTTGTTATGGCATGGTGGAGTAATATGCAAAAGGAGAGCACATTCCTTGAACACCTGGCCTGACGATTCGTCCGTACTTGTGCGAAACACCCCTAAAACCCTAGATCTTAGCCGTCTACCGTGTCGAAGGCATTGCCAAGCATGCCATCACTGCTCATTGAAGTGATATAATTGTGTGGTGTGTCATTGTGAGCCATTGTGCCAAGTTTGAGGCCATTCATCAATAGTCATGCCGCTATCCCAATGGGTAGACGCGTTACACCCTACTACCCTAGACCGAAGCGAGCCAGTGTGGGAAGTGCACGGGAAAGCAACTTGTTGTTTGTAAAACAAGGGATGTGAGTGTTTGTCAGGGAATGGTGGAGCAATGCGCAAAAGGATAGCACATTCCTTGAACACTTGGCCTGACGATTCGTCCGTACTTGTGGGAAACATCCCTAAAACCCTAGATTTTAGATGTTTACCGTGCTGAAGGCATGCCCAAGCATGCCATCACTGCTCATTGAATTGATATAAGTGTGTGGTGTGTCATTGTGAGCCATTGTGCCAAGTTTTAGGCCATTCATCAATAGTCATGCTGCTATCCCGACGGGTAGACGCGTTACACCCTACTACCCTAGACCGAAGCTGGCCAGTGTGGGAACTGCATGGCCAAGCAACATGTTGTTTTTAAAACAAGGGATTTTAGTGTTTGTTATGGCATGGTGGAGCAATGTGCAAAAGGAGAGCACATTCCTTGAACACTTGGCCTCACGATTCATCCGTACTTGTGCGAAACACCCCTAAAACCCTAGATTTTAGCCGTCTACCGTGCCGAAGGCATGCCCAAGCATGCCATCACTGCTCATTTAAGTGATATAAGTGTGTGGTGTGTCATTGTGAGACATTGTGCCAAGTTTGAGGTCATTCATAAATAGTCATGCCGCTATCCCGACGGTAGACGCGTTACACCCTACTACCCTAGATCGAAGCTGGCCAGTGTGGGAAGTGCATGGCCAAGCAACATGTTGTTTGGAAAACAAGTCATGTGAGTGTTTGTGAGGGCATGGTGGAGCAATGTGCAAAACCAAAACACATTCCTTGAACACTTGGCCTGACGATTCGTCTATACTTGTGCGAAACACCACTAAAACCCTAGACTTTAGCCGTCTACCGTGCCGAAGGCATGCCCAAGCATGCCATCACTGCTCATTGAAGTGATATAAGTGTGTGGTGTGTCATTATGAGCCATTGTTCCAAGTTTGAGGCCATTCATAAATAGTCATGCCGCTATCCCGACGGGTAGACGCGTTACACCCTACTACCCTAGACCAGAGCTGGCCAGTGTCGGAAGTGCATGGCCAAGCAACATGTTGTTTGTAAAACAAGGGAATTGAGTGTTTGTGAGGGAATGGTGGAGCAATGTGCAAAAGGAGAGCACATTCCTTGAACACTTGGCCTGACGATTCGTCCGTACTTGTGCGAAACACCCCTAAAACCCTAGATTTTAGCCGTCTACCGTGCCGAAGGGATGCCCAACCATGCCATCACTGCTCATAGAAGTGATATAAGTGTGTGGTGTGTCATTGTGAGCCATTGTGCCAAGTTTGAGGCCATTCATCAATAGTCATGCCGCTATCCGACAGGTAGACGCGTTACACCCTACTACCCTAGACCGAAGCTGGCCAGTGTGGGAAGTGCATGGCCAAGCAACATGTTGTTTGTAAAAAAAGGGATTTGAGTGTTTGTTATGGCATGGTGGCGTAATGTGCAAAATGAGATCACATTCCTTGAACACTTGGCCTGACGATTCGTCCGTACTTGTGCGAAACACCCCTAAAACCCTAGACTTTAGCCGTCTACCGTGCCGAAGGCATGCCCAAGCATGCCATCACTGCTCATTGAAGTGATATAAGTGTGTGGTGTGTCATTATGAGCCATTGTTCCAAGTTTGAGGCCATTCATAAATAGTCATGCCGCTATCCCGATGGGTAGACGCGTTACACCCTACTACCCTAGACCGAAGCTGGCCAGTGTGGGAAGTGCATGGGAAAGCAACTTGTTGTTTGTAAAACAAGGGATGTGAGTGTTTGTGAGGGAATGGTGGAGCAATGCGCAAAAGGAGAGCACATTCCTTGAACACTTGGCCTGACGATTCGTCCGTACTTGTGGGAAACATCCCTAAAACCCTAGATTTTAGCTGTCTACCGTGCTGAAGGCATGCCCAAGCATGCCATCACTGCTCATTGAAGTGATATAAGTGTGTGGTGTGTCATTGTGAGCCATTTTGCCATGTTTTAGGCCATTCGTCAATAGTCATGCCGCTATCCCGACGGGTAGACGCGTTACACCCTACTACCCTAGACCAAAGCTGGCCAGTGTGGGAAGTGCATGGCCAAGCAACATGTTGTTTGTAAAACAAGGGATTTGAGTGTTTGTGAGGGCATGGTGGAGCAATGTGCAAAAGGAGAGCACATTCCTTGAACACTAGGCCTGACGATTCGTCCGTACTTGTGCGAAACACCCCTAAAACCCTAGATTTTAGCCTTCTACCGTGCCGAAGGCATGCCCAAGCATGCCATCGCTGCTCATTGAAGTGATATAGTGTGTGGTGTGTCATTGTGAGCCATTGTGCCAAGTTCGAGGCCATTCATCAATAGTCATGCTGCTATCCTGACGGGTTGACGCGTTACACCCTACTACCCTAGACCGAAGCTGGCCAGTGTGGGAAGTGCATGGCCAAGCAACATGTTGTTTGTAAAACAAGGGATGTGAGTGTTTGTGAGGGCATGGTGGAGCAATGTGCAAAAGGAGAGCATATTCCTTGAACACTTGGCCTGACGATTTGTCTGTACTTTTGCGAAACACCCCTAAAACCCTAGATTTTAGCCGTCTACCGTGCCGAAGGCATGCCCAAGCATGCCATAACTGCTCATTGAAGTGACATAAGTGTGTGGTGTGTCATTGTGAGCCATTGTGCCCAGTTTGAGTTCAATCATCAATAGTCATGCCGCTATCCTGACGGGTAGACGCGTTACACCCTACTACCCTAGACCGAAGCTGGCCAGTGTGGGAAGTGCATGGCCAAGCAACATGTTGTTTGTAAAACAAGGGATTTGAGTGTTTGTGAGGGAATGGTGGAGCAATGTGCAAAAGGAGATCACATTCCATGAACACTTGGCCTGACGATTCGTCCGTACTTGTGCGAAACACCCCTAAAACCCTAGATTTTAGTCGTCTACCGTGCCGAAGGCATGCCCAAGCATGCCATCACTTCTCATTGAAGTGATATAAGTGTGCGGTGTGTCATTGTGAGCCATTGTGCCAAGTTTGAGGCCATTCATCAATAGTCATGCCGCTATCCCGACGGGTAGATGCGTTACACCCTACTACCCTAGACCGAAGCTGGCCAGTGTGGGAAGTGCATGGCCAAGAAACATGTTGTTTGTAAAACAAGTGATTTGAGTGTTTGTGAGGGAATGGTGGAGCAATGTGCAAAAGGATAGCACATTCCTTGAACACTTGCCCTCACGATTCGTCCATACTTGTGCGAAACACCCCTAAAACCTTAGATTTTAGCCGTCTACCATGCTGAAGGCATGCCCAAGCATGCCATCACTGCTAATTGAAGTGATATAAGTGTGTGATGTGTCATCGTGAGCCATTGTTCCAAGTTTGAGGCCATTCAGCAATAGGCATGCAGCTATCCCGACGGGTAGACGCGTTACACCCTACTACCCTAAACCGAAGCTAGCCAGTGTGGGAAGTGCATGGCCAAGCAACATGTTGTTTGTAAAACAAGGGATTTGAGAGTTTGTGAGGGCATGGGGGATCAATGTGCAAAAGGATAGCACATTCCTTGGACAGTTGGCCCGACGATTCGTCCGTACTTGTGGGAAACACCCCTAAAACCCTAGATTTTAGCCGTCTACCGTGCCAAAGGCATGCCCAAGGATGCCATCAGTAGTAATTGAAGTGATATAAGTGTGTGGTGTGTAATTGTGAGCCATTGTTCCAAGTTTGAGGCCATTCATCAATAGTCATGCCGCTATCCCGACGGGTAGACGCGTTACACCCTACTACCCTAGACCGAAGCTGGCCAGTGTGGGAAGTGCATGGCCAAGCAACATGTTGTTTGTAAAACAAGGGATTTGAGTGTTTGTGAGGGAATGGTGGAGCAATGTGCAAATGGAGAGCACATTCCTTGAACAGTTGGCCTGACGATTCGTCCGTACTTGTGTGAAACACCCCTAAAACCCTAGATTTTAGTCGTCTACCGTGCCAAAGGCATGCCCAAGGATGCCATCACTACTCATTGAAGTGATATAAGTGTGTGGTCTGTAATTGTGAGCCATTGTGCCAAATTTGAGGCCATTCATCAATAGTCATGCCGCTATCCCGACGGGTAGACGCGTTACACCCTACTACCCTAGACCGAAGCTGGCCAGTGTGGGAAGTGCATGGCCAAGCAACATGTTGTTTGTAAAACAAGGGATTTGAGTGTTTGCGAGGGAATGGTGGAGCAATGTTCAAGAGGATAGCACATTCTTTGAACACTTGGCCTAACGATTCGTCCGTACTTGTGCGAAACACCCCTAAAACCCTAGATTTTAGCCGTCTACCGTGCCGAAGGCATGCCCAAGCATGCCATCACTGCTCATTGAAGTGATATGAGTGTGTAGTGTGTTATTGTGAGCCATTGTGCCAAGATTGAGACCATTCATCAATAGTCATGCCGCTATCCCGACGGGTAGACGCGTTACACCCTACTACCCTAGACCGAAGCTGGCCAGTGTGGAAAGTGCATGGCCAAGAAACATGTTGTTTGTTAAAAAAGGGATTTGAGTGTTTGTGAGGGCATGGTGGAGCAATTTGGAAAAGGAGAGCACATTCCTTGAACACCTGGCCTGACGCTTCATCCGTACTTGTACGAAACACCCCTAAAACCCCAGATTTTAGCCATCTACCGTGCCGAAGGCATGCCCAAGCATACCATCACTGCTCACTGAAGTGATATAAGTGTGTGGTGTGTCATTGTGAGCCATTGTGACAATTTAGAGGCCATTCATAAATAGTCATGTCGCTATCCCGACGGGTAGACGCGTTACACCCTACTACCCTAGAATGAAGTTGGCTAGTGTGGGAAGTGCATGGCCAAGCAACATGTTGTTTGTAAAACAAGGGATGTGAGTGTTTGTGAGGGCATGGTGGAGCAATGTGCAAAAGGAGAGCACATTGCTTGAACACTTGGCATGACGATTCGTCTGTACTTGTGCAAAACACCCCTAAAACCCCAGATTTTAGCTGTCTACCCTGCCGAAAGCATGCCCAAGCATGCCATCACTGCTCATTGAAGTGATATAAGTGTGTGGTGTGTCATTGTGCCAAGTTTGAGGCCATTCATCAATAGTAATGCCGCTATCCCGACGGGTAGACGCGTTACAACCTACTACCCTAGACCGAAGCTGGCTAGTGTGGGAATTGCATGGCCAAGCAACATGTTTTTTGTAAAACAAGGGATTTGAGTGTTTGTGAGGGAATGTGGAGCAATGTGCAAAAGCAAAGCACATTCCTTGAACAATTGGCCTGATGATTCATCCGTACTTGTGCGAAACACCCCTAAAACCCTAGATTTTAGCCGTCTACCATGCCGAAGGCATGCCCAAGCATGCCATCACTGCTCATTGAAGTGATATGAGTGTGTGGTGTGTCATTGTGAGCCATTGTGCCAAGTTTTAGGCCATTCATCAATAGTCATGCCACTATTCCCACGGGTAGACGCGTTACACCCTACTACCCTAGACCGAAGCTGGCCAGTGTGGGAAGTGCATGGCCAAGCAACATGTTGTTTGTAAAACAAGGGATGTGAGTGTTCGTTAGGGCATGGTGGAGCAATGTGCAAAAGGAGAGAACATTCCTTGAACACTTGGCCTGACGATTCGTCCGTACTTGTGCGAACACCCCTAAAACCCTAGATTTTAGCCGTCTACCGTGCCGAAGGCATGCCCAAGCATGCCATCACTGCTCATTGAAGTTATATAAGTGTGTGGTGTGTCATTGTGAGCCATTGTGCCAAGTTTGAGGCCATTCATCAATAGTCATGCCGCTATCCCGACGGGTAGACGCGTTACACCCTACTACCCTAGATCGAAGCTGGCCAGTGTGGGAAGTGCATGGCCAAGCAACATGTTGTTTGTAAAACAAGGGATGTGAGTGTTTATGAGGGCATGGTGGAGCAATTTGGAAAAGGATAGCACATTCCTTGAACACTTGGCCTGACGATTTGTCCGTACTTGTGCGAAACACCCCTAAAACCCCAGATTTTAGCCGTCTACCGTGCCGAAGGCATGCCCAAGCATGCCATCACTGCTCATTGAAGTGATATAAGTGTGTGGTGTGTCATTGTGAGCAATTTTGACAATTTAGAGGCCATTCATCAATAGTCATGCCGCTATCCCGACGGGTAGACGCGTTACACCCTACTACCCTACACCGAAGCTGGCTAGTGTGGGAAGTTCATGGACAAGCAACATGTTGTTTGTAAAACAAGGGATGTGAGTGTTTGTGAGGGCATGTTGGATCAATGTGCAAAAGGAGAGCACATTCCTTGAACACTTGGCCTGACAATTCGTTTGTACTTGTTCGAAACACCCCTAAAACCCCAGATTTTAGCCGTCTAACCTGCCGAAGGCATGCCCAAGCATGACATCACAGCTCATTGAAGTGATATAAGTGTGTGGTGTGTCATTGTGCCAAGTTTGAGGCCATTCATCAATAGTCATGCCGCTATCCCGACGGGTAGACGCATTACACCCTATTACCCTAGACCGAAGCTGGCCAGTGTGGGAATTGCATGGCCAAGCAACATGTTGTTTGTAAAACAAGGGATTTGAGTGTTTGTGAGGGCATGGTGGAGCAATGTGCAAAAGCAAAGAACATTCCTTGAACACTTGGCCTGATGATTCGTCCGTACTTGTGCGAACACCCCTAAAACCCTAGATTTTAGCCGTCTATCGTGCCGAAGGCATGCCCAAGCATGCCATGACTGCTCATTGAAGTGATATAAGTGTGTGGTGTGTAATTGTGAGCCATTGTGCCAAGTTTGAGGCCATTCATATGTAGTCATGCCGCTATCATGAAGGGTAGACGCATTACACCCTACTACCCTAGACCGAAGCTGGCCAGTGTGGGAAGTGCATGGCCAAGCAACATGTTGTTTGTAAAACAAGGCATGTGAGTGTTTGTGAGGGAATGGTGGAGCAATGTGCAAAACGAGAGAACATTCCTTGAACACTTCGCCTGATGATTCGTCCATACTTGTGTGAAACACCCCTAAAACCCTAGATTTTAGCCGTCTACCATGCCGAAGGCATGCCCAAGCATGCCATCACTGCTCATTGAAGTGATATAAGTGTGTGGTGTGTCATTGTGCCAAGTTTGAGGCCATTCATCAATAGTCATGCTGCTATCCCGACGGGTAGACGTGTTACACCCTACTACACTAGACCGAAGCTGGCCAGTGTGGGAAGTGCATGGCCAAGCAACATGTTTTTTGTAAAACAAGGGATGTGAGTGTTCGTGAGGGCATGGTGGAGCAATGTGCAAAAGGAGAGCACATTCCTTGAACACTTGGCCTGACGATTCGTCCGTACTTGTGCGAACACCCCTAAAACCGTAGATTTTAGCCGTCTACCGTGCCGAAGGCATGCCCAAGCATGTCATCACTGCTCATTGAAGTGATATAAGTGTGTGGTGTGTCATTGTGAGCCATTGTGCCAAGTTTGAGGCCATTCAGCAATAGTCATGCCGCAATCCCGACGGGTAGACGCGTTACACCCTACTACCCTAGACCGAAGCTGGCCAGTGTGGGAAGTGCATGGCCAATCAACATGTTGTTTGTAAAACAAGGGATTTGAGTGTTTGTGAGGGCATGGTGGAGCAATTTGGAAAAGGAGAGCACATTCCTTGAACACTTGGCCTGACGATTTGTCCGTGCTTGTGCGAAACACCCCTAAAACCCCAGATTTTAGTAGTCTACCGTGCCGAAGGCATGCCCAAGCATGCCATCTCTGCTCATTGAAGTGATATAAGTGTGTGGTGTGTCATTGTGAGCCATTGTGACCATTTAGAGGCCATTCATCAATAATCATGCTGCTATCCCGACGGGTAGACGCGTTACACCCTACTACCCTAGACCGAAGCTGGCTAGTGTGGGAAGTGCATGGCCAAGCAACATGTTGTTTGTAAAACAAGGGATGTGAGTTTTTGTGAGGGAATGGTGGAGCAATGTGCAAAAGGAGAGCACATTCTTTGAACACTTGGCCTGACGATTCGTCCGTACTTGTGCGAAAGACCCTTAAAACCCCAGATTTTAGCCGTCTACCATGCCGAAGGCATGCCCAAGCATGCCATCACTACTCATTGAAGTGATATAAGTGTGTGGTGTGTCATTGTGCTAAGTTTGAGGCCATTCATCAATAGTCATGCCGCTATCCTGACGGGTAGACGCGTTACACCCTACTACCCTAGACCGAAGCTGGCCAGTGTGGGAATTGCATGGCCAAGCAACATGTTGTTTGTAAAACAAGGGATTTGAGTGTTTGTGAGGGCAAGGTGGAGGAATGTGCAAAAGCAAAGCACATTTCTAGAACACTTGGCCTGATGATTCGTCCGTACTTGTGCGAAACACCCCTAAAACCCTAGATTTTAGTCGTCTACCGTGCCGAAGGAATGCCCAAGCATGCCATCACTGCTCATTGAAGTGATATTAGTGTGTGGTGTGTCATTGTGAGCCATTGTGCCAAGTTTGAGGCCATTCATCAATAGTCATGCCGCTATCCCGCCGGGTAGACGCGTTACACCCTACTACCCTAGACCGAAGTTGGCCAGTGTGGGAACTGCATGGCCAAGCAACATGTTGTTTGTAAAACAAGGGATGTGAGTGTTCGTGAGTGCATGGTGGAGCAATGTGCAAAAGGAGAGCACATTCCTTGAACACTTGGCCTGACGATTCGTCCGTACTTGTGCGAACACCCCTAAAACCCTAGATTTTAGCCGTCTACCGTGCCGAAGGCATGCCCAATCATGCCATCACTGCTCATTGAAGTGATATAAGTGTGTGGTGTGTCATTGTGAGCCATTGTGCCAAGTTCGAGGCCATTCATCAATAGTCATGCCGCTATCCCAACGGGTAGACGCGTTACACCCTACTACCTAGACCGAAGTTGGCCAGTGTGGGAAGTGCATGGCCAAGCAACATGTTGTTTGTAAAAAAAGGGATTTGAGAGTTTGTGAGGGCATGGTGGAGCAATGTGGAAAAGGAGAGCACATTCCTTGAACACTTGGCCTGACGATTTGTCCGTACTTGTGCGAAACACCCCTAAAACCCCATATTTTAGCCTCTATCGTGCTGAAGGCATGCCCAAGCATGCCATCACTGCTCATTGAAGTGATATAAGTGCATGGTGTGTCATTGTGAGACATTTTGACAAGTTAGAGGCCATTCATCAATAGTCATACTGCTATCCCGACGGGTAGACGCGTTACACCCTACTACCCTAGACCGAAGCTGGCTAGTGTGGGAAGTGCATGGCCAAGCAACATGTTGTTTGTCAAACAAGGGATGTGAGTGTTTGTGAGGGCATGGTGGAGCAATGTGCAAAAGGAGATCACATTCCTTGAACACTTGGCCTGACGATTCGTCTGTACTTGTGCGAAACACCCCTAAAACCCTAGATTTTAGCCAGCTACCATGCCAAAGGCATGCCCAAGCAAGCCATCACTGCTCATTGAAGTGATATAAGTGTGTGGTGTATCATTGTGAGCCATTGTGCCAAGTTTGAGGCCATTCATCAATAGTCATGCCGCTATCCCGACGGGTAGACGCGTTACACCCTACTACCCTAGACCGAAGCTGGCATGTGTGGGAAGTGCATGGCCAAGCAACATGTTGTTTGTAAAATAACGGATGTGAGTGTTTATGAGGGCATGGTGGAGCAATGTGCAAAAGGAGTGCACATTCCTTGAACACTTGGCCTGACGATTCGTCCGTACTTGTGTGAAACACCCCTAAAACCCTAGATTTTAGCCGTCTGCCATGCCGAAGGCATGCCGAAATACCATTACATCAGCAAATAGATACAACAGAGACAACACAGAGGTACATTACGTTCACTTGCTTTCAAAATTATTCAGCACACGGATACAGCAGAGACACACAGAGGATATACCATTACATTAGCAACGCACATGGATTTTCATTTCTGCTAAATAAGCAACAGACAAAGGACAACTAACAACCCTATTACGCATTTTAGAAGAAGCACTCCTTCTGTAAGAAGATCAACCATAGAGACCAACTTCATTAGTACCAGTTCCTCATTCCTAGGCTTTAATGCTGCTCTTTCTTTTTTTCCTTAGCTCCAGAGTTTCCCTCTTCTCCTCTGCCCATCCATAAGCATCTATTGTTGCATCACTAGTCAGAATACCGTTCTCACACAAGTACTCCACGTACTTCAGCTCCCACCGCCAAAAATTGCATTCAGTCTTTAAAATTAGGAACACTGAATATCAAACATTTAATTTTGTATGAACACTGCTCATAGTGTAGGTACATGCGCCATCGACTGCATGAAAATCAAACCAAAATGCTTACCCCATGAGTTTTGCACTTGTAAAATACCCAGCCATCATGGGCATCGGTGCCGGAGACGTGCCTATTGACGACGACGCTGCAGTCGGAGCATGGAACCATGGGAATGTAGGGCAGACGGTTCCGATTATGCGACGTGCGGGACGACCTTGAAACAGACATGGCGGCCACTAAGGATCCAGACCAAGGCGACAACTCCGACGGTAGATGGCTCCCGTGGCAGCGCCACAATTATTTTGGGAAGGCGGTGAGAGGAAGTTAGGGTTTCTGTTTCTCTTATAAATAGCTAGGCCGCATTACCTGGGTGTCTTATTGGGCCGGCCTTCATAGTTGTATTCCTCTTATAAAACCCAAACGTTATCCCTACACTGATATACATTTCTATAAACCAGGGCTACCACCGCCGGCTAATCTTAGAGTCTCACATAAGACTGTTACCACAAATCCACCGTTGATGCCACACTAAAAGTGAAATTTTAATCAATGTAATGCAGCTAATCATTTAATTTAACCCATTATCAACTAGCTAAAGAAACCCAAATACATATACATTCCCTAGATTTCCTTGTTCTCCCTTTATGCCACCATTTCCCGCAAATACACAACCAGAGTACATATGCACAGGATTAAAAATATCAAGAACAAACCAGGTTAAACATGAAACAACCTTGTTAAGCACGAACATTAGATTGTTCAAACACAAGTTCAACCACAGTAATTAACCAACTGCATCAAGTTCAACACATCACAGATAAACATAGTCTAAACATAACAACCATATTAGCAAAGAGACAGACAAGACACAATCTACGCCTGGGGGAGGTGCTTCGGCAGGAACACGCCATAAGAGGCATGTTTGGCCTTCAGGTGGGGCTTATGCTTCTGGCTGCCAGTTCCGTAGTAGGTAGCATGCTGCAGCATTCCCAGGTGGTCCTTTGGCATCTCCTTCCGAAAGCACCACGGGCACGTGTACTGCCTTAGGCCTAGAAGATAGGGGATGTCCCCAGCCTTGAGCTTCTTCAGCACAGCACGGCTCTTGCGGTCCCTGTCCTCCACGTCACTCCTGACATCGCCTGACTCCTATGGAAATTTGTGAAATGAAATAAGGTTTACAATAATTACTCTGTGAAATAAGACTATATGTGCCACATATTATACAACGGGAAACTTGGACAATTGCTTTTTAATTGAACATTTAAAAATCATAACATTATAGTTAATATGTCACACATATGAAGTTAGATCAGAGCAGCATTATGTACAAAACAAATGTGTGCAGCAAAACAAAACATGATGGAAGCATTAGTGCAACAAAAAATTATGCCTTACAAGCAGATTGATCTATCACACTTATTAATCTTAAATTGTATCACTACAACATTAAATGCCAACTTAAGTTTGCAGCAGAATAACCCATGTGGTGAAAGCAATAGTGCAGTAAATATTATAATCCTATGAAGCAGAATGTTCTATGACACGTAATAATCTTAAGCTAGATCACATCAGCATTAACTACTAACTTATGTGTGGAGCATAAGAAAACAGCTACTGAAAGTAGTAGTGCAACAAAAATAATAAACCAATGAAGCAATACAACATGTTACTAGCAGTACTACAACCAGGAATTTATGCATCTGTAACAAAACACATAAGCTTTTAGCTCCAGAACTGCAACTATACAAATTCTTGATATGTTACAAATATTTTACAAATACAAATACAAAACAACTATCATGAATGTACTAGAACCATATGGTCTATGTGAGACAAGCATTTCAAAAGACTAGCAAATTACCAAGGCACACACTCTGACTATGAGTACATAGACAGAGTATATTTAGCTCAGTATAAAGTGATCAGATGATGTAATGAACTAAATTAATAAGAAAAGTAAATGACACTAAATACATTCTACACAACAGTACAACAATATAATGACATGCACCTAGTACAGATTCCCATGTCTCTTTTACTTAACTACTACAAGCAAATTCACAAACTAGCTATCCATGGTCACATTACCTAAATTTACAATCTCGAAGTGGTCGCAAGTAGAACCCATAAATCAATTATATGTGTACATCAATAGGCAGCAGCCCCATTCCATTTTTATTGCAAACAAAATGCCAGGTTCTTACTTGTCAGATCGTTCAAGACCAAAAACTCAGGCACAAAGGCCAAGCATAAGCTACAACATCTAGGCGCATGTAAACCTGGCACAGATTACAAATATCATAACATTCAAAGTAAGAGGAACCACTCGATGACCTAGCCTGCCAAATCAGAAGCCTACTTGATCCTACATCCATCAGAACGTCGCCACAGGGGTCCTGGGGAAATCAGTAGCTAATCTACAGCGCATCTAACCTGGCACAAACTAGCATCGCTAGGCGCATCTAACCCTACCAGAACCACAAACCCTAGCAAGAACGGGACGAGGAAGACCTCGGCGGCAAGAACACTAGGAGAGAGAGATCTGGACTTACCTCATCGGTGTCATCGCTGTCGGACTCACGGAAGGTCTCGACGTCGGCAGGCGAGTACATCTTCTCCCCCCTCTCCTTCCTCTCCTGACGCAGCTTGTTCTTCAGGTTCTTCTTCTTCTTACGCCTGATCTGCGCCTCCGTCTCGAACTTCCGCTTCATTGGAGGCACACTAGAGTAGACGGCCGGCCCACCCAAGCCGGAGCTCCCATTGTCGCCCTCTGCATCCGCGACCTGCTTCCCCTTCTCCGCATGCTCAGCGCACGCAGCCACCTGCTTCCCCTTCTCCGTGTTGTCAGCGGGCGCCGCCACATGCTTCCCCTTCTCCATGGATGGCCGCCGCGATCGAGGGTTTGTGGAGAGACGGCTAGCCAGGGTTTGCTATCCGATTTGGGGAATTTCTGAAAGTGGTTGGAACGCAGACCAACTAACTATGCTACTTAAGGAAGCGGACGGTTCGGCACCCACGTGCATACGTGTATAATATGCGCCGGTGAATGGGTCGTACGGGCTTCTATGGTTCGTTTTTTTCAAAGCAGCTCCGAAAATTTTGGAAGGACGATCGTGCCCCCCGTTTTTGAACCGTCCGCGTGTATCCCAGCCGTCCATGTATTTTCCCAAACTTTTGGTTTTCAGGAGGGTGCGCACTGAAGCAGAAACGTTTTGAATTACTGTTTGAGTTTTTCCACGTTAGGTTTCTCACCCTCGCAGCGGCTTCTCAAAGGTAGTGACATATTGCATGGAGTATAAGTTAGGACTACATATTGGTGTGATCATGTGTCGATGGGGATTCCATAAAAAAACATGTGTTGTTTTGATCCCACCGATTGACAACTTTTGGCCCCTAGGATTGTTGCCCGAAACTTCTTCACATCCTAGCGACGGCGTCTCGGCGATGATAATGGTGCTGCTATGTGTTATTTTGTTCTCCGTTTTCTTGTGTTCTCGATTTTCTCCCTGCATGTACGGTGACGAAGCAACAGTTTAACGCCCTGCCTCGCAATGGTGTGAACCTAGCCACGGTGCATCAAACAATCTCCTATTGAGGTGGCGGTTCATGTGTCTTTTCAAAAAAAAAGAGGTTAGTCCAATTTTAGTGAAGGTTGGTCCTATGTTGTTTCTTCTCTCGTCTGGAAGGAAAATGTCGAAGCTTGAGACACATTTTTTGCGAAAAGTTCCATCGGTCTATTAGTAATTATCAACAACAGAACGAAGAATCTTGATGTAAATCTTAAGTTTAGTCATCACTCTTTATTGTTTGTGTTTCTTCAGTTTGTGGTTTTGAGGACTTTGTCTGGTTGCTCAATAAAATTAGGTTTTTTTAGAAAAAAGTTAGTGAAAATTTACAATTTGCTCTCTCGCTATAACCATGTCTCATGGGCTCATTGAGAGGACATATCAGGTGCTCATAACTTTGGTGTGTCCCGGGACACTAAAGCCCAATCACGCTAGTATAACAGTGTACTCTATCCGTCCGAAAATAAGTGAGTTACGATTTGTCTAGATTCGAATATATTTACACACAAACACTTTATATACATATGAATCTAGACAAATATAAATCACTTGTTTCTAATAGATGTAAGGAGTAAAAGAAATTGAAAAGCGAATAAATAAAACATGCATCTGCCATGCCAGAAAAGTTCAGATAAATTCAACTTGCAGCTCCATTGAAGAAAAATGTTGTGAGCCGTAGCAAATTCAAGCTGGGTCATGAATTCGGCCCATTACAAGTGTCATCACAGAATTTGTCCTTTTCATTCCTCATGCAACGGATTGAGTTTAACCTGAAATTTTCGTGTGCAACACACGTTTCTTAAATATAACCCACATCTTTGAATCTGATTTGTTTATAATGAATTGCATTTTACGTGGCATTTTGTTCATGCCTCTTATATAATATAACACATGTCTTTTGAATCCATTTTGTATTTTAATGAGTTACTCCCTCCGTTCGGAAACATAAGACATTTTAGCTTTGTGAAACGAATGTATCTAGACACCTTTTAGTGTATAGGTTTACTCGGAACCTCTACGAACCTATACACTAAAAAGGTCTAGATACATTCGATTCACAAAGTTAAAATGTCTTATATTTCCGAACGGAAGGAGTACATTGTACTCCCTCCATCCAAAATTAGTGATGTGACTTTATCTAGATACACCAAAACATGTATAGATACATCTGAATCTAAACAAACTCACGATTACTTATTTTAGGACGAAGAGGGTATATTGTCTTCTATCGTATCATCCACACACACACATCACCGGTTAAATCTAATGGTTCATGGGCAAATTGTACAAATAGCAATTAAATTAGTACTCCCTCCGTCTTAAAATAAGTGACTTAGGTTTGTTTAAATTTAAATATATCTAGACATATTTTAGTATATAGATACATTTGAATCTAAATAAACTCAAGTCACTCATTTTAGAACGGAGGGAGTATTTCTTGTAATACTTGCTGACCGGGAAATAAGCTGTAGTGCTTCAGTAATAAAAAGTATCACGGACGGAATACAAATGTCGATCAAAATATCTCAGCGTCATGTGCCTCATAAAGCTAACATCCAACAACACGAAGATGACCTATTATCATTATGGAATTTTAATGATGTTTTTTCCTAAAATGTACCTCCTGCGACCTAAATTAGTTGACTTATATTTTTCTAGATTCGATTTTATCTAGACATGATTTACTATTAAATATATCTGTATCTTAACAAATTTGAGTCAACTAATTTGGATCGAAGGGAATAATGAATTTTCAGTATAGTTATTAGAAAATGGATAGTTTAAAATCTCAACGTAATCCCAACGCTAGCAGTAGCAGGACCAAAGCAATTTCATCCGAATTGAAACGCAAGAGATCTTTTGCTCTTCGACTGAGAAGAAATTTAAGGAAAGTAGTAACCTAGTAGGTGACACTAACTTGCTACGCCGTAATAAGAAAAGGAAAAAACTCAGAGCCCCGGGCTTCGTCTCTCTCCTCAAGCCGTGTCGACCATGCTCTCCGCTGCCTAGCTACCTGCCGCCGCCCGCCGGTGCCGACGGCCGACCTCTCCCTGCCTCCCCCGCCATCGGCGAGAGGAACCGCCCTCCTCCTTGCCTCCCCGCCACTACAGCGAGTCCCGCTCCATTTCTTGTGTCCTCAACACTTTCACGTCGACCCGCCCATTCTCTGCTATCGCCCTTCCCTTGTGCCGGCGGGACGCCCCTGCTCTCTAAGTTGTCCTCGTCATAGATTCCGGTCACGAAAGAACCCAAGGAGGCACTGCCGCACTGGACATCCTATGGAGAGCAGGCGGCGCTCAATCTTGGCATGCTCGTGGCAGCTCAAGTGACCTTGACCCTAAGCTAGGCACCGACGAATGTGGAGGATGATGCGCAGACCTCATCTCCACCGGATCCGTGGCTTCAGCCAACGCCTGCGCGTTGGAGGGCTGCAGAACGTCGGCCTCCTCCCGGTGAATTGGAGCAAGGGCAGAGGGATGCCAGCGAGGTGTTCCTGTGGGTATGCCGTGTCGCGAGCTCCCAAAGTAGGATGGTTGCCGTGTGAGAAGCCTGCCCGACAAATCACTAGTATCCTACTGATTCCGCACCTCTCTAACGGCCTTGCATCTCATTCTCCATGAGGTTCGTCAGTTCCCTCTCATATCCACATATGCGAAATCCCCAATATTCGAGTTGCCCTTGTTGATTATGTGTAGTTCATATATATATATATATATATATATATATATATATATATATATATATATATATATATATATATATATATATACATATATATATATATACATATATATATATATATATATATATATTATGGCGCTATTTGACATCTAGGGTGTAGAATAGTTATTCTTCACCCACCCTCTATCTTTCAAACCGTATATGATTTTTAAGTCACGTAAATTTTCTCTTATCTCGGAAGTCAAGAAGAACATAAAAAAATTTAGATATGTCGTAAAAAAATTCATTTACATGCCGTATAAAAATACGACATAAAATGCATATTTTCTATGTATTTTACACTATAGTAACTTATAAATCATATTTTTATGTCGATTTTTTTACGTTACTAATGAACATGAACATAATTATTAGTATCCAAAACATAAATTTCTATACGTGAGAACATAAAAATATGTGGGGTGCAAAATAACTATTCTGCACCCTGGGTGCTGAATAGGGTTTATATATATATATATATATATATATATATATATATATAATTATTTATTTATTTTTGGAAATGGGGGCATATATTACTCAAAGCAATGTTTACACCCGGCCTCTGCATAACTAGGATGCACACAGACGTTCAAAAACACACGTTAGGTCCAACGGTAAAAAATAAAATTACAGATCATAGTAATAAGAAAAAAGCGCCTCCAGCTAATGCTGATCTATACGGAGATCACGCTGCCATTCATGTCGGGACAAAATATCCCTCACCGTATTCTCCAATCGCGTACACCCCTCCACAAATAAGTGGCGGAGGTCCATACGCTGGAGAGTAGTCCATGATCGGAGAATAGCCGTAGCTCGATAGATGACCTGCAAAAAAGAAGACACAGTGTTATTAAAAATCTTGTCATTCCTACACAGCCAAAGCGACCAAATAATGGCAAGCGCTCCCACCCTAAACACAGTCCCATATTTATCATGTATTCCATATAACCAGTTACCAAAGACATTGACAACCGATCGAGGGGGCGATAAACCCAAGGCCATTTGGATGATTGACCATATAGTGTAGTTCATATATGCCTTATCTAAACCGTAAATAGGTTGGTACCCGGCACTTTAAGCAATTGGTCCCATAGCTGATGCCTTGATTTTTTTATTGTTGAGAACTCCTTAGAAGTGCCGATGATGTAGTTGTAAAAAATTTAAGGATGGTGACATGTATCCTGACTGGCCAAATGACCTCAATCAGAAGCCTGATTTCATGGTGGATAGATGTTGTGAAGTATGCTAAGGCTTGTGGGAGACATAAATTCAAGGTAATTTCTGACTTAACTAAGCTTCATCCTTTTTTATATGGAATAGAGGTATTTCATTGGTTATGTGGGATCCAAACCAGTTTAGAAACCAAGGTTTTGGGTTTTATTGTTGTATGATACATGAATGTTAGGGAATTCCATTAATCGTATACTTGCAATCTAATGTTCTGCTCGGTGTAAATAGAGAAGGAATGGTTGTTACACTATTGTGGTTTGGATCGTAGTATTACCCTGTATCAACTAACAATAGGTAACAAAAATATCAACCAGGTCATGAAATGGGCTATTTCCGCTCCTTGACTTCAAGAAAATTCTGCCTAAACTTGTAGTGGAATAATTCTTGGCTTATAAAATCGTTTTCTCTCCTCGGATGACAAAGAAAAGCAAAAAAAAATGAGCTTCTGGTGTCTAACACAGCAACAGGATGTTACCAACTACAGGTAAGTTATAGAATTTTCACCTGTTCTAAATTTTTTATTACAACATTCCTACATGTTTCCTTATATGGTTGATCTCTCATAATACCTTTCTTGCACCAGTATTTGAGGAGTTCATGTTCTGCATTTAACACACTTTTCTTTCTAAAAAAAGTCATAACTGAATGCTGATACATCGGCATGTACAGCTGGATATCTCGTTTCTCATCCCAGATATTTATACTCTCTCCGATCCAAATTATTGTTCTTAGATTTGTCTAGATTCGAATGTATCTAGACATGTTTTAGTGCTAGATATATCTAAATTAAGATAAATCTAAGAACGATAATATGGATCAGAGAGAGTAGTTGGATTCACGCTTCACATATGACGTCACCTTTTCTCATACAATACTCATCTCTACCACTTAATATTTAGACTATGTTGATCTGTAGTTATAAACTGTGAATACAACTTGACGCCATACTTTGGTAACAAATTCAAGCACTTCAAAAACAATATGACAGTAATACAATATGACGTAAAGAAATACTGTCTACTCGAGTAGTCTGCAGAAAATACATGACGGTGATAATTTTACAATACATGGTTGGAGCTATAATATCAGTTATTGTCTCGAACTTAGTGTCATGGTTTTTGACAGTACAACGCATTCCAGTATTCTTCACTCATTCATATGACTTCTGACTATATGTTCTTCAGACCAATTCTTTTGTACATGTGTACCAACATAATAGTCTGTTTTCTTTCTATAACAAAGGATAAATAGCATAGCACTTAAGACACCATTTTTCACAAGAATAAACTGCCATCACTTGCTAGTAATAATAACACCTAAAACAACTTTTTTCATGAGTAAGGCTTGAATTGGTGTTTGTAACCCACTTCCCTAAGACCTAATACCATAGTAATCATCTTAAAAATTTCCTTGTTAAAAAAGGCACACCGCTTTGTCTGAAATGAGTTTGGTCCATCAAATGGGGTCGCACTGGATGACACCAAAACATACTGTATCAAATGGGGCCACCCAAATGATGCTGGTTTTTATGGCAAGTAAGCATCACCTTCTGTAGCTAGAGTGTATTGTAGTTGGGTGACACCGTAGTGTGAAATTCTAAAGCAAGTAATTTACCTGATTTATAATCGGTACGTAATCTTTTTTTTTGAAACGAGGCAAAAAGCTTTACCTTTCATTGACATAGTAGAAAAGAGTTGGCCCGTTTATAAGGAAAACTGGCCGAAAAACTGTTACAACACACCACACACCAGTCCCGAGGCTGCGCTCCACACGGGTCGATGACCAACCAGGTCGACACCACACCTCAACGCAACAAGCAGAGCCGAAAAGACCGGTGTTGGGGATATGCTATATGGGTATCCTCATAGCACGCCAATCCGCCTAATCCGGGTGGTCCATAGTTGGTAGCAAGGCCTATGGCCTGCTGGGCAGCCCAGTTAGACGGATCCAGAGGGGAGGCCCATGCCGGATAAAGGAAGGCTACGCAGGAGTCACCGACATACTCGGAGCCTTGGAGTACAAGACACGGAAGACTAGTTCGTATTACTGTAGGACTCTTTACCTTGTCCGGCAAGGACCTTTCCCTGTAAACCCTAGGTCTTGGCGCCTTTATAAGCCGACCTGCGGGAGCCTTTAGGGCATCAGACATCAGATTGTTGCGTACAACACGCAACACCTCGCACAGCGAACCTATCTTTGTAACTCGACGTATTGTCATTATAGTGATTTATAGCAGGAGTAGAGTTCTGCCACCGTTATGGGACTTGAACCTGGGTAAGCTGTGTTACCTTGTACCCGCCAACTCTCCGCCTTACCCCACGTCTCTAAACACGCTCTGTGAGGACCCCTCCATGGCGTACTCATCGGCAATACCACGACAGTCGGCGCCCACCGTGGGACAAGAGGCGCTTCGAGCTCTACACCGGGCGAGGTCCAATCTCTTCGCGATAATCGGCGACACTATAGCCATCAAACGCGTTCTCTTCTCCGGCAACGTCCTGATCGTCCCTCTAGATGAGTTCTGGGTGCCGGCGAAGATGAGCCCTACGCACTGCTCCATCATCCTCTTCGGAGACATCCATATCTTCATCGGCGAAACTGACTCGGGTCCTAGCTCCCAGGAAGTCAGAAAATCGTCAAGACCCGCACGGACCGCCTATGAGCAGGATACGTTCGTGGAAGGATCTAGGACATACCACTCCTTGGAGTATGGTGGCTCGGATTAGGAAAATTCAAGGCCCACCCAAACCGCCCATTTGCAGGATATAAAGGTGGAAGGACCCCGCAAATCTGCTTGGCTTCCCCGAACGTTAGAGATGTGCAGGTCACACTATGTCGGCATAGTCACCATCTTCGATCTGGCCAAATGCGTTCAAAGGGATGGAGAACCTCCCCGCGAATACCTCGCCAAATGGATGAGGGTGAGGGAAACCCTAGAGGGCGACCGCGTCGACGAGCTCGTGTACCACTTCATGGAAGGGCTCACACCTGGAACACTCCTCTTGAATACCCTCTGAAGACGGCAGGCCGCAGGTCCTCTCACCCTTGGTGAGATGGTCACCATCGTTAATGAATACGCGGAAGCCAACGAAGAGGCTAAAACGGCGATCGCTGTCATGACCGGAGGAGGAAACAAGAATAGCCCGCCGCCATCACCCTCCGCATCCGCCATCGCCAACACTGAAGCCAACTCCGACTCCGTCCTTGACATGCTATACACCAGCATCAATATGGATGGCGGTAGCTCAGACGCTAACTAGGAGGAATACGATGCTGTTATGAGGGAGATCGAGCAGGACATCGAGAAGGAGGAGCGCGTCGAGAAGACCAACGCTTCCCATCAGGTGTTAGTCGCCATTGGGAGCATGATGGACGAAGACGGATATGAACATGAGCGTGAGAGAGCTCCGCCCACGCCAGCGATTACCAGAGTAGCAGTAGCTAAAAAGGCAGCCGAGCCTCTGGCTCCGTCCAAAGCTATGCCTCCTCTGGTTATCCGCCCGCAACCAGCGTAGGAACTCACCACAGCCCCCAATACCGCCCGACAATCAAACCAGCCGCCAATGCCACCGTCAACGGCTGCAGCGGGCAACCCATTGGCTACCCCCACCGACAAAGCAATTTACGGTGCACTCCTCGTTGAGCCTATCACTGTCGCCCATATCCGGAGCGTTACGGAGCTCGACGAGAAGCGCGCGGCAATCTTGGCGGAGGCCAAGTGCATCACGGAGCAGGGCGCTAAGCTGGACGAGGACATGGCTACGGCGCAGCAATCCATCAAGGCGGCAAGAGCTATGGAGGTTGAGTACAAGCAATTGTTGTTGAAGAAAAAGGCAAAAAAGGCACCAGCTCACGTCGTCGAAGATCCCGACGTTCGGCGCAGGTTGGGATATGAGGGCTCCAAGCCGACAAAAGCCACCCCATACATTGATTCAGAGGGGAGACTGAAGGAAATATGTCCTGAGAGGCAATAATAAAGTTGTTATTATGTATTCCTTATATATGATAGATGTTTATTTTGCATGCTATAATTGTATTGATCGAAAACATCAATACATGTGTGTTTAATAAACAAAAAAGGGTTCCTAGTTATGCCTCTCTTATAGACTAGCTTGTTGATTAACAAGATGATCAAGGTTTCCTGATCATGGACATTGGATGTTGTTAATAATAAGTTCACCACATTTGTGAAATGATGTGATGAACATTCATCCGAAGTATAGCATTACGATCAAGTCATTATGTTTATATTGCTATAACATCATACAAAGTAATCTTTATCCTTAGACCATGAGATCATGTTAATTGCTAACACCGAAAGAGTATCTTGATAACATCAAACGTCACACCGTAACAGGGTGACTATAAAGATGGGTTCAGTGCTACGAAGGTGTTATGTTGAGGCTCATGGATCAAGAGTGGAATTTGTCAATCCCGATGACGAATATATATACTCTGGGCCCTCTCGGTGATATCACATTAAGGTAGCTTGCAAGCAAGTGATGTGATCACTAGAATGTTATATCACGGGAACAAGAAAAGAGTGCATGTCAGTAACGAGATCAATCTAGGTATTTGGATACTGATGATCGAATCTAGGACATGTATTATATCATGAGACAAAGGGATTAAATTACAAGCATTATAGGTTCTCACGATCACAGAAGTCATTGTTGAATATGCAGGAATCAGTATGGATCTCCAGGTCCTGCTTCTGATTATTGATCTTAGAGGAGTCTCAATCATGTCTGCATTATTCGCGAACCGTAGGGTACACACTTAAGACTTACCGGACACCATTTTGGAGCACATATGTTTCAGACGAAAGAATTGCAAAGCGCGGGAATTGTTTTGATAGAAACCGGAAATTGTTTCGGGTGAAATTGCAGAAAGTGGTTCTGCATGTGATATTGAAATATTGTAAGGGGTTATATGTGAATGTTTATTAATTAAAGTAATTAACAAAATTCTGAATAAATTTAATAAAAGAGTTTTATTAAATGAGAGAGCATTAAACTTAGAGAATTTTAATGCATTTAAAGTGGGTACTTTAAAAGGGAATGTGAAGAGGCATTTTAATATGGAGGGGTTACCACCACATGAATGGGGGAGGTGAGGGGTCACCCCCCATGAGGCGCCGGCCATGGGGAGGGGCACCCCCCCTCCTCCTATAAAAGGGCCCCCTCTTCCTCCTTCTTCCTCACACCTCCTCGTGAAGGATCTCTCTCCCCCTCTAGAATTATTCCCCCATGGTCTCGAATTAGCGAGATACATGTTCCCGATGGCATTTCGTCTGGAAGGAGTTGCTGCTTCCGCTAGATCGCTGGAGCGAGGAGGTGGAGGTTGTCTGGTGGCTTGAATGTGTGTGCGAGTACGGATGTGCTGCTGAGTTGCGGCGCTCGAACTTCCACACGATCTTGAGATTGGCAAGTGTACGACTATATCAACCACGAGTTCCTACTCGTTAACAAAACTCGTTGTCTTCGAGGGTAAGTTATCGATGGATGTATGTCCACCCGTTGCTCTGTACCTAGTAGATAGATCTTGGCGTGTAGTTATCATCGTAGGAATTTTTTTGTTTTCTATGCTGCGGACCCAACAGTGGTATCAGAGACTGATCTATGCGTAGGTGCTTTGCACGGGTAGTACACATATGTTTATATGTGGGCAATGATGATCATGTTATTGCATCTTCTATGTATTTTGGATATTGGTGGCATAGTGGGATGAAGCGGGCCAGACCAACCTTACATGTCATCGTACATGAGACCGGTTCCACGACTGACATGCAACTAGTTTTGCATAAGTGGTCTGGGTGTCATCTCTCCTACTATAGTCAATATCTGATTTACAACGAGTTGCTAATAACTTGGTTATCCTCGTTGTGGTTCATGTTCGTAGGTAAGAACGGTTCTATCTCCGAAAGCCCTAAGCCACGTAAAACTTGCAATTGATAAATTAGAGGCGTCTAGTTTAGATCGTTGCTGGGCTAGTGTATTGATATGGTATTGTTGTAAGTAGATGTATGATAGATACTCTTACAACACATTCAACGTGTAAGTTCCATAGACCTTGGCCTTACACACAAAGGAATAATAGATATCATACCACGATGCAAATGATAGAGATCAAATGCATGGACCATATCATCTCACTTTACACATTAGATGTTAGCATCTTATACTGCTAGTTTGGCGCTTTCTATAGCATTGTAAGATGATCCCTCATTTAGATATCAAGATAAAAATGTGTTCTTCCTTAAGTATGCACCGTTCTGTGGATCATCTTTCGAGACATCACGTGATGATTGGGTGTACTCGAATCTACGCTTTCATAGGAACGAGTGTAAGACAGTTTTACACATGCGAATACTAAGGTTCTTACTTGGCGAGCCTAGCATGTACAGACATGGCCTCGGAACACGGACCGAAAGGTTAAGCATGAGTCATATAGTTGATATGATGCCCATATAGATGCTCGCCTTTGAAGCTACATCAACTCACGTGATGATCGGACTTGGTGTAGTGGATTTGGTTCATGTAATCACCAAAAGGACACGAGGGATGTCGTTTTTGAGTGGGAGTTCATTAGTAATTTGAATTAGTTGAACTCACTCTATCATAAACTTACTCTAAATAAATTTTACAAATTCTGTTGTAGATGGCACCACCTGCTTTTAATTTCAATGTGTTTAGGGAGAAAGAGAAACTTGCTGCGAATGGTAGCAACTTCACCAATTGGGCTATGAATTTGAGGATTCTCCTCAATGCTGCACAAAAGCAGTATGTGCTAGAGGCGCCGCTAGACCCCTCACCAGCTCCTGATGCTCCTGACGAGGAAAAGAATGTCTATATGACTTGTCAGGAGGACCACAACTTAGTCCATTGCGGCATACTGTATGGGCTAGAGCTAGAACTTCCAAAGCGTTTCAAAAATGGCAATGCCTTTGATACCATGGGAGAATTGAAAATGATTTTTGATACCCATGCTGACGTAGAGAGTTATAATGCTCCTAAAAAGTTCTTTAGCTGCATGATGGAGGCGAACAGCTCCGTTAGTGAGCATGTACTCAAAATGTCTGGGTACGCCGATAAGCTTGTGTCCTTGGGAATAACGATTCCCATTGACTTAGGCATACATCGTGTTCTCCAATCTCTGCCACCTAGCTACAAGAGCTTCATGATGAACTATAATATGCAGGGCATGAAGAAGTCTCTTCCTGAGCTTCTGTCAATGCTTAAGACTGCAGAAGTGGAGATTAGGAAAGAACATCAAGTGTTGATGATCAATAAGACCACCGGTTTCAAGAAGGACAAGAAAGTCAAGAACAAGGGAAAGAAGGGTGGCAAATCTGTTGCCACACCTGAAAAGAAACCCCGAGCTGGCCCTAAGTCTGACACCGAGTGTTACTATTGCAAGGGGACTGGCCATTGGAAGCGCAATTGCCCCAAGTATTTGGTGGACAAGAAGTCCGGAAAGGCAAACAAAGGTATATGTGATATACATGTTATTGATGTGTACTTGACTAGTACTCGTAGTAGCACTTGGGTATTTGATACGAGATCGGTTGCTAATATATGTAACTCGGTTCAGGGCTGCAGAAGACGCGACAACTAGCAAGAGATGAGGTCAGGATGCGGGTCGACAATGGATCAAGAGTTGATGTGATCGCCGTCGGGTCGCTACCTCTCCATATGCCATCAGGATTAGTTATAAACCTGAATAATTGTTATTTGGTGCCTGCACTGAGCATGAACATTGTATCCGGATCGTGTTTGATGCAAAGTGGTTATTCCTTTAAATCTGAAAACAATGGTTATTCTATTTATAAGAATGATATCTTTTATGGTCTTGCACCTGTGTTGAATGGTTTATTTCTGTTGGATCTCGATAGTAATATTACGCATATTCATAATGTTAATGCTAAAAAGATTAAACTTGATAATGATATATCTGCATATATGTGGCACTGTCGTCTAGGTCATATTGGCGTTAAACGCATGAAGAAACTCCATTCTGATGGACTTTTGGAATCACTTGATTTTGAATCATTTGATACATGTGAGCCATGCCTTATGGGCAAGATGACTAGAACGCCGTTTTCCGGTTTAATGGAATGGGCGACATATTTATTGGAAATCATACATACTGATGTGTGTGGACCAATGAGTGTGTCGGCACGAGGTGGATATCGTTATTTTGTTACTTTCATGGATGATTTGAGTAGATACGGGTATATCTATTTGATGAAACACAAGTCTGAAACCTTTGAAAAGTTCAAGGAATTTCAGAATGAAGTGGAAAATCATCATAATAGAAAGATCAAATTTCTTCGGTCTGACCGTGGAGGTGAGTATCTAAGTTACGAATTTAGCACACACATGAAAGAGTGTGGAATAGTTTCACAACTCACGCCTTCTGGAACACCACAACGTAATGGTGTGTCGGAACGTCGTAATCGTACTTTATTGGATATGGTTCGATCTATGATGTCTCTAACTGACTTGCCACTGTCATTTTGGGGTTATGCACTGGAAACAGCTGCATTCACTTTAAATCGGGCACCATCTAAATCCGTTGAAACGACACCGTATGAATTATGGTTTGGAAACAAACCTAAGTTGTCATTTCTTAAAGTTTGGGGATGCGATGTTTATGTGAAGAAACTCCAACCAGATAAACTCGAACCCAAAGCGGAAAAATGCGTCTTCATAGGATACCCTAAGGAAACGATTGGGTATACCTTCTATCACAGATCCGAGGGCAAGGTTTTTGTTGCCAAGAATGGATCCTTTCTTGAGAAGGAGTTTCTCGCGAAAGGTGTGAGTAGTCGGAACGTAGAACTCGAAGAGGTTATTGAACCTTCTCTTCATGAAATGGCGAGTAGCGTAGCATCGGAAATTGTTTTGGAGTTGACTTCACCTAATGAAGAGAGATCTAATGATTTTGATCATGAAACTCCGAAAGAGGACATTACCGAACCTCGCAGGTCAAGTAGGACACGTCCAGCTCCTGAACTGTACGGCAATCTATCATCGGATTGATGACAAGTACACCATGAGGGGGTCCTCGAGGCGTGCGGAAGAGAGGGGTGTGATACGTACGGTGTTACGGGACGGTGAGCACACAAGTTTACCCAGATTCGAATCCGCCGGCTTTGGACGGATCCTACTCCTGCTAGCAATCCAGTAATACGGCAGAGCTGGAATATGGGTTACAAGGGTTTCGCCTGTGCGAGTTGAGGGTCTAAAGTATTGGGTGCCCTAAAGGCTCTCCCTAGGACAACTTATATAGATATCCGGCCTAGGGTTTACAGGAGAGATCTATCCGGCTACGACTAAGAGTCGGTTATAGAGTACATCTTGAACTACAAGTAACGTTATGGGCCTAAGTCGGTATTGGGCCTTTACGTAGCCGGATTGGACTCCGTCTTTCTCCCTGACTGGGCCGCCCGTGAAGCAAAGCTCTAACCCGAAGTGGGCCACCCTGGTCAGTGAGGAACTGTGAGGATACCCGGAAAGTATATCCCCAACAGCAGCCCCCGGAGGCCTCCAAGATCCAAAGTCATATTCATCATCGTCTAGCCTGATCTTCGGCTTGCAGAATCTTGAAGGGTTCCTGAAACTTCACAACAAAAAATACGATCCGGGTCTTGAAAAATAAGTCGGACCTATCAACAGGTTACTCGGATTTTCCAGCTTGATTTCAAACTAAGCCGGAACTTGGTCTCTAACGCCACCTGACACTAGTCATGGTCAAGTCACATCACCTGATAGGCATTCGGTCAAGACGCATCACAGGTGGGTCATGGTTGGAACCGAGGCGTCGTTTCAATGCGTGCGCGGAGATCGAGGCGACGTAATCATCGCGTGGGACCTTCCCAGTTCTTTCCACGACGCGTGGCGGTTACACTGTAGCATTTGCATGAATCTTGGCGCAGTTAGGTGGATATAAGGGGTTAGGATTTTCTCCTTCTCCTTTCACCCGTCCTTTGCCTTTTCCTCTCCTCCCAATCTCCCTGTGCGCACAGAGCTCCTCCGTTCCTCCCCCAAAAAAACCCCAGCGCCGCCCATTCTAGGTCAACTGCTCGCCGGAGAAATGGCTTCTTCTTCCTCTTCCGGCTTGGCGGCAGCGGCGGCGACAGTGGCGACGGAAGCGGTGGCGGAGAAGGAGAGCTTCCACGGGTTGTGGATCCCCTGCGTGCTCGACGACGAGAAGCTCCAGAACATGGAGAAGGAAGGGCTCCTCCGCGCCGGTGACTGGCGGAGCGGCTTCGAGGAAACCGTCCCCAACCCGCGCACCGGCGAGCGGGTCCACTTTGGCACCCACCCCGATAGAGGTTTGTCGTTTCCTCCCTCGGAGTTCTTCTCCAAGGTGATTGACCATTACGGAGTTCCACTCCATCATCTTCCTCCCAACTCTCTCTTAGAGATGAGCGCTTACGCTTTGTTGTGCGAGGGCTTTCTCGGCATTAGGCCGAGTTTGACTCTATTCCAATACTATTTTCATGTCTGGAGAAACTCCATTACTGCCGGTGTTCCTTACATCACCGGTACTATTAGTTTTTCTCTTAGACACGAGCGCGCGTATCCCAAAATCCTAGCCAGTGACTCGGTCAAACAATGGCCAGCCACATTCTTTTATCATAGGGATATTCCAGCTCTTGGCAAAGCTACTGCTTTGCCGACTTTTGTTGACGGAGCTGCCACGGCCCAACCATCTTGGGACGAGGCTTCTCTGGCTCTTACCGACGATCTGATCCTCACTAAGAGGCGGATCGAATACTTGATCAAACACAAAGGACTGAAGGGATCCGACTTGGTCCAATGCTGGGTCTCACGTCGGATCCAGCCCCTTCAGTACCATGGAGATCGACTGATGCATTCCATCACGTCATCCAAGAAAGACTCCCTCCGCATCAGCCCCAAAGCCTACACCACACAGGGCTATATAAGCCAGATCAAGTGGCTGATCAGGGAGCGGATCGAGAGGAGGATCCCGGAGGTTTCTCTGGATATGCATACGGCAGAAAACCCCGTAGTGCCGGTAAGTTTCTATCAGTACATCTTTTTATGTGTTTCAATCTTCGAGGTACATTGCAATACTTATATGCTTTCTTCTTTTCAGCTTGCTGACCTCCCCGAGTCGGAATTTTCTCCGCTCGAAGGCTATCCTCTGGAGTTTTCTCAGGAGACAGAGGTGGTCCCATTGCTGGACCTTGCGCTTAAGAAGCGCAAAGCTCCGACAGTGGCTGTTGGCACAAAGGAGGTGCCCGTCGTGAAGAGGTAACTTTCAATCACAACTTCCGCCTTTGCACTTTACTCGAATTTCCTTCCGAGATATAATGTTTCCGACTTTACTACATTCTCAGAGCAAAGTCGCTCATCAAGGGCAAGGGGAAGGGAACTTCTTCAAAGCCCCTACGGCAGACGAAGCTTACCATAGCTTCTCTTGCCGTGGCTCCTCCGACTCCTGCCCCTCAACCTTCCGCAATGCCGGTGATTTCTCCGGTTGCCGCAGAAGTTCCGGCTCCTTCAACGGAGCCTGCGATCCTTGAATCGCAAACTGACATCACCATGGCTGAGTCAGATTTAGATAAGGGTGAACCCTTTTTGGGTAATGATCCCTCGACAGAAAATTTCACCGAAAACCTTACCAGCAATCCAGGACTTGCCAAGTTTGGCCTGTCCCGAAAATCTGCTAAAGAGATCCGGCGGCTGGCCAGGCAATGCCTGGAGAGAAGTACCTTATCTGTCGAAGAAGAAGCGCAAGAAGCAGAGGACGTCAAGCACTCTAGTCTTCTTGAACAAGTGCTTCTTTGCAACGAGAGGATTAGGTCCGGGGAGCTTCCAACTGCTCCTGTGACCCCTTTGACTCTCGCTGAGAAGGTTGCAGTTGAGGTGAACGCGAGTTTGGATAAACTCACTCGCGAACAATATGTAAGTCGGAATTCCATCTCCTGTTTTTCCTTTATTTCATATCATATCCTCTAGCCCCCAAGCACGAAGTAGGATAAATAATCCGGGTTTATGCTTCCTTAGGATGCCAAAGGACGAACTAGTGTAGCCCCCAAGGCTCGTGCTGATATTAGCAAAAATATTAGCCCGAGTCTTTAGTAGCCTTCCTGACTTTGGGTATTCTGACTTACAGAAAGTATATTCCTATAACCAGGATTTATTGAAGAATGTCTGTGATAAGCAGAGAGAGATCAAGGCTCTCCGACTTAAAAATGCTGAGCTTAAAGTTGCCAAGGATGAAGCCGAAGGTAATCATTCCGAGACTCAAACCTTGTCTTTGTGTTTTCATAGTCAAATATTTTTGCTGAACAGTTGTTCTTTTTGACTTACAGCACTGGTAACACAATCCTGCACCATGATTGAGGAGGCCGAGAACCTCAAGACCTTGGTGGTGGAGAACAAGGAGCTCCGCCAAGAGCTGGATAAGCTCAAGACGGATCATGAAAAGAGCATTGCTCAAATCCTTGAATCCTCCTCCATGGCTACTGATGAGCGTGACCGCAAGATCGCTGCTCAAGATAAAAGAATCTCGGACCTCAATAATGAGCTTAGCAGAGAGAAGGATCTTTTCGAGGCCCTCCGGAATGAACTCCAGAGTCTTCGGGAAGTGAAGACCAAAATCGACGACGTCATTTTCGGTAGGTTCCATTTGTCTGACTATTCCGCTTTCTTCGACTTCTATCAATGTCGGATTTTTCTTAACTTGTTTTGTGTATAGGTCCTCTGAACTTGACGGACTCTTCTTCCACGGATCCCCGCACCCACCGGCTTACCCAAGTCGGTGACCTGCTTCATGACTTCCGCCAATCCCTTGAGGACATCGGCGAAGCTCTCAAGATTCCGGACATGCACAGCATGTCGGATTTTCAGGTGCGGGACAAGGCAAAGGAGATGCCGCAGCTTGTTCAGGATTGGAACATGTCCTACACGCAAACTGCGGCGCAGAACGCTCTCACCATGGTCATGAGCCACCATGGAAACATGGAAATATGGCAAGTGACTAGAGGGTACTGCAAAGTAGATGAAGACGGCCAGGAGCAGGACCTTCAAGCCATCATGCACTCCTGCGCCGGATATGGGTGTCACATGTCTGATTTGACCAGCTACGAGACCCCTTTCTTCACCCGCGTGGACACTCCGCCTCCTCCTCCAGAAGAATCAGCAGAAGTTTCCGATGATGAACGCACCACCTCGGATGTGGACATCTCGGAACGATACCAGGGCGGTGTATCCAGCGAGCCGGCAGCTCCTTCCTCTTCTGCATCATAGATTAATAGAAATGTTTGTGTTATTCTGCAAAACATGATGGGCCTGTACATATGCAGTACTATAATTTTGCTAGTGCTAAGCTTTTGATATATTCAGCACTTTTTGGCTTTAAAATTTTTTTGTGTGCCTGAAATGTTTACATAAGCACTTTGTATTTTTCCGTCCCTACTTATCGTTTATCTGGCTTTCCGCCTCGTCCCTTTCGTGAGCCGGCTAAACCTTCTGCCGGAAACTTTGCCGAGCAACGGAGCTCAATTGCTAAACCAGTTTAAACTCGGAAACAAAGCTGGCTTCCAGTACCAACAATTCACTACTCGGAAAATGCCCGCATCCAGCAATCAGACAAATAACCAAAGTAAAGACTAGAAACTTTAGAGTTATACCCGAAGGTAGCAATTTTAGAATCGGAAATCTAAACCAGAACGAACATGAGCATAAAGTACTTTCAAGCATTCTGGGATTTTCGACTATGACATGATCATTCGGAAATAAGATGGTAAAAACTTCTCAGAAAAAATTGAGGCAACCAAAACTTTTATTTCTCATAGAACATGTACATGTATATGTTTACAAAGAAGGATAAACTAAGAATAAAAGGGACGTAGCTGAGCAATATTCCACGATCTGTCTAACTCATCTAGATTTGTACTGCCTCCAGCTCTCTTTCTCTTCTTAGTAGCAGGTCTTTCTTTGACTGACCTCATGTCGGTTAAGTAGTATGATCCATTGTGCAATACTCGACTAACTAAAAAGGGTCCTTCCCATACCGGGGAAAGTTTGTGCTTTCTTTGTTGCACAAGCCAGAGAACCAAATCACCTTTATTGAAAGATCTATTTCGGACTCTCTGGCTATGATACTTGCGTAACTTCTGCTGATAGGCTGTAGATCACATTTCAGCAACGACACGAACTTCTTCGACTAAGTCGAGATCGTTTTGTCGAGAAATCTCAGCATCCTCTTCAATATACGCGGCCACTCTAGGAGAGGTGTGAATCAAATCACTAGGAAGAACTGCTTCTGCACCATAGACCAAGAAGAAAGGTGTGTATCCGGTTGACCTGTTTGGAGTCGTTCGTAAACTCCATATTACAAAGGGTAACTCCTCTGCCCAAGCCCCCGCAGCACGTCGTAGTGGTGCTTCGAGTCTCGGTTTTAGGCCTTGTAGGATTAAACCATTTGCTCTTTCGACTTGTCCATTTGCCTGTGGATGTGCGACTGACGCAATGTCAAGCCGGATATTTTGCTCGTTGCAGAATTCAACCAATTCTCCCATAGAAAAGTTACTCCCATTGTCCGTGATAATGCTATGCAGATAATCATACCGAATTATAACATCCTCGACAAATCTTTTGGTTGTTGCTCCATCACAACTAGTGACAGGTTTAGCCTCAATCCATTTGGTGAATTTATCCACCATCACTAAGAGATGAGTAAATCCACTTGGAGATTGTTTAAAAGGTCCTACCATATCAAGCCCCCAGACCGCAAGAGGCCATGTTATAGGTATTGTTCGCAGCTGATCAGCCGGAACGTGAGCTTGTTTAGCGTACTTTTGGCAGCCTTTGCACGTCATGACTAATCATTCGGCATCTGCCTGAGCTGTTAGCCAGAAAAATCCGTGTCTAAAAGCTTTTGCCACTAAAGATTTGGTTGCAGCGTGGTGACCACACTCGCCTTCGTGGATTTCCCTTAAGAGTTCCACTCCTTCTTCCGGAGATACACAACGCTGAAAACCCCCAGAAACACTCCGCTTATAGAGCTCACCTTTGACTATAGTGTAGGCTTTTGCTCGTCGGATGATCTGCCGACTCAGCACCTCGTCTTCGAGTCATTTGCCATCTACCAAATAATCGAGGTAGGGTTGAGTCCAGCTAGGAATTACAGCCAGAACTGCTATCAAAGGTGAGTCGGATTTGGTCGGATATTCCTCATCTACTCCCTTTATTGAGGGAACTTTGAGGTGCTCTAGAAAAACGCCATCCGGGACCTTTTTTCGCGCAGAACCTATCCGAGATAGTGCGTCTGCTTCCTCATTTTCTGCTCGAGGGATGTGTTGAACTTCAAACCCTTCGAACGATTTAGATAGATCATCCACGACAGCCTTATATGCTGCCATGTGCTTATTTGCATTACAAATATCCGACACTTGTTAAGGAACAAGATCCGAATCTCTGTAACACATCAGACGTCGGATGCTAATATCCTTAGCAATCCGGATTCCATGCAGCAGTGCTTCATACTCGGCAATATTGTTTGTCGCTGTGAAGTGGATCTGCAACACCTATAAAAGTTTATCTCCTTGGGGTGATTTGAGCACCACGCCAGCCCCCGAGCCCCCTCGAGCTTTAGACCCATCGAAATAGAGGGTCCAATATTTCGACTCAGGGAGGATCATGTTCTCCTTCATCTCTGTCCAATCAGCAACAAAGTCAGCAAGGATCTGGGATTTGATTGTTGTTCGAGGTTTATACTCAATATCAAAAGCTGAAAGCTCTATGCCCCATTTGGCGACGCGTCCTGTGGCGTCACTATTGTTGATTATATCTCTCATGGGAGCTGTGCTCACCATGGTAATTGGATGCTCCTAGAAATAGTGTCGTAACTTACGAGATGCTAGAAAAACACCGTAAGCCAACTTTTGATAATGCGGATACCGCTGTTTCGACTCTGCTAGGACTTCACTGACAAAGTACGTCAGACGCTGCACCAGGTGCTCCTGATTTTCCTCCGGTATCTCCACCACCATGACGATACTAACAACCTTATTTGTCGCACCAAGATAAAGCAACATCGGTTCTTGAGGTTCCGGCGCTGCAAGGATAGGAGCAGATGAGAGTACTTTCTTCAAGTCTTGTAGTGCAGCTTCAGCTTCATCAGTCCAAACAAAATCTTTGGTCTTTTTCAGGAGTTTGTATAATGGTGCGGCTCGTTCACCAAGCCGGCTTACAAACCGACTGACTGCAGCAATGCAACCAGTTAGTCTTTGTACGTCCTTCAGGCGAGTTGGCCTGGAGATATTAAGTATAGCCTTGATTTTGTCCCGGTTCACCTCTATGCCTCTCTGAGACACGATGAAACCTAACAATTTTCCGGCTGGTGTTTCAAAGAAGCATTTCTTCGGGTTAAGCATGATATTGTATTTTTGTAGATTGGCAAATGTTTCCTCCAAGTCGGAAATCAGCATTTCCTTCTTTTTGGACATCACCGCGATATCATCCACGTATGCATGTACATTGCGTCCGAGTTGGTCGTGGAGGCAACGCTGCATCGTGCGCTGGTACGTAGCTCCTGCGTTCTTTAGCCCAAAGGGCATCGTAACAAAATAGAAGGTTCCAAAGGGGGTTATGAATGAAGTTTTGACTTTGTCAGATTCCTTCATCCGGATTTGGTGATAACCGGAATATGCGTCGAGAAAACAGAGGAGTTCCGAGCCTGCCGTAGAATCGATAACTTGATCAATTCTAGGCAGAGCGAACGGATCTTTTGGACAAGCCTTGTTCAAGGCAGTATAATTAACACACATCCTTAAATCAGTGGTGTCCTTTTTAGGGACCATTACAGGATTGGTCGACCACTCAGTGTGGATGACCTCTTCTATGAATCCGGCTAACTCGAGCCGTGCTAGTTCCTTAGCTATTGCCTTATGCTTTTCATCACCAAATCATCGTAGGGACTGTTTGACGGGTTTAGCATTCGGGTTTACATTTAGAGAGTGCTCGGCAAGTTCCCTAGGTACTCCGGTCATGTCAGATGGCTGCCATGCGAAGATATCTTGATTTGCTTGGAGGAACTTGACGAGTACGCTTTCTTATGCGCTACCTAGGCCTACACCTATCTGGGTCACCTTGGAGGGGTCATCGTCCTTCAACGGTGTCTTTTTCGTCTCTTCTGATGCCTTGAACTCCGGGTTTGGCTTTGTCACCTCCTTCTTTGTTGCGGGCATCTCGGACGGATCTATGCTCTTCTTGATCTCCTAGTACTCCTGGGCGTGCAGCACGGCTTCGGCAAAGGCGGCATTTCCATCCTCGCACTCTCGCGCTTTCTTCGGGTCTCCCCTGATGGTGATCACGCCATTGGGACCTGGAATTTTCATCATATTGTAAATGTAACACAGACGAGCCATAAAAGCCCAGTAAGTCGGACGTCCGAATATCGCGTGGTACGCGCTCTTGAACGGGACCACTTCGAAGGAAAGTGCCCCCGTCTGATAGTTCTTTGGAGTTCCAAAGGTGACATCCAAAGTGATTTCTCCCAGGGAATTAGCTTGTCTTCCTGGGAAAACTCCGTGAAAGATCACAGAGCTATGGTTCAGCTAGGTTTCCGAGATCCTCATCCGGCGTAGTGTTTCGACATAGATAATATTGATACTACTTCCACCGTCCATGAGGGTCTTGGAGAAAACCATAACCATCAATAAGTGGATTGACGATTAAGGCGTATTTTCCTCGCCTGTGCAACTTAGGCGGATGATCAGCACGATCAAATGTGATTGCCACTTCCGACCAGTCCAGATATTGGGGGACAGCCAGAACTGTTGCATTGAGCTCGTGTAGAACTGCTTTCTTAACCTTTGTTGGTTGAGATCCGAGGAAAGTGGCATAAGTGTCCTTCTTGGTGGGAAAAGTTTTCTTCCCTTCTGGCTTGGGATTTGAAGCATCAGCTTCCTCCATGTCGGAATCTTCCTTGGTCTCTTTTTCTTTTTCGAGATTCTTCTTTCCCTTCTTCCGCTTAGCTTTGTAGCCCACAGTGTCATCTCTTTTGATGTCATCATTGAAACGACATTCGGCGTTGGTGTGGGACGAGCCCCCATTAGCGTCTAGGTGATGCACACATGGGTTATTGGCAATGTCAGCCCAAGAGTAGATTTTGCCTAGTTGTTGTTCTCCTCTACCTTGGACTCTTGAAGTCCCATGGCCACGCCCGCGGCCTCCGCCGCGTCCTCCTCGTCCTCCAGACCCGAAAGTAGCAGTAACCACTGCTGTTTCTGCGTTGGGTTTCTCTTCCGAGGTATTTTTGCGCTTCTGAGCTTGTTGCTTTGGTTATTTTGCCGACTGAGGTACAGCTAGGGCATTGAGTAATCCCTCTGCATCGTCGTCGGCATCTGCATACTTGCTCGTTGTTTCTATCATCTCTCCCAAATCAGTGACCTTGTCACACTTCAAGCGATGGCGCAGTAGACCAATTGGGAGACCTGCAATGAAAGCTTCAATCACAGTTTGATCATTTACTCCTTCGCGGGAGTTCTTGGTGTTGATCCATCGTCCGAGGTAATCCCGGCAAGTTTCTCTGGCTTTCTGGGTGCAACGCTGTAGATCTCCGACCGTAAAGGGCCTCCGATATGTGCCTTCGAAATTCCGAAAGAATGCACTTTGCATGTCATACCAGTTATGGATGGTGTTCTCCAGAAGTTCATTGAGCCATGATCGTGCCATCTTCCGCAACATAAGTGGGAGATATCGGGTTGCGACCAGGCTATTTCCGCCTTTGGTGATGCAGCAAGCTTGGAAGAAATCCTGTAGCCAGGTATCTGGCCGAGAAATGCCGTCGTAGGCTTGGATATGTCTTGAGATAGCAAATCCTTCCGGGAATTTTGTAGCTCTGATGCATGGTCCAAAGCACTTTGGGCCCATGTAGATATCATCGTTTTCGTAGCGCCGCACCTCTATGTTGGAGTTGATCCTGTGCCTTGCGTTGTTCGGGGATAAAGATCGTCCCGAATGTCGGCTGTGGCTGCGGTGCCTTGGAGCCGGACTTCGGCTTCTGCCACCACCTCCTCCACCATGTCGTCCTCCTTGTCCCCCTTGGGAGCCGTTGTGATGACTGCTTGGTGGAGAGGGTAGGGCAGCTGGATAGTTTCCGGCTGATCGCCGGCCTCCGTCCGGAGCGTCATTATTCCAGTTCCGGGGAGGGTCTTGGCAACGACGAGCCCCTGCCATCTTGTCCCGGCATGGTTTCCGTCGTTCCTTCGTCCGTCGTTCCCACTATGGTGAGGCTCAGCCGGACGGCTTGTATGTCTAGGAGGTGGCATTTTTTGATGATCCTCCTCCTGACGTTTCTCTTTATCTTCTCCCCTTTGATCGTTAGACTCTCGTCGGGGAGGATTCCTTGGATTCAGAGCAGTGATGGCCTCTTTCTCGGCCGCTGGGGTGGCGTTGCTCCAGTCACGCATAGTCCTGCGATGCTGTCCTGACGATCCGGTTCTCGAATAATTGTCCTCCCGATGTTCTGGGCGATGATGCTGCTCCGGAACGCGATGGGGTCTTACGTCAGCCCATGCCGGATCTGTGCGACATTGGTCGGAATCCGAGACCAGTTTTTGACTTCTGGGCAGGGCGACCTTTTGCTGCTCCAGTCCCTTGTTGAGTAGTTTGATACCCAAACGGATCTCCTCCGGTCTTGGATTAGCCGATAGAATTTCTCGGGCGGCCACGGTATTCTGTACTGGGGTTGGATATACCCAATCTCCTTTGCTATCTTTCCGTGGCTTCCCCATCTCATCTCCGAAAAGGATGGCACGGATATGTGGGAATTGGTCGTCATTGGTGTGACGCTTCCGTGTCTTTTGATGCAACCGATACATGTAGTCCTTAGTTGCCATGCATTTCTTCTCCTCCTCGATGTTTTTGGCTTCATCCAGGAGTTGTTAATGATGCGCTTCTAGGGCTTGAGCCCTTTCATCCAGCTCTTCTGCAGTAAGTTCTGCAGCTGTAGGGATAGGTGTGGTCAATGCAGCATCGATGAGTTTACGCGCACCTTCAGTGATCATGTGTCCATCCACTGATTCTTCTTTTTTCGGCTCTTCTGGGATAAGTGCTCCATCCGAGTCTTCTTCGTATTCCTCGGCAATCACCTCCTTTGCTAGAGGGTCTTTTGCTGGGGTCTTGTTTTTCTTGTTCGTCTTCTTTGCCCTCTTGGCAGCGCCAGTAGCAAAGACGGCTTTGGGTCCATTTCCCGGAGTCAAGCTCTGATCGGTACTTTTGTACATCTGGACCTCGGGATTATCTCCGACGTCCACATCATCCTGCGCTTTGGGAGAGTATTCCCCGGATCCTTCATCCATGGCTTCTCCCTCTTCTGTAGCCTTGGAGTTGTACTCCTCTTCATATTCCGTGGAGAACTTTTGGAAATCTGCTGACGTCATTGATTCATCCGAGGATGCGGGTACGTCGGCATTTGTTCCAATTGCCTCTAGCACAGAGTCGGTGTTTTCTCCAGCATCGGCAGAGACGGATCCGGATCCCACATACCCAACGAAGTGCGACGCGTGCTTCCTGAGGTACCTGCGGCTCTCGCGATCAGCCATGTCGAAACTTTTGATGGTCTCGAGAATTGCATCTGCGCTTGCATCTTGCATTATCATACGTTGAAGTGTGTACCTTAGGAAAGGCCTGTCTGTCCCGGCATCATCAGAGCCGGAATCAGTGTCGTTGATATGCTCCTCTTGGATTTCCACTTCCGCGGGTGGGTCGATCTGGGATACGGTCTCCCTTGGGAGATCCACTCCAGATTTGGCTTTAACCGCTAGGTCTTCCTCAGGCTCGGATTTCTCCACTATCTCCGCAGCTGGTGCGGGTTGGGTGGGATTAGGGTTTTCTGAGATCCGGAACTCTGCCGCCTCTGCGGACAGAGGGGATCCCGAAGATTCTTCTGCCTCTATCATCACCGCTGGGGTGGGTGGGGCAGGTTCAGCGAAACCGATGTAAACATCGATCTCGCCGAAAGACATGATTGTGTAGGCAGTCACAGCCTCCCTAGCCGGAATCCAAGTCTCGTCGAGAAGGATGAGAGGGACGTCGCTGGCGTAGAGGATGCGACCGACGGCGATAGTCTCGCTGATTCTGATTCTTGCAGATTCCGCTTGGAACACAGATCCGAAGCTCACTTGCCCCACGGTGGGCGCCAACTGTCGTCAGATTGATGAAAAGTACGCCATGAGGGGGTCCTCGAGGCGTGCGTAAGAGAGGGGTGTGAGACGTACGGTGTTCCGGGATGGTGAGCACACAAGTTTACCCAGGTTCGAATCTGCCGGCTTTGGACGGATCCTACTCTTGCTAGCAATCTAGTAATACGGCAGAGCCGGAATATGGGTTACAAGGGTTTCGCCTGTGCGAGTTGAGGGTCTAAAGTATTGGGTGCCCTAAAGGCTCTCCCTAGGACGGCTTATATAGATATCCGGCCTAGGGTTTACAAGAGAGATCTATCCGGCTACGACTAAGAGTCGGTTACAGAGTACATCTTGAACTACAAGTAACATTATGGGCCTAAGTCAATAAGTCTTCTAGGCCTTTACGTAGCCGGATTGGACTCCGTCTTTCTCCCTGACTGGGCCGCTCGTGAAGCAAAGCTCTAACCCGAAGTGGGCCACCCTGGTCAGTGAGGAACTGTGAGGATACCCGGAAAGTATATCCCCAACACAATCCTGTTGTGAATTTCATGGTTGATGAAATGGATGACCCTGCGACGTATGAAGAAGCGATGATGAGCCCGGATTCCAACAAATGGCTAGAAGCCATGAAATCCGAGATGGAATCCATGTACGAGAACCAGGTTTGGACCTTGGTGGACTTACCTCACGATCGAAAGGCCGTTGAGAATAAATGGATTTTCAAAAGAAAAACTAATGCTGATGGTAATGTGACCATCTATAAGGCTGGACTTATCGCAAAGGGGTTTCGAAAAATTCAAAGAGTTGACTATGATGAGACATTCTCTCCCGTAGCGATGCTTAAGTCGGTTAGTATTATGTTAGCAATTGCTGCATATTTTGATTATGAAATATGGTAGATGGATGTCAAAACTGTGTTCCTCAATGGTAATATTGAAGAAGAGTTGTATATGATACAACCTAAGGGTTTTGTCGATCCTAAGGATGCTAATAAGGTACGCAAACTTCAGCGATCCATCTATGGACTGAAGCAAGCATCCCGGAGTTGGAATCTCCGCTTTGATGAGGTGATCAAAGAGTTTGGATTTGTCCAAACTTATGGAGAGGCTTGTATTTACAAGAAACTGAGGTCTCACAAGAATTCCAAGCATATTAAGCGCCGGTTTCACTCCATCCGTGAACATGTCAAGGATGGAGATATAAAGATTTGTAAAGTACACACGGACCTAAATGTAGCAGATCCATTGACTAAATCTCTCCCTAGGGAAAAAACATGATCAACACCAGAACTCCATGGGTGTTAGATTTATCACTATGTGGACTAGATTATTGTCTCTAGTGCAAGTGGGAGACTGAAGGAAATATGCCCTGAGAGGCAATAATAAAGTTGTTATTGTGTATTCCTTATATATGATAGATGTTTATTTTGCATGCAATAATTGTATTAATCGGAAATGTCAATACATGTGTGTTTAATAAACAAAAAAGGGTTCCTAGTTATGCCTCTCTTATAGACTAGCTTGTTGATTAACAAGATGATCAAGGTTTCCTGATCATGGACTTTGGATGTTGTTAATAACAAGGTCACAGCATTTGTGAAATGATGTGATGAACATTCATCCGAAGTATAGCATTACGATAAAGTCATTATAATTACATTGCTATAACATCATACGAAGTAATCTTTATCCTTAGACCATGAGATCATGTTAATTGCTAACACCAGAAGAGTATCTTGATAACATCAAATGTCACACCGTAACAGGGTGACTATAAAGATGGGTTCAATGCTACGAAGGTGTTATGTTGAGGCTCATGGATCAAGAGTGGAATTTTTCAATCCCGATGAAGGATAGATATACTCTGGGCCCTCTCGGTGATATCACATTAAGGTAGCTTGCAAGCAAGTGATGTGATCACTAGAATGTTATATCACGGGAACAAGAAAAGAGTGCATGTCAGTAACGAGATCAAACTAGATATTTGGATACCGATGATCAAATCTCGGACATGTATTATATCATGAGACAAAGGGATTAAATTACAAGCGTTAAAGGTTCTCACGATCACAAAAGTCATCGTTGAATATGCAGGAATCAGTATGGATCTCCAGGTCTCGCTTCTGATTATTGATCTAAGAGGAGTCTCAATCATGTATGCATTATTCGTGAACCGTAGAGTGACACACTTAATATTTACCGGACACCATTTTGGAGCACATATGTTTCAGACGAAAGAATTGCAAAGCGCATGAATTGTTTTGATAGAAACCGGAAATTGTTTCGGGTGAAATTGCAGAAAGTGGTTCTGCATGTGATATTGAAATATTGTAAGGGGTTATATGTGAATGTTTGTTAATTAAAGTAATTAACAAAATTCTGAATAAATTTAATAAAAGAGTTTTATTAAATGAGAGAGCATTAAACTTAGAGAATTTTAATGCATTTAAAGTGGGGACTTTAAAAGGGAATGTGAAGAGGCATTTTAATGTGGAGGGGTTACCACCACATGAATGGGGGAGGTGAGGGGTCACCCCCCATGAGGCGCTGGCCATGGGGAGGGGCACCCCCTCCTCCTATAAAAGGCCCCCCTCTTCCTCCTTCTTCCTCACACCTCCTCATGAAGGATCTCTCTCCCCCTCTAGAATTATTCCCCCATGGTCTCGGATTAGCGAGATACATGTTCCCGGTGGCATTTCATCTGGAAGGAGTTGCTGCTTCCGCTGGATCGCTAGAGCGAGGAGGTGGAGGTTGTCCGGTGGCTTGAACGTGTGTGCGAGTATGGATGCGTTGTTGAGTTGTGGCGCTCGGACTTCCACACGATCTTGAGATCGGCAAGTGTACGACTACATCAACCACGAGTTCCTACTCGTTAACAAAACTCATTGTCTTTGAGGGTAAGTTCTCGATGGATGTATGTCCACCCGTTACTCTGTACCTAGTAGATAGATCTTGGCGTGTAGTTCTCATCGTAGGAAATTTTTTGTTTTCTATGCTGCGGACCCAACAGAGACAAGTCATGCCAACTCCCGCCCTCAAGATCATCGTCGCTAAGACCCTCCTGGAGCAGGACAGGTCGCCAGAATTAGTTGCTCAGGTGTACGACCTCGTCGCAAAGGCATGCAAGCAACATGAAAAGGCTACCTCGCAGAGGCTTGAGTCCAACCCGGAGCTTTGCCAGTCAACCCTAAACAGCCGTAGAAGGCCAAAATCTCCCCGTGATGAGGGATCCCACACAGGCTCCACAGAGCAAAGACGGAGAGAGGCACGCAACAGGACTGACGCCATCCCCATATCCTCTGATCACGGAGAAAAGGCTCGTCCCCGCTGGTTGCCACCTCCACCACCATCTCGACGTCACGAGGAACCAGAGCCACGCCATCTTACAAGCATGCGACCGCCAAGGCGGTTGATATGTTGCTAACGTATCTATAATTTTTGATGTTCCATGCTTGTTTTATATCTACTTTCTTATGTTTTGTCCACACTTTGGAGTATTTTTATACACTTTCTTGGACTAACCTATTAACAAGATGCCACAGTGCCAGCTGCCTTATTTCTGCTATTTTTGGTTCCAGGAAAGTCAGAAAATGAATATTCTCAGAATTGGACGGGACAAAAGCCAAAGTCAGTATTTCACCGAGGGGGACACAGAGCCAGAATACGAGACAGAGAGGGGCCAAAGGCTGGCCACACCACCTGGCCGTGCGGCTAGGCCTAGTTCGTGCCAAGGGGTGGTGTGGCCGCCTAGGGCACCCCCTTGGCCTCCCCTTTCGCCTATAAGATGCCTCCGATATAGAAACCCTAAGTACCCGATCAAAATTCCACGAAAGAGTCTGTAGCCGCCGTCATCTCCATCCCTAGATCGGGAGGGATCTGATGCTCTTCCCGGCACCCTGCCGGAGGGGAGAATTCACCCTGGAGGCCTTCTTCATCACCATGACTGCCTTCGGTGTGATGCGTGAGTAGTTCATCCCTGGACTACGGGTCCATGTAGTAGCTAGATGGTTGGTTATTCTCCTTTGTGCTACCATGTTTTGATCTTGTGAGCTCCGTTCATGATCAAGATCATCTATTTGTAATCCTACATATTGTGTTTGTGGGGATCCGATGGATATTGAGATGCTATTTCAGATTGATTATTGATTCTATCATGTCTTTGTTATTTGTGATCTTGCATGCTCTCTGTTGTTAGTAGATATCTTGGCCGAGTAGATGCTAGCAACTCCAAGAGGGGGTATTTATGCTTGATAGTGGGTTCATGCCTCTAGGAATCTGGGGAAGTGACAGAAATCTCTAAGGTACTAGATGTGCTGTTGCTACTAGGGAGAAAACAACAATCCTTTGTTCATAGAACAATCGTATTGTTTACTTTACACACAATGCTTAATGCAATTATCTGTTGCTTGCAACTTAATACTGGAGGGGGTTCGGATGATAACCTGGAGGTGGATTATTAGTTATAGATGCAGTTGGATTACGGTCTATGTATAATGTTGTAATTCCCAATCAAATCTCATAGTAGTCAAGATGATTAGTATATGCATGTATGCTTTCTCGATGTTTGTCAATTGCCCCGCTGTAATTTGTTCACCCAACATGTTATCTATCTTAAGAAGAATCACCACTAGTGAACTATGGACCCTGGTCCTTTCTTTTACAATCAATCTACAAGTTATTTACTATTTTTTGTTTACTTTCTGCAAGCTATTACTATCTTCCACACAATACGTTTAATCCTTTGTTTTCAGCAAAACTGGTGAGATTGACAACCTCACTATAAGTTGGGGGCAAAGTTTTGTGGTTGTGTTGTGCATGATTCCAAGTTGGAAACAACACCTTGGTGGTGTTTCCTTGCTCCTACTGGTTCCATAACCTTGGTTTCATAATTGAGGGAAAACTTGTTGTTGTGCTCATCATACCTTCCTCGGGGGTTCCCCAATGAGCTCGATATATTTTCGACCATCAGGGGACCCAGGCCGACATCGTTATACGTGACCAGGGTGAGCAGCCTCAGCATGCCAGAGAGCGCAACAACAATGAACGACACAGGAGCAGATCCCATAAGGATCTGCCACGTCTGACAAGCAACCGTGACAAGCGTGAAGAGTCGCAGGAGGGCCATAGAAAGAAGGCTAACCCACCGCCTCCACCACCACCTAGCAGCCATCATGGCGGAGGCCATGGCAGATCTCACAAATCGCGCCATAACTCCCCTCCCCATGATGGAAAAGGGAAGCAACCAGAGCCATATGACGCAAGATCGCAACTGGACAAGATCCAAGAAGCTCGAGAGCTCCCATACCTTGGGCCACGTTGTTTTGGACCAGTAATACGGGCCACAACTTACCCCAAGGGTCTCCGGATAGACAAGAACATCAAGCCCTACAACGGCACTGCCAGGCTAGCAACATGGTTGTAGGACTACAGTGAACCGATTCACATCGCAGGGGGAAACCTCAATGTTGTCGTCAAGTACCTCCCACTCATGCTGACCGGCACCGCCCGGCAATGGATCGATGACTTACCGGAGAAATTAATATGCAATTGGTTGGACATGCATGAAGCGTTCACCAAGAATTTTGAGGGAACATACAAACGTCCCTGCACTATCGGAGACCTCCAGCGGTGTGTGCAAGAAAAGGATGAAACTTCTCGTGCTTACCTCTCTCGCTGGCTGGATATGAAAAATTCCTGCGTAGGGGTGCACGAACAGATCGCTATGGCCAACTTCGTCGATGGTCTAGAAAAGGGAACTTTGCTCCACCATAAGTTATAGCGCAAGAAATGAAACAATCAGCTCACCCTCAACGCAATGATCACCATGTCTAGCGAGTTCGCCGCTGCCGATGACGATGCACGCAGATCACTGCCGACAATAGAAATCCCTACCCAGGCTAGAAAAAACAACAATAACAAGCGGAAGGACCTGCCTGAAGAGAAGCAAACAGCCCACATGGTCGCCGCAGCATTCACTGGCAGAGGCGGAGGCGGACAGTGTGGACGTGGCCGGGTGGCTAGCAGTGGCCAGCAGAGGAGTGACACTACACCCTCAGAGCCCCGTGTTCCCCAAACGTACGAAGAGTGCCGTGATATGTCGTGTTTCGTCCATCTAGATGCAAACGGCAAAGCCACCCACACCAACCACCAATGCAATTTTGTCAATGATCTCAAGGAGGACCCTGAGTCCAGCTACAAGGGAAGAAGAAGGAGGAAGCGCCCAAGGATTCAAGCGATATGGATGAAGATGTGGAACCCAAATCTTCCGATAAGGGAGAGGAGAAAGGGAAAAATCCCTTCGAAAAGAAGGATCCATGTTACCACACTTTCCTTGGCACTCCCACCTTCCGGGCCCAGAAAACCTCTCTGAGGATACTGATGGCTACCCTTCCTCCGGTTCCCCAGTACGTCAGGTGGTCAGAAGTTCCAATTACTTGGGATAGGAAGGATCACCCAGATCTTATCCCAACAGAGAACCAATATGCCATGGTCATCAACCCTTTGATTGACGGCACAGAGTTCACCAAGTACCTCGTGGACAGTGGAAGCGACATGAACATCATGTACCTGGATACACTGCATAAGATGAACTTGACGGAGACCCAGCTAAGGAAGAGCAACACCATGTTCCATGGGATTGTCCCCGAACGACAAGAAAATTCCCTAGGCTGCATCACCCTTCTGGTCGCTTTTGGCGATGTTAAAAATTACCGCCATGAACACATGACCTTTGAAGTGGTGCCTTTCAAGAGAGTGTACCACGTCATCTTTGGACGCGACATCTTCCACTCCTTCCCAGCAAGGCCATCCTTTGTCTACAACAAGCTCAAGATACCCGGACCAAATGGCGTCATCACCATTAACAGAAGCTTCTCCAAGGCACAGGAGTGTGAGATCAGTGAAGCCGCCTTCGCCGAAGCATCCATCTACGGTGAGGAGTTCAAGGATATCCAGAACCAGGTCGATGCCTCTGAGATGCCAACTTCAGAGAAGCAGATCGCTGCCGCTGAACCCGCCTTCAAGGCCACCATCAAGACCAAGCAGGTGGAACTTGTCGAAGGAGATTCCTCCAAGACCACCGCCATTGGCACGGACCTGGATCCCAAATAGGAAAGCGTGCTCGTCGAGTTCCTCCGTGAGAATAGGGACATCTTTGCCTGGCAACCTGCCGACATGAAAGGTGTACCTAGGGAACTTACCGAGTACAGCTTGAATATTGATCCCAATGCCAAACCGGTGAAGCAACCTCTACGACGCTTTGGTGATGAAAGACAAAGGGTTATAGGCAAAGAAATAGCTAGGTTACTTAAGGCTGGCTTTATCGAAGAAGTTATTCACACCCGATGGGTGGCAAATCCTGTACTTGTCCCTAAAAAGGGAACCAATGAATTAAGAATGTGCGTTGATTACACCGGCTTGAACAAAGCATGTTCGAATGATCCGTTTTCTTTGCCTCGCATTGACCAAGTCATTGACTCGACGGCTAGCTTGGAACTTCTGTGTTTTCTTGATGCCTACTCAGGATACCACCAAATCTGGATGCGAAAGTTGGACCAATTGGCCACTTCGTTTACCACACCCTATGGCACGTATTTCTACATCACGATTCCCTTTGGGTTAAAAAACGCTGGTGCTACTTACCAGCAGATGATGCAACGCTTCCTACACGACCAAATAGGTCACAATGTACGCGCTTACATGGACGACATCGCGCTAATGTCAAAGAAATAAAATGATCTTATCACTGACTTGCAGGAAACCTTCGACAATCTCCGGAAATACAACATGATGCTGAACCCCAAGAAGTGCGTCTTCGGGGTACCCACCGGCAAACTGTTGGGTTTCATCGTTTTGCATCGCGGAATCGAGGTGAACCCAGGGAAAATCAAGGTCATCCTTGACATCAAACACCCAACATGCCTGAAGGACATACAAAGGCTCACAGGCTTCGTTGCAGTAGTAAGCCGGTTCATCAGCCGACTTGGCGAGAAGGCTATGTCGCTCTACAAGTTGCTCAAGAAGGCGGACAAATTCACATGGATGGATGAAGCTGACACATCACTTCAGGAGTTGAAGAGAATACTCTCCTCCCCACCAATACTTGCAGCACCGGTGCCAAGGGAGCCCATGTTAGTTTACATGGCGGCAACCAACCGAGTAATCAGGATCGTCATCGTGGTGGAGCGCAAGGAACCAAGGCATGAATACGAAGTTCAGCGGCCCGTTTACTATGTAAGCGAGGTCTTGACGGAATCCAAGCAGCATTACCCACACTACCAGAAGATAGCTTATGGAGTTTTCCTTGCTTCACGTAAGCTAAGGCATTATTTCCAGGAGCACCCTATCACAGTGGTGAGCAAAGCTCCACTGTTCGACATCATCAACAACAGAGACGCTACAAGGAGAGTTACAAAGTGGGGCATTGAACTTGCCGCCTTTGAAATCACCTACAAGAGACGCGACGCTATCAAATCACAAGCATTGGCGGATTTTCTCGTAGATTGGACAGAAGTGCCAGAAGACACTCCTGTACCAGAGCCAAAATATTGGATTATGCACTTTGACGGATCAAAACTACTCAATGGCTCGGGGGCTAGTGTATTATTACAATTGCCAACAGGAGAAAAGTTGCAATACGTCCTACAGATCCACTTCAATGCTACCAACAACATGGCGGAGTATGAGGCCCTCATTCACGGACTTCGCGTAGCCATGGATATTGGCATCAAGCGCATAGTTTGTTGTGGAGATTCCGATTTGGTTGCCTAGCAAGTAGCTGGCACCTGGAACGCACGGAACCCTATGATGGAGGCATATCGAGACGAAGTAGACGAAATATCCAAGTGCTTCGACGGCTATGAAGTCAAGTACATGAAAAGGGAGGAGAATGAGGCGGCAGATCTGTTGTCAAAGCTTGGGTCAGCTCGTCGACCAATTCCGCCAGGCGTTTTCCTAGAACATTTACGGACCCCATCTGTGAAAGGAGCGGACCCCGATAACCCGGATAGAGTGGATTCATTTGTTAACACAGTTACAGTGACCTCTCTGGCTTGGACGAAACCGTTCATGGATTATCTACAAGACGGAACTTTGCCCGCCGACAAAGTCGAAAGCCGGCAAACAGTACGCAGAGCAAAAGGCTACGTCATCATTGACGACCAGCTATACAAAAATGTACCACAGGAGTTTTTCTTTGATGCGTCTCCCAACAACAAGGTATTGACATCCTTAGAGAAATACATCTCGGAGATTGCGGGCATCACGCCGCTCCCCGATCGTTGGTAGCTAAGGCCTTCCGACAAGGATTCTACTAGATAACTGCCAAGCCGAACACCGACAAGTTGGTACAAACATGCCTTGGGTGTCAGTTTTATGCAAGACAACCAAGTGTTCCAGCTGAAGAATTGCGAACCATACCGATAACTTGGCCGTTTGCAGTCTGGGGGCTGGACATGGTGGGACCTTTGCAAGCAGCACCCTGTGGATTCACACATTTGCTAGTAGCAGTGGACAAATTCATAAAGTGGATTGAAGCAAAACCCATTAGAAAGTTTGATGGGGCAACAACCCTAAAATTTGTCCAGGATCTAGTGGTGAGATTTGGTCTCCCACATAGCATCATCATCGACAATGGCAGAAATTTATCTCTCGGAGAAGTTGAGGAGTACTTTCATGAAAAGGGCATCCGCCTTGACCTAGCATATGTGTCACACCCATAGTCAAATGGGCAAGTTGAAAGGGCCAATGGACTAATTCTGCACGGAATCAAGCCACGCTTAGAGGCACATCTACATAGAGCAGCTAGAGCCTAGGCGGAGGAATTACCATCTGTCTTGTGGAGTTTAAGAACAACACCCAACAGATCCACCAGCTTGACTCCTTTCTTCATGGTCTATGGAGCAGAAGCAGTTCTCCCATCCGACATCCTCCACGATGCACCAAGAGTTTCCGCCTATAAGGAAGATGGTGCTGAAGAATCTAGACGACTATCTGTGGACCTACTTGACAAAGACCATGTGCTGGCATGCCAGAGATACGCCATCTACAAGCAGAAGTTGTGTGGCTACCATAGTTGCCGCGTAAAGCATCGCTCGTTTAAAGAAGGGGATAGGTGCTTAGACTCAAGCAAGAGAAATCACACAAACTATTCCCGCCTTGGGAAGGACCATTCGTCATAAGCAAATCATTGCTAAATGGTTCCTATTACCTCGTCGATATTCGCGAGTTGAAACATAGGCCAAAAAACCGCAAGGGCAAGCAACGTGACTCCGATGATGATTACCCAGAGACAGATCGGCCATGGAACATAGCACAACTATGTCCCTTTTACACTTAGCACATTTATATTATGTAATAAGTTTCTTATATGATCAATGAAGTAAAGCATTTGGTTCACTCATATTCTCTGAGTCTTTTACCTCCTTTAGTTGTTCATTTTTGGATCATATAAACCCTTTATGCGCAAGTTTGCATTTGCACTTGTGAAAATTCCACCTACAGGCATTAGCTGAAGTTTTCTGGTCTACACGTTTTCTGAAGTTTTTATGTGGATTCTGGAGTAGTGACTTTTCGGCACTCAAAGCCGGCGATTTTGCTCTAAGGTTCTTGACGGTGCTATTAAGCATCATCACCTGAGAACATAGTTCTGTGTCTTCTGTCTCATGAAAGGTCAAGCATATGAACCAGAATAATGGATAAGCCAGCACTTGCTTAAAAAATACACATGCTAGAAACAGATAAGTTGCAAGAAACTTGAGTACAAGTTTTTCCGCCTTAGCATAACATAAGTTTTTTCCGCATACACATTGCAGAGACACATTTAATACAAACATTGTTTTTATAGCTATACTGCAGGGGGCTTCATGGTGGCATCATCAGGAGAGCCAGGCCGGGAGAGCTCATCAAACTCAGAAGGAGAGGGGCTAGACTCAGACGAGGCCATGTCTTCATTGAGGATCTCGGCAGGCACGAAGACATCCACCTTGACCATCTTGGCAACTCTAGTGTCGAAGCCGGCAAGGGAATTCCAAATAGCATCGCTATTGATCTCTTTCCCTTCCTCGTCTAGCTTGGGCATGTCGGAGGTCACCAAGTCAATGTCGGTGTTGTCGTAGTGTGCCTTGACCAAGGACAGGGTCATCCTAGCACCAACCCAGACGCAAGAGGCTTTCTAGTCCTTGACTTTCTCGTGGGCTCGACGCAGGATTTCTGCAAACTTGGCCATTGAGTCTACCGCTTGATATTCATACCCAGAGGTTGAGCTATCTCCTTGGCCTGGGTAATGGCAGTGCTGACAAAGTTGCCGGCAAGAATCATGCATTCTTTGGGATCTAGAGCACCCTCACCCAAGTTGGCTAAGCCAATGGGAGCTGTAGTTTGCACAAAATACAAGGACCATGAGTACAAACAAGTCAAATGGTTGTCCAAATTACAGAAATGACCAAGACGGAGAAAGGTTACCAAAGATGCTCGTTTCCGCTCGCTTGCATGTCTCCGCCAAGACATCGCGCTCCTTCTGGACTGTTTTGTACACCTCAAGGTTTTTAGCATTCTGCTCTTTGGCAGCATGGTTCTGCTCCTTAAGTTGCACAATTTCGTCCTTCAGGCGCTGCGTCTCAGCGTCAGCAGACTCTTGCATCACCTCCATCGCTGCCTCATGGCCCTTGACAGCATCGGCCAGGTCCTTCTTCAGAATTTTGTTTTCATCATCGATCTCCTGGATATGCTTAGATTGCTCGACGATGCTCTTGGCCTTGGCAATGGCTTTTGTAAGACGGAAGTTAGAAAGTGCTATAAGAAGAGAGAAGAAATGAATCAATGAGAAAAGCAAGGAGCTGTTGCAGGAAACAGACTCTGGCTATTTTTGATCTGTTGCTTCAGGAAGGTGGTTTTACCCTGTTCAAGGTCTAGTTCCTTCCGCAGAGAAGCAAACCTCTCATTGGTAGCTATTCTCCATTTATTCTCATTCTGCACAAGATGTTAACATGCTTAGTTTCTCTAGAGCATACAGTCAGAACTATTCAAGGTTCAACTAAACGCCCGGGGGCTATAGTATAAGATTTTAAAATAAGGTAGTTTCTCTAGAGCATCTAGTCGGAACTATCCAATTTCAACTAAACGCTCAGGGGCTACACGGACAAGCTCTACACTTAGTTCTTTGGAGCACTCAGGCCAATAATTATTGGTTTATCCGCCTAAGATCTCGGGGGCTACAGTGGGATACAGTACAAATAAAAAGAAGTGAAGTTCAAAAGACTTATGATGGCAATGACCCTAAGATTGTTGGCCAGATGAGCATAGGAATCATGGAAGGTCCGAGCATTGTTATAGATTGTGTTGGCCTGCAAGATGAGGTCATCCAAGCACAACGTTGGAGGAGTCGCAGCCAATGGGGAAGTTGAAGCCGGAGGCATGGATGATGCCCTAGCCGTCTCTTGCGTCTTCAAAGCAGATGATGGCTCAGAGGCTCCCGCCTTGATCGTTGCTTCCATGTCCACCTCTTCCACCACTTCCTTCCCTTTCTTGGTGGCATCCTTAGCCGGAGCTTCAGCCACTTTAGAGGAAGTGCTCTCCTGTGTCGCCTGGCCATTGGGAGCAACATCTGCCTCGATAGAGCCTGAGATATCAAGTATTGGATTGACATCTGTCTCCATGGTGGAGATCTCAGGGATGATAGGAGATGAAGGCCCAGCTAGGCCAGCAGAAGGCTTGGCGGCAGGAGTAGAGGGAGGAGTAGCAGGAGAGGACTTGGCGTCCATGTCCCTGGTCAGCATGTCGCGAATGTTTTTTGACCCTCCAACATCTTTGGAGGATCGCTTCAAACTAACACCGGCTTTCCTCCTGAAACATACAAAGTGTAAGTACAAGAGTTGAAAAAAGGTATGAGCTGAAAAGCATAAGTCGGAGAATGAAAATACTTACTCCATGGTAGGAGCCTTGGTGAGGGGAATGCCAGTGGATTTCTTCCTCTTCTTTGCCTCTAAGGCGGCAGTGGAACGTTTGGAGACTCCACTCTCCGATTTCTTCTTCTTGACCTCGGCAGCAGCGTTAGAGGTGGAGCTCTTCCGCTTTCACGCTGCCAGAGCTGGTTGATCCTTGGGGGCATCATCATCGGACACCACCTGGATATCCTTCAGCTTAGGATCATAGACCTGGGAGGCCATTTGATCCGCCGCCAAGTTCGCCAGCTGGAATACAGAGGAGTGTTAGATTGACAACTTCAAGTCGGAAAAACCTTAGAGCATATAACGAGCAACAAAGGAAATAGAAGATACCTTTGGGCACTTGCCGCACTCAAACATGTCAAAGGTGATCTTGAAGCCATGCTTCTTGTCCTTCACCTTGACGATGTTCTTAAGCCGGAGTTTGATAGAGTCAGTAGAGAAGTTATCCCGTGAAATTCGCATGGGATCCCTCCTGTCTTGAGTGTATTTACACATCAACTCGGCACGGTGCTGTAGAGGCTGGATCCGCCTAATGAACCAGCACACGGCAAGATCCAAGCCTGCCAGACCTCCATCTACGAGCCATTCAATCCGCCTTACAGCGTGATTGGCTTTGTCATCAGAGGGAACGGAGGCTGGGGTCCGCCATGCGGGAACCTCGGCGGCAGCTCCATCGATGAAGTCGGGATAAGTCTCAAGGCGGTCAGGTAGAATGATATCTGGGCCGTAGAAGTACGTGCACTGCCAGTTCTTGCATGACTCATGCCCCACAATGTCGGGGAAGTGTTGGCTAGGCCGGATCTTGAAGCTAATGGTTCCACAGATCCGCAATTCGTCCTTGGACTCTACAGACTCTCTCTTGATGGTAATGAAGTACACGAACAAATCTAACCTCGGTTTAATTCCTAAGAATCCTTCGCACAAGGCTACGAAGTTGCTAAGGACTAGAATGTTGTTGGGAGAGAGATTGTGGGGGAGTACCCGGAAGTGCCGGAGGACATCCAAGAAAAATTCGGAGACTGGCAGGCTTACGCCGCGCACCAGCTGAGGCTTGAGGTACACCTTCTCTCCGGCTTTGGGAGAAGGGACCACCTCGCCGGCCGGCGCCGCCATCCAAACCAACTCCTTCGCCATGGGGAGATACCCCTCGGTGACCAGCTCCTATAGATCTTCGACAGAGAGATCAGAGCCTCTCCATACCCCCTTATGGGAGTCGTTTTCTTCTTCAGCAGCTTTGGGCACCGCTTGTTCTTGTTCATCACCGGTGGCCTCCACCACGGTGGAGACGGGAACGACCACGCCCTCCAGCGGGACAGTCACTCCCTAGGATGGCTCTAGAGTAGCCTCATGAACCGCCGCCGTTGAAGAAACAGTGCTGCTGGAGGTCATTACGATAGGGAGAAGGTGGAGAAGAGAAAGGCTTTGGTTAGGGTTTTCGCAGAAGAGCTCGAACGGCCACGCGGCTGGAGGAAGACAAAGACTGGAAAGCGAATGCGGGTAAAAGAGATATAAATTGACTGCGGTGAAAATATATACACCCCGCGTCAAGATTCGTGCAAGGAGATCTAATGGATGGAATGTTTCCGACGTGGAAGTGAACATGGCGGTAATTTCACCACGTCCTCCATCTTTGCTGCTCCGCCGTTTCGGATTTCGTGCGTGTAAAAATATCTGATGATTAATTATCTGTTTCTATGAGTTTTGAGGTAGCGTAGGCTATACCCTACGTCATCCTCCTGACAGTTGCAGTAAAGGGTCATGTCCGAAGATTCCATCGAAGACGGACACTACCCGACTTTGGAAATGAAGACTCGAGAAATCTCTGGCTACATTGCGAAGCCGGACAGGATTGCAGGGTTCTTTGGGAGACCTTTGAGATATTGCTTGACGAATTGCTGGCATCACTTAGATGGGACATTCAGAGATCAACGGGCAAAATAGCGAAAGATTTCAATGTCCTCCGGGGGCTACTGTTGGGGATATGCTATATGGATATCCTCATAGCATGTCGCCAATCCACCTAACCCGGGTGGCCCATAGTTGGTAGCAAGGCCTAAGGCCTGCTGGGCCCAGTTAGACGGATCCAGAAGGGAGGCCCATGCCGGATAAAGGAAGGCTACGCATGAGTCACCGGCATACTCGGAGCCTTGGAGTGCAAGACACGGAAGACTAGTTCGTATTAGTGTAGGACTCTTTACCTTGTCCGGCAAGGACCTTTCCCTGTAAACCCTAGGTCTTGGCGCCTTTATAAGCCGTCCTGCGGGAGCCTTTAGGGCATCAGACATCAGATTGCTGCGTACAACGTGCAACACCGCACAACGAACCTATCTCTGTAACTCGGCGTATTGCCATTATAGTGATTTGTAACAGGAGTAGAGTTCCGCCACCTTTATGGGACTTGAACATGGGTAAGCTGTGTTACCTCATACCCGCCAACTCTTTGCTTTACCCCACATCTCTAAACACGCTCTGTGAGGACCCCTCCATGGCGTACTCGTCGGCAATACCACAATAACCAGAGTCACCACTCCAACTACCACGCCGGACCCAGGGTCGCGCCCCGCCTGGCCGAAGACGAAACCCTCCTCCGCCAAAACACAAAAACACTCCATAGGTCCCACTGTCCGGTGACGTCCAAAGCGAGGCCCCAAGAGGCAAAGCGACACAAGAGCGCCGCCCACGCCCGATCCCGCCAGGAATCTGGGGTTTCCCCCGGAGAACCCAGGCAGAGGAGCATGAAACACCCGCTTCGACGACGACTTCAAGAAGGATGCGGCGCCCACGAGCGTCACCGTCATTGGTCCCGGCCAATCGCCAGGACAAGCCTTCGCCTAGCGAAGAGTCCCAAAACCTCACGCCCGCCTAACAAGGAACGACAAAAACCACCACACCCCCCCTTCTTCTCCAAGCTCCCGACGATCAACAAGCAACACTCCCGTTGTCACGCCTAGACTCCCCGTCGCCGCGACGAAAGCCACCGTCCGGATCATCACCACTACCCGTGAGATAGTTGCCGAAAACAACCAGAGCGAACCCGAGCAGCCGCCACCGTGAAAGGGACTGAAGATCGCCGCCACCAAAACCACCTTCTTGACGGCCCAGATAAAACCCCGGATGAGCCCGCGCCACCACGACGAGCCCCCCGACCACGCACCCAGGTCGGCGGGAGGATGCTGAAGGAAATATTCCCTGAGAGGCAATAATAAAGTTGTTATTATGTATTCCTTGTATATGGTAGATGTTTATTTTGCATGCTATAATTGTATTGATAGGAAACATCAATACATGTGTGTTTAATAAACAAAAAGGGTTCCTAGTTATGCCTCTCTTATAGACTAGCTTGTTGATTAACAAGATGATCAAGGTTTCCTGATCATGGACATTGGATGTTGTTAATAACAAGGTCACAACATTTGTGAAATGATGTGATGAACATTCATCCGAAGTATAGCATTACGATCAAGTCATTATGTTTATATTGCTATAACATCATACAAAGTAGTCTTAGTCCTTAGACCATGAGATCATGTTAGTTGCTAACACCATAAGAGTATCTTGATAACATCAAACGTCACACCGTAACAGGGTGACCATAAAGGTGGGTTCAGTGCTATGAAGGTGTTATGTTGAGGCTCATGGATCAAGAGTGGAATTTGTCAATCCCGATGACGGATAGATATACTCTGGGCCCTCTCGGTGATATCACATTGAGATAGCTTGCAAGCAAGTGATGTGATCACTAGAATGTTATATCACGAGCGAGAAAAGAGTGCATGTCGATGAGATCAAACTAGGTATTTGGATACCGATGATCGAATCTCGGACATGTATTATATCATGAGACAAAGGGAATAAATTGCGACGTTAAAGGTTCTCACGATCACGAAGTCATCGTTGAATATGCGAGTCAGTATGGATCTCCAGGTCCCGCTTCTGATTATTGATCTGAGAGGAGTCTCAATCATGTCTGCATTATTCGCGAACCGTAGGGTGACACACTTAAGGGTTGTCGGACACCATTTAGAAGCACATATGCTCTAGACAAAAGGTTTGCAAAGCGCAGGAAATGTTTCGATAGAAACAGAAATTGTTTTGATAGAAACCGGAATTGTTTCGGGTGAAATTGCAGAAAGTGGTTCTGCATGTGATATTAAAATGTTGCAAGGGGTTTTATGTGAATGTTTGTTAATTATAGTAATTAACAAAATTCTGAATAAAATAAATAAAAGAGTCTTATTAATTGAGAGTTGCATTTAATTTGGTGGAAATTAAATACATGTGAGTGGGATTTTGGGTGGAGGCCATGTTTATGTGAGTGGAGGTTCACCACATGAATGAAGGAGGGGAGGAGTCCCCCCCTTCATGCGCCGGCTATGGGAGGAGGGTCTCCTCCCTCCTATATAAACCCCCTCTCCTCTCACAAACCACACCTCCTCGTGAAGGATCTCTCTCCCCCTCTAGAATTATTCCCCCATGGTCTCAGATTAGCGAGATACATGTTCCCGGTGGCATTTCGTCTGGAAGAAGCTGCTGCTTCCGCTGCATCGCTGGAGCGAGGAGGTGGAGGTTCTCCGGTGGCTTGAACGTGTGTGCGAGGACGGATGCGCTACTGATTTGCGGCGCTCGGACTTCCACACGATCTTGAGATCGGCAAGCGTACGACTACATCAACCACGAGTTCCTACTCGTTAACAAATCGTTGTCTTCGAGGGTAAGTTCTCCATGGATGTATGTCCACTCGTTGCTTTGTATCTAGTAGATAGATCTTGGCATATAGTTCTCATCGTAGGAAATTTTTTGTTTTCTATGCTGTGGACCCAAAAGTGGTATCAGAGCCTGATCTATGCGTAGGTGCTTTGCACGGGTAGTACACATATGTTTATATGTGGGCGATGATGATCATGTTATTGCATCTTCTGTGTACTTTGGATATTGGTGGCATAGTGGGATGAAGCGGCCCGGACCAACCTTACATGTCATCGTACATGAGACCGGTTCCACAACTGACATCTAACTAGTTTTGCATCAGTGGCTAGCGGGTGTCTGTCTCTCCTACTATAGTCAATATCTGATTTACAACGAGTTGCTAATAACTTGGTTATCCTCGTGGTGGTTCATGTTCGTAGGTAAGACCGGTTCTATCTCCGAAAGCCTTAAGCCACTTAAAACTTGCAATTGATAAATTAGAGGCGTCTAGTTTAGATCGTTGCTGGGCTAGTGTCTTGATATGGTATTGTTGTAAGTAGATGTATGATAGATACTCTTACAACTCACTTAACGTGTAAGTTCCATAGACCTTGGCCTTACACACAAAGGAATGATAGAGATCATACCACGATGCAAATGATAGAGATCAAATGCATGGACCATATCACCTCACTTCACACATTAGATGTTAGCATCTTATATTGCTAGTTTGGCGCTTTTGGTAGCATTATAAGATGATCCCTCATTTAGATATCAAGATAAAATGTGTTCTTCCTTAAGTATGCACCGTTTTGTGGATCGTGTTTTGAGGCATCACGTGATTATCGGGTGTTCTCGACTCTACGCTTTCATACAATGGGTGTAAGACAGTTTTACACACGCGAATACTAAGGTTCTTACTTGACGAGACTAGCATGTACAGACATGGCCTCGGAACATGGACCAAAAGGTTAAGCATGAGTCATATAGTTGATATGACGCCCATATAGATGCTCGCCTTTGAAGCTACACCGACTCACGTGATGATCGGACTTGGTGTAGTGGATTTGGTTCATGTAATCACCAAAAGGACACGAGGGATGTCGTTTTTGAGTGGGAGTTCATTAGTAATTTGGATTAGTTGAACTCAATCTATCATAAACTTAGTCTAAATATATTATACAAATTTTGTTGTAGATGGCACCACCTGCTTTTAATTTCAATGTGTTCATGGAGAAAGAGAAGCTTGCTGCGAATGGTAGCAACTTCACCAACTGGGCTATGAATTTGAGGATTCTCCTCACTGCTGCACAAAAGCAATATGTGCTAGAGGCGCCGCTAGGCCCCCCACCAGCTCCTGATGCCCTTGACGAGGAAAGAACGTCTATATAACTCGTCAGGAGGACCACAACTTAGTTCATTGCGGCATACTGTATGGGCTAGATCCAGAACTTCGAAAACGTTTCAAAAATGGCAATGCTTTTGATACCATGGGAGAATTGAAAATGATTTTCGATACCCATGCTGCCGTAGAGAGTTATAATGCTTCTGAAAAGTTCTTTAGCTGCATGATGGAAGAGAACAGCTCCGTTAGTGAGCACGTACTCAAAATGTCTGGGTACGCCGATGAGCTTGTGTCTTTGGGAATAACGATTCCCATTGACTTAGGCATACATCGTGTTCTCCAATCTTTGCCACCTAGCTACAAGAGGTTCGTGATGAACTATAATATGCAGGGCATGAAGAAGTCTCTTCGAGCTCACAATGCTTAAGACCGCAAGTGGAGATTAGGAAAGAACATCAAGTGTTGATGATCAATAAGACCACCGTTTCAAGAAGGACAAGAAAGGCAAGCGTAAGGGAAAGAAGGGCGGCAAATCTATTGCCGCTCGAAAAGAAACCCCGAGCTGGCCCTAAGTCCGACAATCGAGTGCTACTATTGCAAGGATCGCCATTGAAGCATAATGCCCCAAGTATTTGGCGGACAAGAAGGCCGGCAAGGCAAACAAAGGTATATGTGATATACATGTTATTGATGTGTACTTGACTAGTACTCGCAGTAGCACCTGGGTATTTGATACAGGATGGGTTACTAATATATGTAACTCGGTTCAGGGGCTGCGGAACAAGCGACAACTAGCAAGGGATGAGGTCACGATGCGGGTCGGCAATGGATCAAGAGTTGATGTGATCACCGTCGGAACGCTGCCTCTCCATATGCCGTCGGGATTAGTTATAAACATGAATAATTATTATTTGGTGCCTGCACTGAGCATGAACATTGTATCCGGATCATGTTTGATGCAAAGTGGTTATTCGTTTAAGTCTGAAAATAATGGTTGTTCGATTTATATGAATAATATTTTTTATGGTCATGCACCTATGTTGAATGGTTTATTTCTGTTGGATCTCGATAGTAATATTACGCATATTCATAATGTTGATGCTAAAAGGATTAAACTTGATAATGATATATCTGCATATATGTGGCACTGCCGTCTAGGTCATATTGGCGTTAAACGCATGAAGAAACTCCATTCTGATGGACTTTTGGAATCACTTGATTTTGAATCATTTGATAATGTGAGCCATGCCTTATGGGCAAGATGACTAGAACGCTTTTCGGTTCAATGGAACAGGGGCAGATTTATTGGAAATCATACATACTGATGTGTGTGGACCAATGAGTGTGTCGGCGCGAGGTGGATATCGTTATTTTGTTACTTTCACGGATGATTTGAGTAGATACGGGTATATCTATTTGATGAAACATAAGTCTGAAACCTTTGAAAAGTTAAAAGAATTTCAGAATGAAGTGGAAAATCATCGTAACAGAAAGATCAAATTTCTGCGGTCCGACCATGGAGGAGAGTATCTTAGTTACGAGTTTAGCACACATATGAAAGACTGTGGAATAGTTTCACAACTCACGCCAGAACACCACAACGTAATGGTGTGTCGAACGTCGTAATCGTATTTTTATTGGATATGGTTCGATCTATGATGTCTCCGATGACTTGCCATCATTTTGGGGTTATGCACGAAACCGCTGCATTCACTTTAAATAGGGCACCATCTAAATCCGTTGAAAAGACACAGTATGAATTATGGTTTGGAAACAAACCTAAGTCATATTTCTTAAAGTTTGGGGATGATGTTTATGTGAAGAAACTTCAACCGGATAAACTCGAACCCAAAGCGGAAAAATGCGTCTTCATAGGATACCCTAAGGAAACAATTGGGTATACCTTCTATCACAGATCCGAGGGCAAGGTCTTTGTTGCCAAGAATGGATCCTTTCTTGAGAAGGAGTTTCTCGCGAAAGGTGTGAGTAGTCGGAAGGTAGAACTCGAAGAGGTTATTGAACCTTCTCTTCATGAAATGGCGAGTAGCGCAGCACCGGAAGTTGTTTCGGAGTTGACTTCACCTAATAAAGAGAGAGCTAATGATATTGATCATGAAACTCCGAAAGAGGACACTACCGAACCTCGCAGGTCAAGCAGGACACGCAGCCTCGACTCACGGCAATCCTGTAATGAATTTCATGATTGATGAAATAGATGACCCTGCGACGTATGAAGAAGCAATAATGAGCCCTGATTCCAACAAATGGCTAGAAGCCATGAAATCCGAGATGGAATCCATGTATGAAAACCAGGTTTAGACCTTGGTGGACTTACCTCACGATCGAAAGGCCGTTGAGAATAAATGGATTTTCAAAAGAAAAACTGATGCTGATGGTAATGTAACCATCTATAAGGCTCGACTTGTCGCAAAGGGTTTTCGATAAATTCAAGGAGTTGACTACGATGAGACATTCTCTCCCGTAGCGATGCTTAAGTCGGTTAGGATTATGTTAGCAATTGCTGCATATTTCGATTATGAAATATGGCAGATGGATGTCAAAATTGCATTCCTCAATGGTAATATTGAAGAAGAGTTGTATATGATACAACCTAAGGGTTTTGTCGATCCTAAGGATGTTGATAAGGTGTGCAAACTTCAGCGATCCATCTATGGACTGAAGCAAGCATCCCGGAGTTGGAATCTCCGCTTTGATGAGGTGATCAAAGAGTTTGGATTTGTCCAAACTTATGGAGAGGCTTATATTTACAAGAAAGTGAGTGGGAGCAATGTGGCATTTCTGATATTATATGTGGATGACATATTATTGATTGTAAATGATATAGATCTTTTAAACAATGTTAAAAGTTATCTAAATAGCAAATTTTCGATGAAGGACCTTGGTGAAGCTTCATATATATTAGGCATTAAAATCTATAGAGATAGATCAAGACGCCTAATTGGGCTATCGCAGAGTACATACCTTGATAAGATATTAAATAATTTTAATATGGACGGAAGTAAGAAGGGGTACTTACCTATGTTGCAAGGCAATACATTGAGTAAGACTCAAAGTCCGGCTACGGCGGAAGAAAGAGAGATAATGGATAAGATCCCCTATGCCTCATCCATAGGCTCTATAATGTATGCCATGCTATGTACAAGACCGGATGTGGCACATGCTATTAGTTTGACTAGTAGGTACCAATCTGATCCAGGTTCGGAACACTAGATAGCGGTCAAGAATATCCTTAAGTACTTGAGAAGAACTAAGGATATGTTTCTTGTATACGGAGGTGAAGAAGAGCTAGTCGCTAAGTGTTATGTCGATGCTAGCTTTGACACTGATCCGGATGACTCTAAGTCTCAATCCAGATACGTATTTCTCTTGAACAGAGCAGCAGTTAGTTAGAGGAGCTCCAAACAACCTGTGGTGGCTGGATCAACGACGGAGGCGGAATATGTTGCTGCTTCAGAAGCGGCGCAGGAAGCGGTTTGGATGAAGGAGTTCATAACGGAACTAGGTGTGGTTCCTAGTGCGTTGGACCCAATGGTGATCTATTGTGACAATAATGGAGCCATAGCCAACGCCAAGGAACCAAGGTCTCACAAGAATTCCAAGCATATTAAGCGCCGGTTTCACTCCATCCACGAGCATGTCAAGGATGGAGATATAAAGATTTGTAAAAGTGCACACGGACCTGAATGTAGCAGATCCGTTGACTAAAGTACTCCCTAGGGCAAAACATGATCAACACCAGAACTCCATGGGTGTTAGATTTATCACTATATAAACTAGATTATTGTCTCTAGTGCAAGTGGGAGACTGAAGAAAATATGCCCTGAGAGGCAATAATAAAGTTGTTATTATGTATTCCTTGTATATGATAGATGTTTATTTTGCATGCTATAATTGTATTGATAGGAAACATCAATACATGTGTGTTTAATAAACAAAAGGGTTCCTAGTTATGCCTCTCTTATAGACTAGCTTGTTGATTAACAAGATGATCAAGGTTTCGATCATGGACATTGGATGTTGTTAATAACAAGGTCACAGCATTTGTGAAATGATGTGATGAACATTCATCCGAAGTATAGCATTACGATCAAGTCATTATGTTTATATTGCTATAACATCATACAAAGTAGTCTTAGTCCTTAGACCATGAGATCATGTTAGTTGCTAACACCAGAAGAGTATCTTGATAACATCAAACGTCACACCGTAATGGGTGACCATAAAGGTGGGTTCGCTATGAAGGTGTTATGTTGAGGCTCATGGATCAAGAGTGGAATTTGTCAATCCCGATGATGATAGATATACTGGGCCCTCTCGGTGATATCACATTGAGATAGCTTGCAAGCAAGTGATGTGATCACTAGAATGTTATATCACGAACGAGAAAAGAGTGCATGTCGATGTGAGATCAAACTAGGTATTTGGATACCGATGATCGAATCTCGGACATGTATTATATCATGAGACAAAGGGAATAAATTGCGACGTTAAAGGTTCTCACGATCACGAAGTCATCGTTGAATATGCAGAGTCGATATGGATCTCCGTGTCCCGCTCGATTATTGATCGAGAGGAGTCTCAATCATGTCTGCATTATTCATGAACCGTAGGGTGACACACTTAAGGGTTGCGGACACCATTTAGGAGCACATATGTTCTAGACAAAAGGTTTGCAAAGCGCAGGAAATGTTTGATAGAAATAGAAATTGTTTGATAGAAACCGGAATTGTTTCGTGAAATTGCGAAAATGGTTCTGCATGTGATATTGAAATGTTGCAAGGGTTTTATGTGAATGTTTGTTAATTAAAGTAATTAACAAAATTCTGAATAAAATAAATAAAAGAGTCTTATTAATTGAGAGTTGCATTTAATTTGGTGGAAATTAAATACATGTGAGTGGGATTTTGGGTGGAGGCCATGTTTATGTGAGTGGAGGTTCACCACATGAATGAAGGAGGGGAGGAGTCCCCCCCCTTCATGCGTCGGCTATGGGAGGAGGGTCTCCCTCCTATATAAAGCCCCTCTCCCTCTCACAAACCACACCTCCTCGTGAAGGATCTCTCCCTCTAGATATTCCCCATGGTCTCGGATTAGCGAGATACATGTTCCAGTGGCCTTGCGTCTGGAAGGAGTTGCTGCTTTTGCTGATTCGCTGGAGCGAGGAGGTTGTCTGGTGGCTTGAACGTGTGTGCGAGGACGGATGCGCTGCTGATTTGCGGCGCTCGGACTTCCACACAATCTTGAGATCGGCAAGCGTACGACTACATCAACCACGAGTTCCTACTCGTTAACAAAACTCGTTGTCTTCGAGGGTAAGTTCTTCATGGATGTATGTCCACCCGTTGCTCTGTATCTAGTAGATAGATCTTGGCGTATAGTTCTCATCGTAGGAATTTTTTTGTTTTCTATGCTGCGGACCCAACAGATGCAACACCCCACAATGGTGCCATTCATCTGCCGCACACTTCTGGCCTAAAGCAAACACCAGCCAAGCACCTCCCGAGCAGACAGAGACCACCACGGCCATAGCCCATGAGGCCCAGATCGGGCCCGGGGCGGGCCTAGACGAGCCCGCGCAGCCGCCACAGGTCCTGGCCACCGGGAGCCCCTCCGCCGCGCTTTACCACCGCTGCGCCCCAGTCTAGAGCCATGGCCAGCCATTGCCCCTCACTGCCGCAGCGCCAAGAAGGAGAACCACCCAGCGCCCACAGCCGTCGTGGCCCGCTCGGCGCAAACAGGCCCAGATCGGGGCCCGCCAGGCGCCGTTAGCCGCCCCTTCGCCGTAGCCTCGCCGCCGTCTACAGCGCCCCACGTGCCGGGGAACACGAGGGGGAAGAGAACAACCGCCTCGCCGCCACCGTCCTAGAGGCGCGCCCGGCTTCGCCGGCGCCCCCTCTGGAGGCGGCGATGCGGGGGAGGGAGGGCCCTAGGGCCGGCGGCGCTATCGGTATGTAATCATGCTTGTGATCAGGCATCATATTGGGAGGACCAAAATAATTGACCAACCAGGTGACATGGCTACCCGTGTGTTAGATGGAGTCTTCTTTCCATTCAGAATAGCAGATGTAGCTTTCTTCATATCCCGGGCATGATGCATCTTTTATTATTATCTCATTTTTGTTTCATGGAGCAATGAAGATGTAGCTTTCTTCATTTTTGTTTGAGAACAATCAGAAGTTAAAAAAAATGCTACATCAGCAGCTCAGTTTTCATGTATAGAGAGAAAAAAATGAAAATGTAGCTTTCTTCATTTTTGTTTGAGAACAATCAGAAGTAAAAAAAAATGCTACATCAGCAGCTCAGTTTTCATGTATATAGAGAGAAAGGTATCAATACTATCATTATGCCAAGAGAAAGACATCTTAAGTGGATATGTGGCTCTAATAATCATGTCATGCAGACAGAGTGTAAATATCAATATCATCCTTATGTCAAGATTTTTCATTTTATATCTTTGCATATATGTTTTGCATGGACCCTTTTCTGCTTCTTGAGGTCCGAAGTTGGACAGTGCAGCACTCTATTTTCCCAAGCGACCTATAGCACAGAACTTCGTATACACTCAAGCGAATCAGGTATTGATAATTTTGTGGCTTTTTTATACACAAAAACAAGAAAATTCTGGGTGAAGGCATTCCTATGTTCATGACATGTGCAATATAAATTCAAAATATTGTTGGGTTGTATTTTTTTTAGATAATTGCATAGTTGGATAAATTATTCCAAGATGATGCAATAGACATGCTACCATGTGTGTAAATTTTTGCATGCTGTAGATCGCTCTGTATAGAAAACATGCTTTCAAACAGTGCTCATTTTTCTTACTACAGTTACGTAATGTCCGATGTGGTCTATTGTCCAATCCTAATTGCCTACTGGAGGTTTCCTGGTTATTTTTTTCCGTGCAACTCCATGGTCAACTGCCATAGTACCGGTTGAAGTATATGCATATTCCGCACGGTTTCATAGTTTCTTTTGAAGACAATGAGTGTCTTTTGAAGACAAGGATTTCTATTTTACCTATTGTTATTTCTTTCTTATTCATAGTACCAATTCTGCAATGCATATTTTAACTACGCCTAGCCGCCGCCGCCCTCGTCCCGCGTCGCCCCTCACACGGGCGATGGGGATGACCTCCAATCGCCGCCGCCGGCCAGCCCCAACCCCTCTCCCTCCTCCTCCCCGCCGCCACCGATGGCGTCGCCAGGCAAAGCCTGGGCGCTGGCGGCGGGGGGCCCCTTCCCCCGCTCATGGAGGCGACGGCGCGGGCCGGGTGGCCATGGCGGGCGGCCTGCTCGGTGAGGGGCACGCCGGCGCGGCTCCTGCTGTGCGGAGACCTTGCGCCAGAGTGTGGACGGCGGTTTCCCCAGACGGCGGTGGTGACGGCCTGAGCTCTGCTATGGTGTTGGGAGACGTCGTCGAGATGCCGGAGGCGACGTCGCGTCAGAATAAGGGTGCCAGAGCTCGGTCCCCATCTCGGCAAGGCCACTTGTGGCGGCGTCGGCGAACTGCTGGCCTGGTTTCCTCTCAGATCTACGGATCTGGGGTGGGTGGTCTCTCCGGGCACGGTCGTTTTTCGACTCTGCCGTGGAGCTTCGGGAGTCGGAGGGCTATTGTTGCTATTGTCTTCCCCTCGGTCGGCCGTGGTGGCGAGGGAGTGGAAGGGGATGGTACAAACGCCTTCCTTGTTAGGGTTTTGTATGGTATTTTTTTGAGATACGACTGTCACGTCTTGAATCTTCTTCTGGCCGTCCATGGTGGCGAGGGGAGGAGGTGACTCGACGTGGCGTCGATGGTTGGGACCTTCTGCTCGGGGATCTTGGATTGGAGGTACTGCCTGGTCTTCACCATCTCCTGCATGCTCGATGGTCTGGAAAAGTCTTTTAGCTCTCACCCCTCGGGGTAGGCACTCCTGCGGTGTTCAAAGCCCAATGTGGCGAAGGTGACGACGGTGATTCGATGGTGGCGGAAGATGTGCTGCTTCTGGTTCCGATCCCGGTACTTGGGTGGTGACGATGAGGACGATGGGCTTGTTCGCGATTGGGAAGTACAGTGTGTGGTCTTCTAGGTCCATGTTGTATTTTCTTTTTTTCTGGAGTCGTTTTTATCGGTTTCGTCATTGCTGAAATTCCATAAGTTGTTATCTTAAAAAAAAAATCTGCAATGCATAAACCCCTTGGCAAGACACAACTAACCAGGAGTTTTGATGTGCAGTGTCCACTTAATTTCTCTAATAAAACATGCGATGTTGTGACATGGTGTCCGATAGGTAATAAATTACAATTTAGATCTGTGTCCACTTAATTTCTCTAATAAAACATGCGATGTTGTCACATGGTGTCCGATAGGTAATAAATTACAATTTAGATCATGGTTTGTCAGATTTCACATCATCGTGTCATGGTAACAATTTTCTTACTCCCTCCGATGCTAATTAACGTTCTCAGATTTGTCTAGATTCAGATGTATCTACTAAATTAATTAGGATCATAGAGAGTACTTTTCTTCTTCTGATCAGAAGGTGTGCAAATTGAATGATTGTAACCTGTGCAGGGAAGGGCAGGAAGTAGAATGCGATGGCGATCTCTTGTGTCCTCGAGACGGCGCGGCCACCAGGTCAAGGACGGCGTGGACACCGGATCTAAGGCATCGGTTGGGGTGTCCTCGGCACACCCACCGGGGAGAGGACGACATGGGCACCGGAGCTAGGGCGCTGTACAGGGTCGCGGTGATGGCGATCGGTTTCCTTTTCAATTTTTTTAATTAAAAAAAGTCACTTTTTGATCTATTAGATCCTTATCCCGGATCACAGCGCGCACTGTTTTTTTTTCCTTTTTCGGCTCGGTCCTCATTGTGTCCGCTTTTTGAGTTTTTTTTTCATTTTCATTTTGCTCGGTTGGGGTTGGGGACTTGAAGACCACCGCTTTGTCTCCTGTCCCATTCGTCAAAAAAGGGAGAGGCGGAGGCTATGGTGGGGATGGCAACGGCATTGCTGCAGCTAGCTCGGCCGGCGCCGGAGGGGCCGGTGAGTCGCAAGCCGGGGATACAGCCGTTGGAGAGAGCGAGTCCCCCGCAGCCGGTGATAGCGGGCATAGAGAAAGCTACGGCTTGCCCCTCTTCTAGTGCAACGGCGAAGAGACTGTCGATTCGCGAGCTTGGAAGGCATGTCCGCTGCCGGCGATATGGGTGTTTCCTCCGTCTTCTCCCCTGTGACTGATATGTTTTGTTGATTTCGTTTTATTTCTAGGTTTTCTGTGTGGTGCTTGTTGCTGGTTTGGGATGGGCATCACTGCAGTGCTTTTGTCGGGCACCAAATCTGATAATTCAGTGCTCTATCACATGTGCGGGTTGTAGCTCGTGCTTTTCAAGGATGCAGAGTAGACTTCTCGGGATGCATTCTTAGTTGATTTTTCAGGTTAGGGGGTGCTCTCAAAAATCACGATGAGGTGCAGATTCATACCTGGGTACAGGTTCCAGTAAGCTAGGGTTAAGTCGTACTGCAGGTTGTGCTGACTATATAGGCTGATGATGTTTGCTCACATGTTTGATTATCTATGTTAGTACGAGTTTTATGATTTTGAGTGGTAAATCTTAAATATGTAATCCTTGATGATTATTTTTGAGTGGCATAGGTTTTGTGCGTGCATTGTTCATTTTATCTGAAAATCATCTTTTATGAGTTGTGGTTTGCTCATGTGAAATGCTACTTCATACGGCTTGACTCCCGTCCTACTCAACGCTGATATCCCATGCTACGAGCTCCTAATCGGCGGATAATTGGGTTGATCTTTGCACCCATTCCCTGGCCAAGGTCTGACCAAGTGCCCAGATCCGGTGACAAAGTTTCTGAGGAAAATTATCTCGAGCTTTTCTTGATTTGGGAGTTGAGGCAGTGCAATTTTTTATTCGTGGAAACCATCAGTGCTATCAGGCGGCAACACAAACCTTATTTAGATGCCCAGGTACAATGGCGATAATCCTCTTTTGGCATGCCATCTTATTTTCTTAGTTAGTTGTTATTCATATTTTCATTTCTAAACATCTTATTATCTATTTCTAAGCATCTTATTATCTATTTCTTTGTTTTTCATCAAATTTGAACTTTCTTCAGCTTGCGGCATCTCTTTATTTTGCCTGTTCATTGAGTTTACTTTACTTATTTTTATTTTATTATTTCATTAGATTTTCATGTATTCTTATGTTCAGTATCTCACTGATTCATTTGTTCTTAGATTTCAATAATTCAGATTTTCATTACTCTCATTGAATCTTAATATGACTCTTTCATATCAATCATTATCTTAGATTTTCATGTATTCTTATATTCATTGTCTCACTGATTCCTTTATTAATTTCTTTTTTTATTTATCTCAGGTTTCAATCATTCATATCTTCATTATCTCATTTTCCTTTTTTCTCAAGTTTTATTCTATTCCGGAGTTTTATTCTTTTCATTTTCTCAGTCTTGAATCTTTCATATCTTCACTACCTTATTTTCTCGGTCTTTCTTTCTTCAGCTTGAATGTTTCTTTCCTTTCTTCTTTTTCTGGCATTATTCTCAAATGTTTCTATCTTTTTTCTATGTTTAACTCATATTTGTGGTCTTATTTGGTCATTTTCTTTGTTCCTCATATATTCATTTTAATTTACTCATTTATTCAGCCTCTCGTTCTTTCAGTGAATGCTGAATTCTTTTTATCAGTTATGCATTCAATTATCGCATGCTTGTAACTATCAACCTGCGCAAGCATTTTCAAGTCAGTACGTCCTATCTTTCTTTCACTATTTTTCAAGAAATTATATTTTATCATTTCTTGCTCATTCGTTGCATTCCCAATCTCTATTTGTTAGAAGTCATTGATGCATTCAGTATATCAAGCATAGCTCATGTATTAGAGCAGGTTGTTTAAGCTTGGCAGCGCTAGACTGTTCTAATCTATAGCGCTTGATTTTCTTTGGACCTTTTTGGTGTTTTGGGGATTTTTTAACAGTGTGACGATCCATATGTCCTCAATGGTTCATTACCTAATTTTGCGGGCTATTTTGTTGTCCATTCTAATGGACATATAGTGGGAGAAAATGAAGAGGCACATCGTGGGAGGCAAATGATTCTTGAGAATTGGGAAAGTGGAGAGGATTGTGAAGCGCTAGAGTAGGGTTGTCTCTGCTACAGGCCAGTTCGTTGATTATCTCATCTTTTCCCACATTTCCCCGACCTTTTCTTTGAATCCGAACTTCAATCCTAGCTCCTCGGTATTCTCTGATTTTCGAAGAGGGGGGAGTTCGTTCTTGGGTTTTAATGTCTTGGTAGGTGTGTCCCCACACATCTTCATGGTTTGATTTTGCACTTTTTGATTATGGGGTTTTCCATGCTTCTAATAACATGGTAATATTGCTATAGGCACATCACTTCTTTGTATCCTTTGCTCATTCATTACAACAATGAATAGTCTAGAGAAGGATATAAATTGTGTTTCCTCGGTAACTTTGTTGTTCAGTCCACAACGTTTTTTGTAGATGCTTCTTTGCTGCATGGTATTACTACATGTTCTATTGGAATTTCCTTGTCTTCTTGAGATCCATCTTCAGCTATCTTGCTCTTCTTCGTTGATTTTTTGGAGAGAGTTTGTTCATGCAAGCAAAGAAAATAATGTCTATTAAAATGTCTTTATGATATCCAGAGCTCCTTAAGGTTTGATTTTCTACTCCTTTTATGTTTAGGTAATTTGTAGACAAGATGCTTGTTAGTACAGTTCCTATTTGTGTGTTCAGTACTACCACAGTGACTACACTTGTGGAACTTATTTGACTTTATATTCTCTTTTTTCGTGAGCATCCTTGGACGCCCCTTTATGTGAGCATGATCTTGGTCAAGGATCTCAACTGTAGAGCTGGTTCCTTCTTGAAGTGATGGAGCAAACAAGTTCAAAATTGTCCTTGTCGAAGTTAGTTCAACAGTTGGCTGTGTCTCACCAGTGTCTTCAGTAACTTGTCAATAGCTTTCACGCATTACTCTATTCTCTGTGCTTCTTGTAGAAATATTAACATTTTTCTATGATTTTCAAACCCTTCGAAGTTGTTAACGCCAATCTCCTTGATAGTAAGTTATATCTCTAACTGCCATTGTCCATATCTTGCAGGGAGGGACAATTTAGTTCAGTTTCTTTTGTTTTTTCTCCATTTTCAGTGGTGTACTTCTCTGATATCTTGTCTACTTTAAGGCTACATTGTCCATCACTTTCAAAATATGAGAGCACGTGATGCCATCTTTCTTAAACTTATGACGTATAAAAGAATACTCTTCACTTCGTAAGTTAACATGCGCTATGTAGTTTCTCTGTCTATGTTCTTCAACTGGATAGTTGTGTGCCTGATATAGCACATAAATCTTGTTTTTTTCTCGTTCTCGGATATGTAACCTTGTAACATCATTGGGGATGTGCTGAAATTTTCTGAATATTACCAAGTTGTACAGTTCACGAGCTTGTGTTTCTATATAATACTTAGTCGAGAATTTTGTTGGTGGCACCGTCTTGTTCTTTGCAATGTGCTCGCGTTCATCTTCCCTTGCATGTATTTGTATCCAAAATACGCTGATATTCTCTGAGCAAGTTAGTGATGCCGAACTGTGCCCCAACTCCTTTTTAAACAATGCATTTGTTCCATCACTCCTTTCCGCTGATTGCATAGTTGGGGATAATTTTGTTTTAAAGTATACTGGCTTCTTTCCTCACTTCCACATTTCATCGCGGAATTTCACACAGGCAACCTTATGTTCATCATAGCTATCCATAGCGTTCTTAGTCTTGTGCTGTCAATGTGTTGTCTACTGTATCTAGAGATCGCCAAGTCTGAAGGGGGCGGCAGGTTTGCCATCGAGTTGATCTGGTGGTGATGGCGTGTAGTGTGTTCTTTTGTGGAGAAGAAGATACACTTTTTTGTTGGGCCTTTGCTCATTTCACTTGCGTGTTGGTGGGTGTTAGCTGGGAGAAACTGTCATGAAGTCTTTGCTTCAGTGTGATTTTGTTGGGGCTCTGTATATTTATGTCGCTGTTCGAGAATGTCAGACTCAAAAGTTCAACACCTAGAACGAACTCAAATTTGTTGGGCTCAAGAAAATGAGAATCCAGAAATGTGTCTGCTCGGGAGTAATGAAACTTCTTTTTCTTTATTGAGTTTTATGGTTGACAGCTGTCAACTTTTTATTGGGTTGAAAAGTGTCTGTTTCTGAATTTAGAAATAGCTAGCTAGCTGCCCAATAGACACTCTCTTCCTTTTTATCTTGAGCGAACAGTTTTTGTTTTTTCCTGGAACCAACGAAGGGGTATAGAAAGCGGGGCTCGGTTTCTCTACAGGGATAAGTTTTGTGTCCGACATTGTAAATTGTTAAGTGCTCACGGAAAGCTGATTAGGATAAGCTCAGGTGTTAGATTATCTCGAGTGGGCCTCATCCTGTGGTTTTGGTCAGCCCTGTATGGCTTGAGGGGTACTTTTAGCGAAGTTCTTGTTTATAGTAGAGATAGAGATATAGATTATTTTTTTGTCAGAATTGATTTGACTTGTTTGGTGAGTTTTTCTTGGAGTACCCACAAAGCTAGGAGCACCCGATCGATGTGTACTCGCGGGCTGCCACGTTAGAGGATAGAAAAAAGGAACCGCAACACAAAGAGTAGTCGAACCAGGTCAAGAGCTTGCGTAAATTACGCCTAATGCATATCATATCTTGATTTTTAAAAAGAAATTATTGAAATTTATGTGTGTGATTACTTATGGTAGAGGACAATTAATACCCATAATCAGTATGATCTATATCCAATTTCAGGTACAATCTGCCACCGAGACCCCCTTCCTCACCTCACCCAAGTAAAATCCACACATACACCTTTGGTTCACTCTACCAGGACATGGGGCACTCCAAGATCGCAGTGATTGCATTGTGCTTCTTCCTCCTCCCGACCTTCTGTTTCGGTGAGACCCCTTTCTCCACTAAAGTTCTCCACTACTCCTTGAGTTCAGCTGATAATTCGTGGTGATTGTGCTCAGCAGCTAAGGATGAAAAGCCATGCGAAGAACACAGCAAGACCTTCAAAGGAGTTGAGTGCGAGTATACCTCGTGCAAGGCGGCGTGCATCACCGAGGACTACAAGGGCGGGTACTGCAAGCCCGTAGTGGACGCTGGGTGCATGTGTACCAACTACGGGTCTGTCACGATGGCCCGCTCGAGAGCGTCTCACTCCTAGTCCTACGAGTACCTACGAGTGACCGCACACACACCAGCCCACCGCAGCAACGCCCGCAATTAGGGATATTAAAACTGGGACAAGAGAGAGCTCTCTCACGGTCCGGATGCTTTCGACCGTCCAATTGTTGAATTGAGTCATATCGAGCCGCCTGATTTGCTTGTGCTCTCGAGTTAGCCCAGTTGTCCCTAGGGGATGGGTCTTGATGCATCAAATTGATGTTATCTCATAAATTGGGCCCAAAAAACGGATGAAGTGGCCCATTGCGGTTAGCTGGGCGTTGACACCATCTCCTCTATGGCATCTCTATCTTTCTCCACACGAGTCACGACCTCTCCTCACCCCGTAAAAAAAATGACCTCTCCTCTCTGGAAACCCCTCTTCTCTCTGGAGCTACATGCGCCGCCACCGTGCCATTCATCCGCCTCGGAGCTCATCGAGGTGACTTACTCTGTCAGCTCCATTTTTCCGGATCGATGGCAATATTCGATGCACACCGCCATGCCAATCTTGACCTTCGCCCCAACAAAATCTCCACAAACAACTAGGTTTACTCTGGCGATGGTGCCTCTCCGTCGAGTCGTGCTGCTCCTCCCATCCTCCACCGTGATTTTCTGACCCCGATGTTCCGCCTCGCCCTCCTCCCATCCTTTCGCTCGGTCCTCGCTCCGGCATCCGCCTCCTCGTGACAGGGAGATCTCGAGCTCGAGCAGGTGCTCGATCTTGGTCTCTGTGATTATGGCGTTGGAAGCGAGCAGATCAGGCAAGGTCCTCTTAGTTATGGGACTCAGTGGAGATGGTGTCGAGACCTTCGAAGCAGAACTCATCGTGGAAGCAAGTCATGTTGCCGCCGCCGATCTCGCATGTGGCCACAGCCGGGTACCACTTAGACTGACACCCCAGGCACTCCGCATAGAGAATGGAGAGAGCAGCATGAGGATCTCTATGGTACAAGAAATTATCTAAATTTTCAATCCAACTCATTCCTAGTAGCTGCGCCAATATCCCTTCAAATATGAGTCATTATTGGTCAGAGACATACTAATATTTCCTAAGATTTAGATGCTTGTACAAAAATACATGTCCACGCTTGTGTTAATGTATTAGGCAATTTTCTGAACTGGCTGATGAAGCATAAATGAGTCGATATTATGCTTGCCATGTGCTGAACAAAAGACATGGGTTAGTTTAGTATAAATCACCTATGATCTGTTTTTTTGCATTTTTTTTCAGTTCCTAACAACCTACAACTATCTTCACATTTCACATGTTGTACTGCATGCTATGCGTACTATATGGTGTATATCCCTGGGTTCTGAAGACGTTGAATACTTGACGGGAATTGCATAAAGAATATGGAATATATCATGTTTCTAGCCCATGATCTTTGGTTAAAGTTTAGGACAGTCAGAAGATTGCAGTCCAATGAAATTGTTCTTCGTTACCTTTGGCTATCAATGCATTAGTATCGACTGAACTGACTTCTGTTGGTGGTTGATTTGATTTTGCAAAGCTTGGTGACCAGCAGTGATTGCGTTCTTGAATCAACGTAAATGTGAACCTGGTGATGTTCTTGAAGTGGATGTTGCTTTGGTAAAGCCTGATTGATAAATGATTTTCCAAACAGTATATTTCTCTAGCTGAACTGCTCTCCAAAAAAGTGCATCGTCCTTAATCTTCCATCTGAGAAAGATTGGTTTTGTTTTCCTGTGCACAACATTGCAGGTAGAGTGTACATTGGAACGCTCATCTACAACCAGCTTTCAAAGCTCTTAAAGTAAAGATGTTTAAGGGACGAGGTCTGCATTTCTTCAAACTACTTTCTTCATACTTAATTATTATGTAACTCTTTGTATTATTGTCCTTATTATTGCAGGATTTGCTTGTGCTCTCAAGTTAGCCCAGCTGTCCCTAGGGGATGGGTCTCGATGCATCAAATTGATGCTATCTCATAAATTGGGCCCAAAAAATGGATGAAGTGGCCCATTGCGGTTAGCTGGGCGTTGGCACCATCTCCTCTATGGCATCTCTATATTTCTCCACACGAGTCACGACCTCTCCTCACCCTGTCAAAAAAATGACCTCTCCTCTCTGGGAACCCCTCTTCTTTGTGGAGCTACACGCGTCGCCACCGCGCCATTCATCCGCCTCGGAGCTCGATGACTCGTGATTGATGTAGAGCTCATTGGGAACCCCAAGAGGAAGGTATGATGAGCACAACAACAAGTTTCCCTCAGGTATGAAACCAAGGTTTAATCGAACCAGTAGGAGCAAGAAAACACCCCAAAGGTGTTGCTAGCTGAGTCTTGGCAGGGCGCACTACCAGTGCTAGTAGCAACGTGGAGACCTACACAACACAACCACATAACTTTTTCCCCAACTTGCGATGAGGTTGTCAATCTCACCGTGTTCTGCTAAAAACAAAGGATTAAACGTATCGAATGGAAGGAAGTAATAGTTTGCAGAAAGTAAACACAAAGCAGTAAACAGTTTGTAGATTGTATGTAAAAGAAAAGGACCGGGATCCATAGTTCACTAGAGGTGGCTCTCCTTAAGATAGATAACATGCTGGGTGAACAAATTACAGCGGGACAATTGACAAACATCGAGAAAGCAATACATGCATATACTAATCATCTTGACTCCTTTGGAACTTGATTGGGCATTACAACATTATACATAGACCGCCATCCAACTGCATCTATGACTAATAATCCACCTTCAGGTTATCATCTGAACCCCCTCCAGTATTAAGTTGCAAGCAATAGATTATTTCTTTACGAACGGCGTGTAAAGTAAACAATACGATTGTTCTATGAATAAAGGATTGTTGTTTTCTCCCTAGTAACAACAGCACATCTAGTACCTTAGAGATTTCTGTCACTTCCCCAGATTACCAGAGGCATGAACCCACTATCGAGCATAAATACTAACTCTTGGAGTTGCTAGCATCTACTTGGCCAAGATAGCTACTAACAACGAAAAGCATGCAAGATCATAAATAACAAAGACATGGTAGAATCAATAATCAATCTAAAATAGCATCTCAATATCCATCGGATCCCCGCAAACACGACATGTATGATTACAAATAGATGATCTTGATCATGAACGGAGCTCACAAGATCTAGACATGAAAGCACAAAGGAGGAGAGACAGCCATCTACCTACTACATGGATCCGTAGTCCAAGGATGAACTACTCACGCATCACACCAGAGGCTTGCATGGTGATGAAGAAGGCCTCCAGGGTGAATTCCCCTCTCCGGCAGGGTGCCGGGAAGAGCTTCAGATCCCTCCCGATCTAGGGATGGAGATGACGGCGGTTACAGACTCTTTCGTGGATTTTTGATCGGGTACTTAGGGTTTTCGTCCCGAGGGCATCTTATAGGCAGAAGGGGAGGCCGAGGGGGTGCCAGAGGCGGCCACACCACCCCCTGGCGCAGGCCAGGCTGGGCCGCGCGGCCAGGTGGTGTGGTGGCCCCCTGGCCCCTCTCCGTCTCATATTCTCGCATCTGATGACTTCTGGAAAAATAGGCACTTTGGCTTTTGTCCCGTCCAATTCCGAGGATATTCATTTTCTGACTTTCCTGGAACCAAAAACAGCAGAAAACAGGCAGCTGGCACTGTGGCTCTGTTTAATAGGTTAGTCCAAGAAATCATATGAAAGTACTCCAAAGTGTGGAAAAACACAAGAAAGTGGATAACACCAAGCATGGAACATCAAAAATTATAGATACATTTGCAATGTATCAACATCCCCAAGCTTAACTCCTGCTCATCCTCGAGTAGGTAAGTGATAAAAAGAAAGAATAATTTTTGAGGTGACATGCACCATCAAAGGCTTGATCAAAGTATTTGTAAAACATTCAAAGCTGGGATCATAGTACTTCAATCATAACATGAAAGACAAGGTTCTAGCAATAAGACAAAGAAACTATGATGCAACATGAAAAGGCACAAATAAAAGATTCATGAATAACAATGCTTTGCAAGACGTTTGTTTGTTTCACATAAAGAAAACATAGCATAATAGTATTCAGCTTGTCCCTCAATAGAGTAGCAAATATAAATGCATAGGACACCTTCAAAGTTCATAAGAGTGACTAGATACAAATAGTTTAAAACAAGCAATATCAAGTTATGCATCAATCAACTAGTCTTGGGACAATGCACATAGAACTAAGAATGGCCACTATGCTCTCAAAGTAGGTGCATAAAGGTAGAAGGTGGAGACTCAATACAATGGTGGAAGAAAGGCCTACATAAAAGGAAGTAGGGATTCAAGTCTCATAAAGAGCTTCTAAAAATTATGGTACTTATAGCTTTCAGCCCTCATTGCCCCTATCATAAGCATCTTGAAGTGATTAAGGTTAAAGTGAACAAACTATGGTGTACATGCTTGACGAAGTATAAGTTAGGAATCTCATGTTCCTTGTATACGAGGGCCGCTCCTCATGCTACTCAAGTTTAGTCACCAGTAAGTTCTTGCCATCGTAAGTACATGTGTATCATAGAGAACCGCCAACGGGGTACCCCTTGCCCGATGATACGGAAGAATCCCCATATCAAAATGACAAGGCAAGCAGACAACGAGCATCTCAACAATCTTCTTATTTACTATGGGAATATGGTGCTTTTTTCTCTCTTTCCTCTTTTCATAATCTCTTTTTTTCTCTTTCTCTTTTTTCTCAATATAGGACTCTCTTTTTTATAAGAAGAATGCTTCATAGACAACTCATTATGGTTACGCTGCAGGTTTCCACCATGTCAGCATGGATTAGACCAGTGGCACAGGCGTTTCTCTAACACATATACATAACTCCATGGACTTACAAGCTCCCCTTTCATTTCACACCGACGACATCCATATACAAAAGAGCATGATATCAACTAGGTACAAGTACCAAGTGCAATGTTGAAAGCGTTCCCCATGAAAGCATGGTTCTGGTAATTCCCAACAAATAAGTGCAAGCATATACAACATAGACGACACAATGGTTCAAGTTTATTAAGGGCAAGAAAAGTAAAGTGTGCCATCAAGTTCGTGAGAGCTTTAATCACTAGTTTTCTCATAACAAGTTTAATTTGGAAGGTAAACAAAAACATGAATATACTTGGAATAGCATAAGCTAGTAGGTAGGTATTGTGGACTCTTTGGAATAACTTGGTTTAGGGAGTTGGATGCATGAGTGGAACTCATACTTGGTTGTGGAGGCTAGCAAAAGATTGGGAGCGACAAACTAAGAGAGCAATAATGGCCATAATCATGCAGAGCGACAAAACATCATTGATCAAAGCATAAAGTGATACTACAATTTGAAAACTAAAGGATCATAAAGGCTATGGTGACTTGAGATAGTCATAACATGGTGTGAGCATGCGCCAAGTCAACCCAAATAAAGCATCAAAGGAGAATACCACTATACTATGCTTTAATATGCTAAAACAACGCATGATTCATCCAAGGCACATTAAGAAATCTCAATTGTTTATAACAAGTCATGCTACAACAAAGAATACTAAGCATAAAGCCAAAACAATATCAAGCATGACATGACAGAGCATATGCCATAGTCAAAAACAAGCTCTTTTTATCACATAAGCATGAACTTTCCTACTCTTTTCCAAACCAAACCAAACTGTTTGCAAACCAATGTATGAAAGAGGGGGTCCAACCAATTTATTCAGCAAACTAAGCAAACCAAGCAAACAAAAAACCAAAACGAAAATGAAAAAGACGATGCTCCAAGAACAGCACAATTGTGCATGAAAAAATAAAATGAAGCGTTTGGAAGAAACCTGGGATTTTTATTGATGAAGAAGGGGATGCCTTGGGCATCCCCAAGCTTTGACGCTTGTACTTCTTGGATATTTCTTGGGGTGACACGCGTTGCATCCCCAAGCTTGAGCTTTAGTCCATCCTTCATCTCATTACTTATTCCTTCCATACACCTGAAATTTTTCTTCATACAAAACTTCACACAATCTTTATTAGCAACATTAGTGCACTCAAGATAAATAAGTCTTAAGGTTCAGTTCTAACACCAAATAAACTTTCATTAGACCACTAGTTACTGTAGAACTTCCCTCAAAAAGCTCAATTCCCTAAAAGAATTCAAAAAGGAACCAACAAGAAGCAAATGCAGAAAATGGCAGAAATCTATCAAAACAGACCAGCAGGTAAAGATGAATTTTTTCGAAGACCTTCTATTGCTCAAATCAAAATGTGTTGAACTAAAGAAAGTTAGATAACAACCTGGGTCAGAATCACAAAAATTCATGCCTCAAAAAGACTTTCATATATTTTACACAAATTTTTACGGTGAAGCACAGAAATCTGTTTCGGGACATCAACTTTCCCAATCATTACTTCTCTCTCATTAGAGGTTACTCTTGGCACAAAAAGCAAATAAAAAGGATAATTAGCGGTTATTACAGAGATAATAACTTCCAAGACTCATCTAAAACTTTTGGGTTATCTCCCAATAAGTACTTTTCTTTAACGCCTTTAAGTTAGGCATAAGAAGCAAGAAAGAATGAGGTGTTCTCAAATGAAGAAGCATTAAGACCAAATTTTGTTTTCATAGGAGAAGCAAAAGAAATCTTCTCTCTTTTCTTAGGGAAGTGTTCTATACCTTTCTTGAGTGGGAGTTGATATTTAATGGTGCCTTCTTTCATATCAATAATGACACCAACAATTCTAAGAAAAGGTCTTCCCAAAGTAATAGGACAAGAAACATTGCATTCAACATCCAAAACATAGAAATCAACGGGGACATAAGCATTGTTAACCATAATAAGAACATCATTAAGACTCCCCATGAGTTTCTTTTTAGCATTATCATCAAGTGGGACATTCAAATAGCAATCTTCAAGTGGAGGCAAATCAAGCATATCATAAATCCTTCTAGGCATAATAGAAACACTACTATAAAGATCACATAAAGCTTTGAAATCAAAGTCATTCACTTTCATATTAATGATGGGTTCCCAACCATCTTCTTGTTTTATAGGAATAGAAGCTTTATGTTTCATCTTTTCTTCTTTAATTTTTATGAGAGCATCAGTAATGTGTTTTGTAAAGGCCATGTTCATTGCACTAGCATTAGGACTTTTAGCAAGCTTTTGTAGGAACTTAATAACTTTAGAGATATTACACCCATCAAGATCAAAACCATACTTATCATCTAAAGTAGTAGAACTATTACTAGCCTCAACACTAGTGGTGGTAATAATAGAAACACTAATGTTTCTGGCAATTTCATCTTCTCTTTCCCACTTAGCATGTAATTCAGCTAATAGTCTAACATTTTCATCAATTCTTACTTGTATAGCATTAGTAGCTGCAAAGGGATTATCATTAGTTTCAGGTTTAGCAGCCATTTTATTCAAAGAAGATTGAGCTTCAGTCAAAGATGCTATATTTATTTCAGCATTAGAGAGTTTTTCCTTAATAGTTTTATTGAAAGCAGTTTGTTTACTAATAAAGTCTTTAAGCATAACTGCAAGTTCAGAGGGTGCACTCCTATTATTATTGTAGGAATTTCCATAAGCATTACCATTGTTGGGAGGATATGGCTTATAATTGTTGTTACCAAAATTATTTCTATAAGCATTATTGCCAAAATTGTTATTTCTTATGAAGTTCACATCAACTTGCTCTTCTTGAGCAACCAAAGAGGCTAAAGGAACATTATTTGGATCAATATTGGCTTTCCCATTAACAAGCATAGACATAATAATATCAATCTTATCACTCAAGGAGGAAGTTTCCTCAACAGAATTTACCTTCCTACCTTGTGGAGCTCTCTCAGTATGCCATTCAGAATAATTAACCATCATATTGTCCAGAAGTTTTGTTGCAACACCCAAAGTGATGGTCATAAAGGTACCTCCAGCAGCAGAATCCAATAGGTTCCTTGAAGAATAGTTCAATCCTGCATAAAAAGTTTGGATGATCATCCAAGCAGTCAGTCCATGAGTGGGACAATTCTTAACCAAAGATTTTATTCTTTCCCAAGCTTGAGCAACATGTTCATTATCAGATTGTTTAAACTTCATTATTTAACTTCTAATAGATATAATCTTAGCAGGAGGATAGTATTTTCCATGAAAGCATCCTTGCATTTAGTCCAAGAATCAATACTATTCCTAGTTAAGGAATTCAACCATTCTTTAGCTTTCCCTCTCCAAGAGAAAGGAAATAATTTTAGCTTAATAATATCACCATCTACATCCCTATGCTTCTACATCTCACAAAGTTCAACAAAGTTATTTAGATGGGCAGCAGCATCTTCATTACCAATACCAGAAAATTGTTCTCTCATAACAAGATTGAGTAAAGAAGGTTTTATCTCAAAGAAAGTATCTTCAGGCACAGGTCGAGCAATAGGTGTGCTCATAAAATCATTGTTGTTGGTGCTAGTGAAGTCACACAACTTAGTGTTTTCAAGAGTAGTCATTTTTTTGTGTTTTCAAATAAGAAATCAAAGTAGTAAAACTAATTTTTTGTGTGTTTTTGATAAAGAAACAAGCAAACAAAGCAAAAAGAAACTAAGCAAAACAAAAATAACAAAGTAAAGAGATTGGTTATGAGGGACTCCCCTTGTGAAGATATCCTTGACTCCCCAGCAACGGGCTAGAAAAATGCTTGATGGCTCGTGGTTGATGTAGAGGTTGTTGGGAACCCCAAGAGGAAGGTATGATGAGCACAACAGCAAGTTTCCCTTAGTTACGAATCCAAGGTTTACTCGAACCAGTAGGAGCAAGGAAACACCCCAAAGGTGTTGCTAGCTGAGCCTTGGCAGGGCGCACTACCGGTGCTAGTAGCAACGTGGAGACCTACACAACACAACCACAGAACTTTGTCCCCAACTTGCGATGAGGTTGTCAATATCACCGTGTTTTGCTGAAAACAAAGGATTAAACGTATCGAATGGAAGGAAGTAATAGTTTGCAGAAAGTAAACACAAAGCAGTAAACAGTTTGTAGATTGTATGTAAAATAAAAGGACCGGGATCCCTAGTTCACTAGAGGTGGCTCTCCTTAAGATAGATAACATGCTGGGTGAACAAATTGCAGCAGGGCAATTGACAAACATCGAGAAAGCAATACATGCATATACTAATCATCTTGACTCCTTTGGAACTTGATTGGGCATTACAACATTATACATAGACCGCCATCCAACTGCATCTATGACCAATAATCCACCTTCATGTTATCATCCGAACCCCCTCCAGTATTAAGTTACAAGCAATAGATTATTGCTTTACGAACTGCGTGTAAAGTAAACAATACGTTTGTTCTATGAACAAAGGATTGTTGTTTTCTCCCTAGTAGCAACAACACATCTAGTACCTTAGAGATTTCTGTCACTTTCCTAGATTACCAGAGGCATGAACCCACTATCAAGCATAAATACTAACTCTTGGAGTTGCTAGCATCTACTTGGCCAAGATAGCTACTAACAACAGAAAGCATGCAAGATCACAAATAACAAAGACATGATAGAATTAATAATAAATCTGAAATAGCATCTCAATATCCATCGGATCCCCGCAAACACAACATGTATGATTACAAATAGATGATCTTGATCATGAACAAAGCTCACAATATCTAGACATGAAAGCAAAAAGGAGGAGAACCATCCATCTAGCTACTACATGGATTCGTAGTCCAAGGATGAAATACTCACGCATCACACCGGAGGCTTGCATGGTGATGAAGAAGGCCTCCAGGGTGAATTCCCCTCTCCGGCAGGGTGTTGGGAAGAGCTTCAGATCCCTCCCGATCTAGGGATGGAGATGACGGCGGCTATAGACTCTTTCGTAGATTTTTGATCAGGTACTTAGAGTTTTCGTCCCGAGGGCATCTTATAGGCGGAAAGGGAGGCCGAGGGGGTGCTGGAGGCGGCCACACCACCCCCTGGCGCGGGCCAGGCTAGGCCATGTAGCCAGGTGGTGTGGTGGCCCCTTGGCCCATCTCCGTCTTGTATTCTGGCATCTGATGACTTCCGAAAAAATAGGCACTTTGGCTTTTGTCCCGTCCAATTCCGAGAATATTCATTTTCTAACTTTCCTGGAACCAAAAACAGCAGAAAATGGGCAGCTGGCACTGTGGCTCTTGTTAATAGGTTAGTCCAAGAAATCATATGAAAAGTACTCCAAAGTGTGAACAAAACATAAGAAAGTGGATAAAACCAAGCATGGAACATCAAAAATTATAGATACATTTGTAATGTATCAGAGCTCATCGAGGTGACTTACTCTGTCAGCTCCATTTTTCTGGATCGATGGAAATACTCGATGCACACCGCCATGCCAATCTAGACCTTCGCCCCAACAAAATCTCCACAAAAAACTAGGTTTACTCTGGCGATGGTGCCTCTCCGTCGAGTCGTGCTACTCCTCCCATCCTCCACCGTGATTTTCTGACCCCTATGTTCCGCCTCGCCCTCCTCCCATCCTTCGGCTCGGTCCTCCCTCCGGCATCCGCCTCCTCGTGACAGGGAGATATCGACCTCGAGCAGGTGCTCCATCTTGGTCTCTGTGATTGTGGCATTGGAAGCGAGCAGATCAGGCAAGGTCCTCTTAGTTATGGGACTCAGTAGAGATGGTGTCGATTGCTTCGAAGTAGAACTCATCGTGGAATCAAGTCTTGTTGCCGCCGCCGATCTCGCACATGGCCACAACCGGGTACCACTTGGACTGACACCCTAGGCACTCCGCATAGAGAATGGAGAGAGCAGCATGAGGATCTCTATGGTACAAGAAATTATCTAAATTTTCAATCCAACTCATTCATGGTAGCTGCACCAATATCCCTTCAAATATGAGTCATTATTGGTCAGAGACATACTTGTAGGGGTTCCGCGCATAAAAACAATAAATTTTACTCTACGCCCCTGAACCTCTAAAGTTGCCAGGACCTATCTATTAGTAATACAGTAACGGGAGGGGCTTTTCACGAACTTATCCTTGAAGACCGAAAAGCATTGTCAACGCTCAGGAGAGCATGGTTGATGTAGACGAGCCGAAGCCGACCTCAAGGTCGTGATGAAGTCCTTGCGCTCCTTCTGTCTCCAACGACTTGAGTGCCTCAAGTGCGACACCTCGCGGGGAGTTACACACGTCTGGTGCCTGACAATGACTCCGCTTCCCGATCCAGCAGCGATGCAAGTAGAGCTCCGGATCCGAATCCCAAGTGGCAGCAGCTCCATGTAAAGATGTCTCTCGCTCGCACAGTCCAGACTTGGGACCACGGTCACGAGAGAGAGAGGGGGAGAGAGAAAATATCAATTGGAGGTCCTCCCAAAAGTGGGGAGACCTTTATTGATTATTGGTGTATTTTTCTAGGCCAAATACCCCACTATATATAGGGGAGGTACTACCTCCCTAAAGTCCCGGTGGGACTAAAGGAGAGGAGGTGGGGTGGTGGCCACCGCCAGCCCTAGTGGGCCCCTAAAGTGGGGGGCCCAGCCAGCCCCCTTGGCCCCTCTCCCTCTCTCCTTTCCCCTAATGGGCCCTCTTCCTCCGGAATTGGCCCATTAAGCATTTTTGACCTTTAATTGATTTTCTCTTTATTAAATAATTATGAATAAATGATTAAATCAATATTTAAAATTCATTCACATATTATCTAATCTCCGTGGTCATGGAACACCTTTCACCTCCACTCCGGACATCCTCCAGACTTACCGAAACCCTTCCGGTTTTCTCCCTTCTCTTCTTCGGTGATTCTACCGATCCTATAAATGCTCTCTTAGCATCATCAAGCCCTTAAGCGTGATACCCTACGGTTTGGGAACACTCCAGACATGGTCAGGACACTCCCGCACCAATGATCGACAGAGGGACCTGGATGGCCATGTGACCCCTGTGTTCCACGAAGATCTTTCGTAGTTTGAACCGGGACAGTCGTGTCTTATTCCCTTTGTCACTCGATACTTGCATTGCCCAAGATCTGATCAATGACATCACCATGTCGTGTTCAATCTGGTTACTGAACAACGCTAACTTGACTCATTCCGAAAAGTGATATCCCCGTGATTAAATAACCAAGACATCCATCCTTCTACTCCCAAAGAAAAAATGTTAACTGAATGCGGGCACTCCTAGTCCTAGGTACGGTGGCAGACCCGTAGTTGGTACACATGCACCCAGCGTCCACTACGGGCTTGCAGTACCCGCCCTTGTCACGATGGCCCGTTTTACCAACCCATTTTACCAACTACTGTCACGACGGCCCGCATGCACCGATGCACGTCTGCCACAGTACTCCGGTTTAGGAGTACTAAGGGGCGGGGGGGGGGGGGGGGGTCAAATCCACATAATAACTAAGGGGTTTTCATAAAATTTTGCACCATAGGGGGGCCATGGCCCCAACTTACCGCTCGCTGGCTCCGTCCCTGCGGGGGTGGTTTTCGTGCCAAGAAACCGTGCGGGGAAGGCTACAGGAGCGCTTCCGGTGGATGAGCTCAACGCTGTAGGTAGGGCTTCAAGGCGAGGCGACGAGAGGCAAGCAATCGAGTCTTAGCTTTTACTGTAAGTTTTAATGGTTTTGTGCCGACAAGAGTTAATTCGCAGATTTAACTGGGTCACACGAAAAAATTGAAATCTTGAAACAAACTAGTACTACTAGTGATTTATTTCATACTCCATCAACACATATTCAAATAAACCCCAAGTGAAACACACCATCTCCCCAAGCCAGCACAGAGAGTTCACAAACAACATTAAGCGGATGGGGCGTGCTCGGTTAGCACTTAAGAGTTCAGAGAAATACGAAGGAGGTGGTGACTCGGTACCGGCCGCTGTCGTTTGCCCAAACGAGAGCGCCGAAGGACAGCTCGTCGCCGGTTGGCGCGCGCATCTTGATCTCCACCTCGAACGTAGCCTTCTTGCCGGCTCCGCCAAAATCCATCGTCCACGGCGTCACGGACACACCGACATTGCTCGATGAAGACCACGATATGCGGTACGTTGGTGGGCCCTCCACGACGCTGTCTTGAAGCGCATCTCCCCAGAGGTGGTGTTGGCGCCCAAGGTGGCGACGAAAGATGGGTAGTTCAGGTCGCTGGACGTGGTGGAGGAGCAGTTGAACGACAACCTCGTGTTCGCGGCGATTTGGGCATCCGTGTACTCGGCGGCGCAGAGGAGTGCGACGAAGTCCGGGGGATGGCGTCGAACATAAGGCTAGGGTCCATCGGAGGGTTGGGATTGATATGGCATGTTATTATATTTACCAATCTTAATTAGTCCTTGTTAATTCATACAGTTTCGGTGTATTCATATCCAGTACCTGTTAGTTCAGTTATGGTATTTGAGTTCAGTTTTTTAATGCCCACCCATATTATTCATTGGGGACAAGGGGGCAAGGCCCCCCCCTCCCCCGCACTCGCACCCCCACGCATAATTTTGCAATTGCATACAAATTAGTGTCTAAATTTTGGCAAACTTGCGATATCTATTTTGAGACGGAGGAAGCAGTATTAAAGTGATTGAGTTTCAAAACTGCTTACTAATTTGCTTATTGTAAGAAAGTACATGCCACGGTCCATGTATAATGCCTCGCGTCGAAAAGAGTGTTGATTGAGATTGATATCAATATGATGTCGTCATTCACCACGTCTATGCTAGACAAGACGTTGCACAACACCACATCGCGATCCCAACCGACGTTGTATGCGGCGATATGGGCACAAGGAGCACATCCACGCACCATGCCACACCCCTAGCCTGAGAAGGACAGGCACGGTGGGGAGAGGGAGGTTCCAGATTTAAAAAATATTTTGATTATTTTCTGATTTTTTTTTGGGTTAGAAATATATTTTTTATCCCAAAAGTTTCGGAGTAAATTCAAATAAAACTCAAATATGGTCAAATTTTATTCAAAATTGACAATACGTAAAAAAAATCTCTGAAATGATTTATGGGATTTTCGAGATTCATTTATTTTGGTGGGTCATGAGAATTTTCTTAAGTATCTGCACCGGGCTGCTCGCGGTGGTGGACGTCGTGTGGGGGGTGCCGTGGCCATTCTTCCGGGCCATGTAAAATCAATCCATATAATACACCTCCATTAAGTCTGCGGCATGTTTTTTTAAGAAATAAACGTATTTCATTAATAGAAAATTAAGTTATATGAGCGAAAAACGTGGAAACTAACGGATATATTACGAGAAAACAGATATTTTAAAAACTTTGCAGAGAACTATCCCTAGGATTTTTTTCTGCACTTGCCGAAGTCAGCGGCCGCCGCCAAACACCAAAACCGCCTAGACCGTGGTGGAAAAGATGCCGAGCCTCCACCATTGCCGGATCCAAAGGAACACCATCGTCAACGAGACTCTATGAGTCGATGAACAGACCCGACGTAAGCAGCAAGGCACATGTCATTGTGACACGTCGATGGGAACATCTGCGGCATATAGCACTACAAGATTGCGGCGACCGTCTTGTGCTTCGTCCTCCTTCCTTTGGTTTTGGTGAGAGACAAGAGTGAGAATTTCAAAGTGGTTGCTAGAAAAATGGGATAACCAAATTGGACCCAAACTTACTTAGAATTGGCGCTTCGTAGACTTCCTTCTTCCTTCCAATAGCGGGTCTCAGACAGAACTTATTGTGCCCCTCAATCTTCCGTACCTTCATCTGAAAACTATTCACCGGTTGTCCGCATTCCTCTCCTCGACCGAAAGGTGTTCCCACGCAATCGCTATCGCTGTTCCTACGACGTACCAAAATTCCACCCCTAGTTTATTTGTCAAAATCTGGTGTAAATTTTTCCTCAAAATTTGAACTAAATTTTGGGAAATAAACTAGAAGTGGGATTTAGACGGGATCACATTTGACACCTTACAACCGAACCTTCATAACGCGTTTGGTGGGATGAATTTGTAACTAGGAAACTGGAGTTGAGGGGGCAGTATAAGACTAAAATTTGATCGTATGGTTGAAGGGTATGGGAGTTGAGAGTTTAATTTTAGGGTTCTGTGGGGCAAAGCCTCACCACGAGTGCTCTTTATATAATGATCAGCATACATGTACAAGTGCAATATATATATGAATACATGACAGATATATACTCTAGACCTATCTTAACACTCCCCTCAATTTGAACTACTACTATGAACAAGATTCAGATTGGTCTTGAAACGGTCTAGCATCTGTCGAGTGGCTGGTTTAGTGAACACACCAGAGCTCCAGAAGCAACACGCTCATGCACAAAATGGAAATCGATCTCAATGTGCTTGGTCTGAGCATGGAATACTAGGTTAGCGGTGAAGTATGTAGCCCCTAAATTATCACACCATAATATGGGGATGCGCTACTGAGAAACACCAAACTCCTTGAGTAGAGACTCTGCCCATATAGCTTCAGCTTCTCCATTAGCCAAAGCTTTATACTCTACCTCAGTACTAGATCTTGAGACAGTAGGTTGTTTCTTCGAACTCCAAGAAATGAGATTCAGTCCAACAAATATAGCAAAACCTCCTATGGATCGGCGATCATCAACACATCCTTCCCAATCTGCATCAGTGAAAATGCTAACACCGGTAGAGGTAGACTTACGAAAACTCAGTCATGTACTCAGTGTCCCCTTAACATAACGCAGGATGCACTTCATTTTCCAATGAACATCAGTGGGCTGCGAGAGGAACTAGCATACCTTATTCACCACAAAGGAAATGTCTGGACAAGTGAGGGTCAAATACTGCAAGCCTCCAACAACGCTTCGGTTCTGAAAAGATTCATCAATACTCAGCAGAGTGCCAGACCCACGAGCAAGGCGCTCCGTTGTTGCCAACGGGGTAGAAGTGGATCAACAGATGGCGACGCGGGCTGTGAAGTCGAAGATGGAGCCAGGCTAGGGGAGCCGTATGGAATCAAAGACGGAGCTGCAACACGATCGGGAGACCGGGGTGGACTGGCGGGACCAGTGAGCCCACGTGAGATGGGAGCCTCGGGACGCGAGACATGCACGTCAATCGCTTGCGACGGGAGGACGTCGGTCGCAGTGGATGGAACCTGCACGGGAGGATCACTGCCTGGAACAGGCGTATTAGTGGACAAATAAGAGAGGTTGTATTTGCGCATATGACCACTACTCAAAACCGGTTCATCGGACGGAAAATAAATCTCAACCGCAAGGGTGGAAATATCAACGTGAACACCAGATGTCAAGTAGGGAAAAATAGACTCATCGAAGATGACATCACGGGAAAAATAGATGCATCCCGTGAAACGATCGAGGCACTTATATCCCTTATGCATTAGACTATACCCCAAGAAAACACACATGGTGGATCGGAACGCCAATTTGTGAGTATTGTATTTACGCAAACTAGGCCAGTAGGCGCAACCAAAAGTGCAAAGAAAAGAATAGTTTGGCTGAATCTTAAGAAGGCGATGAAGGGGTGTGTCCTGACGTAACACAGGGGTGGGAATGCGATTGATAATATAACATGTAGTAAGGAAAGCTTCATCCCAAAAAAACGCAATGGGAGAGAAGAGTGTGCCAACAAAGCAAGACCCGTCTCCACTAAGTGACAATGCTTGCGCTTGGCAATCCCATTTTGCTGCGAGGTATGTGGGCACGAGACGCGATGCGAGATGCCTATCCGCTGAAAGTAGCTATGCAGCTTGTGGTACTCACCACCCCAATCCGGCTGGACGGTTTTGATCTTAGTATTTAAAAGACGCTCAACATGAGCCTGGAAGGCATAGAAAACCTACTCAACGTTAGACTTATGCTTGAGAAGGTAAATCCAACAAAAATGGGAATAATCATCGACAAAGCTGACACTTGAACCCTCCTGAGGATGCAATGGCACGACCCCAAACATCAGAATGAATTAACTCAAGAGGCATAGTAGAAACACACTAAGAAGCATTATAAGACAGTTGTCGACTCTTAGCACGCTGACAAGCATCACAAACTGAAGTTTGATTATTGGAAGAACACACTAGATCATTTTGCCTAACAATGTTTTGAACAACATTATTGGTGGGATTACCGAGATGATGATGCCACTAGGACAAAGTGGTCTTGACACAGGACGACGCCTTATGGGGTGATGAGGACGATGCTCGTCTAAACATGATGGGGTAGCCCCACCACGGCTTCTACCGCGGCCAGGTCCTTAACAAGGAAAAATAAGCAATGAAATTCAACAAAAACATCATTGTCACAGACAAGACGATAAACAGGCAAAAGATTCTTGCTAATGCGCGGGACATGAAGGGTTTTTGGCAAGCGAAGAAATGAACCGGTTAAAGTAGAATGACCAATATGTGAAATAGACAGACCTACACCGTTGTCCGCTTGCACTTGATCCTTCCCGCCATAGCGCTCATGAGCATGAAGACGCTCTAGGACATTTGTGAAGTGCCCACTAGCCCTGCTGTCCGTGTACTAGTAGGGCTACTCGTGGGAGGAGGTCGACGTGGAGTTTCCGGAGCGAGGGTCACGGTCATAGCAGTTGCGGCAGTCCAAAGCCTCATGCCCCCAGTTGTTATAGATTTGACACTGGGGACGCCAGCGACGATTGCGGCCATTGCTGCCACCTCCAATATTGCGGCCATTGCCGCTGTTCCTACCGCCATGACGGTGACGGTCCTGTCCCTGGGCGCCTGTTCTTGACCGCCTTGGCCTTGGCCGCCCTTGTAGGGGTTCCGCGTATGAAAACAATAAATTTTACCCTACGCCCCTGAACCCCTGAAGCTGCTAGGACCTATCTATTAGTAACACAGTAACAGGAGGGGCTTTTCGTGAACTTATCCTTGAAGACTGAAAAGCGTTGTCAACACTCAGGAGAGCGTGGTTGATGTAGACGAGCAGAAGCCAACCTCGAGGTCGTGATGAAGTCCTCGCGCTCCAATGGCTCCAACGACTTGAGTGACTCAAGTGCGACACCTCGTGGGGAGTTACACACGTCCGGTGTCTGACGATGACTCCCGCTTCCTCGATCCAACAGCAGTTGCGGAAGTAGAGCTCCCGGATCCGAATCCTGCAGCACGACGGCGCTCCGCGGTGAAGATGTCTCTGGTTCGCACAGTCCAGACTTGGGACCACGGTCACGTGAGAGAGAGGGGAGAGAGAGAAATATCAATTAGAGGTCCTCCCAAAAGTGAGAAGACCTTTATTGATTATTGGTGTATTTTATTTGGCCAAATACCCCCACTATATATAGGGGGAGGGGAGGTACTACCTCCCTCAAAGTCCCGGGGTGGGACTAAAGGAGAGGAGGGAGGGTGGCACAGCCACCCCATGGGCCCCACGCGGGGGGCTGGCCCACTAGGGCACCGGCCACCCCCTTGGCCCCTTCTCCCTCTCTCCTTTCCCTAATGGGCCCTCTCCCCTCCGGGAATTGGCCCATTAAGCCTTTGACCATTTAATTGATTTTCTATTTATTAAATAATTATGAATAAATGATTAAATCAATATTTAACATTCATTCACATATTATTCAACCTCCATGGCTATGGAACACCTTCCACCTCCACTCCGGACATCCTCCGGACTTACCGAAACCCTTCCGCTTTTCTCTCTACAATTCTTTGGTGATTCTTCCAATCCTATAAACACTCTAAGCATCATCAAGCCCTTAAGCGTGATACCCCACGGTTCGGGAACACTCCAGACATGGTCGGGACACTCCCGCACCAATGATCGACAGAGGGACCTGGATGGCCATGTGACCCCTGTGTGTTCCACGAAGATCTTTCGTCGTTTGAACCGGGACAGTCGTGTCTTATTCCCTTTGACTCTCGATACTTGCATTGCCTGAGATCTGATCAATGACATCACCATGTCGTTTTCAATCTCGTTACTAAACAATGCTACTTATCTCGTTCCGACAAGTGATATCCCCATGATCAAATCACACGCCGCGCAGCTATTGGATATAACTTCTCCGAGTGGGCCCTTTGAGTATCTTCCCGTCACATGGACGGACAAATCCCGCTCTTGACATATATTGCCTCTACGGTTTCCTCCGAGTACCTGAACACACCTTTATAACCACTGTATTACCAAGTGGCGCTTGATGTTATCTAAGCACTCTCGGGAGATAGTGATTGATATAGTCTCATGGTCTAAGGAATAGTCTACGAGGATCCATTTCTAATCATCGTAACTTGAACTTTGTGACATGATCGGGTCACGATGTTTAGGTTGGGTATTGGTTCATCATCTCATTGTCGGAATGAGATGACTTCATTTCCAACTGGCATAAATGCCACATGATCAGGAAACATGATCATCTGTTGACCAATGAACCAGTGACTAGAGTTTCACTAGGAACCCCTGGTTGTTTGTATATCACACGTGTATTGATGTTTCCACTCAATACAGTTATAGCATGATATAAAACTTAATCATAAACCATATGAAATATGATAATAGTCCTTACTACTATTTGTCTCTAGGGCATATTTCCAATTGCCTTGCCCTGGCAAGGTGTTTGAAGAAGATATGCCCTAGAGGCAAATAATAAATAGGTTTTTATTGTCATATCTCAATTAGTTCATAATAGTTTCATACTGTGCTATAACTGTATTAATACGAAACGTTAATACAAGTGTGGTATGTAAACAAACCAAGTCTCTAGTTACCTCTAGCGAACTAGTTCATTGGTCATGAGGATGATCTAGGGTTTCGAGATCATGGGCATTTATGCCAATTGACAATGAGGTCACGTCATTAGTTGAATGATGTGATAGACAAACAACCCAACCAGTTGTATCTTAATGAGATCTAGTTAAAAAGTTCACCATTAATGATAAACTAAGGAAACCTCGCAAGCTGTCCTTAGACTGTGAGATAATGCAAATCACCGTTCTGGAGGGAGCTTAGATGGTTATCAAGTATCACTCCATGACTGGGTGAACGAAAAGGTGCTAGTCAGGTTTCCCAAAGGAGCGCGTAGAGGAGTAAATATCAAGACCAGGATTTGCCAATCCATGTAATGGATAGATACATACGTGGCCATCTCGGTGACGTTGCATTAACGAAGCTTGCAAGCGTGTGACTAGGTCACAGAATGCAACGACACAGAAACGAGAAAAAAGTTCATCGGTAACGAGATCAAACGAAGGTATGGAGATACCGTAGATCAACTCTCGGGTGAACTAGGTATCAAGTGGCAAAGGGAATGGGAAACGACTGTTTACAGTTCAAATGACATTATCATCATGGAATGCACAGGGGTCATTATGGGAATCCTGGTCCCGCTATTGATCATTGATGGAGATCATGTCTGTGCCATTCCTGATCCGTGGGGAAATACACTTAAGGGTACGATGAGCTAGAGATCCTCTGTAAGTTGGAATCACCATATGAAACAGAAAAGGAAACCGAAAAAGTTCCGTGAGAGAACCGGAATCGTTCCGGGAAAGTTCCGAAGTCGTTTGGAGGAAATTGAAAGGGAACCAAAAGGTGTTTCGGGTCAAGTCAGATTTTGTAATATGTATTTACATATTAATTAATGTAATTAATATTAAATATAATATTAAAAACTATTTTGAAGGGGTATTCCACTAATGGGCCAAACTTCCTAGGGAAAAAGGGCCCATGAGGGAAAACCGAAGGAGGGAAGGGCCAAGGCCCAAGCGCCTCAAGGGGGGCCCACCTGGTCGGCTGGCCCATGAGGCCCATGCGCCTCCCCCCTCTCTCCCTTGTTTAGTCCCAAATGGGAGGGCACACCCCCTCCCCCTATATAAAGGGGTTCCCATGGGTGGGAATAGACACACCAATATTTGGAGAAGTCCTTTGGTTGACTTTCTCCTTCCCTCTTTCTCTCATCTCCATGCGTTGGCACGGTCCCAAGTAAGGACTGTCCATGCAAGAGACACCGCACCTGCAGCATGCCGTTGCGCTGCAGGGATTCCAAGCCGGAGATCTACTTCCGCACTCCCAGCAGGGATCAAGGAGTCGGAGGTCGTCATCATACACCGTATGTGTACGAAACCATGAGGGGCCTCACTTGAGGCCCCTTGGATGTAGTGAGCCCGAGCTGCTGCACGATGAAGAAGAAGCAAGGGGTGACCTGCGAGGAGCATCATGACCTTGAGGTTGGCTATGAGTTTGACTTCTTCAACCATGTTCCCCTCAAAATGTTAACCGCGTACGGTCTACAAGGGTATGTATTTTATACGCTCGGCTATTACCGCATGACTACATAGATAGATCTTGGCAGTATTAGGTGGTTCCAACGTAGGAATTTTTTTGTTTTCTGCTGCGGAACCCATCAGTGGTATCAGAGCTGATCTATGCGTAGGAGTGTTGTACGACCAGAACACACAAGTATTGTGCGGGCATTGATCCCTTAGTTGTTACCCTCTAACGTGTACTTGTTTATATCGCGGTATTGTTTGATGAAGCGGCCCAGACCGACCTTACGCGTATTAAATGCTGACCGGTTCCACGCTCAACATACGGCTTGTATCGTATAAGTGGCTAGCGGGTGTCTATCTCTCATTCAATAGTTGATATAGCATTTACAACGAAGGGCCTCGAAAGGGGTGTAGTAGAGACAACTGTTGGATCCATGTTGTGGTTGGAAAGTTCGTAGATTAGAAACGGTTCTATTGCGAAAGCCCTAACAACCACATAAAACTTGCGAAAGATAAAGTAGATGCGTCTAACTTTCTTTTGCCGGAGGGCTTGTGTTATGATATGGTATTGGTCATTACGAAGGTAAAGTGGTTTACTTTTATGTTACTAAGTAAGTAGTAATAACCATCGTTCCGATGGACGACCGGGTGGTGGCGTTATGGACTTGGCATCAAACCAGGGGTAAGATGGAGATCATGCCAAAGCGCTCGATGGAGATCATGGCGCAAGGACAAGGACCATATCATATCACAAATTTACATGTGATGTTGATACCTACTTTATATATTATTATATGCTAGTATTAGATACTCAACGGTAGCAAATAAGATAATCCCTAATTCCAATCATAGTGTTCCCCTTGTGTGTGCACCACCAAGAAAGTTTGTCGTTATGAAGCCGGCCGTGACGATCGGGGGCTAGACATATCTACATTCACATACAGTGGGTGTAAGCCATGTTGCACAGCGAATACACACAAGTTAGATTTGGCGAGCCTAGCATGTGTAGACATGGCCTCGGAACACAAGAGACTGAAAGGTTGAGCATGAGTCACATGGTTGATGTGATTGACATTGGGGAATGTCTACCTTTAATGCTGCACTGATGGCCGTGACGATCGGGGGAGGTGTAGAGGATTGGGATCATGTGATCACTAAAATCGTCTAGGGGATGACAATTTTAGTGGGAGCTCAATTAGGATTGAACTCATATTATGAACTTAGTTTAGATGTCTATTTGAAAATATCTTAGTAGATCATGGCCCATCCCATTGAGGTCCTTTGCGACCATGGGAAATATATTGCTTGACATGGAACTTAGCAAAAGGGTCCAACTTCATATATTAATACCCACGCCTGAGGGTTATCCTCGTAAAAGATGATCTTCTCTTCTTGATACAATGACCATTAGGATATAATCCGATGACTCCGCAATGTTTGTGTGTTCCCTGTAATCATCCAATAAACCATTCTCCATTCGATGGAGAGTTAGATTACAATCTTGCATTCTGCAAGATCAGGCACATAAATTATGAGCCGTTGGATGAGTTTTCTTCCATGATGGATGAAAAAGGGAATATTTGGAGAAACACTTAGCAATCTTGCATTAGAGTTATGAACTCTCATAAGGGCTTGATTGCAATGGAGGTCATGAATGAAAAAGGATATATGTTAGATATACAAAATTATAAATGTAATTCTTGCAAAACTTGCTGCAGTTTATATAAGTCTTGGATACTTGTCCTGTTTTGTGAAAACAGGATGGTCTGCTTGAGAATTGCACGAATTGAGGTAATGTGGCAAGATGACGGCAAGCAAAATAGTTTATGGCCGACATCACCCCTTTCCTCAAAGATTATCATTTGGATTAGTGGACTTGAATATAATTTTGTAATACTTGTTTGTGTGTCTTGCTTTGAGCAAGACGATTGTTCATATGAATAAGGTACTAGGCAGTTGTACTGTGCTTATGAATAATATCTTTATGGTCACATTACGATTATAAATGAGTTATTCTAATCACTATGTTAATGATAATAGTTTAAACATTTATAAAGGATTAGAATGCTAAAAGATATCCAAAGTTTGATTATGATATGACAATATTGTTTAAGTCCTATTGGTTATTGCATGTTCTTCATTCTAAATGAAGATCAAGGTATTAGATGCTTAATCTAGAGACTTTGCAAAACCATGCCTCATTGGGCAGAATGACTAAAACTCCGCATTCTGGTAAAATGATGATATGCGAAGAAATGTTGAAATTTGTACATAGTGATGTATCATATTTTAAACAAATAGTGGAAATCATTATTTGTACTTTATGTTGAAATTTATACATAGTGATGTATCGTATTTTCAACAAATAGTGGAAATCATTATTTCATACTTAATTGTGGACTTAAGTGAATAAGCGTACTTACTTAATGAAACATAAGTTTGAAACTGTTTTGAATAGTTCAAAAGATTTCAAAGTAAAGGAGGATATTGAATTAACAAGAATACAAAAGTCTCTTCGATTTGATTGACATGACTAATGTATTTAAGTTAATTTTGGCATAAAAGGACATGTGAAAGAGGTTTCACAAATTATGATAATGGGGCAATTTCAAAGTGTATTGAAATGTCTAAACATCATAATCATTATGTATTAGATATATATGGTATAATATTATCTCTTATCGGGGTTATAGTTATCATTTAGAGTTAGAGATTGAAATGAGCAAACACTCTGTTGAAATACAAAGGAACATCTAAAGATTCATGGAAACAACACCATAAGAGTTATGGCATGTTCGAGTTTCTAGAGGTTTCAACAATTCGAAATCATGGTGAATAAACAAGTCTTTGTAGCGTATTCTTAGGCAACTATGAATACATGTTCCACAAGGGGCAAACCTGTTGTTGTCCAAAGTTGACGTGTCTTTGATGTCTACGCACTTCTATTCTTGTAGACAGTTGTTGGGCCTCTAAGTGCAGAGGATTTTAGAACAGCAGCAAGTTTTCCCTTAAGTGGATTACCCAAGGTTTATCGAACTCAAGGAGGAAGTGGTCAAAGGTATCCCCTCTCAAGCAACCCTGCAATCAAGATACAAGAAGTCTCTTCTGTCCCCAACACACCCAATACACTTGTCAGGTGTATAGGTGCACTAGTTCGGCAAAGAGATAGTGAAATACAAGTGGTATGGATAATTATAAGTGGTAACGATGATAGAGAATAGCTTGGTGGCGTGGAAGATACTAAAGTAAAACTGAAATAAAGATGGAAGCAAGCAAACATGTAACAGATCTAATTGCAAACGGTGTTTCAATGCTTAGAAATAAGGCCTAGGGACCATACTTTCACTAGTGAACACTCTCATATAAATATATCCTTCTTTATGATACTACTCTTAACTACTCTCCGGTTGAACACTCTAATCCATGGTAGGGCTATAACAGCACACCTCAAAGTTCATCTTTCCCATCTAGAAAACCCCACACTGTCACCTTGAGTACTAGACGAGTCCAACAAACACCACAATTTCATAAAGACATCCAACTCCAAATATAACTCATAACAAGTATTTGATAACTCTAGCCTAAGTGCCACCATGGTGTGCACGTTGTCACTTTCACACACATGGGGAGAGCAGAGATCTATTAAAGCACTTGAGTAGCAAGGTAGATCTATAGATTACAAGCTCATGATCTCAATAAGATCATGCATAGAGAGAGATGAACACATAGCTACCGTAGAACCCTTAGCCTCGAGAGAGAACTACTCCCTCCTCATCATGGGAATCAACAATGGTGATGGAGATGGAGGTGGAGATCGATGGAGATGGCTCCGGGGGCACTTCCCCATCCCGGCAGGGTGCCGGAACACAGACTTTCTGTCCCCCGAATCGCCCCTTTGGTGGCAGCAGCGTTGCGGAACTTTTCGTGGCTGGAGGCTTGACCATCTAGGGTTTATGCATCGGGAGGCTTCTTATAGGCGAAGAGGCAAGGTCGGTGGAGGCCTGAGGGCCCCACACCATGCCCTAGCGTGGCCTAGGTGGACCCGTGCCGAGGGGTGGTGTGGCCACCCTATGGCCCCTCTCCGGCTCTCCTTCTGGCTCCGTGAATCTTTCGGGAAAATAGTAACTTTGGCTTTTGTCCCGTCCAATTCCGAGAATATTCATTTTCTGACTTCCTGGAACCAAAAACAACAGAAATCAGACAACTGACACTGTGGCATCTTGTTAATAGGTTAGTCCAAGAAATCATATGAAAAGTACTCCAAAGTTGGAACAAAACACAAGAAAGTAGATAAAACCAAGCATGGAACATCAAAAATTATAGATACATTTGCAATGTATCAACATCCCCAAGCTTAACTCCTGCTCTTCCTCGAGTAGGTAAGTGATAAAAAGAAAGAATAATTTTTGAGGTGACATGCACCATCAAAGACTTGATCAAAGCATTCAAAGCTTTGCAAGATGTTTGTTTGTTTCACATAAAGAAGCTGGGATCATAGTACTTCAATCATAGCATGAAAGACAAAGTTCTCGCAATAAGACAAAGAAACTATGATGCAACATGAAAAGGCACAAACAAAAGATTCATGAATAACAATGCTTTGCAAGACGTTTGTTTGTTTCACATAAAGAAAACATAGCATAGTGGCATTCAGCTTGTCCCTCATAGAGTAGCAAATATAAATGCATAGGACACCTTCAAAGTTCATAAGAGTGACTAGATACAAATAGTTTAAAACAAGCAATATCAAGTTATGCATCAATCCACTAGTCTTGGGACAATGCACATAGAACTAAGAATGGCCACTATGCTCTCAAAGTAAGTGCATAAAGTTAGAAGGTGGAGACTCAATATATATAGTGGAAGAAAGGCCTTTTGTAAAAGGAAGTAGGGATTTAAGTCTCATAAAGAGCTTCCAAAAATTATGGTACTTATAGCTTTCAGCTCTCATTGCCCTATCATAAGCATCTTGAAGTGATTAAGGTTAAAGTGAACAAACTATGGTGTACATGCTTGACGAAGTATAAGTTAGAAATCTCATGTCCCTTGTATACGAGGGCCGCTCCTCATGCTACTCAAGTTTAGTCACCGGTAAGTTCTTGTCATTGTAAGTATATGTGTATCATAGAGAACCACCAACGGGGTACCCCTTGCCCGATGATACAGAAGAATCCCCATATCAAAATGACAAGGCAAGCAGACAACGAGCATCTCAGCAATCTTCTTATTTACCATGGGAATATGGTGCTTTTTTTTCTCTCTTTCCTCTTTTCATAATCTCATTTTTTTCTTTTTTTCTTTTTCTCAATATAGGACTCTTTTTTATAAGAAGAATGCTTCATAGACAGCTCATTATGGTTACGCTGCAGGTTTCCACCATGTCAGCATGGATTAGACCAGCGGCCTAGGCGTTTCTCTAACACATATACATAACTCCATGGACTTACAAGCTCCCCTTTCATTTCACATCGATGACATCCATATACAAAAGAGCATGATATCAACTAGGTACAAGTACCAAGTGCAATGTTGAAAGCGTTCCCCATGAAAGCATGGTTCTTCTAATTCCCAACAAATAAGTGCAAGCATATACAACATAGACGACACAATGATTCAAGTTTATTAAGGCAAGAAAAATAAAGTGTGCCATCAAGTTCGTGAGAGCTTTAATCACTAGTTTTCTCATAACAAGTTTAATTTGGAATGTAAATAAAAGCATGAATATACTTGGAATAGCATAAGCTAGTAGGTAGGTATGGTGGACTCTTTGGAATAACTTGGTTTAGGGAGTTGGATGCATGAGTGGAACTCATACTTAGTTGTGTAGGCTAGCAAAAGACTGGGAGCGACAAACTAAGAGAGCAATAATGGCCATAATCATGGAGAGCGAAAAAACATCATTGATCAAAGCATAAAGTGTTACTACAAGTTGAAAACTAAAGGATCATAAAGGCTATGGTGACTTTGGATAGTCATAACATGGTGTGAGCATGCACCAAGTCAACCCAAATAAAGCATCAAAGGAGAATACCACAATACTATGCTTTAATATGCTAAAACAACGCATGATTCATCCAAGCCACATTAAGCAATCTCAATTGTTTATAACAAGTCATGCTACAGAAAAGAATACTAAGCATAAGGCCAAAACAATACCAAGCATGGCATGACAAAGCATAGGCCACAGTCAAAAACAAGCTCTTTTTACCACATAAGCATGAACTTTCCTACTCTTTTCCAAACCAAACCAAACTATTTGCAAACCAATGTATGAAAGAGGAGGTACAACCAATTTATTCAGCAAACTAAGCAAACCAAAGCAAACGAAAAACCAAAACGAAACAAAAAATAAGACGCTCCAAGAACAACACAACTGTGCATGAAACAATAAAAATGAAGCGTTTGGAAGAAACCTGGGATTTTTATTGATGAAGAAGGGGAAGCTTTGACACTTGTACTTCTTGGATATTTCTTGGGGTGACACGCGTGGCATCCCCAAGCTTGAGATTTAGTCCATCCTTCATCTCGTTACTCATTCCTTCCATACACCTGAATTTTTTTCCTTCATAAAAACTTCACACAATCTTTATTAGCAACATTAGTGCACTCAAGATAAATAGGTCTTAAGGCTCAGTTCTAACACCAAATAAAATTCAATTAGAACACTACATACTGTAGCACTTCCCTCAATAATCTCAATTCCCCAAAAGAACTCAAAAAAGAACCAATAAGAAGCAAATGCAAATAATGGCAGAAATCTGTCAAAACAGACCAGCAGGTAAAGACGAATTTTTTCGAAGACCTTCTGTTGCTCAAATAAAAAAGTGTTAAACTAACTAAAGTTAGATAACAACCTGGGGCAGAAGCACAAAAATTTACGCCTCAAAAGGACATACAGAGATTTTACACGAATTTTTCCGGTGAAGCACAGAAATCTGTTTCGGGACAGCAACTTTCCCAATCATTACTTCTCTCTCATTAGAGGTTACTCTTGGCACAAAAAGCAAATAAAAAGGATAAGGAGCGGTTATTACAGAGATAATAACTTCCAAGACTCATCTAAAACTTTTGGGTTATCTCCCAATAAGTACTTTTCTTTAACGCCTTTAAGTTAGGCATGATAGTTTGAGAAGATGCTCACATAAGAAATATGAATTGAAGTAAAAGAGAGCATCAAAAAGCAAATTCAAAACACATTTAAGTCTAACCCACTTCCTATGCATAGGAATCTTGTAAAGAAAAAAGTCATGAAAGCACAAAGCAATAAGCATAGTAAAGAAAAATAAGTGCAACTTCAAGACTTTCAACATAAAGAGGGGAAACTTAATATTATTGAGATGCATAAAACCATGTTTCCCTCTCTCATAATAACTTTCAGTAGCATCATGAATAAAATTAACAATATAAATATCACATAAAACATTCTTATCATGAGCCACATGCATATAATCATTATTACTCTCCACATAAGCATAGTTATTCTTATTAATTGTAGTGGGAGCAAATTCAACAAAATAGCTATCATTATTATTCTCATCACCATAATCATCAAATATATGAGGCATATTGTAATCATAATTAATTTTCTCCTCAATAGTAGGTGGACTAAAAATATCATATTCATCATTGTAATCATCATATATTGGAGGTTTAGTATCATCAAAGTAAGTTTTCTCCTCCATGCTTGGGGGACTAAAAATATCATGCTCATCAAAACTAGCTTCCCCAAGCTTAGACTTTTCCATATCATTAGCAATAATGGTGTTCAAAGAATTCATACTAATAACATTGCTATTAGCATGCAAATAAAGTTCCATAGGTTTTTTAATTTTCTCTTCAAACACTTCATGTCCTAACTCAGGATAAATACTATAAAGCTCTCTAATTTTGATGTTGTTTTCCATTAAGCCTAACTAGTGAAAACAAGAAACAAAAATACAAAATTGATGAACACATAGCTATCGGTAGAACCCTTAGCCTCGAGATCATGCATAGAGAGAGAGATGAACACATAGCTACCGGTAGAACCCTTAGCCTCGAGAGAGAACTACTCCCTCCTCATCATGGGAATCAACAATGGTGATGGAGATGGAGGTGGAGATCGATGGAGATGGCTCCGGGGGCACTTCCCCATCCCGGTAGGGTGCCGGAACAGAGACTTTCTGTCCCCCGAATCTCCCCTTCGGTGGCAGCGGCGTTGCGGAATTTTTCGTGGCTGGAGGCTTGACCATCTAGGGTTTATGCATCGGGAGGCTTCTTATAGGAGAAGAGGTAGGGTCGATGGAGGCCAGAGGGGCCCACACCATGCCCTAGTGCGTCCTAGGTGGACCCATGCCTAGGGGTGGTGTGGCCACCCTATGGCCCCTCTCCGGATCTCCTTCTGGCTCCGTGAATCTTCCGGGAAAATAGTAACTTTGGCTTTTGTCCCGTCCAATTCGAGAATATTCATTTTCTGACTTCCTGGAACCAAAAACAGCAGAAAACAGGCAACTGGCACTGTGGCATCTTATTAATAGGTTAGTCCAAGAAATCATATGAAAAGTACTCCAAAGTTGGAACAAAACACAAGAAAGTAGATAAAACCAAGCATGGAACATCAAAAATTATAGATACATTTGCAATGTATCAGTCTTGATGAAGATACATGTGGAAGAAAGTAAAAGATCAAAACAAGGCATTTTTCCTTGCCTCCGAATTGATGAGTGGCACCACGGAATTTGTTTCGTGAAACCAAACTCTACAAAGAGAGGAGAAACAAATGATAATGATCATAAAGTTTCAGTGAATACTTTTACTAAAGAAAGTAGGATTCAACAATATATACTCTACAAGTTCATGGAAATATATTATTGATTCACTTGTCGTGTTATTTGAACAAGACATACCTACGAACTACAAAGAAGCGTGATGGACCTAAGTACGAGAAATGACCAGGAGTCATAAAATCCTATATTAAGGTACATTTAAGATTGCGAAGTAATATGTTACTTGATCTTATTAAGTAAAGAAGTTTACTTGATATTTTTGAATGACTTCAAAGTCATAAGATGGAAATGAAACTTAATGGAGACGTAAAAGCTCGATTTGTCACAAAGTATGGACAAATTCAAGGAATTGACTACAAATGTAGCGATGCTTGAGTCTATTGGATTTACACTAGCAATATATGGATATTGAAGTCTCATAGCTGGAATTCTCAATTTGATGGTGATCAAAGAATTTTGAAATGTCCAAGATTATAGAGAGGACCTACATTTGAGTGGGAGCTAATTAGCTTGGCCAAATCTTAATATGTAAGTGACGAGGGTTTAACTCATCAATGCCCATTGTTATGGACTTGGGTTTTGGAGAAGGAGGGAGCGCTGGAAGCATCTATCGGCTAGAAAACAAGCACACAGGGGACTCGAAGATTTACCCAGGTTCAGGCCTCGTAGAGGTCCCTACTCCTGCTTGTCTGCTCGTGGAATTATCAGAGGAATCGAAGATTACAATGGTGCGCAGATGCAATCTGGCGAGGGTTGTGGAAACTAGGGTTGCGTGTGTCCTCCTCGCCGCCCCTCCTAGACTTTATATAGATAGGCTAGGTCTCGGGTAGCAGGTCGAGTTGGTTATAGGTTAGGGTTTTCCCTTTAAACTTTCTATCTTTAGCTTCTTCTTGTTCCGAAGCAATCGAGAGTCCGCTGGTTACTCAAATTCTCTATTTGGGCCTTGGCGACACCATGGGCTTCCGCCGTATTTAGGCCGTATATACCAAGCTCGAGTACCTGTAGGGTATATCCATGTCAGTAGCCCCCGAGTGACCAGTGGAATCGCAGATTCGACTGGGAACTTTACGAAGCCCTTCAAGTGCATGACTGAGTATTTTTTTCGACTCCTCTGTGCGTATCATAGGTATTGTTGATGTGCATGCCTGATTTAAACGATGTATCGGTATCAGTTAACTACCTTAGGGTAAAACAACACAATCTACTCGAACTCGAGTCCCCGGACTCGAATTCAGAAAAGTGCTGCTGTAATTCGACTCAAGCCGCGGAGGTCTTACAGGAGTCGAATTCCAGTATATGGGTGTGAGCACTCGACGCGTCCGTCAAGGCATGTTTATCGTACCTATAGGCACGGATATATTTCTGGTAGTGCGTAGCGAATGCGTTGCCAGGCCTTATTTAGGTCTTACCTTCACGCTGCAAGCGCGGCATCCGAATTTTGTCATCACGGAGATGATTCGGGTGACCCAGGAGACGCAGTCTCTTTATAGGGAAAAATCATGAGCCGGTGTCGCCATAAACTTCGAGTGTGGATGTTATCAACACACATTACGATGTACAAATAATCATAGGGTGCGCGACCAGCGCTCCCTATGGGAGTAGCCCCCGAGTGCCTGGTTGAGTCGAAGACTCAAGCAGGGACTAAAGAACTTTTGCGACTGTTGTTGTCTTTTGTTTGCTTGTTCCAGTCGAATTTATTTCCAGCGCTCCCTATGGGAGTAACTCATGTCCATAGTAGAATCGTGGATTCGAGTGATTGGGTATGCTTTGAATGTTCATGTTCCTGCAGAAAAGAAAAAGAAAAAATCGTAGGGTGCGCAACCAGCGCTCCCTATGGGAGTAGCCCCCGAGTGCTTGGTGGAGTCGAAGACTCGAGCAAGGACTAAAGTAGTCGAAGTCTTCTGCTACTCAATTTTGGATGACATCAGTGCGAATGATGTGATGACCTCAGTTGCCCGTGTGAGCGGGTTTGATGGGACATGACGAGCGGTGGGTCCCATTTTCTGACTTTGACTTGACCGGGCGTTTGTAATCTTTGTTTTAACTGTGCCTCCTCGATTTCCATGTGTAATGGGGGTAGTGGGGGACGGTTCACGCTTCGGGTCCTCCACGTGTTGATCACGATGAACACCACGCGTCTGATAGGGTTTTTCCTAGCCGTTAGATTGCATCTTCCAGGGGGTTAAGTAGCAATGCTGTGACGGTAATTTTTCACGTCTGCTTCTTTTCTCTGCCTTGGCCTCCGTCGCCATCTTCTGGTGACGTCGAATTTTTGAAGGAATCTGGAGTCGCAACCTCCAAGGCCAAGAAAATGGCCGAGCACACTCCTTTTCCTCCATTGGCGGCCCACTCCGACCATAATTCATCAAGTTCTCCGCACGATGTGGAGCACCAGATGGTTATCCGGACGACTATGCTTCAATCGACTTCGGAGTCATTGGAGGATAATTTATGTGGAGCGTTGTTTCTTCTGATTTTTTGCAGTCGAATGTATCATCTCCTATCATCTGCTTATCCTTTGATGTTTCTTCTGTCGCAGCTTATTGTGAAGGAAGCCGCTCGCTTGGCGGAGCAGGTTCTTGTGATGGGTCGCCAGCATGCAATGCTGGATAATCGCCATCGCGTAGTTCAAAGTAAGTGTTTTGCTTTTTCTTCTTCCTCCTTGTGATATATCCGACTGATAGTCTATCTTTGTTTGTTTCATAGCTGAGCATAATGCACTCCTTCGTGATGCTGCTTCCCTTGAAAAGGCGCTTGCCGTGGCGGTGAAGAGTCGCGATGAGGCAGTCATAGCACGTGACGAATCTCGGAAACGCGAAGAGGATCTGTGCACCTCCCTCGTGGCTAGTGAGAAGTTGTTCGAGGAACAACTTTTCTCGATTGCCAAGGCTCTCTCAGGTATTCCCTTGTCTGGATTTTCGCTGTTTCTCTTCTTTCGAATTTGTTGTTGGTGCTGACTTTCGTGCCCATGCTTGGGTTTTGTGTAGATGCTAGCGGTCTAAGCTTCGACCCCCAGGCACTTTGTCGTGATGATGCCCTAGCGGGTGCCATTTCAGCAGTCGAAGATCACAGCGCTGCCGTTCAGGGGACGCTCACCAAGGCCAAGGGTGTGCTCAGTCGCCTCCAGGAGGAGCTGGCGCCCAAGGCTGAGTTGATCGAGAATATGGATGAGCTGGTGGAGTCCCTTGCCGGAGGCATTCCTGTGAGCTTCAAGAACTCACTCTGTGCGGCTAGCGCTTCAATGTCACTTGCGATGGTTCAAGCCCACGGAGTCAAGGTTGATCCTGCAGCGGTCTCCAAGGCGATGCCTGTCAGCACGGATGGCCAACAGGTAGTCTTTGCTCCTTTCGCAACTGCTTGTGGCAAGTACGGGCCGTAACGGATCAACATAGATGTGAAGTACTGTGAGGAGCTACAGCAAGCCAAGAAGGCGGCGAAGGCTACGATGTCAGGAGCCGGCGGAAAGTTTGTGGCATCTGATACCGCCACGGACTCGATGAGGCCCCCAAAACCGAAGTCTAAGTCGAAGAAACCAGTTGCTCCTTGGTAGTTGTGTCTGTAATAGTTAGATAGCCTATTTCTTTTGTCTGGAACATGCCTTTTGGCGAGTGTATCTACTGATACTTTTATTATGCTTGAATGCACTCGAGTCTTTTGTCTATGCCTTGCCTTAGTCTTCTTATTGTCTCTTGCTTGACTTGTGATAGGGCACATCGAGTGGTCCTTTGAGGGAACCTCGGGATACACCATCCCTTGATGACATCTTGGTGCCGCCGCGCTCAAGGGTGGATGAGTTGTCTCTGCTCTCGAGACTCCGTGACCGTGTGAAGCAGTTGGAGCGTGAATTGCCCGTACTCCGTGGTAACACGGATGTATGGAAATCAAGGGCGGAGAAGGCCGCCGCCAGAGAACAATATCTGCTAGGGGAGGTGACGTAGCTAGGCGACCAATTCAAATGTTAGTTTTCTTCTTCCTTATCTTTTCCTTGTAGTCACTCGCAGTAGTTCGTTGTCTTCATACTTCTGCCTTTGCTTGGTATAGTTGTCAGTGCGCGCCATCCGCAGGATGAGAAGGATAGGATTTCCATTCGCATGAATGATCTAACCCAAGAGCAGCTTCAGGCTAGTGGATACTTCTGGGTGGAACATGATCGTGCAATCGCACTGGCGACCCTGCAGGATCGTGCATCGCGAGTGCTTCACTTCCTGAAGAAGTCGCAATCGTGCTTGAAGAATATTTATCAGACGATGTTCCCGCTGGACATCGTTCCTTCGAGCCTGCTGGCCCTTCTTGCCAAATTCCAAGACTTGAGTGAAGTCCACGAATGTGTACGGCAACAGTTAGTGGCTGGTGCCAAGGCTGCTATGTCGCTAGTGCGGTTGCACATGCCTGATGTGGATGTTGCAGCGATTGTAGCCGGACCGCCAGCGCCGCCAGCTGGTTCGACTTGGAACATGGTTCCTCATTACTAGGCGGTGAATCGCCCAGCAGAGGAAATCGTCGACTTCTTTGACAAGCAGACAAACATGCTTTTATTGCAGCAATAGTTTAGTTTGTATCCTGCACATAGTTGCACTAGTGTTGTAAAGTTCATATATATGCTGTATATAATTGATTGGCATTGATGTATGTAAAGAGCTTGTTAGCATGTATGTTTTGCGAGTGCGTTGTACTATGCGATTCCTTTTCGTTAGCCTGACTTCTGTTTATCTCAGCATCTTGCCAACCTGTCAGGTGCGTTGCAACTGGGTTGGTGTTTGTCATGGGTTTCGATTGGTATGTCAGCTACTCAGGATATCGCGCTAGTTTGTAGAACAGATGTATAGGGTGGCGCAACCCCCGAGTGAATAATTTGTAAGAAATTAGAAGAACACAGAATTTTGGGGCACTTAGCTTTATTTATTCGTAGGATAGTATGGGGTACAATGTGTGGCTAAGTAGCCTTGGCTGAGTAGCCTTATTTGCAATGTGAAGATAAGAGACGACTAAGGGTAGAAGCGCCGTAGCTGCGCGATGTTCCAGGGATTGGAGTACGTGACTCCTTTCTCGAAATTTTTAAGGCGATAAGCGCCACCTGAGATTACTTCTGTAATAACGTATGGTCCCTCCCAGGGGGACTTGAGTTTGAGGTGCCCTTGCTGTTTTAGTCGTAGGACCAGGTCTCCTTCGACGAAGGACCTAGGGCGTAGCCTTCTGCTGTGGTAGTTGCGCAGGTTCTGCTGGTAGATCATTGATCTTTCCGCGGCGATTTCTCGTGCTTCGTCGAGGAGGTCGACGGAGTCTCCGAGTGCAGTTGTTGACTCTTGCTTGCTGTAAGCAACCACTCGCGATGCTTTGTACCGTACCTCTGCGGGCAGCACCGCTTCAGCACCATGCACCATGAAGAACGGGGTGTATCCCATTGCACTATTTGGGGTTGTGCATAGGCTCCATAGTACGGATTGCAGCTTGTCTGGCCAGCATCCTGTCGCTTGTTCGAGTGGCCTGAGGAGTTGCTTCTTGATTCCGCCGCAAACGAGCCCGTTGGCCTTTTCGACCTGACCGTTGGTCTGCGGATGAGCGACAGAGGCATAGTTTATATTGATCCCCAGGTCCTCGCAGAAGTCCTGGAACTCCTTAGAGGTGAAGTTTGTCCCATTGTCTGTGATGATGCTGTGTGGCACTCCGAAGCGATACACGATGGACTCGAAGAACTTGACTACGCTGGCTCCTGACTGGTTAGTCACTAGCATGGCCTCTATCCACTTGATGAATTTGTCGATTGCGACCAAGAGGTTGACGTAGCCTCCTCGTGAGGACTTTGGGAGCTTGCCGACCATGTCAAGTCCCCATTGCGCGAAGGGTCAGGCCAGTGGAATTGGCCGGAGCTCCACGCTAGGTGCGTGGGGCTTGTCTACGAATTGCTGACAAGCATTGCATTTTTGAATGACTTGGCATCACGCATGGCCGTAGGCCAGTAGAATCCATCTCGTAGAGCTTTGGCGACGAGGGCGTGACTGCCGGTATGGTGCCCGCAAGTCCCCTCATGGATGTCGAGGAGAACGACTCTCCCATCAGGTTTTGAGACGCATCGTTGGAGTACTCCTGTGATGCTGCATTTTTACAGTTCGCCGTTGATAATAGCGAATGCCTTAGATTGTCGTGCAATGTGCCATGCTTCTGTCGGGTCGTCTGGTAGCCTCTTGCTGAGAAGGTATGTGATGTATGGTTGAGTCCAAGATGGCTCGATTATCATGACGCTCATCGGTCCTTCGAGTTCTATGTCAAGCTCTAGGTCGTCAAGTGCTATTGGCTCATTGGGCGGCGCAGCCCTCGAGTCCATTGTTGCGTTTGTTTTCTTCTCTGTGGCCTTTGGCTTGATGGAGCATTCACAAATGCGCTCAAGAAATACCCCAGGTGGTATGGGGGCGCAGAGCCAATATTGGCGAGTGCGTCCGCCTCTTCATTGCTTTCGTGGCCTATGTGCCGCAGCTCGCAACCGTTGAAGTCCCCTTCAAGTGTGTCGTAGAGGTCACGGTAGGCGATCATATTGTCGTTCAGTGTGTCACACTCGTGCATTGTCTGGTTGACGACTAGCTTGGAGTCGCCGTAGATGATTATCCTCTTGGCGCCGCAGGCTTTTGCCATCCGCATCCCGTGCAACATGGCCTTGTATTTAGCTTCATTGTTGGAGGCGGTGAACTGCATTCGCAGGATATATTTCAGCTTGTCTCCCTGGGGTGATGTCAGTATGACACCTGCGCCAGCTCTGTCCTTTCGATTGGATCCATCAAAGTGCATTGTCCAGAGGTAGGACATATCTGGTTTTTCAGGGAGCTGGTTTTCCACCCAGTGCACAAGGAAGTCAGGGAGAACTTGCGACTTGATTGCGTCGCGTTTTTCATATGTAATGTCTCGTGGAGGCAGTTCGATTCCCCAAAGAGCGACTCGTCCGGTGGCGTCGGGGTTGTTGAGGATATGCCCCAGCGGGGCGTCGTTGACTACCACGATTAGGTGCTTCTGGAAATAGTGACGCAGTCATCGGGCTGTCATGAAGATGCCGTACGCCAGCTTCTGGTAGTGCGGGTTGCTGAGGCAGTAGACCGGGCGCTGTACCTCGTGGACCTTGTTTTCCTCGGCTCGTTCTACTACGAGCCCTGTGCTGACCACCTGGTTGGTGGCGGAGATGTATAGCAACAGTGGTTCCCTTTCACGTGGGTCACCAGTACTGGCGAGGTGGACAGTAGGCGCTTGAGGTCTTTGAATGCTTCTTGTGCCTCGTTGGTCTACTCAAACTTGTCAGCTTTGCAGAGGAGTTGGTAGAAGGGCAGTGCCTTTTTGCCCATTCGACTGATGAATCGGCTGAGCGCTGCGATTCGCCCAGCCAGCTGTTGGACACCTCTTATGTTCTTCAGCTTCTCCATGCCTAGTATGGCTTTTATTTTCTTCGGGTTCGCCTCGATCCCTCTCGCGGAGATGAGATACCTGAGCAGTTGCCCAGATGGTACGCCGAAGGCGCACTTGTCCGGATTGAGCTTGATCCGGTAGCGGTTGAGGTTGGTGAAGGTTTTGCGTAAATCGTCGATTAGTGAAGCTTCCTCTTTGGTCTTGATCACGATGTCGTCAACATAGACTTGGATGTTGTGACCAAGTTGGTCTTTGAGGCAAGCCTGCATACACCACTGGTAGGTGGCTCCTGCGTTTTTTAGCCCGAAGGGCATTGTGTTATAGCAGAACACACCAAAGGGCGTGGTAAATGCCATTTTCTCTTGATCCTCTTCCTTCATTCAAATCTGATTGTAGCCTGAGTAGGCGTCGAGGAAGCATAGACGCTCACATCCCGCGGTGGAGTCGATGATCTGGTCGATTCGTGGCAGCGGTAAGTGGTCCTTTGGGCAGTGCTTATTCAGGGAGGTGAAGTCCACGCACATCCGTAGGATATCCGTGTCCTTTTTTGGTACTAGCACCGTGTTGGCGAGCCAAGTGCTTTCCTTGATCTCGCGTATGAATTTGGCGTCGAGGAGTATGTTGATCTCCATTCCGACTGCCTTTGCTCTTGGTCAGACAGTCGCCGAATTGTTTGTTTGACTGGCCTTGCGTCTGGGTTGACATTAAGTGCATGCTCGGCGAATTCCTTGGGAACTCCTGGCATGTCCACTGGACACCAGGCGAAGATTTCCCAGTGCTCACGGAGGAATTCGACAAGCGTGAGTTCCTATGTGGGACTCAAGTTGTTGGCGATGAAGGCCGTCTTGGCGGGATCCGATGGGTGGACCTAAACTTTCTTCGTGTGCACAGATGAGTCGAAGGACATGTCGGGTGAGCTTGGCCGGCTTAGGGGAGGCAGACTGTTGTCTGTCGACTCCTTCAATCTTGCGAGTTCCTCCTGCATGCCGAAGGACTAGGAGATTCTGTTGAATTCCCTGTCGCAACTGTCAGATCTCTCGAATCTCCCGTTGATTGTGATGATGCCGTTAGGGCCTGGCATTTTCATCTGCAAGTAGGCATAGTGAGGCACTGCCATGAACCTGGTGAACGCGACGCGTCCGAGGATGCAGTGGTACTATGAGGGCCAGTCGACGACTTCGAAGTCGATGCGTTCACATTGAAAGTTTTTCGGCGTGCCAAAGATGATGTCGAGGTTGATTTTACCAAGAGGATACATGCCTTTGCCTGGGACGATGCCGTTGAATGTTGTGTCTGAGGCCTCTAGGCAGGTCATAGGGATCCTTCATTGCTCGCAAGGTACTTGCGAACATAAGGTTGATGCCGCTTACGCTGTCCATGAAGACGCGGCTCATGTCGAAACCTCCAATTTGTGCTTCGAGCACGAGGGGACAATGTCCTGGGCGAGGTACCTGGCGCGGATGGTCGCGCTTGTCGAAGGTCATGCAGGAGTCGCTTCCACTGAGGTACTCAGTGGTGGATGGTGGCGAGTTTGTCGTCAGGTTAACTTGGCGAGTGATGGCCTTTTGTACTCGGTTGGAGGGGCGACCCTTTTGGATCATCATGGTGCCCATGGCCTACGGGTACGGCTCACCTCCGTGGTGCTGGTCAGGTGCGGCCGCGTTTGGCGGTGGTCCAGGTGGTAGGAGGGAGCTCCATGTGCCACAGCGCTTGGGGCGGCTGCGTAGCCCCTGTTGACTACGTCACGATTCATCTGAGCTAGGCCGTCATGGAGCTTGAGGAACTCGCGGTAGTCTTTGAGGAGGTGGATGGATTTCTTTTTGTTGTCATGCTTGTGGATGTAGAAGTGCACGGTGCATGGCCCGGACAACTTGTCTTCAATGGATACGGCGGGCGCCTCATCGCGAGTGCAGCGCTGCCATGCTTGCGTGGTTTTCTCAGACTTGCAGTATCCACTGATGCGGTAGCCGCTGTTGCGATTGTCGTCGCGTCTGTCGGTGTAGCCGGCTGCGACCATGTTGACGTCGCTGCGGTCATCGTAGATGCGCATTCGACGTTTGCTTCGGCGATCGCGTCTGCGCTCGAGTTCTGCTTCCTCGTCGGAGTGAACACGATTCTTCACCGAATCTTCTCCATCCGCCCACCGATTCGCAATTTCCATCAGGTGGTCGATGGTCTTGGGCTTCGAGCGGCCCAGATCCTCCCTGAGCTCTATGCGGCGAATGCCACTGTTGAATGCGTCGATTGCACGGTCTTCCGAGATATTTTCTGTGGAGTTCTTGATGATGGACCACCTCTGGATGTACGAGCGTAGTGATTCGCCCGATCTTTGCTGGCAGCACCTCAGGTCTTCAATTGACGCGGGCCTTTTGTAGGTGCCCTTGAAGTTGCGCACAAAGCTATAGACCAGCTCTTCCCAACTGTGAATGGATCCATGTGGGAGGTTGTTGAGCCATGCTCAGGCGGCACCCTGTAGCTGTAGCTGCAGGCATTGCATAGCCGTGCTTCGACTCCTGCCATGGATCCTAACAGAGGAGATATGGTCCTCTAGCCAGATTTTCGGGTCCTGCAGACCGTCGAACTTTGGGTTCTCTGATGGGAGCTTAAACCCCTTGGGCATTCGCTTTTGCTTGATGGCCCTGCTGAAGCACCTAGCGCCACAAAGCTCCACATCTTCATCTTCTGAGTCAGTCGATCGGGCACGTCGCGCCCTTGATTTGTCGATATTGCGCTGCGTGAGGTCATCGCGCGCGTCGTAGTCGTGGTCGTGTCGCCGGGAGTGGCGATGTCGAGACAGATCATGACTGTCATCTCTAGATGAAGGCGAGGAGTAGCGTCTTGCTAGAGCCTTGCCTTTCTTTTGTTCCGGTGTCGGCTCTTTGTCGAGGGCGGCCTCGATTAACCCCAAGCCCGCGATCGTGGATTGGTGCGTAGCAACTCGAGCGTCTCCAGCTGGCGGCTGGTTGTTGAGGAGGTACATGGTGGCCGCCGTTACCGCAGCTTGCGGCGTTTTTGGGAGCACGTTGCCACACGTATCCACCGTCATGGAGCCGAAGTCGAGGACTTTTGCGGCTTCTACAAGCTCTTGTTCAGTGAGGTGTGCGAGTCGTGATCGCCTCTTGTTGGCGATGTACTCGTTGCACTTGGAGGAGGATCCTCCATGGGAGGAGAGCCTAGCTCGTCGGAGGCTTGACTCATCTGCCTCCTTTTTACACGCCTCAAGTTGCGCGATTGTTTGTAGTTGGCGCTTGTACTCCTCTTTCAAGAGCCAATGGTAGACCATCAGTAGTTCTTGCGGGGAGCCGAAGGGTAGAGGGTGGCCTCGTAGGGCTTCTCGGCAACGAGCCCACTCGAGATCGTTGAGCCTGATCACGACGCGTTCACCAGTTTGCTCGTTTATCATAGTTGGAGGTTCGACTGCCCCTCCATTGTTGACGGGGGCGCCATTAGCGAGGCCTCTGTTTGGCGATGGTCCGCCATTGGGTACGCCACCGTTTGGCGGGTCTGTTCCATTGCCTCCGTTGCCTGTGTTGTCGCGGTTGGCGGAGGAGTCACCCGCGTTGATGATGGCGCACATGAAGTAGTTGGGGAAGCTGCTGCTCCCACAACTTTCAGATCCAGAACCATAGGCTCCATCCTTAGTTGCCAGATCTCCTAGATCGGATTCGCGACTGCTGTCACTGGCTATATTCTTGACTATTGTCGAGGCATTGAGGTCACTGAGGGTGCCGATTGGTGGAGGGAACCACGATGCTGGAGCAATCGATGGTATTGTCGGTTGGTCAGGCATGCCAAGCGTGCCCATCTGACCAACTTCGAAGCGGAAGCTCCCGATCGCGAGGCTTATTCCATCACCTATGGACTCGAAAGCCGGGCGAGTGGCTGGCGTGTGGACGGTGAAGTCGAACGTGCTGAAGAGCTGTCGAATCTCCGATGTTGCAGAGTTATAGATCGCAGTTGACGGGGCCGAAGAAGCCGCAACATCAGCACTCCCAGTTCCCACAGATGGCGCCAATTGACGAGGGTTTAACTCATCAATGCCCATTTTTATGGACTTGGGTTTTGGAGAAGGAGGGAGCGCTGGAAGCATCTATCGGCTAGCAAACAAGAACACCGGTGCTAGTAGCAACGTGGAGACCTGCACAACACAACCACAGAACTCTGTCCCCAACTTGCGATGAGGTTGTCAATCTCACCGGTTTTTCTGAAAACAAAGGATTAAACATATCGAATGGAAGGAAGTAATAGTTTGCAGAAAGTAAACACAAAGCAGTAAACAGTTTGTAGATTGTATGTAAAAGAAAGGACCGGGATCCATAGTTCACTAGAGGTGGCTCTCCTTAAGATAGATAACATGCTGGGTGAACAAATTACAGCGGGGCAATTGACAAACACCGAGAAAGCAATATATGCATATACTAATCATCTTGACTCCTTTGGAACTTGATTGGGCATTACAACATTATACATAGACCGCCATCCTACTGCATCTATGACTAATAATTCACCTTTAGGTTATCATCTGAACCCCCTCCAGTATTAAGTTGCAAGCAACCGATTATTGCTTTACGAATTGCGTGTAATGTAAACAATATGATTGTTCTATGAACAAAGGATTGTTGTTTTCTCCCTAGTAGCAACAGCACATCTAGTACCTTAGAGATTTCTCACTACTTCCTAGATTACGGAGGCATGAACCCACTATCAAGCATAAATACTAACTCTTGGAGTTGCTAGCATCTACTTGGCCAAGATAGCTACTAACAACGGAAAGCATGCAAGATCACAAATAACAAAGACATGATAGAATCAATAATCAATCTGAAATAGCATCTCAATATCCATCGGATCCCCGCAAACACAACATGTAGAATTACAAATAGATGATCTTGATCATGAGCAGAGCTCACAAGATCTAGACATGAAAGCACAAAGGAGGAGAACCAGCCATCTAGCTACTACATGGACCCGTAGTCCAGAGATGAACTACTCATGCATCACACCGGAGGCTTGTATGATGATGAAGAAGGCCTCCAGGGTGAATTCCCCTCTCCGGCAGGGTGCCGGGAAGAGCTTCCGATCCCTCCTGATCTAGGGATGGAGATGACGGCGGCTACAGACTCTTTCATGGATTTTTGATTGGACACTTAGGGTTTTCGTCCCGAGGGAAATATATAGGCAGAAGGAGAGGCTGAGGGGGTGTTGGGGTCGGCTAGACCACCCCCTGGCGCGGGCCAGGCCTGGTCGTGCGGCCAGGTGGTGTGGCCAGCCCCCAGCCCTTCTCCGTCTCGTATTCTGGCATCTGATGACTTCCGGAAAAATAGGCACTTTGGCTTTTGTCCCGTCCAATTCCGAGAATATTCATTTTCTATCTTTTCTGGAACCAAAACAGCAGAAAACAGACAGCTGGCACTGTGGCTCTTGTTAATAGGTTAGTCCAAGAAATCATATGAAAAGTACTCCAAAGTGTGGACGAAACACAAGAAAGTGGATAAAACCAAGCATGGAACATCAAAAATTATAGATACATTTGCAATGTATCAACATCCCCAAACTTAACTCCTGCTCATCCTCGAGTAGGTAAGTGATAAAAAGAAAGAACAATTTTTGAGGTGACATGCACCATCAAAGACTTGATCAAAGTATTTGTAAAACATTCAAAGCTGGGATCATAGTACTTCAATCATAACATGAAAGACAAAGTTCTAGCAATAAGATAAAGAAACTATGATGCAACATGAAAAGGCACAAACAAAAGATTCATGAATAACAATGCTTTGCAAGACGTTTGTTTGTTTCACATATAGAAAACATAGCATAATAGTATTCACCTTGTCCCTCATAGAGTAGCAAATATAAATGCATAGGACATGTTCAAAGTTCATAAGAGTGACTAGATACAAATAGTTCAAAACAAGCAATATCAAGTTATGCATCAATCAACTAGTCTTGGGACAATGCACACAGAACTAAGAATGGCCACTATGATCTCAAAGTAGGTGCATAAAGGTAGAAGGTGGAGACTCAATATAATGGTGGAAGAAGGGCCTTCATAGAAAGAAGTAGGGATTCAAGTCTCATAAAGAGCTTCCAAAAAATTATGGTACTTATAGGTTTCAGCTCTCATTGTCCCTATCATAAGCATCTTGAAGTGATTAAGGTTAAAGTGAACAAACTATGGTGTACATGCTTGATGAAGTATAAGTTAGAAATCTCATGCCCCTTGAATACGAGGGCCGCTCCTCATGCTAGTCAAGTTTAGTCACCGATAAGTTCTTGTCATTGTACGTACATGTGTATCATAGAGAACCGCCAACGGGGTACCCCTTGCCCGATGATACGGAAGAATTCCCATATCAAAATGACAAGGCAAGCAGACAACTAGCATCTCAGCAATCTTCTTATTTACCATGGGAATATTGTGTTTTTTCTCTCTTTCCTCTTTTCATAATCTCTTTTTTTCTTTTTCTATTTTTTTCTCAATATAGGACTCTTTTTTTATAAGAAGAATGCTTCATAGACAACTCATTATGGTTACGCTGCAGGTTTCCACCATGTCAGCATGGATTAGACCAGCAGCCCAGGCGTTTCTCTAACACATATACATAACTCCATAGACTTACAAGCTCCCCTTTCATTTCACACCGACGATATCCATATACAAAAGAGCATGATATCAACTAGGTACAAGTACCAATTGCAATGTTGAAAGCGTTCCCCATGATAGCATGGTTCTGCTAATTCCCAACAAATAAGTGTAAGCATATACAACACAGACGATACAATGGTTCAATTTTATTAAGGGCAAGAAAAGTAAAGTGTGCCATCAAGTTCGTGAGAGCTTTAATCACTAGTTTTCTCATAACAAGTTTAATTTGGAAGGTAAACAAAAGCATGAATATACTTGTAATAGCATAAGCTAATAGGTAGGTATGGTGGACTCTTTGGAATAACTTGGTTTAGGGAGTTGGATGCATGAGTGGAACTCTTACTTGGTTGTGGAGGCTAGCAAAAGAGTGGGAGCGACAAACTAAGAGAGCAATAATGGCCATAATCATGCAGAGCGACAAAGCATCATTGATCAAAGCATAAAGTGATACTACAAGTTGAAACTAAAGGATCATAAAGGCTATGGTGACTTAAGATAGTCATAACATGGTGTGAGCATGCGCCAAGTCAACCCAAATAAAGCATCAAAGGAGAATACCACTGCACTATGCTTTAATATGCTAAAACAACATATGATTCATCCAAGGCACATTAAGCAATCTCAATTGTTTATAAAAAGTCATGCTACAGCAAAGAATACTAAGCATAAAGCAAAAACAATATCAAGCATGGCATGACAAAGCATAGGCCACAGTAAAAAACAAGCTCTTTTTACCACTTAAGCATGAACTTTCCTACTCTTTTCCAATCCAAACCAAACTATTTGAAAACCAATGTATGAAACAGGGGGTCCAACCAATTTATTCAGAAAACTAAGCAAACAAAAGCAAACAAAAAACCAAAACGAAAACGAAAAAGAAGACGCTCCAAGAACAACGCAATTGTGCATGAAACAATAAAAATGAAGCGTTTGGAAGAAACCTGGGATTTTTATTGATGAAGAAGGGGATGCCTTGGGCATCCCCAAGCTTTGACGCTTGTACTTCTTGGATATTTCTTGGGGTGACATGCGTGGAATCCCCAAGCTTGAGCTTTGGTCCATCCTTCATCTCATTACTCATTCCTTCCATACACCTGAAATTTTTCCTTCATACAAAACTTCACACAATCTTTATTAGCAACATTAGTGCACTCAAGATAATAGGTCTTTAGGTTCAGTTATAACACCAATAAAACTTCCATTAAAACACTAGCTACTGTAGCACTTCCCTCAAAAAGCTCAATTCCTCAAAAGAACTCAAAAAGGAACCAACAAGAAGCAAATGTAGAAAATGGCAGAAATCTGTCAAAACAGACCAGCAGGTAAAGACGAATTTTTTCGAAGACCTTATGTTTCTCAAATAAAAAAGTGTTGAACTAACGAAAGTTAGATAATAACCTGGGTCAGAAGCACAAAAATTTATGCCTCAAAAGGACGTACAGAGATTTTACACGAATTTTTATGGTGAAGCACAAGAAATCTGTTTCGGGACAGCAACTTTCCCAATCATTACTTCTCTCTCATTAGAGGTTACTCTTGGCACAAAAGGCAAATAAAAAAGATAAGGAGCGGTTATTACTGAAGTAATAACTTCCAAGACTCATCTAAAACTTTTGGGTTATCTCCCAATAAGTACTTTTCTTTAACGCCTTTAAGTTAGGCATGATAATTTGAGAAGATGCTCACGTAGGAAATATGAATTGAAATAAAAGAGAGCATCAAGAAGCAAATTCAAAAAACATTTAAGTCTAACCCTCTTCCTATGCATAGGAATATTATACGTAAATAAATTCACAAAGAACAAAGCAACATGCATAGGACGATAAAACGAGAGTAACTTCAAAACTTTCAGCAAATAGAGAGGTGTTTCAGTACCATGAAAACTTTTACAACCATATTTTCCTCTCTCATAATAATTTTCAGTAGCCTCATGAATAAACTCAACAATATAACTATCACATAAAGCATGCCTTTCATGATATACAAACACTAGAGCTTTATTATAAACATTTTCAAAAGAATCCTCAGGAATATGACATTCGTCCTCCTTTGGTAAGCATGGGGGACAATCAAATAATGTAAGGGGTAAAGAGTTACTCTTATTAGAAGGTAGGGATGGGTAGATCCATTCTTCCTCCTCTTGATCATCACTCTCCTCCTCTTTTTCATCCAATGAGCTTCCAGTTTCAGCAATTTCTTCTTCCATAGGCTCCTGTAAGGCATTAGTCTCTTTCATTGGTGCAGAGCATCTATTAAGATATTCAAGAATATAGCCAGTTTCTACCTTGTAATTATCAAAGCAAAATTTAAATATATCGTAAACCTCATATTTATAAGGTGAATCATCAGTATTTTCAAACAAACTAGCAAGTTCAAATGCACCCTTCCAAGCAATAAATTCTTCAATTTGTTCCACATCATAAAAGTCATAATTCCCTTTAACATAAGAAGATATGGTATCATTATAATTATACTCACATTGAAAAGGGAGGTGTTTATACCTCCTACAACAATAAGATTTATCAAAGCAATAAGTAACATTATAAGTAGAGCACACGTTTATAGCAATGGTAAACAATTTATCAATTTGTTCCCATAAGTGTTTCCCTTTTTGTGACAAGCGGTGTTCCTTATAATAATATTTTTGTTCTTCCGTGAGCCCACCTTGCCAATAAGATTCAGTTTCAAAGAAACCAACCATTGATAGAAAGCATGATAAAGCAACGCAATAGAAGACCAATGAAAATAACAACTATAGTAGGAACTAATTTTTTTGTGTTTTTGATAAAGAAACAAGAAAACAAAGCAAAAAGAAACTAAGCAAAACAAAAATAACAAAGTAAAGAGATTCGTTATGAGGGACTCCCCTTGTGAAGATGTCCTTGACTCCCCGGCAACGGCGCCAGAAAAGTGCTTGATGGCTCGTGTATTAACAAGCTCATTGGGGAACCCCAAGAGGAAGGTATGATGAGCACAGCAGCAAGTTTCCCTCAGTTATGAAACCAAGGTTTAATCAAACCAATAGGAGCAAGGAAACACCCCAAAGGTGTTGCTAGCTAAGCCTTGGCAGGGCGCACTACCGGTGCTAGTAGCAACGTGGAGACCTGCACAACACAACCACAGAACTCTGTCCCCAACTTTTGATGAGGTTATCAATCTCACCGGTTTTGCTGAAAACAAAGGATTAAACATATCGAATGAAAGGAAGTAATAGTTTGCAGAAAGTAAACACAAAGCAGTAAACAGTTTGTAGATTGTATGTAAAAGAAAGGACCAGGATCCATAGTTCACTAGAGGTGGCTCTCCTTAAGATAGATAACATGCTGGGTGAACAAATTACAACGGGGCAATTGACAAACACCGAGAAAGCAATATATGCATATACTAATCATCTTGACTCCTTTGGAACTTGATTGGGCATTACAACATTATACATAGACCGCCATCCAACTGCATCTATGACTAATAATCCACCTTCAGGTTATCATCCGAACCCGCTCCAGTATTAAGTTGCAAGCAACAGATTATTGCTTTACGAATTGCGTGTAATGTAAACAATACGATTGTTCTATGAACAAAGGATTGTTGTTTTCTCCCTAGTAGCAACAGCACATCTAGTACCTTAGAGATTTCTGTCACTTCCCCAGATTACCAGAGGCATGAACCCACTATCGAGCATAAATACTAACTCTTGGAGTTGCTAGCATCTACTTGGCCAAGATAGACACTAACAACGGAAAGCATGCAAGATCACAAATAATAAAGACATGATAGAATCAATAATCAATCTGAAATAGCATCTCAATATCCATCGGATCCCCGCAAACACAACATGCAGAATTACAAATAGATGATCTTGATCATGAACGGAGCTCACAAGATCTAGACATGAAAGCACAAAGGAGGAGAACCAGCCATCTAGCTACTACATGGACCCGTAGTCCAGAGATGAACTACTCACGCATCCCACCGGAGGCTTGCATGATGATGAAGAAGGCCTCCAGGGTGAATTCCCCTCTCCGGCAGGGTGCTGGGAAGAGCTTCCGATCCCTCCCGGTCTAGGGATGGAGATGACGGCGGCTACAGACTCTTTCGTGGATCTTTGATCGGGCACTTAGGGTTTTCGTCCCGAGGGTAATATATAGGCAGAAGGAGAGGCCGAGGGGGTGTTGGGGTGGCGGACCACTCTCGGCGAGCTGAGGCTCGCCCGCACGCCGTGTGGTGTGGCCGGCCCCCATCCCTTCTCTGTCTCATATTCTGGCATCTGATGACTTCCGGAAAAATAGGCACTTTGGCTTTTGTGCCGTCCAATTCCGAGAATATTCATTTTCTAACTTTTCTGGAACCAAAAACAGCAAAAAACAGGCAGCTGGAATTGTGGCTCTTATTAATAGGTTAGTCCAAGAAATCATATGAAAAGTACTCCAAAGTGTGGACAAAACACAAGAAAGTGGATAAAACCAAGCATGGAACATCAAAAATTATAGATACACTTGCAATGTATCAGGGAATCGAAGATTTACCCAGGTTCAGGCCTCGTAGAGGTACCTACTCCTGCTTGTCTGCTCGTGGAATTATCAGAGGAATCGAAGATTACAATGGTGCACAGATGCAATCTGGTGAGGGTTGTGGAAACTAGGGTTGCGTGTGTCCTCCTCGCCGCCCCTCCTAGCCTTTATATAGATAGACTAGGTCTCGGGTAGCAGGTCGAGTCGGTTACAGGTTAGGGTTTTCCCTTTAAATTTTCTATCTTTAGCTTCTTCTTGTTCTGCAAGCAATCGAGAGTCCATAGGTTACTCAAATTCTCTATTTGGGCCTTGGCGACACCATGGGCTTCCGCCATATTCAGGCCGTATATACCAAGCTCGAGTACCTGTAGGGTATACCCATGTCAGTAAGAGACATATTTTGAGTGGGAGCTAAGTACCTTGGCTGAATTATAATATGTATTAGACATATTTTGAGTGGGAGCTAAGTGAAATCCCTGGATCTCAAATATGGATGCCATATTTGAGTGGGAGCGTGAAATCATTCTGGGATATGTCGAAGACATATATGAATGATGTGATTGGTGTTAATAACATTTAATTAGATAAATAAGTATGAAATTGAAGTTATTAAACAATGAGATCTATCGAGATAGATTGGTGAGTTTAATAAACATTGGATGTCGAATGCTTCTTGGACTTGATTCTGAAGATGTTTAGAATATCCTAAGCAAGATTCTGAAGAAGTTCAGAATGGAACAAGATAAGAAAGAAGTTCTTACTATATGAAGAATTGTCTTAGTATTACAACGATGGTTAAAAAGGAAGAAAGAGATGTGTTGCATCTCCTATGCCTTAGTCATAGGTTCTTCCATACAACCATATTGTATACTCGGCGTAATGTGACCCGAAGTTCTGGTTGGAAGGACAAGCTCTTAACTATAGGAACATGTCTTGAAGTGATTCTTGAGTTAATCACTGAACCAGAATTAAGTTTGTACTTAAATGGTAAGAAGCAAAGTAAGTGGCATAGTTGCATTTCATGCACTAGGATCTACATAGATATAGAAGTATAAAGGCTCCATCTGATATGATGTACATTGTTATGGCGGGGATAGTTCATCTTTAACGTAGAATGATGTGTCCCAGGGCACAGTGCCCATGAAAAAGCCCTCGAGGTTGATCTAAAGTCACTGTAGGCTCCTGGAAACCGGCCTTGTTCTGTTGCCATAACTGCCGTATATACACAAAGGATTGCAAAGTGTGTTTTGAAGTGTAGATGACAACAGTGAAAATGACCGTCATTATAAACACTAGAAACAAAGTCTCACTTTGTGGCCAAACGAATACTTCAACCCATTATGAGATAATGGTATGAATGTCAAAGTTAGGAAGACATTGACGAATTGCAAAGACATTATGATCTGGTAAAATAGAACATGGACATGACGTTTTCCATAAGCATGCATGATCAATAAACGCATATGTGATATGGTTTATGTTGAGTAAAATGTGAGCTAGATTATTTGTACTCTAGTGCAAGTGGGAGACTGAAGGAGATATGCCCTAGAGGAAAATAATAAATAGGTTCTTATTGTCATATCTCAATTAGTTCATAATAGTTTCATATTGTGCTATAACTGTATTTATACGAAACGTTAATACACGTGTGGTATGTAAACAAACCAAGTCTCTAGTTACCTCTAGCGAACTAGTTCATTGGTCATGAGGATGATCTAGGGTTTCGAGATCATCGGCATTTATGCCAATTGTCAATGAGGTCACGTCATTAGTTGAATGATGTGATAGACAAACAACCCAACTAGTTGTATCTTAATAAGATCTAGTTACAAAGTTCACCATTAATGATAAACTAAGGAAACCTCGCAACCTGTCCTTAGACTGTGAGATAATGCAAATCCCGTTCTGGAGGGAGCTTAGATGGTTATCAAGTATGACTCGGTGATCGAAAAGGTGCTACTCAGGTTTCCCAAAGGAGCACGTATAGGAGTACATATCAAGACCAGGATTTGCCAATCCATGTAATGGATAGATACATATGTGGCCATCCCGGTGACGTTGCATTAACGAAGCTTGCAAGCGAGTGACTAGGTCACAGAATGCAACGACACGGAAACGAGAAAACAAGTTCATCGGTAACGAGATCGAACGAAGGTATGGAGATATCATAGATCAAATCTTGGGTGAACTAGGTATCAAGTGGAAAAGGAATGGGAAACGACTGTTTACGGTTCAAACGACATTATCATCGTGGAATGCACAGGGGTCATTATGGGCATCCCGGTCCCTCTATTGATCATTGATGGAGATCATGTCTGTGCCATTCCCGAGCCATGGGGAAATACAATTAAGGGTACGATGAGCTAGATATCCTTTGTAAGTTGGAATCACCATATGAAAGAGAAAAAGAAACCGGAAAAGTTCCATGAGAGAACAGGAATCGTTCCGGGAAAGTTCCGAAGTTGTTCGGAGGAAATCGAAAGGGAACCGAAAGGTGTTTCGGATCAAGTCAGATTTTATAATATGTATTTACATATTAATTAATGTAATTAATATTAAATATAATATTAAAATCTAATTTGAAGGGGTATTCCACTAATGGGCCAAACTTCCTAGGGAAAAAGGGCACATGAGGGAAAACCGAAGGAGGAAAGGGCCAAGGCCCAGGCGCCTCAAAGGGGCCCACCCGGCCAGCCTAGGGTTGTGCATGGGGTAGGGCCCACCCCTGGACGGCTGGCCCATGAGGCCCATTTGCCTCCCCCTCTCTCCCTTGTTTAGTCCCACATGGGAAACCCAAATGGGAGGGCACACCCCTCCCCGTATATAAAGGGGTGCCAATGGGTGGGAATAGACACACCAATATTTGGAGAAGTCCTTTGGTTGACTTTCTCCTTCCCTCTTTCTCTTGTCTCCATGCGTTGGCATGGTCCCAAGTAAGGACTGTCCATGCAAGAGACACCGCACCTGCAGCACGCCGTTGTGCTGCAGGGATTCCAAGCTGGAGATCTACTCCCGGCAGGGATCAAGGAGTCGAAGGTCGTCATCGTACACCGTATGTGTACGAAACCATGAGGGGCCTCACTTGAGGCACCTTGGATGTCGTGAGCCGGGGCTGCTGCACGATGAAGAAGGAGCAAGGGGTGACCTGCGAGGAGCATTGCGACCTTGAGGTCGGCTACGTGTTCGACTTCTTCAACCACGTTCCCCTCGGAACATTAACCGCGTACGGTCTACAAGGGTATGTATTCTATACGCTCGGCTATTACCGCTTTACTACATAGATAGATCTTGGCAGTATTAGACGGTTCCAACGTAGGAATTTTTTTGTTTTCTGTTGCGGAACCCTTCAGTGTTGCCACCGGCGGGACGACCACCACTCGATCGACCGGAGTCGTTGGCGTGACCAGGATTGTTGGAGTAGACCGGCCGTGACACGACGTTTGCCAAGGACGTGAAGGCCGTGGCCTCCTCTTGTTGCTTTTGAAGGGCTTCATAGTTGAGAACATTAGAATAGAAAGTCGCGAGAGTTACCAGCACCCCTGCGAAGTTCATGGAGGCAGCAATAAGGTTGAACAGCGAGCCAAGCCCGGTCAGCATGTAGTCGATGATCTCGTCATCGCAAAGAGGAGAGCCGGCGGCAACCATGGCATCGGCGAGAGCCTTCACCTTCTTCATGTACTCACCAGTAGTCCTATCCTCCTTCCTCAGCGTATGGATATGCCACAGGAGATGCCGAACACCAGCGTTGTTCTGCGCGCTGAACATGGCGTGGATGGCAGCCCACGCCGCAGCAGCTGAGGTGCAGCCGATCAGCTGCGCTGCAATGTCTTCGGAGATCGATCCGAGAAGGTGGCCGAGGAACTTTTGATCAAGGGTCCACCACTGCTCGAAGTTGGGATTGCTGATGTCCCGAGCATCGGTACCGGTGCACTGCTTCATAGTCCTGGGTGGCGCTACAGCCTGGCCGTCGAGGTAGCCATGGAGTCGGGCGCCAGAAAAGTTGGGGAAGATTAACACCCTCCAAAGCATGAAGTTACTCCCGTCGAGGCGGACGGCGATCGTGGCAATGATGGGCGGAGCTGCCGTAGCCGGGGGTGGAGCGATGACGGGGGCAGAGGAGAAGGACATGGCTGGGGCTGTGGAGAGCGTGAGGGCAGAACTGGTGGTCATCGCGGCGGTGGCGTGTTCACGCAGTGGCGGCGGAAGGTAGAGCAAGAGGTCTAGGGTTTTAGCGGCGGCGGAGAGGGACTCGCCAGGCTCTGATACCAAGTTTAATTTTAGGGTTCCGTGGGGCAAAGCCTCACCACGGGTGGTCTTTATATAATAACCAGCATACATGTACAAGTACAATACGTATACGAATACGTGACAGATATATACATTAGACCTATCTTAACATTGAGAAGGTAGGAGAAGGAATTAAAATAGTAGATTACCTCAAATAAATTCGGTCAGGGGATTGGGAATTAGAAGAAAACCCCATTCTTATTTCTTTATCCCTTAAAAAACAGAAGAAAACTCCTATTCCTTTTCCCTCATGTTGCCAAACACGCTGTGTCAAAGCAGTCGCATGCGTAGATTTATTCATAGCGCTCTGATGTGTTGAGACGATATTCATGGAGTTGCGTTGTCTCGTGTGTGTACAAGCGAACAAACTAAATCACACATTTCTTGCAACCACAAATAAAAGTAATAAGTTGATAATAACTATACATAAATCATATCAAGAGAGGACACGCATTTTCTCTAGCGGTTTGGGCGCCCAGCAGGTATCTATTACTGTCCGTTGCTTTAAGATTGGTGATTTTTTTGTGAAAAGAATTCTGAATTGTCAACTTGTTGTGACCAAGTCCCTACTCGGATGAGCCGTGCACAATGCGGTGTGAAGTTTCTCACTTTTTGCATAAGTATATGTGGTTAGATTTGTAAATACTTTGTATTTTACATGATTTTGGTAACAAAATTTCGTAAAACAGCTATAGGGTATGTTTGGATTGTGGCCAAAGTGTATCCTACCAATATTTTTGGTCATGACCAAAAGGTTGGCTCTTGTTTGGGTTGTTGCCATTTTTTTGGCATCCCAATGATTCACTACCAACTCTAGGTCATTTTTTAGCCAATGTTGGCTAACTTGTGGGCAAGCAAAAGCTCAACCAAATTTTTGGCTAGCCAAATAATTGGTAGGGCAATCTTGGGCAAAAACCAAATACACCCATAAAGTTCTTCACACTTTTATAAGGATCTAGCAATTGATTACACAGTTCTTCACTTAATTAAAAAGGTCTTCACACTTTTTTACAATGATCTGACCACCTAATTACAAGGTTACTCACACTTGTTTATCCAGGCAATAAAAATGAAGGAAAAAAGAGCAGAAAAGGAGGGGCCTCCAACTCCTCTAGATCGGGCCGGAGACCACCAGCTCCTACCGCTACAGGTCCTCTATCTGGCATCCATGAGTAGCCGGGTGATCATCGTGGTCTTGGTCAACCAGCCACCGCTGGTGAGCTCCTCGATCCAGCCACTGCTAGCCACCGTTGGTGGAGCTCCTTGATCCGGCCTCCACGTGCACCAGGAGTCGAGAGCTCGCTGTGGGCTCGATCGATGGGGCCAAGGCGAGGGCGTGTCGGCGTGGGGCAGGGTGGGATGTGATGAGGTCGGGCGGCGGTGTGGGACATGGCGGGGTTTGCGGTGGTGTTGGATAGCCAGAGGCGGGATCTGGGCATGGTTAGGGTTCGTCCTGGGCTCTTATACTCTTAACTTTCCCTCTAGACTACGGGTTAATTTCATGTTTTGGGAGGGTAATTTTGTAGAACATCCTAGTGCGAATCTCTGCATAGAAACGGGCGGCTTGGATACCTGCTAGGCGCCTAAACTGCTGGAGATCATCATTTCCCCCATCGAGAGAGCATCACCAGCAACCAACCTTTAGTTCGATATTGAGAAAGATTTACCTGGTAGAAGTGAAGAGGTGTGAATCAATCATTGTACACATTTGTAACATAAGAATTATCCAAATTGTTAGTATTAGTTGGCTAACGTACCAAGCCGTTGTTGTACCTCAGACATGATTCACATCGCGGCCACACACTTTTTGTGTCCTGATCTGGTACCCAAGAAGAACCTACACAATGATGCATGTCAAATGTGAATGTGCAATCCAATCACCTTCATCAAGATGTAGGTGGTACGATGTAGCCAAAGAACTAGGGACAAAAAGGCACTTTTTGAGCATTTGTGGGTACTTTATGCTGCTCAATAGTTTGGTTTCTTTATATATTTGATTGATAAACTATTTATGATGTTTCCATGATAATTGCTACTAGTATTTGCCATTTTCATGCTCAAAAAGTTTGAATTAAGATTAGAGTAGGGTTGTTTGCAATTGTGAATTTATATACAGTTTAATTCTATGCATTAGAAATAGTATACATGTTTGACATATTTTATGTTGTTTAACTATGAATATACATAGAGCACGTACATGTGAAAATGGTAGGAAAAATGGAACATGGGTTGAGCTTTAGGAGATGCTCCTAATGTTAGCGGTATTATTTAGGGTCGAGGAATTGCACCAATCGTAGAAGCTGTTTAGGGGCCCTTAATATGGGTTAAAGATGCTCCAGTACGATCCCTGATGATGCTTTATTTTGGTCTTAACCAATTTTTTGTGGAGAAATGACCTTGTTAGGCCCTACTGGAGTTGATTGCGCTTACTATGTGGAGATAAAAGTTGTATTACAATAGAATACCAATGTCATAGTGGTAGAATAGATATAGATAGATAGGACGAATATCTATATAAAAGGGCTGCCGATTCTCGCGCTCACAGCGATCTAGGTACTGTAGATTTCCATTTTATTCCAATGGCAGTTGGATGCGTGCTCGGTGTCGGTAGTGTGTCTAGACTTAGAATCTGCAAGAACAATAATTCACATAACAAGTTGTACATATTTTCAAACCCAACTCACATAACATGTTGTAAATAGTTCAAAATGCCAATTTCAAACCTTTTCCAAATTGCATCCATAGATTGCATCATGTTGTGTTCCAGACTAATTCATTGTGCACGTCTCACTGCCTACATCTGTTATGTGAATCGCGACCATAGTTCTAAAACATGGGGTGCAACAATTATTACTGCTAGCGTGTAGAATAATTACAAAAGAAGTCTGTCTCTCCTCTTAACGACAACCGCTGGTCGATTAGATGGTTATCAGGCCATTCCCGTGTTGTGCAGGTGCAATCGTGCTTGGTTCGAATCCTGCCTAAGCCACCCAGCGGCTCACCTCCTCTCTCTAGCAGCCGCGGGGAATCGACCATTGATGGATACGACTGTGTTGTTCACGGGATCGGTGGCGACACCAGCGGCAACGCCTCTCCTAACTCGACATCACTTTCTCTCTATATATCTCTTGAGAGCACCAAAATCAGCGAGGGAGGGACCTTCACAATTTGTTGCCGCTGCGCGTGCCTTCTCCATCGAATCCACCACAAGAACCGACAACCAACCGCACTACCGTAGAGCCTGGGCGTCCGCCTTACATCACGTAAGGAACACATGTGAGCGGCGGGGGTTAGAGCCAAGAAATTTGGGCTTCTTCCACGGTTATTTTTCTAACTTGGTCATGAATCCTCAACTCCTTCTCCTCAATCCCCAAATTAGCCATGTGCACTGTCTTCTATATGTTCACTGACGACCGGGTAGCTCCACCCCTTCTAAAATTTCAAGTAGACATTAGCACCTCTCTTGGTATTACCTGATAGCAAACATTTTACATCTTCTGTATTTCTACCATCCTTTAACTGGTACTACATGACTATACACCATAATAGATTATTAGGAACGTCCTTAGACTTCGATCGTTTAAAAAGTAACTCATGCAACAGACAAAATTGGTATCCTCTATGCTTCGATCACCCCTAACTTGAGATTACATAACCAACTATAATAATGCATATTATCTCTATATTTAAACCACATAAACGACTCTTGATTACTTGTGATTGGCCATCATATAGAACAGTAGAAGTATAAGTTCATGTGGAGTCAGGACTAAGTCCTTCTCCAACCCGCAAAAAATGGACCAAGTCCGTCTCCTGGCAGATTAAAAGTTTAACCCCACTAGCATTTTAGGATATCTCAACACGACACCTTTTAAATGAAGTTTGATTTTGTAGGTTTGCTTATGAACTTGCTTCTTTTACTTTTTGTCTTTCTTCCATTGTTCACAATGCACTTGATGGTAGTGATGGCATATAATACCATCATACTTATCTTTGCCTCTTGATGTGCTTCTACTTCTTTCTCATCCCTTACTCGGACCTTTACTCTTCCTTCTCCCCCTGACTCGGTCACTACTATTTCAGAATGTGGGGAAGAACCGTCCTTATCAGCAATTTTTCCGAACTCTTCATTTAGTACCTTGGTCTTCACAAGGTTTCAAGTGACAACTCCATTAGGTGCTGAATTGCACAGGGTGACCTTAAAGGTCTCCCAAGTGTCCAGTAATGAGACAAGTAGCACCAAGGATCTCACTTCATCTTCAAATGTAATTCCCATTGAAGATGTTGATTTATACTGCCCTGAAATTCATTTATATGATCTGCAATTGGAGTGCCCTCCTTGTACCTCAAACCCATCCATTTCTTGATCAATAACATCTTATTGGTACCTTCTTTGCGAGCATACAGCTCCTCCAATTTCTGTCATAAGGTACATTCATGTGTCTCCTCAATGATATGGTTCAAAACATTATCATCCACCCATTGTCGAATGAACCCACAAGCTTGGAGATGAAGTACCTCCACTGATCTTCTTTCATATTGCTGGGCATCTCAGTGGATAACACCGGCATCTAGTAATCCTTCACATATAAGAAGTCTTTCATCTTAATCTTCCAAGTTTGATAATTTGTACCATTCAAAGAAATCATTTTGTTGGTATTCACTTCCATCCTTCACCACAAGCAAATGCACTTAGTCCAAAACAAACCTTGCTCTGAAACTGAATACAAGCTAAACCTCGGCTCTGATACCACTTTGTTGGGGGGATATACAACCCCCGCCTTCTTACGGTGAACTCCGAGGATAGCTTCAATCAACATATATGCAATGGAAATAAAACAATGAGCACATGCACAGGTGACACAAGAATTTACATGAAAAAACTCCAAAGGTGAGGAGGAAAAACCATGGTTGTGGACTAATCGGTCCATGCGAGCTTCACTATGAGAAACATGGGTACAGAGTTTTCTCTAGAACATCTAGAGATGTACAACACACTCATCACATTTCCAACTAGCAACAACAACAACAACCACTTGAGAGAAAGATTACAGCAAAGTAGAGTATCTCAGCTTCTGTCCCCTTTGGTAATCAGAAAACTTCTCTTAAACCGTAGATCCAATCAGCATCGAACTTTGTAGACAAGCTGACATACGAGTTCCCAACATACACGCTAACTTTCAACTCAATCGGATACCGTTTTCTCGCCCAATCTTTTCGTCTGCCAAAACTACTCTATGCTGAAACTGTAGTAGTCCAAACAAAATCGCTTCCAAATCTGATGCTACACAGAGCCAAATATGAAACCAGCTAAACAGATCAAAGTAATCAAAGCAAGGAATGATCTCACAAAGTTTGGAGCCAATCCAAGCATGTTTGAGCCTCCAAACACCAGTTTGAAGACAAACCGGTCAGATCTCACAAATATGGACAGAAATCACCTCTCCTTCTTCTTCCTCTCTTCTCACTAGGTTGTTGTGTTCTTGTGTGTTCTCTCACCCTCTCACACCACATTCATGATGGCTTGCTTGCTCAGGCCACACTCTAGTTGAGTCACGCTCACACACAGCCACCAAGGGTGGCTAGGGTTTTCTTTTCTACTCCTCTCCCAAGGAGCACCTCAGCCATTGGATACGAACATCGATCAATGGTTGAAACATGTTGGACTTCACGGGCTGATGTTGGGATGCCAACACACCTCCATGTGGAGGGACATGGCCCAACATAATTTATTCTTACAAGTAGGACCTAATCCTTACTCAATTTTTTGCTACATAGAAACAATGTTAAAAACTGTGTGTCGCTAGTTTGATGATTTTTACCATGCAAACTTTAACATCAAGGTGAATTATTATCATCTTATGGTATAGAAGATGTACCATGTCCTAGATGTTGCTTATGTACCTCCCAAATGATATTTATCTGTCCTATTTTTGTCATGCTTTTACCATGTAGAGGCCATCCATAGGAGCTTGGCAACAACTCTGGGATCACAAGAGCGTTTAGCATGGGAATGGAGGATCATGTAGTGAGCACCTGCTCGAGAACTCTAGCAGCCAGGAATTTTCAGTTCAGTCGAGGACACCACCAGTCCACCAGAATGAATTTTTCCTTTGATTGATTACGATATATCTTGCTAATTTAATTTCACAGTGGTATCAATTATGTGCTAATTTTTAGTGTTGCTTTTGGTGTTCTTAAGTTTCTTTAGTTCTTCAATACAACACCCAAGGGGAGGTCAAATTTCAGATTACTGGGTTTTGTGACAAACACTCAGATGTAAAATTTCAAGTAGACAATAGCACCTCTCTTGGTTTCACCTAATAGCAAACATTTGATATCTTTTGTATTTCTACCATCCTTTAACTAGGACTACATGACTATACACCATAACAGATTATTAGGCATGTCCTTATAACTTAAATCGTTTAAAAAGTAACTCATGCAACAGAAAAAATTGGTATTGATGAGTGGAGATCTCGGTAATGTCCATGAAGAAGGACTTAGGATTTTGCGGAAAAGAGAACGTTGGGGATTTTGTCGGATGTTAGAAAACAATAGAATCAAAGTCGCCTGAATATTAAGAAGAATCTCTCTGTTACAAATCGCTTCGGGATTGTTTGGTGCTTTTCCTAGGCTTCCCCCGTCCTATATATAATAGGTCGGGTCTCAAAGCTGTATGCGGACAGGTTACACGATTACAACACCAACTCGATGTCAGTCTTTGTTCCTCTTTTCTAATACAACTATAATCTTTGTTGGTTGCTCCTTTGGACCTTTATCTTGATTCTTCATGGGCTTTAAACCTTTCTGCGGGCCCTAGGTAGCAAATCATAGGGACTCGAGTAATTATATCTATGTCAATAGCCCTCGAGTCTCTACCCAAACCGTAGATTCAGGTTGAGTCTCAAAATGTTTAACTATTTTAAGCTTTATAGGGATTTGGTACAACGAGCCTGATGCATCTGACGGATCGGGAATTAGTTAATTGCTCCTGGGCAAAAGCAAGGTTGTCCTACATCAAATTCAAGTCCCTAGGCTTGAACTCGGAATTTATTACTGGCGTAACTAAGTTCGGGCCGCTGAGGTCGTACCGAATACTGAGTTCCAGTTTTATTTTATTGGGTACCCAACGTGTTCATTGGAATTTTTCACTGTATCGTAGATACGGATATGATACTAGAAGAGCGCATTCTTGTGCGATTACCAGGCCACACAGGATGAATCCTGGGGTCTTACATTCATGTTTCTGAACACGATATTTAGAGTTTTGTTGTATTTAGCTGCGATCCAAGATTTATATTTTTTGTCGGCTGCTTGCACCGTATCGTAGATACAGATATAATACTAGAAGAGTGTATTCTTGTGCGATTACCAGGCTACACAGGACGAATCCTGGGGTCTTACCTTCATGTTTCTGAACACGACATTCAGAGTTTTGTTGCATTTAGCTATGATCCGAGATTTATACTTTTTGTCGGCTGCTTGATTTTTGCTTCATATATACCCTCTCGACAGGAGGTATTTTGTCTTTCCTTTATCAGGTGCGCATTAGAGCTCCTGATAGGAGTAGCCCCCGAGGCTATGTTCGGATGTATGCATCAGGACATAGGCTCAAAAATCTTTCTTTTATGATATCATATATCTTCAAAGGTCTGAATTATGATAGGAGTAGCCCCCGAGGCTACAGTCAAAATTTTCGTTATCAACTTTAGTCTCAATCTTTTTCATGGAGGAATTTACTTCGACTCTATTTTTCTTTGTGTGTGTATCCTTTCCACTGAACCATTATTTTGTGACGTCATTGATGATGAATTTTTACGCTTCTTTATTCTTGAAACATATGCTCGTGGCGAGACGTGTCGAGCATGGGCCCGTGGTGCAGTAATGATGACGCGTGGCATATTCAGCGCGGTTTCCTGACTGCACGTCCCCTTTTTTGCGCAAAGATCGAGGCGACATGCGCTGTTCTCCCAGTTTTACCGCAGTAATAACTTCTTGCGATATTTTCTTCTGCGGAATCTGCGGACACGTGCCATCATCATGTATATTTTGAACATTTAGACTTTACATCGAACGGTCCAACATGTGCACCTTTTCTCTTTATAAGGGGAAGGGGATTTCTTTTACCCCTTTTTACCTTGCTCTTGCTAACTTCGTCTTCCTCCTTGCGCCCTTGTCTTCCGCCGCCCTTCTTACAAACTCTTGCTTTGCACTAGCCTCTCTCCTTCACTGCCATGGGAAAAAGCAAGGTGGGAACTTCTTCCATAGCCGCCAAGGCCACCAGGAAGAGGGTCATCGGATGGGATCCTTCCAAGTGCATGGTGCGGGAGCTATGCGAGGTGCAGAACTCCAGCCATCTAATGGAGGGCTCCTTCAAGTTCCCTAGGGACGAAGCTGCTCCAATCCCTAAATCGGGCTAGAGGGCAATGTTCCTCTCCTTTCTTTTCTGCGGCCTTTCTCTTCCTATCCACGAATTTCTTCGTGGTCTTCTTTTCGTCTATGGTGTGCAGCTGTACCAGCTCACGCTGATATCTATTCTCCATGTTGCTTGTTTTGTCACTCTCTGTGAGTGCTTCCTCAGGATTCATCCCCATTGGGGCCTGTGGAAGTACTTTTACGTTCGCCGCAATGCCACCGACACCATCGTCCATGACATTGGTAGCGCCATTTTCTTAGTTCGTTCTGACGTAGACTATTTTGATTTCAAGCCTGCTGATTTTGTCTAAGGATGGAAAACCAAATGGTTTTACATCAAGGACTAATCCGTCGAGGGTTAGTCTTTCGGGTTAGCCCCCTTTGAACTGAAGAAAACTTGCCGCAAACTTGACTCCTGGGATCAGCGTCCTTCTGCCAAAGAAATGGCGGAGATCCAACCTCATCTTGATCGTATTTCAAAATTGCGGCATGAGGTTGATAAGGAATTATCTGGTCTTCAGATTCTGGCATACTTCTTGCGGATCCGCGTATAGCCCCTACAGGCTCGTCTCTCTGGTATGTGGGCGTATACTGGCAAGAAGGATCCCATGAGAATTTCTCGGGATGATTTGTCTCTCAAGGTTTATGAGAAAAGGGTTCGCAATTTCACGACCCTTACAGCAAAAAGTGTGGTTCCTTCGAATTGTCGTGTTGAGACCTTCGGTAAAAAGAATCATCATCCAGAGGTAAATTCCTATTTCCTTTTTCTCCTTGATTATCTAAATTTTGTAACTATTCCCATTTGTGATTTTTGGCTTTCTTGTTTATGCAGGATCATGATCATCTGTCTTGCTTTACCCCTTTACCTGAGAGTGGTCAGCTTCCCGCCAATCCTTCTGCTTCTGACAATCTTCCTTTAACTAGGACTACCACTGATGAGGAGGTAAAGACATCTGCCGTGGAATCTTCGTCAAGGACGCCATCGCTTCCGTCAGCTTGTTCCGAGGATTTCTGTGTTGCGCCTGTTGGTGAAAAACGGAAGCGTCTGGATGTCGTGGAAACCATTGAAGACTCAGATGATAATACAGCCTCAAAACCTTCGGGCGCTGTACCATTATCATTGGCTCCTTCCCAGAAGAATCTTTTCCACTTTGCGTAGGACGTATGTTCGTAAGTACTTATCTTCTCTTTAACTATTTTGTTGGATAGTTCAGTTTGTTGGGTCCGCAGCATAGAAAACAAAAAAATTGTACAATGAGAACTATACGCCAAGATCTATCTACTAGGTACATAGCAACGGGTGGATATACATCCATCGAGAACTTACCCTCGAAGACAACGAGTTTTGTTAACGAGTAGGAACTCGTGGTTGATGTAGTCGTACACTTGCCGATCTCAAGATCATGTGGAAGTCCGAGCGCCACAAATCAGCAGCGCATCCGTCCTCGCACACACGTTCAAGCCACCGGACAACCTCCACCTCCTCGCTCCAGCGATCCAGCGGAAGCAGCAACTCCTTCCAGACGAAATTCCACCGGGAACATGTATCTCGCTAATCCGAGACCATGGGGGAATAATTCTAGAGGGGGAGAAAGATCCTTCACGAGGAGGTGTGAGGAAGAAGGAGGAAGAGGGGGCCTTTTATAGGAGGAGGGGGTGCCCCTCCCCATGGCCGGCGCCTCATGGGGGGTGACCCCTCACCTCCCCCATTCATGTGGTGGTAACCCCTCCACATTAAAATGCCTCTTCACATTCCCTTTTAAAGTCTCCACTTTAAATGCATTAAAATTCTCTAAGTTTAATGCTCTCTCATTTAATAAAACTCTTTTATTAAATTTATTCAGAATTTTGTTAATTACTTTAATTAACAAACATTCACATAAAACCCCTTGCAACATTTCAATATCACATGCAGAACCACTTTCTGCAATTTCACCCGAAACAATTCTGGTTTCTATCGAAACAATTCTTGTGCTTTGCAATTCTTTCGTCTAAAACATATGTGCTCCAAAATGGTGTCCGGTAACTCTTAAGTGTGTCACCCTATGGTTCTCGAATAATGCAGACATGATTGAGACTCCTCTCAGATCAATAATCAGAAGCGGGACATGGAGATCCATACTGACTCCTGCATATTCAACGATGACTTATGTGATCGTGAGAACCTTTAACGCTAGTAATTTAATCCCTTTGTCTCATTATATAATACATGTCCGAGATTCGATCATCGGTATCCAAATACCTAGTTTGATCTCGTTACCGACATGCACTATTTTCTCGTTCCCGTGATATAACATTCTAGTGATTACATCACTTGCTTGCAAGCTATCTTAATGTGATATCACCGAGAGGGCCCAGAGTATATCTATCCGTCATCAGGATTGACAAATTCCACTCTTGATCCATGAGCCTCAACATAACACCTTCATAGCACTGAACCCATCTTTATAGTCACCCTGTTACGGTGTGACGTTTGATGTTATCAAGATACTCTTCTGGTGTTAGCAATTAACATGATATCATGGTCTAAGGATAAAGATTACTTTGTATGATGTTATAGCAATATAAACATAATGACTTGATCGTAATGCTATACTTCGGATAAATGTTCATCACATTATTTCACAAATGATATGACCTTGTTATTAGCAACATCCAATGTCCATGATCAGGAAACCTTGATCATCTTGTTAATCAACAAGCTAGTCTATAAGAGAGGCATAACTAGGAACCCTTTTTTTTATTAAACACACATGTATTGATGTTTCCGATCAATACAATTATAGCATGCAAAATAAACATCTATCATATACAAGGAATACATAATAACAACTTTATTATTGCCTCTCAGGGCATATTTCCTTCACAGTTGCTGATGCTTCTTTATTCTTCATCTTTGCTCTTGTAGTGGTGATGATGCGGATGACCCGCCTTTGTCTCCTCTTCATACTTATGTTGCTTTGTCCGCCAAGGAGCCAAAAGATTTGCTCACGTCCACTGCGGATCCAATTATCTAGAAGGATATTGCCACTTTGTCGAAGACCCTGGCACCAAAAAGAAGAAAATTGGCTCGCAAAGGTGTGGTGATATCCGAGAGCCCTGCCGAGGTGGATATGCAGGAAGTAAGTGCATCCATGATTTTTAATTTTACCATTGATCCTCCTTTATTTGCCTTTCCTAATGTCCTTCTTTGCAGCCTATGGTGCATGAGATGGTTGATATGGCCGCTCACTTCATCAAAATTTGTAATAAAGCTGAAGGTCTGAAAGTTACATTGTTATCTATTTTGCAATTTCTGTGCTTTCTCTCAATTTTCTAACTTTATTATTTTCTGATTGTTTCAACCGCTGCCAAGGAGTCCGAGGTTATTCGGGACGAGGCGTTGAAGTGTACCGATGATCTGGAAGCCAAACTTCGGGTCGCTGAACAAGCTTTGGACAAGGCTAAACAGAAATCCACCGTTGATGCCAAAGAAAAGGCCAAGCAAGATGCCACCCGAGATGAAAATCTTCAGAAGCGCTTGGAGACCCTCAACGCTTCCTTAACTCATAAGTACTTGCTTAGCAAGGGGGGATTTTTGATTCAGTCCTCATTGTTTCTGTATTCTGATCGCCCCCCTTTTTGGTGCATGTAGAGCCGTCAGGCCAAAATTTCCTGCTTGATGAAGACAAGAAGGTTGACCCATTATCGGATGATGTTAGCACCTTGGAGGCTAATAGTGTTTGTGTGCGCAACCTCCTTGTCCGATCACGCCGCTCCTTCAAAGGTTTGCATGCTGAAGTTTTCCCATCGAAGGAAGTACCTACCGACCTAAATGATCTTGTCACTATTTTCGGCGCGGACCCGAGTCCGTTTGTTAGATATCGCGTGACTTAGTCAAAAAGTGGTGCGGAAACTTCAATGGAGTTGGTGATGGCGCATGGCGAGAAGATCGACTGGGAGAAGGTTAGCTCCTCTGTCCCAGTCAACTCCAAAGGCCGGCTAGTTGATTTGAAGCCTTTCGCTAAGAGGGCCGAGAAATTTTCTCGGCTGCTTCTGGGTATAAAGACATATCCAAAGGGATTAACTGCCCCTTCTTCATCTGGTGCTCCTTCTTCGGCTGATGCCCCCACCATATCTAGTGCTCCTTCTACCAGTGCAACCTTATCTTTGGAGAAACCAGCTCTATAGCCTTGTTTCGTAGCTTTTTGTGCTTCTTTTGATACTTTTGTAATGAATATTTAACTTATCCTGTTGCTGGAATGCTTCCTTTTGAGGAAGCGAAAGAATTTTTGTATATATGTATATGAGTGGCTCTCTTTTTGCTGAAGGTTTTCTATGTTTCGTGTGCCTTGCCAGATTTTGAGTAATTCTACAGTTCCTCATGTGCTTGTGCAGACGTCATATGCCACCCTGTCCACATCTGGGACGGGTGCAAACGAGATTGCCATTGTCCATACAGTGGACCCGTCATTATATGCTTAGAAAAGTGAGAAGGTGAAGAAGCTTGAAGGGATACTCCGGGTTGTTCAATCAATGGTGGATGTTGCCCAGTCAAAAACGCGCCAAGCTCTTGATCATGAGGTGTACTTCTTGGACGAGATTTCTGGTGCTAGTGAAATGGTGTTTTGTAAGTCCTTGAGTTTTTGCTTCCTGCCGCTCCTCTTTTTGCAGGATGCCAATTTATCTCTCCTTTTCTTTTTCCTTTGTAGGCATTTGATTGTGCGAGAGGTAAGAGACCCAGCGTCTGCACAACCGAATATAAGCTCTTGTGGCTGCTTCACAAAATTTCAACACGGATTTATGGATTGATCATCGTCGCGCTTACGCCGTGGCCTTGCTTTAGGACCGTGTATCCGAAGTGGAGCAGTTTGTCGAGTGCTACCGTAGATCACTAGCCATGGTTTACAACGCTATGTTTCTGCAGGATCCCCAACCTCCGACTTTGGCTGATTTGATGGTGAAGTTTTAGCAAGGTGAGCGGATTCATCATTTTCTAAAACTTGAACTTGTGGCGGGTGCCAAGCTTGCGTTGACTTGGGTGCATGTACATCATCTGACGCTAAATTTGGATGACATATCGTCGGGGCTGCCTTCTCCTGCTGATGGTGGTCTTATCGACATGGCGCCTCATTATTCTGCTGCCTGTAGACCTACAATTAGAATTATTCGAAGGTGCCTAGAGGCAAACGAAGAGTTTTTTATGAACTTTGCTATATGACCGTTTCTTCCTTTCTTGTATAACTTTTGTACTAATATTGTATAGATCGTCTTTATACTTTGTCAAAAAGGTTGTATGCTTTGTACAAGATTTTGATTGTATATTCTATTATTTTTGTTGAGGACCCGAAGAACTGATGTCTCCTTGCATAACTTCTTGTATGTGTCTATAAAAAAAATTATGCCGAGAAGTACTTCCTTTATTAATTTATGAGTATAAATGGATACATTGCATGGGCGTAATCGCCTGACCATTGGCCTTATTGTATATAAGAGTAACTAATTTGTCTAAAAAACTATGGCTTCTGTCTTGAGGTGCTCCATCATGCTTCTTTGTGGTAAGTGTAATTTTTCGACTGGAGGCGCCGTGTCTGTACGGCGGACCAGAGAGAAAAGTAGTTGATTTTCTAGGTTTCTCGTTATTTGAGAGAACTGACGAGTGCATTCCCCTATGCGGGACCGGAGGTGTAGACTGAATAGGTAGCTTTTGCAGGTGTGCGTTGCTCCTAATTTTCTGGATTTCACTAGCTATGTGTTTCGTGTAGTAGTTCTTCATCCGCTACTTTTAGCTGGCCAAATTGCGTCTCCATCCAGAAGGATTCTGATATTTTGTTAAATTCGCGATTGCAGCTGTCCGAGCGGCTAAAACTTCCTTTTACTATTATAACCCCATTGGGTGCTGGCATTTTCAGTACCAGATATGTGTAGTGGGGTACTGCCATGAATCGAGTGAAAGCTGGTCGTCCCAGGATTGTGTGGTACTGGTATGGCCAATTCATGACTTCGAACTCCAATTTTTCACGCCTAAAGTTGCTTCTTGACCTGAAGACTACATCGAGGTATACTTTACCCAGAGGAGTTTCGGCTTTGCATGGGACTATTCCGTGGAAAGTGGTATCTATCGGTGCTAGATTCGTCAGGGGCCAATTCATTGCTCAGAGTCTTGGCGTAGATGAGGTTGATGCTGCTAACTGCATTGATACGTCCATAACGTATCTATAATTTTTGATGGTTTATGCTAATAATATGTTTTTGACACTCCTTTTTGTATAAAGTTTATGATTTATTTGGACTAACCTACTAATAGTTGCAAAAGTGCATAATATTCTTGTTTTACACTTTGATGTGTAGGAATTACCAAGAATACAAGTGGAAACCTTGTTGGAGTCAAATTGGAATTTTTCCAGAAATCTGTCTCAGAACTCGTTTTGAAGATGGTCACGTTTCGGGTCGAAAACGGCTTCAAACGGAAGACTCTTCAACTACAAAGTTGTTGCAAATTTCACGACAAACGTTTTAGACATAAAATTTAGCTGATTCCGAGTCCGAACGAGCCTTTTAGGCCCGATTTACTGCAGCCCAAAATGGGGTGACGGGAATCCGAGTAGCTATATAAAGGGAGGTAACCTAATTTGCCTAGGGCATCTCCACCCACGAATTTGCAGCCACCAAAGCCATGTTTTTGCCTCTTCCATGGATCCCATCTCCATGGGGGAGGGCTCCCAAGAAGCCATGAAGGAAGGGGGCTAAGGGGTGGTGCTCCCTCATGATACTGGTGGCGGGGACGGAGTTCCCCGCGCCGCCGCCGGCGCCGCCATCGCCCTCTTCACCATCTTCACCGCCATCTCCATCAACTAATCATCCTAGTATATAGTGATTCATCCTCCTACACACCTCTGTACCGTCCTATGTAAACATGGTGTTTGATGTTATAAGTTATAATCCTATGATCTATGTCATGTTTGCGTAGTCTCTTTGTTCTTAGATTGAATGGTTGAATTTCTTTGGTTCATTAGAGTTGTATGTTGATATGGTACAGTCCTTTGGTGTCCATTATATTTGTGCGCGTATGGATTAAATATCATAGGGTTTGTAGTATGTGTAAAAGGAAGGGGGAAAGTTTTGCCGGAGTGACAGAAACCTAAGGACGCGAACCGGAACATTGCACGTAGGGAGTAAGAGGACCATTAAACTTAAGGATATGGTTGGGAAAACCTTAATGCATTGATTAGTACTTACAGATGTTTGCTAACAATCCAATCATATAGTACATGTAATTCCAAGTAGTGAAGCGCATGTATATTTAGCCTCTCTCACATAGAAAACGGTATCAAAGACAATGAACCCGATCTATTCGCTATTTAAACTTGGACAAAGCCGCCACAATTACCACCACTATTCCACACTCATGGTTCTGTTAGTTTAGTGTATTTTATTGCTGTAGTAACTAGTTTTACTTTCTTGTTATTTATTATCATGCAAAGCTATCTCTATTACTCGTATTGTTGCTCTAGTTTTATTTTCTAGATAATGCAAACGTTTAGTGTGCGTAGAGTTGTATCAGTGGTTGATAGAACTTTAGAAAATATTTATCCTACCTTTAGCTCCTCGTTGAGTTCGATACACTTACTTATCGAAAAGGCTACACGCGATCCCCTATACTTGTGGGTTATCAAGACCTTTTCTGGCGCCGTTGCCGGTGAGCAATAGCGTGTGGGTGAATATTCTTGTGTGCACTTGTTTGCTTTATCTCTAAGTAGGTTTTAATTTAAGTTTTAAGATGTTCTCTATCTTAGTATAGATAGGGAATGCGAATTACAAAAAAAAATAGTTGTACTTGTTACCTAAAATCATTTTCAAAAAGGAAAGTGATTGGAAAGATGAGTAATGGTTAAGTGGAGGTCGACCTTGAACACTTGTGTTCATGCCTATGAAACCAAAATAAATCTTTCCATGGAAGCTTTTCAGTTTGAAACTTGTAGGAATGCATGAAGCCTTGAAAAAGAAAGATATTTCTTTTATTGATTTTAATGCTTATTCATTCGAAAATACTTGAATCTTGCTCCTATGCCTAACTTAAAGGCGTTAAAGAAAAGTACTTATTGGGAGATAACCCAAAAGTTTTAGATGAGTCTTGGAAGTTATTACCTCTGTAATAACCGCTCCTTATCCTTTTTATTTTCTTTTTGTGCCAAGAGTAACCTCTAGCAGTAATGCTTGGGAAAGTTGCTATCCCGAAACAGATTTTTGTGCTTCACTGTAAAAATTCGTGTAAAATCTCTGTACGTCGGTTTGAGATGTGAATTTTTGTGCTTCTGCCCCAGGTTGTTATCTAACTTTCGTTAGCTCAGCACTTTTAGATTTGAGCAACAGAAGGTCTTCGAAAAAATTGGTCTTTACCTGCTGGTCTGTTTTGACAGATTTCTGCAATTATTTGCATTTGCTTCTTGTTGATTCCTTTTTAGGTTCTTTTTGTGGAATTGAGCTTTTTGAGGGAAGTGATACAGTACCTTGTGTTTTAATGGAAGTTTTATTGGTGTTGGAACTGAACCCAAAGACTTATTATCATGAGTGCACTAATGTTGCTAATAAAGATTGTGTGAAGTTTTGTATGAAGGAAAAATTTCAGGTGTATGGAAAGAGTGATGTAATGAGATGAAGAATGGACTAAAGCTCAAGCTTGGGGATGCCACGTGTGTCACCCCAAGAAATATCCAAGAAGTACAAGCGTCAAAGCTTGGGGATGCCCAAGGCATCCCCTTCTTCATCAATAAAAATCTCAGGTTTCTTCCAAACACTTCATTTTTATTGTTTCATGCACACTTGTGTTGTTCTTGGAGCGTTTTCGTTTTTGTTTTCGTTTTCTTGGTTTTCTTAATTTGTTTGAATAAATTGGTTGGACCCCCTCTTTCATACATTAGTTCTCAAATAAGTGTGGTTTGGATTGGAGAAGAGTAGGAAACGTTCATGCTTAAGTGGTAAAAGGAGCTCGGTTTTGACGGTGGTCTATGCTTTGTCATGTCATGCTTGATATTGTTTTGGCTTTATGCTTAGTGATTTTTGCTGTAGCATGACATGTTATAAACAATTAAGATTGCTTAATGTGCCTTGAAAGAATCATGCGTTGTTTTAGCTTATTAAAGCATAGTATTATGGTATTCTCCTTTGATACTTTATTTGGGTTGACTTGGCGCATGCTCACACCATGTTATGACTATTCCAAGTCACCATAGCTTTTATGATCCTTTAGTTTTTGACTTGTAATATCACTTTATGCTTTAATTAATGATGTTTTGTCGCTTTGCATGATTATGGCCATTATTGCTCTTTTAGTTGGTCGCTCCCAGTCTTTTGCTAACCTCCATAACCAAGTATGAGTTCCACTCATGCATCCCACTCCAAATAAAACCAAGTTATCCCAAAGAGTCCACCATACCTACCTATTAGCATTCGCTATTCCAAGTATATTCATGCTTTTATCTACCTTCTGAATTAAACTTGTTATGTGAAAATTAGTGATTAAAGCTCTCACGAACTTGATGGTACACTTTATTTTCTGTTACTTAATAAACTTGAACAATTGTGTCCATCTTTGTTGCATATATGCTTGTGCTTTATAAGTTGAAGTTAGCAGAACCATGTATCATGGGGAACGCTTTCAACATTACACTTATATTCCGTTGATATCATGATTTTTTTGCTTATGGATCCCGGCGGTGTGAAATAAAAGGAGAACTTGTAAGATCATGGAGTTTGTATGTGTGTTAGAGAAATGTCTGGGCCGCTAGCCTAAGCCATGCCTAATCATGGTGGAAAACTTGCAGCATAACCATAATGAGCACTCTATGAAGCATCCTCAATAAAAACCTATGCAAATAGCAAATACAAAGATCACTGAGATGCTCATTGTCTGCTTGCCTTGTCATTTTGATTATGGGGTAGCTCCTATATCATGTGCAAGGGGTACCCCGATGGCGGTTCTCTATGATACATATGTAATTACAATGACAAGAGCTTACTTGTGACTGAAGTTGAGTAGCATGAGGTTCGGTACTCGTAAGTAAGGGGCATGAGATTTCAACTTATAACTTGTCAAGCATATCCTCTTAGTTGTGTCACTTTAACCATAATCACATAAAGATGCTTATGATAGGGGCAATGAGAGCTGAAAGCTAATAAGTACCATAATTTTTGGAAGCTCTTTATGAGACTTGAATCCCTGCTTCCTTCCAAGAAGGACTTTCTTTTACTTTTATGTTGAGTCTCCATCTTTTATCTTTATGCACCTATTAAGAGAGCATAGTGGCCATTCTTAGATTAATGTGCATTGTCCCAAGACTTGTTGATTGATGCATAACTTTGATATTGTTTGCTCTTAAACTATTTGTATCTAGTCACTCTTATGAACTTTGAAGGTGTCCTATGCATTTATGTTTTGCTACTCTATGAGGGACAAGCTGAATACCATTCTCATTATGCTTTCTTTATGTGAAACAAACAAACGTCTTGTAATGCATAGTTATTCATTAATCTTTTGTTTGTGCCTTTTCACTTTACAACATAGTTGCTATGTCTTATTGTTAGAACTCTATCTTTCATGATTCATGTTTAGAGTACCTTAATCCCAGCTATCAATACTTTTACAACAATGGTGATCAAGATTGTGTTGTCTGCATGTCATATCAAAAATTATATTGTTTTGATCATTTACCTACTCGAGGACGAGCAGGAACTAAGCTTGGGGATGTTGATACGTCCATAATGTATCTATAATTTTTGATGGTTTTATGCTAATAATATGCTTTTGACACTCCTTTTTGTATAAAGTTTATGATTTATTTGGACTAACCTACTAATAGTTGCAAAAGTGCACAATGTTCTTGTTTTACACTTTGATGTGTAGGAATTACCAAGAATACAAGTGGAAACCTTGTTGGAGTCAAATTGGGATTTTTCTAAAAATCTGTCTCAGAACTCTTTTTGAAGATGATCACGTTTCGGGTCGAAGACAGCGTCAAACGGAAAACTCTTCAACTACAAAGTTGTTGGAAATTTCGCGAAAAATGTTCTAGACATAAAATTTAGCTGATTCCGAGTGTGGACGGGCCTTTTTGGCCCGATTTACTGCAGCCCAAGATGGAGTGATGGGAATCCAAGAAGCTATATAAAGGGAGGAAACCTAATTTGCCCAAGGCATCTCCACCCACGAATTTGCAGCCATCAAAGCCACGTTTTTGCCTCCCCCATGGATCCCATCTCCATGGGGGAGGGCTCCCAAGAAGCCATGAAGGAAGGGGCTAAGGGGCGGTGCTCCCCCATGATACCGGCGACGGGGAAGGAGTCCCCCGCGCCGCCGCCCTCTTCACCATCTTCACCGCTATCTCCATCACCTAATCCTCCTAGTATGAAGTGGTTCATCCTCCCACACACCTCTGTACCGTCCTATATAAACATGGTGTTTGATGCTATAAGTTATAATCCTATGATCTATGTCATGTTTGCGTAGTTTCTTTGTTCTTAGATTGAATGGTTGAACGTCTTTGGTTCATTAGAGTTGTATGTTGATATGGTACAGTCTTTTGGTGTCCATTATATTTGTGCGCGTATGGATTAAACATCATAGGGTTTGTAGTATGTGTAAGAGGAAGGGGAAGTTTTGCCGGAGTGATAGAAACCTGAGGACGTGAACCGGAACGTTGCACGTATGGGAGTAAGAGGACCATTAAACTTAAGGCTATGGTTGGGGAAACCTTAATGCATTGATTAGTACTTAAAGATGTTTGCTAACAATCCAATCATATAGTACATGTAATTCCAAGTAGTGAAGCGCATGTATATTTAGCCTCTCCCACATAGAAAACTGCATCAAAGACAATGAACCCGATCTATTCGCTATTTAAACTTGGACAAAGCCACCACAATTACCACCACTATTCCACACTCATGGTTCTGTTAGTTTAGTGTATTTTATTGCTGCGGTAACTAGTTTTACTTTCTTGTTATTTATTATCATGCAAAGTTATCTCTATTACTCGTATTGTTGATCTAGTTTTATTTCCTAGATAATGCAAACGTTTAGTGTGCGTAGAGTTGTATTAGTGGTTGATAGAACTTGAGAGAATATTTATCCTACCTTTAGCTCCTCGTTGGGTTCGGCACTCTTACATATTGAAAAGGCTACACATGATCCCCTATACTTGTGGGTTATCATGCATCCAAGAAAACTTTGCCCATGTCAAAACCACCAATTTGTGCCTCCACTATTAGTGTTGATTGACCAGGTCGTGGCACCCGAAGTTTGTGGCCAACTCTGTTGAAGGTTATTTCTTGTTGTGACCAATGAAGATACTCCGGTGTAGGGTGTGGCTCTGTTTTCGCCATATTTACTTGTCTGGTGATCAGTTTATGTGTTCTGTTGGATGGTCGCCCCTTCTGGATCATCGACATAGCTCCTTTTGACCTAGGGTACTCATCTTCTTGGTTTGTTGTGTTTTGCGGTTGTCCTGCTAGCGGATGCCCCGGTGGTGGTGGTGTATCGGTAGCAAAAGCGTCGAATGTAGTAGTGTAGCCTCGGGATGTGATACATTGCAAATGTATCTATAATTTTTGATGTTCCATGCTTGGTTTTATCTATTTTCTTGTGTTTTGTCCACACTTTGGAGTACTTTTCATATGATTTCTTGGACTAACCTATTAACAAGAGCCACAGTGCCAGCTGCCTGTTTTCTGCTATTTTTGGTTCCAAGAAAGTCAGAAAATGAATATTCTCGGAATTGGACGGGACAAAAGCCAAAATGCCTATTTTTCCGGAAGTCATCATGAGAGACGAGAGGGGGGGAGGCCGGCCACACCACCTAGCCGCGCGACCAGGCTTGGCCCGCGCCAGGGGGTGGTGTGGTGGCCCCTGGCACCCCCTCGGCCTCCCCTTCCGCCTATAAGATGCCCTCGGGACGAAAACCCTAAGGACCCGATCAAAAATTCACGAAAGAGTGTAGCCATTGTCATCTCCATCCCTAGATCGGGAGGGATCTGAAGCTCTTCCCGGCACCCTGCTGGAGAGGGGAATTCACCCTGGAGGCCTTCTTCATCACCATGCAAGCCTCCGGTGTGATGCGTGAGTAGTTCATCCTTGGACTACGGATCCATGTAGTAGCTAGATGGCTGGTTCTCCTCCTTTGTGCTTTCATGTCTAGATCTTGTGAGCTCCGTTCATGATCAAGATCATCTATTTGTAATTATGCATGTTGCGTTTGCGGGGATCCGATGGATATTGAGATGCTATTTCAGATTAATTATTGATTCTATCATGTCTTTGTTATTTGTGATCTTGCATGCTTTCCGTTGTTAGTAGCTATCTTGGACAAGTAGATGCTAGCAACTCCAAGAGTTAGTATTTATGCTCGATAGTGGGTTCATGCCTCTGGTAATCAAGTGACAGAAATCTCTAAGGTACTAGATGTTCTGTTGCTACTGGGGAGAAAACAACAATCCTTTGTTTATAGAACAATCGTATTGTTTACTTTACACGCAGTTCGTAAAGCAATAATCTGTTGCTTGCAACTTAATACAGGAGGGGGTTCGGATGATAACCTGAAGGTGGATTATTAGTCATAGATGCAGTTGGATGGCGGTCTATGTATTATGTTGTAATGCCCAATCAAGTCTCAGAGGAGTCAAGATGATTAGTATATGCATGTATTGCTTTCTCGGTGTTTGTCAATTGCCCCGCTGTAATTTGTTCACCCAGCATGTTATCTATCTTAAGGAGAGCCACCTCTAGTGAACTATGGATCCCGGTCCTTTTCCTTTACATACAATCTATAAACTGTTTACTGCTTTGTGTTTACTTTCTGCAAACTATTACCTCCTTCCATTCGATACGTTTAATCCTTTGTTTTCAGCAAAACACGGTGAGATTGACAATCTCGTCGCAAGTTGGGGACAGAGTTCTGTGGTTGTGTTGTGCAGGTCTCCATGTTGCTACTAGCACCGGTAGTGTGCCCTGCCAAGGCTCAGCTAGCAACACCTTTGGGGTGTTTCCTTGCTCCTACTGGTTCGATTAAACCTTGGTTTCATAACTGAGGGAAACTTGCTGCTGTGCTCATCATACCTTCCTCTTGGGGTTCCCAACGAGCTCTACATCAACACCGCACCAGCACTTTTCTGGCGCCGTACATTGAGCCATCAGGATGCTACTTCGGTTGCTCTTGCATTGCGTAGTTCTTGCATTTTTAAGAACGTGCAACAATCTTTTAAGAGGTGGTTGGATCGCCTCTTGCCTGTCAAGTCGACGTAGAAGTGCATATTGCACGGTCCCTCCAACATTTGTCCGGCTAACATGGGCGGGTCCCTGCTTTTTGTCTAGTATTGTTGTTGCGGCTAGCTTTTGCCAACGTCATCCCTGCTACCATAGTATCCGTTGTTGTAGTCATCGCTTTGTCGGTTGTCTCGTCCAGAAAAACCGGCTGCGACATAACTTGGCGTGATGTACCCGTCGTTGTTTCGTCACCTCCTATCATTATTCTGCATGTCCTTGTCTTCTTCGGGTGAGCAGCCTCGTTGGTTGTGCAATGCTCTTCTCCATCGGCCCAACGATTGGCTATTTCCATCAGCTGTGGAATTGTCTTTGGTTTGACTCGTTGCAGTTCTTCAATCAACTCTTGTCGACAAAGTCCATCATTGAAAGCATCAATTGCTCTTTCATCGGATATCATTTCAGCCGAGTTTTTGATAATGCTCCAGTGCTGAACGAAAGCTCGTATTGATTCTCCTGGCTTTTGTTTATAGGCTCGCAACTATTCTAGAGATGCGGGTCGCTTGAAGGTGGAATTGAAATTTCTGATAAACTTGTCCTCCAGGTCATTCCAGCTGCTGATAGAATCTTCGGGTAATTGTCTTAACCAAGAGCGAGTCGCGCCGGTTAAATGCAATTGTAAGCTTTGCATCGGGGTAGCCTTGGAGCCACCTTCTAGTTTAACTGTGGCCAGATAATCTATCAACCAAGCTTCGGGTTCTTGGAGGCCGTCGTATTCTGACGATCGTGAGGTAGTTTAAAATATTTTGGTACTGGAGTCTTGCGAACCCGTCGGGTAAAGCAACTGGCTTCACACAGTTCTTGTTCTTCCTCGCTTTCACCATCATAGTATCTTCGGCTGCTATGCTCCTCTCTGGATCGACCGATCCTTCGCTGTGTAATATCGTTTCTTGCATCATTCCGTGGCTCTGATCCCGAGAAGTGGACCCGATGTAGCGATCATGATTGTCGGGTGTGACCTATTTGCGAGGGCTGCTGTGACGGCGTGGGGATCTGTCGAGTTGTCGTGTGGTTCCTTGCTCTATCTGCGCGAGAGATGCTCCCACCATGCTGGGATTCATCAGGGATGAACGGTGGAGAGCTGCGTGAGGATCGCCGGGTGAGGGTTGAGTTGTGATTAGATATGTTTGTGCGGCCACAATTGCTGCTTGAGCCGTTTTTGCCTTGATGTTTCCTGCTTGATCTATTGACATGAACGATAGGTCTAGGTCTCGGATTAGGTCGCCTCTTTCTGTTTTGGGGATATTCTACAGTCGAGATGTTCCCCTTCTTGGCGGTACTCCTCTCGTGACGCTCCCTGATCCTCGGGTGGAACTCAGCTCTGCTCGCTGCAGGCTGCATTCGTCGGCAAGCCTTTTCCTTTCATCGATTTGCCTTTGCATCCTAGTAGGTCTCTATTTTATGATGAAGCAAGTATTGATATGCAAGTAGATCTTCTCGCGTGGCGTCAGCTATCATGGGTACTGCACCCGAAATTGCTGCTCTTGCTTTTTTCCATGCTTCGGCTGGTAGTCAGAGAGTTTGCCTCTCGCCTTCGCGTGGTTCTCCTCCTCCTCCTAGGTTTACGCGGTTGTTTGTTGGGTCTTCCTCGTTTCCGCGGTTTCCTGCATTATTGCTTGATAGGATATCATCACAATGAAAAATAGGATTATCTTTAGACTCTTGCTGAGTCGATGCGTCTCCGATTATCATGCATACTTGGTGCTGGGTAATATATGGACTTGTGGCATCATCATCTGAATTGGGGGAGACACTATCGGGTGGATCAGTGAAGTCCATTAATTTCTGTTTTGGGTAGATTTCTGCCATCCTTATTCCAAAGTCGATGCTTTCGCTGCTTTCCTCGGGTTTGGAGTTTGCTGGGCTTGTTCCGTGTGGTGGAGTTAGTGGGGAATCTGATCCAAAGGAGAGATTGTCATAAAGACCATCAAGGTCCCCAGATCCATATCGTCTTGCTTGTTTTCTTCTGGTGCTTCGATTTCCGCCGTGACCTCCATGGAGGATCCGGCAGATGATGCTGGAACTGTCGTAAGTGCAGTTTGTTCTACCGACGGCTCTAATGTAATCAGGACCGAAGGGTGTGCTTCTTGGGGGCCTTCTACTTGGAAGTGGAAGCTTCCGATGATTAGATCGGATCCGCTGTTGAATCCGGCGGGTACTATCACAGGGGTGGGCGGGCATGGTTCCGCGTTTGTTGGGTTGCTGCTTGGCAAAGAGAATTCTGCCGAATCCATGGTTCCAGCATTCAAGTTTCCCACAGATGGCGCCAATTGATGTGGGGAGATCTCGGCAATGTCCATGAAGGACTTAGGGTTTTAAGAAAAAGAGAATGCTTAGTATTTTCGTCGGATGTCAGGAAATAATGGAATCAAAGTCGCCTGCATATTAAGAAGAATCACTCTATTACAAATCACTTGGGGATTGTTCAGTGCTTTTTCTAGGCTTCTCCCGCCCTATATATAATAGGTCGGGTCTCAAAGCTGTATGCGGATAGGTTAGGTCGGGTCTCAAAGCTGTATGCGGATAGGTTACACGATTACAACACCAACTCGATGTCGGTCTTTTTTCCTCTTTCCTAATACAACTATAATCTTTCTCGGTTAGCTCCTTTGGACCTTTATCTTGATTCTTTATGTGCCGTAAACCTTTCCGCAGGCCCTAGGTAGCAAATCATAGGGACCCGAGTAATTATACCTATGTCAGGTATCCTCTATGCTTCCATCACCACTAAACTAGGATTACATAACCAACTATAATAATGCATATTATCTCTAGATTTAAACCCCATAAACAACTCCTTATAACTTGTGATTGGCCATCATATAGAACGGTAGAAGTATAAGTTCATGTGGAGTCAGGACTAAATCCTTATCCAACCCGCCAAAAAGGACCAAGTCCGTCTCCTATCTCAACACGACACCTTTTAAATGAAGTTTGATTTTGTCACATTTTTTATCAAGACTCACAAACCAAAATCACTTCTCGGCATTCTAATACAGTAGTTATTGCAAAGGTTTTATTATTATATTAATTATTAGGTTAGTGGGCACTGCTAAATTGTATCCCCATGCTAGAAGTAGGTTATGCCTAGATGAGATTTTTCTTAACACTTCATTACTTTCTATGTTCAGTAACTTCTTTAAGTCTTTGTTTGACTCAATACCCATTTTACTCTTACTAAAAAAATTAGCACAACAGTTTAGTGAATTGTGTTGAGACATTTTCTTATTTACATTTAAGAATAGGCATGGTTTGAGAATATACTAACAAATGGTTAGCCTACAGGATTGGTCCTGCAAACTAGTAGTGTTCTAGGCTTCATCTAATCAACCATGGTCCTGCTCTTTTTTATCATATGTTTAGGACAAATTGCATGTGTTGTTTTATAGTGTATTCTTGCACATATATGTGCATGCTTTATGTAGTATTTCACATGGTTGTAAATAGGCATCACCACATTTGTTGTATCGTACTTATGTTACATGTTCCACCTTCATGTCCACTTAGCATATATTCTCTCACAATTAAGGATATAAAATTTATAGCCTTCCAACTTTCTGAGGATGTGTATCTTGAAAACAGAAAGGTTTTATCTTTAGCAAAGCTTATTGAGTTACAAAGTTTTCTAGGCTACTGTGTTGCATCAGAATGAGCAAAAGAGGAAGTATCAAGTATGTAAATCTTCTCACTCTATACTACATTGGTTTTGGTTAGATTGTACAAATCCATGTGTCATATATATAGTTAGAATTGTTAGCTCCACTCCCACAAACATTTTTTATTTTCCTATGTTTGTGAGGTTTGGTACTTGCCAATCCGTTGCAGCAGATTCAGTACAAAACCACCTAAATTAGTATTACTCTCCTGCAGATTCAGTAGAATACATGAATAACTTCTGTTCTTTGGGTCCATCACCGTATCTTTTCATGCCAGCCGTATCCTCAAAACCTACCAGCACTCTAGAAAAAGAATGAAAAGATACTATTTTAGATGGCATTGAAGTGTATGTTTCTACATGTTAGAAATGACATGGTGGACCCTATGCAAGGTAATGATCAAAATGAAGCAATCCCTAAAAAGTAGGGAACCAACATTGGCATCTCAGAGCAACATGGTACTAGTTACAGAAGAAAACATAGTGCAAAGCCTACCAGATTTTTGTGTTGGTAGTTGCTAGGTTGTTTACTAGTAGTTGCCATCCTATCTATTTGTGATAATTTAGATTTGAAATACACAAGACAAAAATAGCATGATTACTGAATGATAGCTACCATATTACTAAATCATAGCCACCATATTACTATATTATAATTACCAGATAGATACCATATTACGAGATCATGGCTACAAGATTACTAGATCATAGCTACCAGATAGATATTACGAGACCATGGCTCTAGATTACTAGATCATGACTATAAGATTACTTGATTAGAGCTACCAGATTACCAGATCACAGCTACCAGATTTTAGATCATATCTATCAAATAGATACCAGATTAACAAAATCAATGCTACCAAATTACTACAACATAGCAACCAACTTAGTAGATCTAACTATAATCATAGCTAACAAATTAATAGATCATAGCTAACAGATTACTAGATCATGGCTACCATATTAAAAATCATTAGCTACCAGATTACTAGAACATGGCTACCAATTTAGTAGATAATAGCTATGATCATAACTATCAGATTACAAGATAGTAGCTACCAGATTACTAGATCATAGCTACCAGATTGATGCCAGCCGAATACTAGAATATAAAATTCTCGCACATCCATCCTCAGAGTACACACAAAACTAGCCACAAAAATTTCAACCACAATTGAATCCACCAAAAAAGTATACCTAGACAAGCCACAAATTCCATTACCTACCCAACCAGGGCTAACTAGTCGTCACCAACGGCACCTCATCATCAAAAAAAAACCACCACCACCCGCAATTTCCCCCTCCATAAGTGATACATCACCTTCAAAATCCACAACTGCAGCTCTTCTCTCGTCGATACGATCTACCTCACAGTCAATAAACACCATGCCCGCGATATTTCCCTACCGGAGACGAGCTACATCGATGTCGAGCATACTAACCTCCTAGATTTCCCCTACTTCGTCGTCCAACACCCACAAAAAGGATGTCTGCATGAGTGTGATATGAATTTACTCACCATCTCCTTTGGTCCGGTCACTGGAGACGCCTCTCGAAGCTGCCGAAGACTTCTTTGTACTCAGATCTACACAAATCATTGTCGAGGACCAAACTGAAGAACAAAAGCACATGCGTCAAAATCCTGAAGGATCTCACCTGGCACCGACTACTCTCAACGGTGGCCCATCTCCTGCGTCTCTGGAGACGTTCCCTGTACTGCGCCGCCAAAAAAAAAAAAAGAGAAATCGCTGAGAAGAGAGAGGGGGGCGGCGAAAAAAGGGGCAGACGAGAGGAGGGGGCGTGAGAAAATGGAGAGTAGTCTAGAACTACCGAGGTTGCGGGAGAAAACGAGTCAGCCCGCACGCAGCGTGTCTGATATATATATAGAGAGAGAGGGAGAGATGCGAGAACGCACGATTCATCGGATTGGTCGCGCACACGTATCTCGAAACACCGGACAGAATCAGTTGTTAGGGCACGTTCCCTTATTAGAATACCTTATCAAACGTGACACACGATGCCCTGTACATATTTACGTAAACAAAGGCCCAATGATCTCCGCTGTTATAATTAGGTCCCAGCAAGATTAGACGAATTAGATTATTTTAGTGATGTGGGATTCTATTAGATATCGGTATATTACTTTTAGTATATAATAATAATAATACTTTATTCGTTCCAAAAATAAGTGACTTGTATTTGTTTAGATCCGTATTTATCTATATACTAAAAAGCATTTAGATACATGTGAATATAGATAAATCCACATCACTTATTTTAGGACCGAGGGAGTAGATAGATTGATAAGATGTTACCCGTGCAACTGTGGTGTGATGATTCGGAGGAAAAATCTAGGTAAGATAAAAAAAATTAAAAATAACAATTTCGATATTAAAGATAAAGAGAGAGCCACCTTGCTACTTATTGAAAATGGTGCAATACAATAGATGACACGCTTAGCACGATACAACTCGGAAACAAGGAGTACCTAAAACTGTAAAATAATATTTGTATCTTGATTGATTGCATAGTTTGAAGATTACAAGGGGTATATATGAGAGGCCGGCGGCTAACCCTAACTTGAATTACAAGCAAACTCTAAAACAAGTCGTAACAGACTCTTATTCTAACATCCCCGCAGTGTCAACATGGGGTTCACCAACGTTGAGACTGAAACGAATGTCGGTAAACGATGATGTAGACAGCCCCTTGGTGAATATGTCTGCAAACTGCGCAGTAGTAGGAACATGTAGAACTCGAACTTGTCCAAGAGCCACCTTCTCCCGAACGAAAGATATGCTTGGTCCGTCGATGCTGTACAGGATTGCTGGACATATAAACATCGGAAATGTTACCACAATAAACCACAGTAGCCTACTGGACAGGACAACAGAGATCCAAGAGAAGCTGACGCAACCAAACCGTTTCGGCGACAACATGTGCCACTGCACGGTACTTAGCCTCTGTAGACGAACGTGAAACTGTAACATGCTGTTTCGAAGACCATGAAATCAAGTTTTTACCAAGAAAAACACAGTATCCAGATGTGGATCGACGAGTATCCGGGCAACCAGCCCAGTCGACATCGGAGTATGCTGTCAAAGTGTGTGGAGATGATGAATAAATGTGCAGACCATGGTCTAAGGTACCTTTGAGATAGTGAAGGACACGTTTGACATGATTATAATGGGGAACTCGAGGATCATGCATATATAGACAAGCTTGTTGGACAGCAAAGAAAATTTCTGGGCGAGTAAGAGTAAGATATTGTAAAGCACCAGTTATACTACGATAAAGAGTGGCATCAGAGAAGACATCACTAGAAGAAGAAAGCTTAGTTGTAGTGTCTATAGGAGTTTTAGAAGGTTGACAGTCGAGCATGCCAGATTTAGTGAGGAGATCTAAAATATATTGACGTTGTGAAAGAAATAAACCATGAGAATCACGAGTGACAAGTGACAGCTATTCCTAAAAAAGTGATGGAGAAGTCCAAGATCAGTCATGGAGAACTCAGATCGTAGTAAAGAGATGATGTGATCAAGAAATTGTTGAGAAGAAGCTGTTAAAACTATATCATCGACATATAAGAGAAGATAGGGAGTTTGAGAGTTGTTGTGGTAAACAAAAAGAGAGGAATCTGAGGGTGAAGGATGAAATCCGATAGTGAGAATAAAGGTAGAGAAACGGTGAAACCATGCACGAGGAGCTTGTTTAAGACCATATAGAGATTTTTTAAGGAGGCAAACATGATTTGGATTAATGGAGTCTTCGAATCCTAAAGGTTGCTGGCAATAGACAGTTTCATTGAGTGATCCATGTAAGAAAGCATTTTTAACGTCAAGTTGATGAATAGGCCAAGAGGAAGTGACTGCAAGACTAAGAACTGTTCGAATTGTGCTGGGTTTAACTACAGGAGAAAAGGTTTCATCGTAATCGAGACCGTGTTGTTGAGAGAAGCCTCGACAGACCCAACGAGCTTTATAACAAGAGAGAGAACCGTCGGAATGAAATTTTTGACGAAAACCCATTTACCAGAAACAACATTTTGTGGCGCCCCGCAAAAACCACTACTATAAAATCGCGGTGTTTTTTGTGCATCATCATGACTGCATGCTCATGTCATCATGCCACATTGCATTTGAGCATCGTCATGTCATCATGCATGATTTTTGTCTAAACTATTTTTGAAACGCCTAGTTTTGTTTTCTAAATGTTCCCGTCTTTATTCAAATTAAAACCCGGACCTCCGGAATATTTTGTTTTGTCTAAATACGTTTTGCAAAAGCCTTGTTTTTAATAAATAAAATTATTTGTTTATTTTTTAAGGAGGCAGCCCGCCAGGCCCGAAAGCCCAGCCGGCCACCTCCAAATAAAAATCCTATCCTAGCCCAAAACCCTAATCCACCTACCCCTCCTTTTTTCCCTCCCTAGCCGCCAACTCCCATCCTCCCGCCAAAATCCCAGCGCCACCAACCCCTGCCTCCACCTGGTCGCCCCCTCCACCTCACCCCACCCTATCACATCGCGCCACCTCACCCTAGCCCAATCTCCACCCACTCACCCGCTGCCACCTCGCCCCCCACGCCCTGGCCCGCGTCCCCACCCTCCTGGCCCCGCCAGCCACGCACCCTCTCTCGCCCAACGACACCCCTGGCCGCCTTGGTTTCATCGCCACGCCAACCCGCGGTTGCCACCCACCTCTTATCATTCCTGTCGCCTCCTACGCTGCCCCACACGCCATCACTACGCGCTTCGCCCACCAGAGGGCCGCCGCTGCTCGCTTCCCAAGCTCGCCGAGCCTCGTTAGAGACGCCCATAAGCGCTGACGCCGCTTCTCGCCGCCACTCGGCCTCACCTCGCCCCGCCACGCCTCCAGCCGCCTGCCGCTTTCCCCGCCGCTTTTCCCACTACAGAGCACCGCCGTTGGCCTCGGCACCACTCCGCTGCCTTCCTCGCGTGAGCCTCCTTCAAGGCCTCCTGTCCCGGGCATCGCCGACGTCCCTGCCGCCGGAGTTCCACGCCGCCATCACCGCCGAGTCCCTGCGGTCGTCCCCTTCGACCGCCCGCCGCCGCCGGATGCCGCTGGGCCTCTTCCTCACAGACGCAGGTCGCCGCCGCGTCCCGGTCGACCTCGCCTCCTCCCTCTCCGGCTGTTGTACGCCGTCGTCTTCCGTCTGTGCCGCCTTGTGTCCCCTGCCCAACCGCGACCCCGACCACCCTTCCTCGCTCGGAGCCGATGTCTCCACCTCCCAGGTCGTCGCCGCCCCGCGGGACCCCGCCCGCAAGCGCCGTCTCCTGTGCATCCGTCTCGCCGCCTCAGCCTCTGCCGACGGCCCCATCGTCGCGTTTCGCCGCCATCGTGCTTCATCTCGCCGCGAACGGCGTGAGAAGACCCGTCCCTGCAGCTCCACGTTTTGTTTTGTTTTGTTGTTGTTGTTGTTCACCGTGACAAGTTTGTCCAAAGTTGTAGCACCTGAGTGGCTGGCGTCCCACGCTCGATCCGTGTCATCCGAAACCAATGATCCGAAGACCGATCCCGCCGACACCAAGAGCTGCCATGACCCCCACCGGCAAGTCAAGATCGACCGCCGACAAGACCGACGCCAAACTCCAAGACCTTCTACACGGATCCGAACATTGAACCCCCGGTACGACAAGACCGTCGACATGACCTGAAGACCGCGGACCCGACAAGATCTACACTTCGACAAGATCGTCCCAACCCGCCAAGTTCGCCTACCCGGACACTGTGCCACAAGATCTGCTTCGCAGGCACCGAGCGTCAAGATCGCCTTCACGGAGAACCGCAAGACCTCCTTCCCGGATCCGAAGGCGAAACCTTCAAGATCCGAAGACCGCACCCTGGCGCGCCAAGTTCTTCGACCTCCGAAGACCGATCCCGTCGAACCCTGAACCCTAAGTCCGAACCCCGAACCCCCGGAACCCAAGATCTTCTGAACCCAGATGTGTGACCCTAAACCCCTATTTTTATAATATGACATTATCAACTGTCGCATATTAAATTGTTCATGCATGCATACCTGTCTGTGGTTTGGGGGCATTATGCCGATTCACCTCATAATTAAATATGGAGCACATATACGGGTTATTCCTGTCTATTAACGCCTCCATTTAAATTGCGTAGCGAACCGATGCCATGATTTGCCTCTTAAGACAACATTTAAATTGCGGGGTTTCTAAATAACTTGAACCTATTAATTAATTGCCGGGACCCCAATTCCGCTTAATATTGCCTAATTGCACCGCATCTGCATCATATCATAATCATGCCGGATCTTCTGCCGTAGTATTAAATATTGCATCCGGTGTTTCTTCTAGTGTTTGCTTCTTCGTGGACTAGGCCGATGAGTTGATGCGAGTGTCGACAAGTTCTCCGGATATGAACCTTCGACAGTGTTTCCCAGGCGAGCATCTCTCCCCCTTCTACCTATTTTGCATTTATAGTCTTTATTTCCTCCTGTTGATCTATTGCTATCCGTGTCGCGATGCTTTAGTTTCCGTGTACCAGTTATATCCCGTGCAGAGTCTATATTGCCTTGGACACCTCTTATTACCTGTGTTGGGTAGATAGCTGGCCTTGCGAGTCGTAGTTGCTTGTTCAGGTGTGTTCTCGTGTTGTCAAGTACCACAGTTGTTGGAATGCTGGCAGATGTTTAGTGGAGGAGATGATCATGACTTTAAATACAACTATTAAAATGCTAGATATAACTAATGCAGAGGCATCGGTGGGCAATAGATGTTATTTGATTCTTCCATGCTCACTTGTGTCCCGTAGGACCCCGAGTACTTGATACCCGTTCCTTGATTTTTCGCACTATGCACATCCAGGAGGCCTTATGGACCCCCCTGAGCCAGAGCTTGATTCATTTCTATTTCTTGGGGCCACAAAGTAGTTTGGGGCTTTATTACTATCCTGTACCTATGCCATGCTTTACTGCTTTATTTAAGATTGTGCGTGGAACACCTGTACTGTTTAGGATCGTGACACGTTTTCGCTGTATCGACAAGCCCAGTCACACTTTCGGGTTCCCAGTCGTTTACAACCGTCCACACAAACCCTGGGTCCGTTCCAGAGCCGACCGACTTTGTTGCGGGTAGCTTAGTGGGGTGGCCCCCTAAATATTATATGAATCATGTGATCGTTTTGTCGTTAATGCCTCGTTGGGTTTTGAGTTGGTTTTTCCGAGGTTGATCGAGTGTGTGTTGCTATTTGTGTACCCCTGCAGGGTAAAACTTTCTGAAAGCCGTGTCCGCGGTTATGGACGACTTGGAGCACAGTATCTCGATCATAGACAAGCATAACTAAAGTAGTGCTATAAATTTGACTTAATATATCTGACTAGTAATCAACTTCACTATAACGAAATGGATATTAAAAATGCCAACCACTGGTGGACCTGGGTTGTTTTGTTATATCTGCCTAGTAAGTATTGCAACTCCAATGGAATGTGATAAAAGTGCCAACAAATGCTGGGTTTTGGGATTCCTCAGGACAATTATATCTGACTAGTAAATGTTCCAACTACAACGGAAGGATAACTAAAATTGCCCACTACTTATGTTATCATACCTACATCTGATTAGTAAGTGCCACAACTATAACGGAATGAGTAAAATTGCCAACCGTGTGAGTTCCTTGGTCCGATTTCCTCGTTTGGTCTCGAGGGGGAAATACCAGGATGGGTTTGTTTGGTGTTAGCTTCAGGTTGGATCCGAATAGGTCTTTCTTACCCCTCTCTAATAACCGCCAGTTGTCTCGAGTGTCTATAGGTTGTTTAGTGCCGCTGCGCTGCGGCTCCAGCCCACCATACCTGTGTAGGCGAGGACCGCTGAATTCTAGCCTCGCCATGTACTGGCCTCAGTACCGACACTCCTCTTTTTCCTTTGCCCTTTGTCGGCATCCCTTTTGTTTTAGCAAGTTTGAGATCGTCGTCGTTAGCAGGGTTACCCTTTCGGCTTGGCCCGGGCAGGGTTATGGATGCCATTGGTTATTCTTCAGGGCTCTTAGCCCAATTTGCATCTTGTCCGTACTCGGGCGCTGTATCGTTTTCAAGGTGATTTGGATCTTTGTATTGTATATCTGTATTCTTGACTCTTGGAGTCGTGTTATATATATATCTGTTCTGTGGGTCCCATCGAGGATTGTTGTGTAATGGTATTACTTCGTTTTCCACCCGCACGAAAGTGCCTGGTGGGCGTCCTTGAATCGTTTCTATGCGGGTTTGGCGGAAAGGGCTAAAACTTGCATAGGGCCGATTTGAGGGTGTTACACATTTGCACCAAGAGGACGAGGGACGAGTTGCCAAGTTTTATTATCTATAAGACCTTGAAATTCATCTCGCATAGCAGAAGTCCAGTGGGGATCAAGAAGAGCTGATTTATAAGATTTGGGAATGGGAGATATAGATGGAGTAACATTAAGATTTAATTTTTGAGTAGGCAATTTAAATCCCGATTTTGCACATGTGCGCATGACGTGTTCATTAGTGGGTTTAGTGATAGGAACAACACGTGCGGGATGTTGAAGAGGGGACGGGATTTGTCAGCGGGCATTGTAGAAGCAGGGTCAGCAGGAAAGTCTGCCGCGACAATGTTTTCAGCTAAATCGTCTGCTGCGGCAGAGCCCGATGCCGTGGTGTTATCGCATGCTGTCGCGGCAAGATTTGCAGTTGTTTCGGCTGCCGTGGCAGGGGTCGGGGAGGAGTGTGGCGGTGTTGGATTTGGTGTGATGTAGAGAGGATTGAAGGTGGGTCGGCGAGGTGAGGAAGTCGTGGTAGAAGTGTCGGTCTCGGATGGCGTGTGACGTTGTGAAAAAGGAAAAACATTTTCAACAAAAGTGACGTGTCGAGAGATGTGAATACGGCCAGAGAGGAGATCAAGGCAACGAAAACCTTTATATTCATCGGAGTAACCAAGAAACACACAGGAGATAGATCGGGGGGCTAGTTTATTTGGTGATTGGGCATACATGTTAGGGAAGCAAAGGAAACCAAAAACATGAAGCTCAGAGTAGTCAGGATGACATCTAAAAAGAGAAAAATAAGGAGTGTTATGGAGATTGGATTTAGTTGGTCGAATATTGAGAAGATAAGTTGCAGTGCGTAGGGCCTCAGCCCAATATCTAGGAGGAATAGATGAGTGAACTAAAAGTGTATGAATGATATCATTAATTGTTCGGAGAGCTCGTTCGGCCTTGCCGTTTTGGGGAGAGGTATAGGGACAGGAAAAACGAAGGAGGATGCCATGACTAAGAAAGAAATTTCAATTTCGAGTATTGTCAAATTCTTTACCATTATCGCATTGAATAAATTTTATAGGCAAAAAGAAGTGAGTTGCTACATATCGTTGAAAATTGACAAATATTGTGTGGACATCAGATTTGTTGCGCATAGGAAAAGTCCAAATAAAGTGTGTGAAATCATCAAGAATAACAAGATAGTATTTGAAACCAGAAAAACTTTCGTGTGGAGAGGTTCATAAATCACAATGTAGTAATTCAAAGGGAAAAGTGCTAGAAGATTGGGAGGTACTAAAGGGAAGACGAACATGTTTGCCTAATTTACATGACTCGTAAACTGAAGTATTATGATAATCTTTATTACATAAAATTGAAAAATCACTAAGAAGATTGGATAGAGTGGCAGTTTGAGGATGTCCGAGTCGTTGATGCCATAAATCCACCGAAGCAGCCATGGAGGAGGGCTGAGCGGTGGTGGGTGCGCCGTTGACATATTATAGGTCTCCAGAACTATTGAAGTGTACGATCTCCGCCTTGGTCATGTAATCCTTCACAGATAAGCCAAAACGATCAAATTCGACGGAGACAGGATTATCACGTGTAAATTGGCAAACGGAAATTAAGTTTTTAAGTAGGGCAGGGCAACAAGAACATCGTGAAGAAGAAGTGGTTTGGTGGTGGATGGAAAATGGGTTTGACCAACACAATGAATAGGGATTAAAGAACCATCTCCAAGAGTAATAGAGGAAAAAGGTGAAGAAGTGCACGATGACAGCATATTACGCAAATTAGACATATGACTAGATGCACTAGAATCAAAAATCCAATCCATACCTGAGTTTCCTTGAGCAGCAAAGTTGTTCATGGCCTGGAGGAACGTGGCTTGGTCCTAGCTAGGGGTTGTCACAGGAAACGAGGTTGGTGCAGTCGGCGGCGCTGAAGCGAGCGGTGGCGGCGGAAGCTGGTACATCGGATAGTTGCCGCCTGTTGAGGTGTTGTAGTTCATTGGTGACGGTGCGCTGTAGGGATAGTAGGATGGAGCAGCGACGTAGGCCTGCGATGGAGGGCGCAGACCAAGTAGTCCGGGGGAGCCGGTGTGCGGGCGTATGCCCGGCATCCAGGAGCCGGTGTAAGCGGGTGGAGCGCCGACTGGAGACGGAGCCGCCCAGGGCATGGGCCAGGCCTGCACAAGGCCGGTCCACGGGTCATGGGGTGGGCGGTAGTTCAGCGATGCTGGAGGTGCTGGAGCCGGTGGAGGAGCCGGAGCTGGTGGCGCGCCTGAAGGAGCCGATCGTGCCGAGGGTCGTGGAGGACGGTAGATCGGCCGTGTGCCACGGTATTTGGGGCTGGGGCGCTATCCTGAAGGTGGTTGCACCGGTGCAGGAGGAGGCGGCGGTGGTGGTGCTAGAGCCGAAGGGCGTTGGATGGCCGCAAAGACTTGGGGACGAGCCTCCTTGGTGGTGATGGCGCGATCGGCCAATTGAAGCATGGAGTGGACCTCAGAGAAGGAGGGTCGCGGACGCATCATGGGGATGAAGGAGGCTTGCTTATCAAAACGTTTACCGAGTCCGACGAGAAGAACATTGGTGAGTTGGCGGTCGTCGATGGGGTCGCCGAGTTCGTGGAGCTCGTCGGCGAGGGACTTGAGCCGCTGACAATAAACCCCCACGGGGGAGTCACCTTGGACGGTGTTGCGGAGCTCGGTGTGCAGGGTGTTGACGCGGGCGTCGACGTTGTCTTGAAACAGTTGACGGAGGGTCGCCCAAAGCGTGGCGGCGTTGGAGGCGTCGCGGAAGACGAGATTGAAGATCTCGGTGGACACCCGTTGGTAGATCCATTGGATGATGGCGAGGTCATCCTTTACCCAGCGAGGATCCGAAGGCTGGGGAACGGAGTTGGCATCGACGTGGCCGAGGAGATTGCAGCAGCCTAGATGAACTTCGAAGAGGTGGCGCCAATGGTAGTAGTTGTGTTTGGGAAGATCTAAAGTAACAGGGATAAAAGGACTAACATCTTGAATTATATCGGCATATTGGATGGTGGGTGGGGTAGGATTTGCTAGGTTTTGGGTGGGGATAGAGCAGGAGGATTGCGCCATAGCGGCGGCGAGTTTGGAGGCGACGAGCTTTGCACGCCGGGCGGCGGCGGTGGTGGCCGGGTGGGCGGCGATATGCCCTAGATCGGTTTAGTCTGATACCATATAAAATAATATTTGTATCTTAATTGATTGCATAGTTTGGAGATTACAAAAGATATATATGAGGGGCCGGCGGCTAACCCTAACTTGAATTACAAGCAAACTCTAAAACAAGTCGTAACGGACTCTTATTCTAACAAAAACTAGTCCTTCTTAAAGACAACTATAAAAGGCTCATCGCTCACTGTGAGCCATGCCTTATCCTTATAGACATGCAGTCCTAGATTTTTGCATGACCCCTTGTTAACACATGCCATTATCTTATATTATATCCCATCATGTTTGCATCATGCTTCTCAATCCGGAAAACCCCATACGACCTTACGCCATCTTCATTGCCAGCTGCAGCATGTAGAAGCCGCCCTGACAAAGATTGCGGTATCTCCGGTGTCTGTTCAGTAAGGTGCCAATCTAGCCTGTCCGAGCAAAAGCTAGCAAAGTCATGGAACTCGATCCATACATCGCTCGACAAGAAGATTGGCTCACTCGCGGAAGGGTTCCCTGGTAGTGGCGTGAAGCGCAGGGTGGTTCCAAGGAGAGTTTCGTTGCGTTCCTGGAACACAAAGTGCAGGCAACGTAGTCCAGTAGGCATGGCTCTGAGCCCTCCACCGCTTGCATGTTTAGCTGGGAGGATATAGTAATTTTGCTTGCTATTTAGTATGCTGCCTTCTGTGTCGTAGACTGGTTGAGTGACATTGTTGGCAGTGCAAGGAAGGGAGATGGTGAGGAACTCCGAGGAGAAGAAAGATGACGATGGTTTCGTGGTTGTCGGTGTAGCTTCTGATAGCAAAATGTCTTTCAACCGATGTTGCTTCTTCAACGTCTAAGTTACTTGAGTTTATATTGACGATGCATATGGAGCCATCATTTATTATGTCCCATTGATTTGTATGAATCCCTTACTTTAGCCCATTAAAGTCGTACCTTTATTTTGATGTGCCATTTTTAGAGATAATATTTAAAAGGAGTAATTTTGAACCAATTATATATAACTAAATATAAAGATTACCTATAACATGAAGCAGCAACATAATTAGTTCTAAGCTACCACTTTTTTGATCCACTTAGGTCTATAAAGAAAGCATAGCCAGCATATTGAAAATCTAGAACCTCAAGCCAGCCGTGTTTGTCTCAAGCAATGTCGTAAAAAGATTGGTAGAGATAGATGTAAGTGAGATACATGTAATACTTCCTCTGTATCATATTACTCCAGACTTTAGGCCCGGTCAAGGTCAAACTTTGTTATGTTTGACCAATAATTTGTATAGAAAAATAATTTTTTAATGCGAAATCTATACTACTAGAAACAAAATGAATATAATTTCATATTATATCTATTTGGTATTGTAAAGTTTGATATTTTATCACATATACTTGCTCAAACATTGTAAAGGTTGACTTTGACCGAGTCTAACGATGCGGAGTAATATGAAACAGATGGAGTACATCTAACATGAGAAAATATGGGTCCCTTAACATTTCTAAGCCGTTAACTAATTGTAACATATTCTAGCCTTTTTCTAATATATATATATATATTTTAGTGTGTAGGTTCAGTCATTTTCACTACAAAAAACTGGGTCTTTGCCATGTGACTAATACTACACGGCAAACTACAAAATATGCATGACAAAGTCTTTGTCATGTGAAAGGGCACAGCAAATCGCGCGTGGCAAACAATCACACGACAAAGAATCTTTATTGTGTGTTTTCGCAATTCCGCACGGCAAATTCTTTTTTGTGTGCCTCAGTATGTTACACAACAAAGTAAAGTAACTTCACGCCAGAACCTAGTGCAGTAGGTTCTAGGGATGACAGATCTTCTGGAGGTCTCTAGCTGCATCGGGTGGCACGACTCAGCGGCATGGCACAGAGAGGTCTCGGTGGCGATCACACATGCTTGTTGATGGACGTGCGTGATGAGTGCATATTTGCATCATGTTTTACATTATTATTTTGCATTGTAGATGTAGGATTTTAGTATTTTACGGCGCTCGCACGCACTTTTATGTCTATTTTCACCAAGATCAGGACAAATGATGGATCTAATGGATACAATTATTCAAGCAGTTGTATTGTGGAGAAAAGGAGTCAAAAACAACGTAAATCGCTTATTTGGGAAATATCAATAATATCAGAAGAAAATCAGAAGCGAACAAAGGAGGCAGAGAGCGTAACGACCAACTATACGGCGGGAGAATTTCTTCCGCCCGTATAGCTCCGACCGTATAGTTGGCGCCGCCTCCGCCTCGTCAAATAGTTTCACCCCGTGCAATTAGTTCGGAGGAACGACATACAGAACACCCAGAAATCGCGAAAACCTCACCTCCGAAAGACATCTGGAGGGGAAACTCATCCGCCAGGGATCCATCTTCACCCTGCGCAGATCTGGGAGGCTAAGGCATCGATCTTCATCAACACCCGCTGCATCACCACCATTCTCATCCATCCCATCTACATCTTGCGTAAATCTTGTTGTGATTCCTATACTCGTTGTGGATTTATACAAGTACTACTCACCCATGATCGTTTCCATTACCATTGCCATGATGTTGATTTCCTCCATGTCTGAGTAGATCTTTAGTTCTTGGGGAGATGGAGAAACTCTAGCATATGACTGAGATGGGATAGAGATTATTATGTTATATATCATTATGCGTATGTGTTAATTGTCTTCATCTTGATATTATGGAGAAGTGCACTTTTTTAATATTTGCCTCTTATAAGGACTCAATGGAGGGGGATTACTTGTTAGTAGACGGGGGGATGATATCACTTACTGTGACTATAAAGCTGTTGTTATTCCTTACGTATTAACTTGGGGAATCAAGGAGAACTCATCAAGCCATGTCCATGCCATGGGAGAAATCCCTTAATAGCGCGAAAAGTTATAATAAAAGACCTTATGGAGGCACGAAAAGTGGAGGATGAAGTGGTTATGTTAGACCGTGAAACTTCGGAATTCATCCAAGGTAAGGTTCAAGGTAACGAAACTTCAAAACCCATGACCCCTATATATTATGGAGAAACTTTCTTATATGGAATTTGTGAACCAATTTCCACCATAAATATTATGCCGTCATCACTTTATCAAGAACTTCACTACAACTTAAATAATCCAGATGTTGAACCGGTAGACACTATTATTAAATTGTCTAATAGAACTAATATAAAACCGGAAGGGGTAATCAGAAATATCTATGTCTTTATTGGCTCACTCATGTACCCCCTTGATTTTCATATTGTTGATATGCCTCGAGATTCTTTTTGCCCTATTCTTTTAGGCAGGCCTTTTATTTCCATCACCAAAGCTCGAGTGGATAATCAGAAGGAAACCATTTCACTGAAGTTTGGAGAAGAAGGATGACATTCCACTTTGCCAAACTAAAAAGGAGTCCATATGAAGTGGAGGATATCAATGAAGAAAAGACGATTGCCGAGCTAACGGCAATTCATTCCAGTACTCCACAAGATGAACTAGAAAGGAGTTTAATTAATTGGGAAGAAGCACCAGATGATGAGAAGAAAGAATACATGGATGATTACCTTGATTCAATTCTGTAAGCTCAAAATCCACATGACTATGAAGAACTGGTAAGAACAGGAGATGAAGAACCTCCACCAATAGAATTGAAAAAACTCCCAGACAATATGGGGTATGAATTTTTGGATAATGAAAATAAATGTCCTGTTATTATTAGCAAGAATCTATCAGAAAATGAAACGAATAAACTCATTTCAGTTTTGGTTAAGCATCGTGAAGCCTTTGGATATATATTGAGTGATATTAAAGGAATAGATCCATCTATTGTAACACATAAGATTACCATGCTTTATGATGCTGAACCTGTAATAGATACACAAAGAAGGCTTAATCCTAAGATGAAACAAGTAGTAAGAAAAGAAGTTATACGCTTACTTGATGCTGGTATAATATATCCTATTTCTGACAGTAAGTGGGTTATCCCGGCTCATTGCATACCAAGACAAGGTGGTCTTGATGCTGATATGAATGAGGATGGTGAGCCAGTTCCCGTGAGACCAATTATAGGATATCGTATGTGCATTGATTTTAGGAAACTAAATCGTGAGACACCAAAGAATCATAAGCCTATACCGTTCATGGATAAGATTCTAGAAAGGCTTAGTAATAATTCTTATTTTTGTTTTATTGATGGTTATTCTGGATATTCTCAAATTGCCATACAGCTGGAGGATCAAGAGAAAACAACTTTTACTTGTCCTTCTGGCACATATGCTTATAGATTAATTCCATTTGGCTTGTGTAATGCAGCAGCAACTTTATAGGAATGTGTTCTAATTTTTTTTATGATTTTGTTGAGAACACTATGGAAGTCCTAACAAAGGATTTTGTTTGTGGAACAACTTTTGATAATCGCCTCTATAATCGACGAGTTTTGCAAAGATGCAGTAAATCAAACTTGGTTTTGAATTGGGGGCAATGCCATTTCATGGAAAGAGAAGGTAAAGTTTTCGGGCACAAGGTTTCGGAGAAGGGAATAGAAATAGATAAAAGTAATATAAATGCTATAGAAAATCTCCCAATACCTCAGGACATTAAAAGCTTAAAAATGTTTCTGGGACATGCAGAATTTTAGAAGCGGTTTATAAAAGATTTTGCTAAATTAGCTATTCCCCTTACCAATCTTCTTGATAAAGAAACTCCATTCTATTTAGACCATGACTGCATTGCAGATTTTGAGAACCTTATAGATAAACTAGTTTCAGCACCTATCATGCAACCTCCAAAGTGGGATGAACCTTTCAAAATTATGTGTGATGCTAGTGATTATGCTTTGGAAGTTGTGTTGGGACAACAAGATGGAAAGAATTTAAATGTTATTTATTATGCTAGTAGACCTCTTAATAAGATTTGCAAATAGTAGATAGGAGGGGTAAGGATAATCCGGTAGCAAATCATCTCTCTAGGATGGAGGGAATAAGTAATGACCCCGAAACTATTAATGAATCATTTCTGGGAGAATATTTAGCAAAGGTAGAGATTGCTGATCCATGGTATGCAGATTATGCTAACTATCTAGCAACGAAATTTTTACCTCCTGGTATGTCAAGAAATCAAAAAATGAATTTTTTTAATGATCTTAAATATTACTTTTGGGATGATCCGTATCTATATCATCATGGACTTGACGGAATGATTCGGAAGTGTGTTCCTACTCACGAAATGAATGCGATATTGAAGGCTTGTCATGACAGTCCATATGGAGGGTATCATGCAGGTAAGAGAACTGCTGCAACGGTACTTCAATCCAGATTCTATTGGCTCACCTTGCTCAAGGATGTACACAGGTATGTGGAATACTGAGATGCTTGCCAAAGAAGAGGTAATATAGGTAGGAGACATGAAATGGTGATGAATTATAGTCTAATAATTGAACCCTTTGATGTATGGGGAATGGATTACATGGGGCCATTTACAGAGTCAAACGGTTATACTCATATTCTTGTTGCTATTGACTATGCTACTAAGTGGGTTGAAGCTATCCCAAAAAATCATGCAGATGCAGCTACCTAAGTGAAGATGATCAAGGATGTCATATTCCCCAGGTTTGGACTTACTAGATTTTTAATTACTGACGGTGGTTCTCATTTTATGAAAGGGACTTTCAGGAAAATCCTCAGTAAGTATGGAGTAACTCACCGTGTTGCTTCGCCATATCATCCCAAAACAAGTGGTCAAGTGGAACTCTCAAATAGAGAACTAAAGACCATACTCGAGAACACGGTGGACAAATCAAGGAAAGATTGGTCATACAAGTTAAACGACACTCTACAGGCATACCGTACTGCGTTTAAAAATCCAATGGGTATGACACCTTATAAGATGGTGATGGTAAGGCATGTCATTTACCATTAGAACTAGAACACCAAGCTTTTTGGGCAATCAAGAATCTAAATTATGATCTCAAAGCAGCAGGGGAAAAGCGTTTATTAGATATGCATGCTTTAGATGAGTTTAGAAGTGAATCCTATGAGAATGCTAGGTTGTTTAAGGAAAAGATTAAAAGATGGCATGATAGAAAAATAGAGAATAAAAATTTTAAAAGCAGAGACAAAGTGTTGCTCTATAATTCTCATCTTAAGTTGTTTTCAGGAAAACTCAGATCAAAGTGGGAAGGACCATATGTAGTTGAAGAAGCCTATCCGTCGGGAGCAGTAAAGCTCCAAGGAAAAACACCCTCTCTTGCATGGGTGGTAAATGGACAACGCTTAAACCATTATCGTCTGAAAGAAGATATAAGTGCAATCACTATAGAAGTGAGCACCCCCGAAGAAGTGATAAAGTGAAAATATATGAAGAACAACAATTACAAGAAGAATGAACTCAAGACGGAATGAGTGTTACTACGGTCAAGCTATTGACCATAAAAGAGCACTTCATGGGAGGCAATCCATGTGAAATAAAAGTTGAGTAAGTTTATAAAATTCTCACTTAAAGTTTAGTTTAAATATTGTTTTAATGAAAAATTATGCATGCTCTAGCAAAGAAGAAGGAAAATGGATGATGCAAAAATTGGTCGAAAGTCTAAGCTGATATTTCTCTGTCAAAAGTCGATATGTTGTTAAGTTTCAAATTAATAAAGAATACTTGGAGAAGCAAAAAAAATTGGTGGACACAAAAGGTTTAGCAACCAACTATACGACAGGAATAAAAATTCCAGCCATATAGTTGTTGCGGCGACAATACTTCCGTCCGCGAAAGATACTGAGAGTTTAACGACCAACTATACGGCCGAAATTAAAAATTCTGCCCGTATAATCGCGGTCGTATAGTTATTGACCCTTCTCCAAAAAAATTGCCGAGGAAACAAAGAGTTTAACGACCAACTATACGGCCGGAATTAAAAATTCCGCCCGTATAGTTGTGGTCGTATAGTTGTCTACGCCTTTGCCAAAATAATTTCTGGATTACTAAGAGTTTAACGACCAACTATACGGCCGGAATTAAAAATTCCGCCTGTATAGTTCCGACGTATAGTTAGGTTCCGCCCTAGATCTAATCTATAGTCGGTTTCCAACTATATGGCGAGAGTATAGTTGCTCGTTACGCAAGGCAGTAAGGGTTTTTGACCCCTCCTTTTAAAGTTGATCACATCTAACCTTTTTCATTAAGTGTTCACAGAGCTACAACCTCCAGCCTCGAAAAATCCTCGCCATCCCTATACAAGCCCTCTAATAACATCCGTGCAGCGAAGCCATGTGATACGTCCATTTTGCATCACTATTCTATATCATAATTTACTATTATTTATTGATATATTTCATGTTAAGAGATGATACTTATGTTATTTCATCTGTTTTTGCATGGTTAATGACTTTTGGAGCATGGACCGCTGCAGTCAGGATTCTGATAGAAAAGGTGTTGTTTGGAGGCAAAATTCGCGAAGATCAGAAAATCTGGGAAAATATATGGAAAATTCTATTTTTCAGAAGACGAAGACTGCCAGAAGGAGGAGTGGAGATGGGCCACAGGGGGCCTACACCACCAAGGCGTGGCCACCCTAGGTCAGGCCACTGTGGTGGTGTGGCCGCCCTGGTCCACCCCTAACTCTCCCCTCTAGCGTATATTATCCTCCCAAAACCCTAAGACTCGGGGAGCGACCACAGAAATATTCCGCCACCTCTGCGGGGCGGAAAACACCAAGAGATAAAGATCTCTCCGGTAGATAGAATTCTGCAGGGGGGATTCTGTCCCACAGAGGGAGATCGTCACCATCAACACCACCATCAAGCTGGACTTCATCGGGATCATCATCATTATCACCATCATCATCTCCACCAGCACCATCATCACCACCTTCATACCGCTGTAAAAATTGGGTTGAATCTTGCATAGTTCTTAGGGGAAACTTTCTCGGTGCTCATTACTCTTTGTAGTTGATGCTATTGAGTGAACCATTGAATTATTGTTTATGTTCAGATTGTTACATATTATTATTTCATCTCTGATCATGATCCATATGATGTCTTGTGAGTAGTTCGTTTTGTTCTTGAGGACATGGGAGAAGTCATGTTGTTAGTAGTGGAATTGTGTTGAGAAAGATTCAATAGTTTGATATTTAAGTTGTGGTGTACTTCTTCTAGTGGTGTCATGTGAACGTCGACTATATGACACTTCACCTATATGGGCCTAGCGTAATGCATTGTGTATTTGGCTACTAATCGTAGGGGTTGCCAGAGTGACAGCAAACCTGAACCCCCGTTAGGAAACCTTTGCACAAGGGACGTCAGGGTCTTAGAGTTTAAAGTTGTGGTTAGGTTTCTACCTTAATTACTTTTTTGTACTTGTGGATGCTTGCAAGGGGTATAATCACAAGTATGTATTAGTTCTAGGAAGGTCGGTACACTAGCACAGGTTCACCCACAAAACACTTAGCAAACTAACTAAGATTAATCAACTATATGAAGCGAAAGCACTTGACGATATTCCCATGTGTCCTCGAGAACGTTTGGTCATCTTAAGTAATAGAAGCGGCTTGTCCTTTGCTAAAGAAAGGATTGGGCCACTTGCTGCATTTATTCTTACTGTCTTTTATTTACTCGTACTTTATTTACCTGCATTATCAAAAACCCCTAAAAATCCGTTTACTAAGTATTTACAGAGAATTCCTGCTCCAAGCCACTAGCCAGCACCTTCTGTTCCTCGTTGGGTTCGAAACTCTTACTTATCGAAAATACTGCGATACACCCCCTATACTTGTGGGTCATCAAGACTATTTTCTGGCGTCGTTGCCGGGGAATGAAGCGCTATTGGAGAGTGGAACTGGTAAAGGAAACTTCTACTGTGAGTATTGTTTACTCTTGTTAGTTGCTTTATTTCAATATGGATAATTCGTTGAGTTTCTTATTTCGTAATGCTACTACCACTGCTAAGGTAGTAGATGAACCACCACCTACTGAGAATGATACTTTTAAAATACCTACAAGAATTATTGATCATGTTATGGATAACTATTATGTTGGGGATGGAACTGTCCATCCTGATGATCATTTGCTCTTTATACACGAATTATGCGGGTTGTTCAAGTGTGCAGGTATTACAACAAATCAAGTCAAGAAGAAGTTATTCTCATTATCACTAAAAGGAAGAGCTGAGGACTGATATAAGCTGCTAAAGAATGGTCAAGCTCTTGAATGGGAGGAAATAGTATCTCTCTTTTATTCAAAGTTTTATCCTCCTAGTGAGATTCATAAAGATCGGAATCAAATATACAATTTTTGGCCTCTTGATGGAGAGAGTACAGCTCAAGCTTGGGGGAGATTGAAGTTACTAATGCTCAAATGTCCCATTCATGAGCTCCCCAACAATATTATTATCAATAACTTTTATGCAAGGCTTTCTCTTCATGATAAGGATTTATTGGATGCTTCTTTGTGCTGGATCATTTACACGCATGGAAGAAGAAGCTAAATGGGATCTTCTGGACCGTATTCAAGACAATGCCGAAGCATGGGAGAATGACAAAGGAAGAAAGTCAGGTATAAATTATGATTATGAATGCATTGAATCTTTTATGGGAACTAATGACTTTAAAATATTAAAAATGCTTATGGTTTAGACTCTCAAGCTATTGCAACTTATTTTAAGGCTTTTGCTTCCTATATTGAAGTTCCTAAAAAGAAGTGGAATAAGTATCATGAACCATATAAAGATGTTGCTAAGTATGTTCCTACAAGAAATACTGAAGTTTATACTGCTAATCATGCTTTACCTGAACCTTACATTGAGAAAATGTCTTTCCCAGTTAAGATAAAGGAACATTCTATGATAGCTAGTATGGTTAATGAAAGTACAAATGAAGCTGTTGAACCTGATAAACAAATGGATGATGAACCTATAATAGCAAATGTGAAAGATTTTGTCACTAAATATGAAGAAGATGGACACACTATCCTCTGTAAGGATATCCCTAATATTGTTTCACAAAGTAGTGTTATGAGAGCTAGTGTCCATGTGTCTTCTGTTAGGATAAGTGATCATTGCTACAACGGTTCTTGTGATAGTTACATTATTAAGTTTATGCATGATACTGAAAGTTATTATGAAAGAGGGAAGACTGTTCTTATGCATCTCAATAATATCAAGTTTCCTCGTTTTATGCTGAAAGTTTTTATGTTGCACTTGTTTTGCCTTCCTATGCTTGTAGCCTCTGGTTTTAACTACTTGTTTGTTTACAAAATTCCCTTGCATAGGAAGTGGGTTAGACTTAAACATGTGTATTTTTGCTTCTTAGTGCTCTCTTTCACTTCAATTCATATCTTATGTGAGCTTCTTTGAAATTATCATGCGCATCTTAATGGCTATAAAGAAAGAGCTTTTTGGGAGACAACCCAATTTATTTTTGCTTTTAGTTTGTTTTTGTTTCTTTGAGTCTTTGAAGTTATTACTTCGGTAATGACCTCTCCTTATCCTTTTTGTTTGGTTTTTATGTCAAGATCAACCTCTAATGAGAGAGAAGTAAGATTTGGGGAAGTTGCTGTCCCAAAACATATTTTTGTGCTTTACCGTAAAAATTCGTGGGAGATCTTTGTATGTCGGATTAGGCTGTAATTTTTGTGCTTCTGCCTCAGGTTGTTATTTAACTTTCGTTAGTTTTGCACTTTTTTATTTGAGCAACAGAAGATTTTCGAAAAAATTGATCTCTCCCTGCTGGTCTGTTTTGACGGATTTTGCCACTCTTGCATTTGCTTCTTTAAATCGATTTCCTTTTTGAATTCTTTTGGGTTTTCGGAAGGAGTTGCTACAGTAGCTTATGATTTGATGGATTTTAGTTGAAATTGTACTTAAAAGGTTTATTACCTCGCTTACACTAATGTTGCTAATGTGAATTGTGTGAAGTTTTGTGTGAAAGAAATTTCCAGGTTATTGGAGAAAATGGTGTAATAAGAAAGAGAAAGGTTTCATGAATCGAGCAATATGAGTATGAAGATGAAGATATTGAAGTTATTCAAGTAGTGACTCTGGAAGAATCTATCAAAGACCAAATTCAGAGACCTGCAGAGACCGTTTTCGAATAGGTAACATATCTGGTAAGAAAAATTTCACGATAATACTATCCAGTTATATTTTTGCAATTTTTATCCAACAAGGAAAACTACGAAGAGAAAGGGGGAAGGAAACAGAGCCAGGGTGGCTCACACCACCCCCTGGCGTGGCCCCCCTGGCTGTGCTAGCAGGTAGTGTGGCCACCCCGGACTCCGTCTCCGACCCGTTTTCTCCCAGTACCTTCCTTTTGCTGTAAAACTTCGTAATATATAATCCCCCGGATCCCCCGAGGTTCATATATCGTGTTCTCATCGTGTTTTCGTTTCGATCTGTTTTGTTCAGATGTCGTTCAAGGGTTCATCTTCAAAGGATCATGAGCTGCGACGCCGTCACGAACTCCATCGCAATCTCGAACAGGAGATTCATGTGGGACGGGTGAAACAAGGAAGGATTGCAACTAGGTGCGAAGACATGTATCGGAACATCGAGAGTAAAGGACACGATAGCAGGCATGAAGGGGATGATACCTTCCCCTCTAGATCTCGGTTCCTGCCCTACAGCGGTGGAAGCTCTACGAGTAACTTATGAGTTCTGCGACAAGTACCGAGTCTTGAGGAGGAAGGTGGATATGCTTCAAGAGGAGAATAATAGGCTTCACAAGATGCTGGAAGATTTCCTCGCGCCAACCGAGAGAATACCACCATCACCGAAGGAGTAATTCTTCATCAGGTTTTGGCATCCCCCTAGTTTGTTCCAAGCTTGGGGGAGTGTCGCGGTATCACATCACTATCTTCTATCTTTTTACCTTTTTAGTAGAGTCATATCATGAATAGAGAAGTTATCATGTAGGATGGTTTGCATTATGGAAGTGTCCCCCCTCTCGTTAGATATCTATGTATCCCTTGGTGTGAGTTGCCGTTATGGAATATTAATGAGAAGTTCTATCATTTACTCTTTTGCATATCTTATATTAGTTTTCAATTCATGGTTATATGATTTATCTTGTCGTTAGTATTGGTTTCACTTTGGGATCATTGAGTTAATTTAGTTGGTTTCGGCAAACCTGGATCAGTCAGTGGCAACACTATTTTTGAGAGTTGAATGAAAAAGATAAAAGTACTCTAAAGAAATATAATCTCGTCATCTTTCTTTCTTGATTTGCTTATAAGTTTAGTATTCTCTAGTTAAGATCTTTTGTGCTTCCAAGGAAGATTGCATGTTTTGTTTTTGTCACTTGTATGTTTGTTTGTTTCCTTCAACTCTTATGCTTGCTACCCAGCCTTGCTAGCCAAAAACCTGTACTGAGAGGGAATACTTCTCGTGCATCCAATCCTTAAACCAAAACCTATGCCATTTGTGTCCACCATACCTACCTATTAGCATTATTGCTATTCCAAGTAAATTCATGTTTTTATCTACCTTCCAAATTAAACTTGTTATGTGAAAATTAATGATTAAAGCTCTCACGAACTTGATGTCAAACTTTACTTTGTTGCATTTAATAAACTTGAACCATTGTGCCCATATATGTTGCGTATATGCTTGCGCTTTGTAAGTTGTGAATTAGCAGAACCATGTTGTCATGGGGAACGCTTTCAACATTGCATAGGTACTTTGTACCTAGTTGATATCATGTTCTTTTGTCTATGGATGTCGTCGGTGTGAAATGAAAGGGGAGCTTGTAGGTCCATGGAGTTATGTATGTGTGTTAGAGAAATGCCTAGGCCGCCGGTCTAATCCATGCTGTCATGGTGGAAACCTGTAGCGTAACCATAACAAGCATCTATGAAGCATTCTTCTTATAAAAAAAGAGATAAAGATTGAGAAAAAGAGAAAAAGGAAAAAAAAGATGAGAAAAGAGGAAAGAGAGAAAAAAGCACCATATTCCCATGGTAAATAAGAAGATTGCTGAGATGCTTGTTGTCTACTTGTCTTGTCATTTTGATATGGGGATTCTTCCGTATCATTGGGCAGGGGGTACCCCGTTGGCGGTTCTCCATGATACACATGTACTTACTATGACAAGAACTTACAGGTGACTAAACTTGAGTAGCATGAGGAGAGGCCCTTGTATTCAAGGGACATGAGATTCTCAACTTACAACTTGTCAAGCATATCCTCATATTTGATCACTTTAACCTTAATGACCTAAAGATGCCTATGATAGGGGCAATGAGAGCTGAAAGCTAATAAGTACCATAATTTTTGGAAGCTCTTTATGAAACTTGAAATCCCTGCTTCCTCACAAGGGACTTTCTTTTACTTTTTAGTTGAGTCAGTAAACCTATCCCTTTCTACCTTAGTAAGTATTTTCAGTTGTTGTGTTTCATTCATTCATATGATGATTTATTCAATCATGTTTCTTATGTTCCTTGTTTTGCACATTGCTCTTATCTTGGTGTCTACTACGTTGAAAGCTATCATTGAAAATCAGTTATTTGTGAACTCTAGCAAATTGTCAACTATTCTTCGACTAAGAGCTAAGTTTGCCACTACCAATTATGATTTACTTTATGTATCTTTATTGTGTTTCCTTTACTTATTGCAAGTTAAGTTATATAATAGTGAGTTGTCTTCTATTATGATCTATGTATTGATGAATGTGATGCTTCTTGTCCGTATTCTTTTATCGACTCTTCACTCCATAAACATGAGGTCATGTTTATTGAGCTCGGTTTTCGCTTGGGGACAAGCGAAGTCTAAGCTTGGGGGGAGTTGATACGTCCATTTTGCATCACTATTCTATATCATAATTTACTGTTATTCATTGACATATTTCATATTAAGAGATGATACTTATGTTATTTCATCTGTTTTTGCATGGTTGATGACTTTTGGAGCATGGACCGCTGTAGTCAGGATTCTGATGGAAAAGGTCTTGTTTGGAGGCAAAATTCACGAAGATCAGAAAATCTAGGAAAATATATGGAAAATCCTATTTTTCCAGAAGACGAAGACTGCCAGAAGGAGAAGTGGAGATGGGCCACAGGGGGACCACACCACCCCCTGGCGCGGGCCACCCTACGCCACGCCACCAGGTGGTGTGGCCGCCCTGGTCCACCCCTGGCTCTCCCTCGGCGATATTATCCTCCCAAACCCTAAGACTGGGAGCGACCACAGAAGATTTCGGCCGCAGGCGGAAAACACCAAGAGAGAAAGATCTCTCCGGCATGTAATTCTAGGGAATTGCCCTCAAGAGGGGAGATCATTGCCATCAACACCACCATCAAGCTGGAGTTCATCGGGATCATCATCATCTCCACCAGCACCATCATCACCACCTTCATACCGCTGTAACAATTGGGTTGAATCTTGCATAGTTCTTAGGGAAAACTTTCCCGGCGTTGATTACTCTTTGTAGTTGATGCTATTGAGTGAATCGTTGAATTATTGTTTATGTTAAGATTGTTACATATCATTATTTCATCTATGATCATGATCCATATGATGTCTTGGGAGTAGTTCATTTTGTTCTTGAGGACATGGGATAAGTCATGTTGTTAGTAGTGGAGTTGTGTTGAGAAAGATTCAATAGTTTGATATTTAAGTTGTGGTGTACCTCTTCTAGTGGTGTCATGTGAACGTCGACTACATGACACTTCACCTATATAGGCCTAAGGGAAATTGTGTATTTGGCTACTAATCATAGGGGTTGCCAGAGTGACAGAAACCTGAACCCCCGTTAGGAAACCTTTGCACAAGGGACGTCAGGGTCTTAGAGTTTAAAGCTGTGGTTAGGTTTCTACCTTAATTACTTTCTTGTACTTGCGGATGCTTGCAAGGGGTATAATCACATGTATGTATTAGTCCTAGGAAGGTCGGTACATTAGCACAGGTTCACCCACACAACACTTATCAAACTAAATAATATTAATCAACTACATGAAGCGAAAGGACTTGGCGATATTCCCATGTGTCCTCGAGAACATTTGGTCACCTTAAGTAATACAACCGGCTTGTCCTTTGCTAAAGAAAGGATTGGGCCACTTGCTGCATTTATTCTTATTGTCATTTATTTACTCGTACTTTATTTACCTGCATTATCAAAAAACACTAAAAATCCGTTTGCTAAGTAACAGAGAATTCCTGCTCCAAGCCACTAGCCAACACCTTCTGATCCTCGTTGGGTTCGACACTCTTACTTATCGAAAATACTGCGATACACCCCTATACTTGTAGGTCATCACCATGCAGCCCTTCCACGCCAACCAGGTCCGGAAGAAGAAAGATGAGAAGCTCGTGAAGAGGATCGAAAGCAGAATCTAAAGGATCGCTCATCATCGGCCTCGAGATCAAGCCTCTCCCAAATTGGGAGGACCTGTACAAAGGATGGAGATGATGAGACAAGCTGAGGGGGGAAGGAACAAGGATGAGTACCTCCCTAATCCTTATCGTTACAACATAGGATCCTATTATAAACCTCCTCTTGGTCCCATCACCTCTTAAACCTAAGAAGGTGCGACAAGATGACATTCATGATAAGATTTGTGAGTTAGAAAAGGCTTCTAAGGCATGCGTTGAGACAATTGGAGAAGGGATTGACTCCTACTGGATGATGAGAAAAGACCTTGAGAAGAAGGTCGATGCAATCGATGGTAGAGTTGGTTTCTTGATTAAAAATGTCTTTGAGTTAACAGATGAGAAGAAATTCCTCAAGAGGAAAATGTTGAAGCTCCAATACGACATGACGAATGCTGAGCATTCGCTTTGAAAGCATAGTTAAAGCGGGCAATGTAAAGGAAGAAGGCGGAGCTCTATCTACCCAGGAGGAGGACTAGGTACCTACAAGGAGTTAATTGATCCCGCCTGGCTTGATTCCAAGGTTTGGGAGATGTTTAAAGACCTTGTAATCTTTCTTATAAGTTTTATATTGCAGTTTATGCATTAGTTCAAACTAGAAATCAAGTTTGCATCATTAGAATTCCCTTCAGGAATAGTCGATCGCTTTTATGAAATTCCGAGTTTATTATTATATATGGAGGAATATTGAGTTTGTGTTTGCTTTATTGATATATGAATGGCTTGAGTACGATTTTACTTGTTCTTGATGATAGCAATAGGAGTCTTCCACACCATTGGTATTAATGGAACACATAAAGATAATTTGTTCAATATGCTGTAAGTTTATGGTTTGATTCAGAAAGAAAAATTATCTATATAAATTATGTTGAAAAATAAAACCTTGAACAAAGGAAAATGAAAGTGCTATCTAAATAGAGTGAGAACAAGTCGTGGTAGAATCTCAAGTCATAAGAATGCTTCATATACAGTTGGAATTTGATAATTGAGATCGCTGAACTTTGAATTCCTACATAAAGTGGAATATATAGCTAGCTCCTTTGCACAACACTTAAAACAAAAGTGTGAGCATATATGCAAAAGAAAAGAAAAAGAAAAGAAGAAAAAGATCGAATGTGCAAAGAGCAAGTAGGCATATGCCACTGTATTATAGTATGACAAAGAGACACTTTTGAGATTTTGGATCCCAAGTGAATACGTTGATCCTAAAAACACTTGGGACTACTCGTTAACTCATTCGGTTGAACCGGATTCTTTTATATTATGTTGAGATTCTTCTTTTATGAACTATTGATAACTAAGGTGTGGAAGCTTTCCAATACTATTCAGATGGTTCGAGTAATGTACTATTCATGAACTTATTCCCCTGTATCGTACATAATAAACACGTGCTGCAATTGCCTCATTAATTTTATCGACTCAGCTTCATAAATATGAGGATCACATCCATTAAACTAAAATCTTGCTCGGGACGTGCAAGAGTCTAAGCTTGGGGAAGTTGATGAGTGCATATTTGCATCATGTTTACATTATTATTTTGCATAGTAGATGTAGGGTTTTGGTATTTTACGGCGCTCGCACGCATATTTTATGTCTGTTTTCACCAGGATCAGGACAGATGATGGATCCAATGGATACAATTATTGAAGTAGTTGTACAATGGAGAAAAGGAGTCAAAAACAACGTAAACCGCTTATTTGGGAAATATCAATAATACCAGAAGAAAACCAGAAGCGAACAAAGGAGGCAGAGAGCATAACGATAAGGCTTATGATGAGGCTTGGAATCTAATAGTAAAAATGAAAGAAGCAATTGAAAATTCTAAAGATAAGGAAAATATTACCAATAGTTTTTTAGAATATGCTTGCATTAACGATTTCCTTGCAGATGAGAGGACATATACAATGATTAAAATCCTCGTTATTGATTCTTACTCAGTAAAGAAAATTATTGAGAATTATGCAGGGCATTTGCAGGTACCTACAGAATGGGAACCTCGTAAACCTCTCGAAGAAAAGAAGCGTGCAAGAGCACTAATGGAAGAGTTCTCCTTGATACCTATATGAAGAATGTTTCAAAAAAGACAAAGAGAGGAAGAACAAATAAAGAAGAGACTAAAGAAACCAGAAAGAAATTCCAAAGCTACAAATATAAATGATGTTATAATAAAAGACCTTATGGAGGCACGAAAAGTGGAGGATGAAGTGGTTATGTTAGACCGTGAAACTTCAGAATTCATCCAAGGTAAGGTTCGAGGTAACAAAACTTCAAAACCCATGACCCCTATATATTATGGAGAAACTTTCTTATATGGAATTTGTGAACCAATTTCCACCATAAATATTATGCCGTCATCACTTTATCAAGAACTTCACTACAACTTAAATAATCCAGATGTTGAACCGGTAGACACTATTATTAAATTGTCTAATAGAACTAATATAAAACCGGAAAGGGTAATCAGAAATATCTATGTCTTTATTGGCTCACTCATGTACCCCCTTGATTTTCATATTGTTGATATGCCTCGAGATTCTTTTTGCCCTATTCTTTTAGGCAGGCCTTTTATTTCCATCACCAAAGCTCGAGTGGATAATCAGAAGGAAACCATTTCACTGAATTTTGGAGAAGAAGAAATGACATTCCACTTCGCCAAGCTAAAAAGGAGGCCATATGAAGTGGAGGATATCAATGAAGAAAAGACGATTACCGAGCTAGCGGAAATTCATTCCAATACTCCACAAGATGAACTAGAATGGAGTTTAATTAATTGGGAAGAAGCACCAGATGATGAGAAGAAAGAATACATGGATGATTACCTTGATTCAATTCTGTAAGCACAAAATCCACATGACTATGAAGAACTGGTAAGAACAGGAGATGAAGAACCTCCACCAATAGAATTGAAAAAACTCCCAGACAATATGGGGTATGAATTTTTGGATAATGAAAATAAATGTCCTGTTATTATTAGCAAGAATCTATCAGAAAATGAAACGAATAAACTCATTTCAGTTTTGGTTAAGCATCGTGAAGCCTTTGGATATATATTGAGTGATATTAAAGGAATAGATCCATCTATTGTAACACATAAGATTACCATGCTTCATGATGCTGAACCCGTAGTAGATACACAAAGAAGGCTTAATCCTAAGATGAAAGAAGTAGTAAGAAAAGAAGTTATACGCTTACTTGATGCTGGTATAATATATCCTATTTCTGATAGTAAGTGGGTTATCCCGGCTCATTGCATACCAAGACAAGGTGGTCTTGATGCTGATATGAATGAGGAAGGTGAGCTAGTTCTGGTGAGACCAATTGTAGGATATCGTATGTGCATTGATTTTAGGAAACTAAATCGTGAGACACCAAAGAATCATAAGCCTACACCGTTCATGGATAAGATTCTAGAAAGGCTTAGTAATAATTCTTATTTTTGTTTTATTGATGGTTATTCTGGATATTCTCAAATTGCCATACAGCCGGAGGATCAAGAGAAAACAACTTTTACTTGTCCTTTTGGCACATATGCTTATAGATTAATTTCATTTGGCTTATGTAATGCAGCAGCAACTTTTTAGGAATGTGTTCTAATTTTTTTTGATGATTTTGTTGAGAACACTATGGAAGTCCTAACAAAGGATTTTGTCATTTGTGGAACAACTTTTGATAATTGTCTCTATAATCTGACCAGAGTTTTGCAAAGATGCAGGAAATCAAACTTGGTTTTGAATTGGGGGTAATGCCATTTCATGGAAAGAGAAGGTAAAGTTTTCGGGCACAAGGTTTCGGAGAAGGGAATAGAAATAGATAATAGTAATATAAATGCTATAGAAAATCTCCCAATACCTCATGACATTAAAAGCTTAAAAATGTTTCTAGGACATGCATGATTTTATAAGCGGTTTAGAAAAGATTTTGCTAAATTAGCTATGCCCCTTACCAATCTTCTTGATAAAGAAACTCCATTCTATTTAGACCATGACTGCATTGCAGCTTTTGAGAACCTTAAAGATAAACTAGTTTCAGCACCTATCATGCAACCTCCAAAGTGGGATGAACCTTTCAAAATTATGTGTGATGCTAGTGATTATGCTTTAGAAGCTGTGTTGGGATAGCAAGATGGAAAGAATTTAAATGTTATTTATTATGCTAGTAGACCTCTTAATAAGATTCAGAAACATTATGCTACTATAGAAAAAGATTTTCTAGCTTTAATTTTTGCTTGTGACAAATTTAGATCTTATATAATTAATTCTAAGGTAATAATTCAAAGGGGTCACCAAGCTTTGCGTCACCTTCTTTTGAAAAAGGATGCTAAGCCCAAAGTTGATTAGGTGGGTTTTATTACTAGAAGAATATGATTTGCAAATAGTAGATAGGAGGGGTAAGGATAATCCGGTAGCAAATCATCTCTCTAGGATGGAGGGAATAAGTAATGACCCCGAAAGTATTAATGAATCATTTCTGGGAGAATATTTAGCAAAGGTAGAGATTGCTGATCCATGGTATGCAGATTATGCTAACTATCTAGCAACTAAATTTTTACCTCCTGGTATGTCAAGAAATCAAAGAATGAATTTTTTTAATGATCTTAAATATTACTTTTGGGATGATCCGTATCTATATCATCATGGATTTGACGGAATGATTCAGAAGTGTGTTCCTAATCACGAAATGAATGCGATATTGAAGGCTTGTCATGACAGTCCATATGGAGGGTATCATGCAGGTAAGAGAACTGCTGCAAAGGTACTTCAATCCAGATTCTATTGGCCCACCTTGCTCAAGGATGTACACAGGTATGTGGAATACTGTGATGCTTGCCAAAGAAGAGGTAATATAGGTAGGAGACAAGAAATGGCGATGAATAATAGTCTAATAATTGAACCCTTTGATGTATGGGGAATGGATTACATGGGGCCATTTACAGAGTCAAATGGTTATACTCATATTCTTGTTGCTGTTGACTATGTTAATAAGTGGGTTGAAGCTATCCCAACAAATCATGCAGATGTAGCTACCTCAGTCAAGATGATCAAGGATGTCATATTCCCCAGGTTTGGAGTTCCTAGATTTTTAATTACTGACGGTGGTTCTCATTTTAGGAAAGGGACTTTCAGGAAAATCCTCAGTAAGTATGGAGTAACTCACCGCGTTGCTTCGCCATATCATCCCCAAACAAGTGGTCAAGTGGAACTCTCAAATAGAGAACTAAAGACCATACTCGAGAGGACGGTGGACAAATCAAGGAAAGATTGGTCATACAAGTTAAACGACACTCTACGGGCATACCGTACTGTGTTTAAAAATCCAATGGGTATGACACCTTATAAGATGGTGTACGGTAAGGCATGTCATTTACCATTAGAACTAGAACACCAAGTTTTTTGGGCAATCAAGAATCTAAATTATGATCTCAAAGCAGCAGGGGAAAAGCGTTTATTAGATATGCATGCTTTAGATGAGTTTAGAAGTGAATCCTATGAGAATGCTAGGTTGTTTAAGGAAAAGGTTAAAAGATGGCATGATACAAAAATAGAGAATAAAATTTTTAAAAGCAGAGACAAAGTGTTGCTCTATAATTCTCATCTTAAGTTGTTTCCAGGAAAAATCAGATCAAAGTGGGAAGGACCATATGTAGTTGAAGAAGCCTATCCGTCGGGAGCAGTGAAGCTCCAAGGAAAAACACCCTCTCTTGCATGGGTGGTAAATGGACAACGCTTGAAGCATTATCGTCTGAAAGAAGATATAAGTGCAATCACTATAGAAGTGAGCACCCCTGAAGAAGTAATAAAGTGAAAATATACGAAAAACAACAATTACAAGAAGAATGAACTCAAGACGGAATGAGCGTTACTACGGTCAAGCTATTGACCATAAAAGAGCGCTTCATGGGAGGCAATCCATGTGAAATAAAAGTTGAGTAAGTTTTTAAAATTCTCACTTAAAGTTTAGTTTAAATATTATTTTAATGAAAAATTATGCATGCTCTAGCAAAGAAGAAGGAAAATGGATGATGCCAAAATTGGTTGAAAGTCTAAGCTGACATTTCTCTATCAAAAGTCGATATGTTGTTAAGTTTAAGATTAATAAAGAATACTTGGAGAAGCAAAAAAATTGGTGGACACAAAAGGTTTAGCGATCAACTATACGACGGGAATAAAAATTCCAGTCGTATAGTTCCGGCCGTATAGTTGTTGCGACGACAACACTTCCGTCCGCGAAAGGTACTGAGAGTTTAACGACCAACTATACGGCCGAAATTAAAAATTCCGCCGGTATAGTCGTGGTCGTATAGTTATCGACCCTTCTCCAAAAAAATTGTCAAGGAAACAAAGAGTTTAATGACCAACTATACGGCTGGAATTAAAAATTCTGCCCGTATAGTTGTGGTCGTACAGTTGTCTACGCCTTTGCCAAAATAATTTCTGGATTACTAAGAGTTTAACGACCAAGTATATGGCCAGAATTAAAAATTCCTCCTGCATAGTTCCGACCGTATAGTTAGGTTCCGCCGTAGATCTAATCTATAGTTGTTTTCCAACTATACGGCGAGAGTATAGTTGCTTGTTACGCAAGACAACAAGGGTTTTTGACCCCTTCTTTTAAAGTTGATCGCATCTAACCTTTTTCATTAAGTTTTTACAGAGCTACAACCTCCAGCCTCGAAAAATCCTCGCCATCCCTATACAAGCCCTCTAATAACTTCCATGCAGCGAAGCCATGTGATACGTCCATTTTGCATCACTATTCTATATCATAATTTACTATTATTCATTGATATATTTCATATTAAGAGATGATACTTATGTTATTTCATCTGTTATTGCATGGTTGATGACTTTTGGAGCATAGACCGCTGCAGTTAGGATTCTGATGGAAAAAGGTGTTGTTTGGAGCCAAAATTCTCGAAGATCAGAAAATCTAGGAAAATATATGCAAAATCCTATTTTTCCAGAAGACGAAGACTGCCAGAAGGAGGAGTGGAGATGGGCCACAGGGGGCCCACACCACCCCCTGGCGCGGGCCACCCTAGGCCGTGCCACCAGGTGGTGTGGCCGCCCTGGTCCACCCTTGGCTCTCCCCTCTGGCATATATTATCCTCCCGAAACCCTAAGACTCGGGGAGCGACCACAGAAAGATTCTGCCGCCTCTGTAGGGCGGAAAACACCAAGAGAGAAGGATCTCTCTGGCAGACAGAATTCTGTCGGGGGAATTCCTTCCCGAAGAGGGGAGATCATCGCCATCAACACCACCATCAAGCTGGACTTCATCGGGATCATCATCATCATCACCATCATCATCTCCACCAGCACCATCACCACCACCTTCATACCGCTGTAACAATTGGGTTGAATCTTGCATAGTTCTTAGGGAAAACTTTCCCGGTATTGATTACTCTTTGTAGTTGATGCTATTGAGTGAACCGTTGAATTATTGTTTATGTTAAGATTGTTACATATCATTATTTCATCTCTGATCATGATCCATATGATGTCTTGTGAGTAGTTCATTTTGTTCTTGAGGACATGGGATAAGTCATGTTGTTAGTAGTGGAGTTGTGTTGAGAAAGATTCAATAGTTTGATATTTAAGTTGTGGTGTACCTCTTCTAGTGGTGTCATGTGAACGTCGACTACATGACACTTCACCTATATAGGCCTAAGGGAAATTGTGTATTTGGCTACTAATCATAGGGGTTGCCAGAGTGACAGAAACCTGAACCCCCGTTAGGAAACCTTTGCACAAGGGACGTCAGGGTCTTAGAGTTTAAAGCTGTGGTTAGGTTTCTACCTTAATTACTTTCTTGTACTTGCGGATGCTTGCAAGGGGTATAATCACATGTATGTATTAGTCCTAGGAAGGTCGGTACATTAGCACAGGTTCACCCACACAACACTTATCAAACTAAATAATATTAATCAACTACATGAAGCGAAAGGACTTGGCGATATTCCCATGTGTCCTCGAGAACATTTGGTCACCTTAAGTAATACAACCGGCTTGTCCTTTGCTAAAGAAAGGATTGGGCCACTTGCTGCATTTATTCTTATTGTCATTTATTTACTCGTACATTATTTACCTGCATTGTCAAAAAAACCTAAAAATCTGTTTGCTAAGTATTTATAGAGAATTCCTGCTCCAAGCCACTAGCCAGTACCTTCTACTCCTTGTTGGGTTCGACACTCTTACTTATCGAAAATACTGCGATACACCCCCTATACTTGTGGTTCATCACCATGCAGCCCTTCCACGTCAACCAGGTCTGGAAGAAGAAAGATGAGAAGCCCATGAAGAGGATCGAGGAAGCAGAACCTAAAGGATCGTCGTCATCATCTAGCCTGGAGATCAAGCCTCTCCCAAATTGGGAGGACCTGTTCCTACAAAGGATGGAGATGATGAGACAAGCTGAGCGGGGAAGGAACAAGGATGAGTACCTCCCTATTCCTTATTGTTACAACATAGGATCCTATTATAAACCTCCTCTTGGTCCCATCACCTCTTAAACCTAAGAAGATGCGGCAAGATGAGATTCATGATAATATTTGTGAGTTAGAAAAGGCTTCTAATGCATTCGTTGAGACAATTGGAGAAGGGATTGACTCCTACTGGACGATGAGCAAAGACCTTGAGAAGAAGGTTGATGCAATCGATGGTAGAGTTGGTTTCTTGATTAAAAATGTCTTTGAGTTAACAGATGAGAAAAAATTCCTCAAGAGGAAAATGTTGAAGCTCCAATACGACATGGCCAAGCTCAGCATTCGCTTTGAAAGCATAGTTAAAGTGGGCAACGTAAAGGAAGAAGGCGAAGCTCTATCTACCCAAGAGGAGGAATAGGTACCTACAAGGAGTTAATTGATTCCAAGCTTCAGGAGATCTTTAAAGACCTTGTAATCTTTCTTATAAGTTTTATATTGCAGTTTATGCATTAGTTCAAACTAGAAATCAAGTTTGCATCATTAGAATTCCCTTCAGGAATAGTCGATCCCTTTTATGAAATTCCGAGTTTATTATTATATATGGAGGAATATTGAGTTTGTGTTTGCTTTATTGATATATGAATGGCTTGAGTATGATTTTACTTGTACTTGATGATAGCAATAGGAGTCTTCCACACCATTGGTATTAATGGAACACATAAAGATAATTTGTTCAATATGCTATAAGTTTATGGTTTGATTCACAAAGAAAAATTATCTATATAAATTAAGTTGAAAAATAAAACCTTGAACAAAGGAAAATGAAAGTGCTATCTAAATAGAGTGAGAACAAGTCGTGGTAGAATCTCAAGTCATAAGAATGCTTTATATACAGTTGGAATTTGATAATTGAGATCGTTAGGCTTTGAATTCCTACATAAAGTGGAATATATAGCTAGCTCCTTTGCATATCACTTAAAACAAAAGTGTGAACATATATGCAAAAGAAAAGAAAAAGAAAAGAAGAAAAAGAGCGAATGTGCAAAGAGCAAGTAGGCATATGCCACTGTATTATAGTATGACAAAGAGACACTTTTGAGATTTTGGATCCCAAGTAAATACGTTGATTCTAAAAACACTTGGGACTACCTCATTGACTCATTCGGTTGAACCGGATTCTTTTACATTATGTTGAGATTCTTCTTTTATGAACTATTGATAACTAAGGTGTGAAAGCCTTCCAATACTATTCAGATGGTTCGAGTAAGGTACTATTCATGAACTTATTCCCCTGTATCGTACATAATAAACACATGCTACAATTGCCTCATTTATTTTATCGACTCAGCTTCATGAATATGAGGATCACATCCATTAAACTAAAATCTTGCTCGGGACGAGCAAGAGTCTAAACTTGGGGAAGTTCATGAGTGCATATTTGCATCATGTTTACATTATTATTTTGCATTGTAGATGTAGGGTTTTGGTATTTTACGGCGCTCGCACGTATATTTTATGTCTGTTTTCACCAGGATCAGGACAGATGATGGATCTAGTGGATACAATTATTGAAGTAGTTGTACTATGGAGAAAAGGAGTCAAAAACAACGTAAACCGCTTATTTGGGAAATATCAATAATACCAGAAGAAAACCAGAAGCGAACAAAGAAGGCAGAGAGCATAACGATCAACTATACAGCGGTAGAATTTCTTCCGCCCATATAGCTCTAGCCGTATAGCTAGCGGCGCCTCTGCCTTGTCAAATAGTTTCACCCCGTGCACTTGGTTCGGAGGGACGACATACAGAACACTTAGAAATCGCGAAAACCTCATCTCCGAAAGGCATCTGGAGGGGGAAATCGTTCGCCAGGGATCCATCTTCACCCTGTGCAGATCCGGGAGGCTAAGGCATCGATCTTCATCAACACCCGTTGTATCACCACCATTCTCATCCATCCTATCTACATCTTGTATAAATCTTGTTGTAATTCCTATACTCGTTGTGGATTTATACAAGTACTACTCACCCATGATCGTTTCCATTACCATCGCTATGGTGTTGATTACCTCCATGTCTGAGTAGATCTTTAGTTCTTGGGAGATGGAGAAACCCTAGCATATAACTGAGATGAGATAGAGATTATTATGTTATACATTATTATGCGTATGTGTTAATTGTCTTCATCTTGATATTAAGGAGAAGTGCACCTTCTTAATATTTGCCTCTTATGGGGACTCGATGGAGGGGATTACTTGTTAGTAGACGGGGGGATGATAGCACTTACTGCGACTATAAAGCTGTTGTTATTCCTTACGTACTAACTTGGGAAATCAAGGAGAACTCATTAAGCCATGTCCATGCCATGGGAGAAATCCCTTAATAGTGCAGTAATGTGATGGTTGTCGGTTACTGTTTGTTGTGGTTATGAGGATGATGTGTACAGTGGTTGCTGGCAAATCGTCCATATATAGAGCTCCTCCCACATACATACACACTATAAGAACTAGATGATACCCCGCACGTTGCGGCGAAAAAGGTTTAGATAAATAGCTTAATTATAATTACTATGCTAATTTAGTGAAATTAACTACAGATGACATGTGTCGTATAACACCCTTCAAAATGATTATATCATGATTTGTGGCTTTAATGGCGAGAGAGGCAGCTAATTTACTTTAGATCTGCTCAGTTGCGCAATAACAGAAACATTGTATTATTTCTTCTTCTTTTATCTCTGACAGTCAAAATTCAGTTCATGGCTTAAAAGATCCGTGTGAGTGTAAAATATTATTTAAAGATGAAATGAATGAGCCTCTATTGAAGCAGATGGTACCAAACAAAGCAGACGATACCAATACGCATATTAGCGTCACGATATTTGAATTCCTTCTCTTTCGGTCTTTCCCTTGCAGAATCATCAAAGTACTAAAGTGAATCCATCATGAATTCTGTGTAGATATGAAATATCGAAACCTTTGTCCACCCTAAGTTTTATAGTACGAAAAAATATGAACAAACGAATATATGACCATTTTTCTCGACACCAAACTACTCCTTGATGAAATGTAAAATATGAGTTAATAATATAAGGAAATACTTGTAATAGTCAATTAAAATTGAAGGTAACATAATGACAAAATGGTGTGCATAAGAAAGAATATATACTATAGGAACCAAAAAATCTTAAGAAAAAGTGCAAGAATGTTACCTCAATTTTCAAATTACCTGCCGAAATAGAAAATATCTCAGGAATAAGAAAGAGATCTTTGATATTCGAGTCAGTACACTTTGCAAGTTCCTGATATAGCAGTAATGGATACATTGTTATACTTAGAGTGCAATACAACACTAAAACCATCAGGATATCGATTGAGGATGTCAAGGAATAACAGAACATGCCATCAAGAACGACCATGGCGCATTGCTGATTAAAATATCCAAAATTAAACCTTGCCGGCTTGCAACCCATGCACCCAGCTGCCGAGCGTGCAGCGAGGGCTAAGGTATCGAGGAGTGCGCTGGCACGCGACTCTGACATGTGCCACGGGGCGGCGGCGCACCACGATACTGTGAAATTGGTGGATTTAGGAGGCAGTATGAGGATCTCAGGAGAGGTGTAGACGCGTGTAGTCTCAGCTTGGGAGACGATCAGCGAGGCCTCCAATGCTTCATGGCTGAGAAAGCACTCGACGATGAACATACATGAGTGGCAAGAGGCTATACCATTTTCTCTCCATTATTCTTTAAGCTAACTTACTTCAACTTAAGAAAATGGTGGAATGGTAAAATATTTCAGGGCTATGAGATGCAAAAGGGTGTTGACGGATTGAATATAACCAGCTCATGCATATATATAACAGAAAGTTCTCCTTGTAAACAGAAGCACATAGATTTAGATTACTAAAGGGCACCTTGTGTATTTATTTTCAATAAATTGCAATATGGGGATGTAGCAGACACGTAAAGCAGTTAGGAAAAAAAACATCATTTACCAAATTCGACATTGTTCCTGCTGTGAATTTTCACTCGTATGGTTTCTGAAATGAAGCCAGGGGCACAAACCATATTTTTTAAATATCTCCGTCCCAAAATAAATGACTTGGGTTTGTCTCGATTCGCATGTATCTAGACTTGTTTTATGAGATACATGCGAATCTAGACAAAACCAAGTCACTTATTTTGGAATGGAGGGAGTAAGAAAATTGGCATTGCTACATGTAAGATAGTATAATACTTGGTGTGGGTATCAGACAACTTTCAACAAAACTGAGGACTGCTGTATAAGGTAATGTTAGGGAACTTTGATAAACATTAAATTCAAGAAAACTGGAGACACCCGACATATCAAATTGCTTGGTAAAAAATCAACTTCAGGTAAGCGGCATTTTGTCGAATACCTACAGGGTAGAAAGAGAATTAATAATCCACAAATTGCCGACTATCAAACTGAATGACTATACATCAGGTATGAATGAGTCACAAAATATAAAGAAAGGAGAAACCATATATTTGAACACCGAGACATAGAAAAGGAAAATAGAAACACCCATCTGATGCACTTGCTCCGTGGATAATGTATGGGAAGGTGGAAGTGGATACCTTTTTGAAGCCTAATTGCCTGGTGCTATTTACATTGGTGGAAGCTACATCGCCGGTATGCAGCGCCGTCCTCTATCGTCAATCACCATGAGGGGCACAGGGACGGAGATGAAAGAACTGCTGCGGCGTTTACTTTCGTTCAGATGCTGAGAGCAGGGGAGCAGACACCGAGTTGCCGTGAAGAGAGACAATGCGAATAGAGTAGCGATAATGTTTTAAGGAGAGATCGCACTAATACACGCAACCGTCGGTTACTACTTGGAGAACATGAATAGGCACAAGAAAATCAATAAATACCTCGACGCAGCTGTCTGAGTAGTGCGTGAGTGGTATAGCGGGAGATGAAGAGAAGGGAAATAAAGAAGGAAAAAGGATGGGCATGATTTTTTTAGGAAGATGAGAAAAAAATGACATGGAGCCTGATATTGGAGGCTTGAATGACATGGCAGACTATGATTGCTTAGGTATAGTTGATGAGGTGGATAGGTTGCATGTTGAGAAAAATATCTTAATAGGGATAATCTTCTTAGTTATACTAGATATTCATTATAATACTCTCGATTACTTAGTCTACATTGCTAGTGGTGTATCCGCTACTCTCTGAGAACGTATTTTCTCTATTGTACTTCCAAAGTTCTATTAGACACGTCATTCTTACTTTCTACATTAAGTTTTGCTTTACTTTAAATTACCTTGTTCAACCCAAAAACCCAAAAACAACTCTACTTATCTTGCATCTTAAAGTTATTTCTTAATTACTCCGTTTAGTTATAGTTAAAAGCATTTTAGTCTTTCGTCTACTGCTACCTGTGGGATCGATATCTTTATTTTGAAACTAGCTACAACGATCTGTTCACTTGCAGTCATCAGTGCGCAGGGCGGTGGTGCCGTCTGGCGTCATGGTTGTGTCGATGACAGGCCTTGCAAGGTCATTGCATTGATCTCTCCTGAGATGGGTTGGAGGAAGACGAAAGCAGTAGAAGATTGAGCGTGCACGATGGTGTGCACTATGGATCAGCTGGACCGGTTTGTGCTCCTGACCCGCCGTGGGGCGGTTTCGGAACCTCCAATAATTTGATGATGTGCGTTGGTGTGCGTTTAGAGTGTTCTGACATGGCCACCCCTTCATCAAGTTGTTTTAGAGAGGCGGCTTCGATTGATATTTGTATTCTCTTTGTAAGGTTTCGTTGAATAATAAATAAAGCAGGCTATGTGCATCTTTTTGATGCAGAGGCCGGGGGTAACACCTCCATTTCGGAAAAAAAACTTCACACCGGAACCTTACCTGATGTTGTAGTGTGTTTGTTTTTCATGTAACATACCTTTGTCGTGTTTCCTCGTTCGTCAGTTAGAGATGCGTTGTGGAAATGTACACAACAAAGAGCGTGTCAGTTTGTCGTGCGGATTTTTTTTACCGTGCATCGCGACCAAACTCACGGAAGCGTACACGGCTCAGGTCAGCCTAGTCAATGCCTTGGTCGTGCGATGTTCTTTGTCGTGCGCCAAGGAACAACCAATTTGCTGTGAGGCTGCCTTGCATGTGATCCACCTTTCACCCCGACTCGCCATTGTACACCAAGGTCATGCTTCTTTCTGAACTAAGAGCCTATCCAATACTTTACCATCACCCGGATTAGTAAGAGTTTAACGACCAACTATATGTCTGGAATTAAAAATTCCGTCCGTATAGTTCCGACTGTATAGTTAGGTTCCGCCGTAGATCTAATCTATAGTCAGTTTCCAACTATACGGCGAGAGCTATATGGTCTGTGCCCGTATAGTTGCTCGTTACGCAAGGCGGCTAGGGTTTTTGATCCCTCCTTTTCAAGTTGATCGCATCTGACCTTTTTCATTAAGTTTTCGCAGAGCTACAACCTCTAGCCCATGAAGAGGATCGAGGGAGCAGAACCTAAAGGATCATCGTCATCATCTGGCCTAGAGATCAAGCCTCTCCCAAATTGGGAGGACCTATTCCCACAAAGGATGGAGATGATGAGACAAGCTGAGCAGGGAAGGAACAAGGATGAGTACCTCCCTAATCCTTATCGTTACAACATAGGATCCTATTATAAACCTCCTCTTGGTCTATCACCTCTTAAACCTTAGAAGGTGTGGTGATATGAGATTCATGATAAGATTTGTGAGTTAGAAAAGGCTTCTAAGGCATGCATTGAGACAATTGGAGAAGGGATTGACTCCTACTAGATGATGAGCAAAGACCTTGAGAAGAAGGTCGATGCAATCGATGGTAGAGTTGGTTTCTTGATTAAAAATGTCTTTGAGTTAACAGATGAGAAGAAATTCCTCAAGAGGAAAATGTTGAAGCTCCAACATGACATGACCAAGCTCAACATTCGCTTTAAAAGCATAGTTAAAGCGGGCAACATAAAGGAAGAAGGCAAAGCTCTATCTACCCAAGAGGAGGAATAGGTACCTACAAGGAGTTAATTGATCCCGCCTGGCTTGATTCCAAGCTTGGGGAGATCTTTAAAGACCATGTAATCTTTCTTATAAGTTTTATATTGCAGTTTATGCATTAGTTCAAACTAGAAATCAATTTTGCATCATTAGAATTCCTTTCAGGAATAGTCGATCCCTTTTATGAAATTCCGAGTTTATTATTATATATGGAGGAATATTGAGTTTTTGTTTGCTTTATTGATATATGAATGGCTTGAGTATGATTTTACTTGTACTTGATGATAGCAATAGGAGTCTTCCACACCATTGGTATTAATGTAACACATAAAGATAATTTGTTCAATATGCTATAAGTTTATGGTTTGATTCACAAAGAAAAATTATCTATATAAATTAAGTTGAAAAATAAAACCTTGAACAAAGGAAAATGAAAGTGCTATCTAAATATAGTGAGAACAAGTCGTGGTAGAATCTCAAGTCATAAGAATGCTTCATATACAGTTGGAATTTGATAATTGAGATCGTTAAACTTTGAGCTCCTACATAAAATGGAATATATAGCTAGCTCCTTTGCACAACACTTAAAACAAAAGTGTAAGCATATATGCAAAAGAAAAGAAAAAGAAAAGAAGAAAAAGAGCGAATCTGCAAAGAGCAAGTAGGCATACGCCACTGTATTTTAGTATGACAAAGAGACACTTTTGAGATTTTGGATCCCAAGTGAATACGTTGATCCTAAAAACACTTGGGACTACCTCGTTAACTCATTTGGTTGAACCAGATTCTTTTACATTATGTTGAGATTCTTCTTTTATGAACTATTGATAACTAAGGTGTGGAAGCCTTTCAATACTATTCAGATGGTTCGAGTAAGGCACTATTCATGAACTTATTCCCCTGTATCGTACATAATAAACACATGCTGCAATTGCCTCATTTATTTTAGTGACTCAGCTTCATGAATATGAGGATCACATCCATTAAACTAAAATCTTGCTCGGGACGAGCAAGAGTCTAAGCTTGGGGAAGTTCATGAGTGCATATTTGCATCATGTTTACATTATTATTTTGCATTGTAGATGTAGGGTTTTGGTATTTTACGGCGCTTGCGTGCATATTTTATGTCTGTTTTCATCAGGATCATGACAGATGATGGATCCAATGGATACAAATATTGAAGCTGTTGTACTGTGGAGAAAAAGAGTCAAAAACAACGTAAATTGCTTATTTGAGAAATATCAATAATACCATAAGAAAACCAAAAGCAAACAAAGGAGGCAGAGAGCATAACGACCAACTATACGGCGGTAGAATTTCTTTCGCCCGTATAGCTCCGGCCGTATAGCTGGCGGCTCCTCCGCCTCGTCAAATAGTTTCACCCCGTGCAATTGGTTCGGAGGGACGACATACAGAACACCCAGAAATCGCGAAAACCTTACCTCCGAAAGGCATCTAGAGGGGGAACTCGTCCGTCAGGGATCCATGTTCACCCTACGTAGATCCGGGAGGCTAAGGCATCGATCATCATCAACACCCGCTGCATCACCACCATTCTCATCCATCCCATCTACATCTTGTGTAAATCTTGTTGTAATTCCTATACTGCTAGGATTTATACAAGTACTACTCTCCCATGATCGTTTCCATTACCATTGCCATGATGTTGATTGCCTCCATGTCTGAGTAGATCTTTAGTTCTTGGGGAGATGGAGAAACCCTAGCATATGACTGAGACGAGATAGAGATTATTATGTTATACATCATTATGCGTATGTGTTAAATTTCTTCATATTGATATTAAGGAGAAGTGCACCTTCTTAATATTTTCCTCTTATGGAGACTGGATGGAGGGGATTATTTGTTAGTGGACGGGAGGATGATAGCACTTACTGTGACTATAAAGCTGTTCTTATTCCTTACGTACTAACTTGGGGAATCAAGGAGAACTCATCAAGCCTTGTCCATGCCATGGAAAAAATCTTTTAATAGCGCGGTAATGCGATGGTTGTCGGTTACTGTCTGATGTGGTTATGAGGACGATGTGTGCAGCGGTTGCTGGCAAATCGTCCATATATAGAGCTCCTCCTGTTGGGCCACGCAGAGATAAACAAAACTTTCCCCTACGTGGTACTCCCAAGATCCAGCTCAGGTGATAGGCCACGAGATTTACCACTAGACGCGCAGGTGCGGATTGTTGATGAAGCGTGTTTGTTGATGCCATGCCGAACGATCCCCGTACAGCATGTCCAGATCCCCACGGACCTCCTTGTCTCCAGCGCCGCACGTGCAACGCCTCCACCGGTATCCACACGTATAGGAAGGAAGCTCCGTGTAAGACGCTAGATCCCGGCTAGCCTAAATGGGAGTGAAGAAAAGTGACGACTAGGTCAGGGACTATGCCTTGTCACTCCACTTATATACACTCCTAGATGGGCTCAACGCTTTAGGCCCATCTAGGCCTTACCCCAATCTCCATATGGATCTAATCCACATGGGCTCCTTACCCTTAAGTGTGTGACCCTGTAGGTTCACGTACACCTGGACATGACACGAGTCACCACTCAGAGTCGATAGTTGGTAGCAGCCTCTAGCAAGACGTGCCAACTCCCAAGCATCAGAAGTCAAGACAAACCTTTCTCAATGTGACTTTCACCCAATTCCCTTTGCCTCACGATATATCTTGTCAAGCTATAGGCGAGTTGTTGTCATCCCTTTAATAGCTCGACTCTCTCTTCTCGTTCCGTGATATACGATTCACTGGACTAACACTTAGTCCGACTCCTTGGTTAACACTTAACCAAGTCGCGCATGGCCATGCTTCCGAATCATATCACACGAGAGGGCCCAGAGAATATCTCTCCATTACGGAGGGTCAAATCCCAACTTGGTAATCAACGTCACGTAGCTTGCTTCACAACCTACCGAACCCTACCTTTATAACGCCCATTTACTTAACAACGTTTGATAGGACCTAAGCTGGCGATCCACAACTCGGATCATGCGATCACCTCAGGTCGAAGGATTCCATTGCTTGAGACTACAAATGACAACATGCTCGTTGCATCTCAATTGTGGGTCAGTCCGATTCGCTAAACTCTTTAGCCGAATCAGTGTGAGTCGGAATAGCATCTCCATTCCCATGACAAGTGGAACCGAGTCATCAAGCCGACTTTCACATTAGTCTAAGTTGTGTGTCCAGCACAACCTCAACGACCAAGGACAACTAGTATGAACAACATGAATATATAGTCCCACAATCGAATCACATATTCAATGATATATATTAGTAGTTCATACATGGACAATAACTTTATGAATACATTTGGAATGACATCATACATGATTGCCTCTAGGGCATATTCCCAATAGTCTCCCACTTGCACTAGAGTCAATCATCTTACATCACATGTCTAGGCATCTAATGCCCATAGCTCTCAGGTGCGCCTCATGCTTCGGATGTGGAAGTGGCTTTTTCAATGGATCCGCAATGTTTGCATCCGTGTGTACCTTGCATAGCTTGATATCACCTTGATCCACGAACTGGCGAATCAGGTGGTACCGCGTGAGTATATGTTTGTTCTTTTGGTGTTGTCTAGGTTCCTTGGCTTGTGCGATAGCACCATTGTTGTCACAATACACGCCTAACGATTGACGAGCCATGAACCACACTCAAGATCCATGAGGAAATTCCTCATCCAAATAGCTTCTTTTGCCTCCGAGGCAGCAATATACTCAAATTTCCACAGACACTGACACCGTCTCTTGCTTGGAACTCTTCCAGCTCACAGCCCCTCTGTTTATAACAAACACATATCCAGATTGCAAATGAGAATCATCTGAGTCAGTGAGATAACTCGCATCAGTGTAACCCTTTACACTGAGTTCATCCTCACCTCCATAAACCAGGAACATATCCTTAGTCCTTCTCAAGTACTTGAGGATATTTTTAGCCGTTGCCTAGTGGATCTCTCCAGGGTCAGCCTGATATCTACTCACAACACTTAGAGCATAGGAAACATCCAGCCTAGTACAAATCATAGAATACATGATGGATCCGACTGCAGAAGCATACGGAATCGCACTCATCCGACTTTGCTCATTAGTTGTCGAAAGACACTGAGTCTTGCTAAGTTTCATGCCATGGGACATCGGTAAGAACCCCTTCTTAGACGATTCCATGTTGAACTTCTTCAACACTTTGTCCAAATATGTACTCTGACTCAATCCAATGAGCCGCCTTGAACTATCTCTATAGATCTGGATTCCTAGTATGTAAGTCGCCTCACCCAAGTATTTCATTGAAAAAATCTTTTCCAATGATTCTTTGGTTTCTTGCAACATCTGGACATCATTTCCAATCAATAATATGTCATCCACATATAAGATTAGAAAGTTTACTTTGCTCCCACTAAACTTCTTGTATAGATAAGAATCATGATCACTCTTGATGAAGCCAAACGATTTGACTACCTCATCAAAGCGAATGTTCCAACTCCGAGATGCTTGCTTCAACCTATAAATGGATTTCTGAAATTTGCATACCTTGTCAGCATTAGCCGAATCACAAAACCCTCGGCTTGTATCATATACACGTCATCAGTTAAATTTCCATTAAGGAAAGCCGTCTTGACATCCATCTGCCATATCTCCTAGTCGAAATAGGCTCATATAGCTAACATGATCCGAACTGACTTAAGCATCGCCACGGGAGAGAAGGTATCATCGTAGTCAATTCCTTGAACCTGTCGGAACCCTTTCGCAACAAGCCGTGCTTTACAGATAGAAACATTTCCATCCATATCAGCTTTCTTCTTAAAGACCCATTTGCACTCGACGGGTCTTGCACCGTCTGGCAGATCAACCAAGTTCCAAACTTGATTTTCATCCATGGACTTTAACTCGGATCTCATGGCTCCAAGCCATGACTCAGAATCAGATCCCACCATCGCTTCCGAATGAGTTACCGGCTCATCACTGTCCAACAGTAACACATCATGAACACTTCGCAATCTGGCCAATCTACGCAGTGTCGGTGCAGTTGCCGGCTCAGGTACCATGACCGGTTCAACCTCCAAGGTTTTTGCCGACTCACTACTGGCCGGTACCTCTTGAATTTCTTTGAGCTGCACTATTCTCCCACTAACTCCCCGACTGAGAAACTCTTTCTCAAGGAAGACACCGTTTCAAGCGACAAACACATTGCCCTCTTCTCGGTTGTAGAAGTAGTAACCCAAGGTTTCTGATACCCCAATTAAAATACACTTATCCAACTTGGCCGTAAGCTTGTCCGATTGAAGTCGCTTGACAAATGCTTCACAACCCCAAATCTTAAGAAAAGACAAACTCGGCTTCTTGCCAGTCCACATCTCATGCGGTGTCTTCTCTACGGACTTTGAAGGTACTCTGTTTAGTGTGAATGCTGCAGTTTCTAGACAATAACCCCAAAATGATAAAGGCAGATCTGTCTGACTCATCATTGATCGTACCATGTCTAACAAGGTCTGAATCCTCCTTTATGACACACCGTTTCTCCGTATGCTTCCGGAGGAGTGAGCTGGGGAACTATTCCACAACTCTTCAGATGGTCATCAAACTCATGGCTCATGTACTTGCCTCCTCGGTCCGACGGAAGAAACTTTATTCTCTTGCCGAGTTGATTCTGTACCTCATTCTGAAATTCCTTGAACTTTTCAAAGGCTTTCGACTTATGTTTCATCAAGTAGATATATCCATACCTACTTAAATCATCAGTGAAGGTAATGAAGTACTCATAACCACCTCTGGCTATCGTGCTCATTGGGCCACATACATCACTATGTATTAGTCCCAATAAGTCGGGCGCCCTTTCACAACTCTTTGCAAAAGGTGTCTTGATCATCTTGCCGAGTAGGAAGGATTCACATGTCTCGAATGACTCCAAGTCGAACGAAGTTAGGAGTCCATCATCATGGAGCTTCTTCATGCATTTCCAACTTATATGACCAAGCCGACAATGCCAAAAATAAGTCATATTCAGATCATTTGATTTCAACCTTTTCACATTTATGTTATAAACAGATTCACCTTCAAGATTCAAAATAAATAATCCGTGCTGGACGGGTGAAAAGCCATGAAACATATCATTCAAATACAAAGAACAACCATTATTCTTAATATTCGACTCATAGCCTTGTCTCATCAAACATGAGGCAGATATGATGTTTTGACTAAGCACTGGAACATAATAACAATTATTTAGCTCCATTATGAATCTAGAAGGTAAATGAAGTTGCATCGTGCCGACTTCCAACGCAGCGACTCTCGCTTTGTTGCCGACTCGAATGTCAACCTCTCCTCTCACGACGCTCCTAGTTCTTACCAGTCCCTGCAACGAGTTGCAGATGTGAATAACTGATCCGGTATGATATACCCAAGAACTACCAGGTGCATCAACAACATAAATGTCTATAACATTGCAAACAAGTGTACCTGAGCCGGAAGTCACACCTCCACTCTTGGCTTTATTAGCCAGATACTTGCTGCAATACCTCTTCCAGTGGTCATCCGCCTTGCAATAGAAGCAAGTGGATCCGGCTACAGGAGATGACTTAGTCCCTGTAATAACCATCTTTAATATGGTTAAGGTAAAAGTGAGGTCCAATCTGAGTTATATGCTTGACAGACTATAAACTGGAAATCTCATGTCCCTTGAGTACGAGGGCCGCTCCTCATGCTACTCAACTTTAGTTACCGGTAAGTTCTTGTCATCGTAAATACGTGCGTATCATAGAGAACCGCCAATGGGGTACCCCTTGCCCGATGATACGGAAGAATCCCCATACCAAAATGACAAGGCAAGCAGACAATGAGTATCTCAGCAATCTTCTTATTTACCATGGGAAAATGGTGCTTTTTTCTCTCTTTCCTCTTTTCTCATATCTCTTTTTTTCTTTCTCTCAATAGCTATCTCTCTTTTTTTATAAGAAGAATGCTTCATAGATATCATTATGGTTACGCTACAGGTTTCCACCATGATTAGGCATGGATTAGACCAGTGGCCCAGGCGTTTCTCTAACACACATACATAACTCCATGGACTTACAAGCTCCCCTTTTATTTCACACCGACGACATCCACAAACAAAAGAGAATGATATCAACTGGGTATATATTTACAGGTGTTGAAAGCGTTCCCCATGACTGCACGGTTTTGCTAATCCCCAGCCTATAATTTGCAAGCATATAACTTTCATGGACAGTCACAATGGTTCAGGTCTATTAAGTGCAGGAAATAAAGTGTGCCATCAAGTTCGTGAGAGATTTACTAACTAACTTTCTCATAACAAGCAAACATTTTATTCAGAAGAAAACAAGGCATATTGAATATGCACGGAACCGCAAATGATGCTAATAGGTAGGTATGGTGGACACTTTTGGCAATATTTGGTTTTAGGGAGTTGGAAACACGAATAAAACATACTCAGTGTAAGTGAAGGCTAGCAATAGTAAGGGAGCGAGAAACGAGAGAGCAATAGCTGTTATAATCATGCTTGCAACAAAACGGGACTAATCATGGCATGAAAGTGATTCAAGACCCCTGAGGCAAAATAATTCATCGAGGCTTAACTGATTATTTCAGTCATCTACATGCATGAGCATGTGCCAAGTCAATTCAAGTGAAACATTCAGAGGAGGATACCACAGTGTCATACCAAGTTATGAATAGAGTAATGCAAGCAAACACTCATATGACATGCTACAAACTATTAGCAAGCTGGAACTAATCATATGAAAGCAAGAACTACTAAGCATCCATGAATAACATACACCCTACATGAACAGACTAAGCATGCCCACAATGATGAGTATATGTAAAAAAATGAAAACAAATAGAGTTCGTTACCAGCCTCTTACGACACCTCAAGTTGTCATTAATCCTCATTATTACTCTTCACTTGTGTGGCTTGAATAATAATATGAAACCAAATTCCACCGAGGACTGCTGAAGACTGCAACAAATCTCACAAAACCAAACAAGAACAACAAATATTTTTGGTGTTTTCGATTTTTTAAAGCAAGAACCAAAAAGGAAGAACAAGCAAAGCAAAATCTTTTTGAGTTTTTCGAATAGTTCAAACAAAGCAAAAAGGAAAAAAGCAAACCAAGGCAAAAAGAAGAAGCAAACAAAGAGAAACAACAGAAATATTTTTGGTATTTTTGTGTTTTAGAAAGCAAAAGAAAAGAAAGAACGAAAACTAAAAAGAGAACGAAACATGGATATACAAAGTACCGACGAAACATGATATGGAGATGAGTGTGATGTCGGCGTACCTCCCCCCATGCTTAGGCTTTTGGCCTAAGTGGGTGTCAATCCCAAGCTGGCCAAGATGGAGCACCTTCGTAGTACGGTGAGGAAGTATCCTCGTCCTGGTGCGAGCTAGAGGATGCCCCACCGTAGTGCACAGAGTAATCGTAGGAGGGCACATCCTCCTGGTGCTGCCTGTGGAAACCCAGCAAGCGGAGCTGCTCATCCACCTCCTCCTTGGAGCGCGACCACGGCCTCCTGTGAACACTAAACAAAGTAGATTGCGGCAAAGGGATCTCCCTCTCATCCCCGCCAAGAACAACATCCTATATACTAAACTGTCCATATCGTAATCAACAAAGAATAAAGTGATGTGTTTTCATGGCAGCAAAGTCAAGCCTTTGTGGTGCCAATATAGTATCATTAGGATCCACCTAAAGCTCTAATGCATTGACCATACGTGAAGCGATGATGCCCCCATAAATAGGCCCCCTAGCAGCTAGGTGGCGAGCAATAAGAGAGCCAAGATTGTACCGAGTATCATTGTTAAGCGCAGCAGCAAGGAAGGCTCAATGATAGTTGGAGATATTACTCGTATTCTCCCTACCCAGAACGCTAGTAGCAAGATAATAGGCAAAGTATCTAAGAGCAGGGAGTTGGATGTTCCTTATCTTTCCGGCTGAGCCACGGGTCGTTGCCGCTGCTGGTCACACCCGATAGAGCTCCAAAGAAAATCAGCGGGTTGCCCTTGAATCTTCTTCACGGTCCCTGTCATGCCCAGACCTACAATACTGCAAAATCTTTCCAATGGCATGGTAAAGGGCAGATTATAAATTCTGAAATAGATAGTTGACTAATAGGGCGTGTTAGTAAACACGAAGCTCTCAACAAAAGTTTTGGTGAGCATAGTGTATTGCTCACTCTCATCTTGCATGTATGAGGTCAAACCAACCCTCTAAATCAGTAGCAAGAAATCATCAAGAATACCTGTAGCTTGTAAGAAAGTAAAACAAGGAAAAGTAGATGGGTGAGCATCCCCATCATCTCCTTCATTACCAATACGAGGTGCAATGAGATCTTTGTTGTATGATGGCCTAAACTGAGAGGCTGATCTTGAGGGCCTTGACCTCCTAGGTGCATCCCTCTCAAATATTTCTCCAAAGGTATGGTTGTTCATGTTTGATATTCTGAAATTTAAACATCTATTAAACAAGTGATTGCAAAGTGAATATAATGAAGGGCACTAGTCATAGCGACTTGTAGAGGCCTAAACATGCATCAAAACTATATCTCTAAGCATCAAACAAGCTTACAAGCTCTCAAAACCTGTCACCTACAGTAGCAAAATACTCAAGATATAAACCACTAATCACAAATCTACTTGGACAAGCGGAGGAGTCACATACCGGAGAACAAATGCTCCAAATTGCAGCTGCAAAGATGGGCTGAGCAAGGAGATCAAAAGATTGAGGGCAAGCATGGCAAGAACGCAATTTCGAGCAATGAACTGGTGTTTACTCGGGAGAGAGAAGAAAGTGGGAAGTGAGAGAGTGAGTGGAGGGCCAGGGGTGGCCCACACCATAGGCAGGCGTGCCCCAGGGCTGGCCGCGCCACCAGGTGGTGTGCCTTCCTGGTGGTCCCCCCTGGTACCTTCCAGGCACTCCTCTGCCCATTTTTTCACGTAAAAATTTAATATGAATTTTCTGGAATTTTTCGAGACACTTTATTTTTTAGCAAATTTTCAGGTATAGATGAATGATTTTCTGACAGAAAGATTTTTTTTGGAATGATGCAATGACAAAACAAGGCTAGAACTATAGAAGTTCTAGGACACTCTAACATGCAAGCAACTAACAAAAGAAAAGAAAATTAAACGAAAGCAAAAAACTAAAATGGATAGAATAGAAGTAAGCTGAGATAATCTTGGTGAAAACATTGTTTTGTTTAATGAAATCCTTTTTTTAACAAGGTTGATCAGGTCTTGTTACCAAAACAATTTTATATGAAACAAAACTTTGTATTCCACTAATGATTATGTTACCTCAACCTTGATAGCAATGGTCCCAATCATAATAGTTTCAAATTTTTCTCTTGGTATGGGACAATATATTTCTCCAACTTGAATGCCCTCAACATGTTCAATTGAATTCAAACCATAAGTCCTATCAATCTTCTTGGGGAAATAGACAGTATGTTCCTTGTCATTAACATTGAAGTTCACCTTTCCTTGATTACAATTAATAACAGCTCCTGCAGTATTAAGAAAAGGTCTCCCAAGAATAATAGACATATTATCATCTTCAGGCATTTCAAGCACAACAAAATCAGTTAATATCAAGTAATTATGAGCCACTTGAATAGGTACATCCTCACATATACCCACAGGAATAGTGGTAGATTTATCAGCCATTTGCAAAGATATATCAGTTGGTATCAGTTTTTCAAGTTGAAGTCTCTTATAATGAGAAAAAGGCATAACACTAACTCCTGCTCCCAAATCACACAAAGCAGTTCTAACATAACTATTTTTAATAGAGCAAGGAATAGTTGGAATCTCTGGGTCTCCAAGTTTCTTTGGAACCTTACCATTAAAGGAATAATTAGCAAGCAAAGTAGAAATTTCTTCGTTAGGGATCTTCCTTTTATTCGAGAAAATATCTTTCATATACTTTGAGTAAGGAGGCAATTTAATAGCATCAGTTAAAGGAATTTGCAAGAATAAAGGTTTCATCCACTCACAAAACTTATTATAGTGTTCATCTTCCTTTGACTTGTGTTTCTTATCAGGGAAATGCACATGTTTTTGGACCCAAGGCTCTCTTTCACTACCATGTTTCTTAGCAACAAAATCTTCTTTAGTGTATTTAGTATTCTTAGTGTGCTTTTCAGGTTCTTCTTCAACTTTTTCTTTATCAGGAACATCATTTTATTCATTACCACTTTCAGTTTCAGCATCAGAGATAGATATACTATTAGGATCTTTAGTAGGTGTCAGAGGGTTCTACAATAGTTTTATGTTTCTTTTTCCTTTCTTAAGGGTAGTACCACTATTTTCAGCTTGTTGAGAATCCTGCTCAATTCTTTTGGGATGCCCTCAGATATAGAGGATCCCGGTAGCAGCACCACTTCTAGTTGTAATTTCATAAGCATGTTTTTCCTTGGCAGCATTAATTAGCAAGTCTTTTTGCACTTTAATAAGTTGATCTATTTGAGTTTGAACTATTTGAAAATGTTTAACAATCATTTTTAACATCATTAGAGGTTCTTTCCACAATATCTTTTAACTCAACAATAGCTCTAGTGTTTTCCATTAGATGATTTTTCACCCTTTTATTAAAATTATCCGGCTTAACAATAAAAATATTGAATTCTTCTAAGCATTGATCAGGAGGTTTAGAGTAAGGGATATCACCTTCATCAAAGTGTTGGAGAGAGTGTACCTCAATAGTGGATGAATGGGGAATTGACTTACACAATTCTTCTATAGCAGGTAAACTTTTGACATCTGCAGCTTTAATTCCATTCTCCTTAAGACATTTCTTAGCTTCCTTCTTCACTTCATCATTCAATTCAATAACTCCCCTCTTCTTAGATGATGGTATAGGCGCCGGTATAGCTGGTTCAGGTATAATTGTTTGTGTATAGCTGGTTCAGGAGGAGTCCAATCTTCATAATTCTTGCTTATTTTAGCCATTAATTCCCCAGCTTCCTTGGGAGTCCTATTCCTGAAAACACAATCAGCACAACTATCTAGGTATGTCCTAGATTCTTTGGTTAGTCCATTATAAAATATATCAAGAAGCTCATTCTCAGGTAATGGAGATCCAGCCTGTGCATGAATCAAAGCACAAAACCTTGCCCATGATTCAGGCAATATCTCTTTTTCTCCTTGTTTAAAATCAAAAATTTCCTGTAAAATAGCATGTCTAGCACTAGGAGGAAAATATTTTTGCAGGAAAGTACTAATCAAGCAATCAGGGTTATCAATAGATCCAGGAGGTAAATTACTAAACCAAGTTTTAGCTTCTCCTTTCAGTGAAAAAGGGAAAATCTTAGCAACAAAGTAGGTGCACAACTTAATATTATCAGAAAACAAGCCACTCATGGTAGAAAGTCACATATGTGCTACCGTGACTTTCATTCTTAGTCCCACAAAAAGGTTCTTTCTCAACAATAGCTATGTAAGATAAATCAAGAGAGAAATCATAATCTTTATCTTTAATGTTTATGGGAGAAGCAGCAAACTTAGCATTAGGAGACAATTTAGGTCTAATAGTACGCCTCTCAAGGAGACTCTTAGCAGCACTCCTATCATGGGTGTTTTGACATTCTTTAATAAATTCATCGGTCATCTCAACATAACCGTCTTCAATATCATAGATCTCACTAGACTCAGGTGAACTAACGGGTGTAGTAGTGTTTTCATTAGAGTTTCAGATTTCCAGCTATAGTTCTAGCAATCGTAGCATCTAGGAAAGGACCTAATGAACCACTCTTATCAAGCACAGTAGAAGTGATGCACTCGACGATCGACGTAGAGCTTGTTGGGAACCCCAAGAGGAAGGTATGATGAGCACAACAGAAAGTTTTCCCTCAGTTATGAAACCAAGGTTTAATCGAACCAGTAGGAGCAAGGAAACACCCCAAAGGTGTTACTAGCTGAGCTTTGGTAGGGCGCACTACCAGTGCTAGTAGCAACATGGAGACCTGCACAACACAACCACAGAACTTTGTCCCCAACTTCATATGAGGTTGTCAATCTCACCGTGTTTTATGGAAAACAAAGGATTAAACGACGAATGGAAAGAAATAATAGTTTGTAGAAAGTAAACACAAAGCAGTAAAAGATTGTAGATTGTATATGAAAGAAAAGGACCAGGATCCATAGTTCACTAGAGGTGGCTCTCCTTAGATAGATAACATGCTGGGTAAACAAATTACAGCGGGGCAATTGACAAACACCGAGAAAGCAATACATGCATATACTAATCATCTTGACTCCTCTGAGACTTGATTGGGCATTACAACATAATACATAGACCGCCATCCAACTGCATCTATGACTAATAATCTAGGAGGGTAGGGCCTATAATTGTTGTTACCAAAATTGTTCCTATAAGCATTATTACCATAAGAATTGTTGCCAAAATTGTTATTTCTTATGAAGTTCACATCAACTTGCTCTTCTTGAGCAACCAAAGAGGCTAAAGGAACATTATTTGGATCAATATGGGCTTTCCCATTAACAAGCATAGACATAATAATATCAATTTTATCACTCAAGGAGGAGGTTTCCTCAACAGAATTTACCTTCTTACCTTGTGGAGCCCTCTCAAAGATGCCATTCAGAATAATTAACCATCATATTGTCCAAGTTTTGTTGCAGACCAAGTGATGGTCATAAAGGTACCTCCAGCAGTTAATCTAATAGGTTCCTTGAAGAATAGTTCAATCCTGCATAAAAAGTTTGGATGATCATCCAAGCAGTTAGCCCATGAGTGGGACAATTCTTTACCAAAGATTTCATTCTTTCCCAAGCTTGAGCAACATGCTCATTATCAAGTTGTTTAAACTTCATTATTTCACTTCTCATGGATATAATCTTAGCAGGAGGGTAGTATTTTCCAATAAAAGCATCTTTGCACTTAGTCCAAGAATCAATACTATTCCTAGTTAAGGAATTCAACCATTCTTTAGCTTTTCCTCTCAAAGAGAAAGGAAACAATTTCAGCTTAATAATATCACCATCTATATCCCTATGCTTTTGCATCTCACAAAGTTCAACAAAGTTATTTAGATGGGAAGTAGCATCTTCATTACTAATACCAAAAAATTGCTCTCATAACAAGATTGAGTAAAGCAGGTTTTATCTCAAAGAAAGTATTTTCAGCCACAGGTGGAGCAATAGGTGTGCTCATAAAATCATTGTTGTTGGTACTAGTGAAGTCACACAACTTAGTGTTTTCAAGAGTAGTCAGTTTTTGGGTTTTCAAATAAGAAAGCAAACAAGTAAAACTAATTTGTTTTTGATTTTTTGAAGAACAAAACAAGCAAACTACAAAAAGAAAACTAAGCAAAACAAAACAACAAAGTAAAGAGATTGGTTATGAGGGACTCCTCAGAAGATGTCCTGACTCGGCAACGGGCGCAGAAAATGTCTTGATGCGTTGACGATCGACGAGAGCTCGTTGGAAACCCCAAGAGGAAGGTATGATGAGCACAGCAGAAAGTTTTCCTCAGTTATGAAACCAAGGTTTAATCGAACCAAGAGGAGCAAGGAAACACCCAAAGGTGTTACTAGCTGAGCTTAAGGCGACTACCGGTTAGTAGCAATGTGGAGACCTGCACAACACAAACACGTAACTTTGTCCCCAACTTATGGCGAGGTTGTCAATCTCACCGTGTTTGCAGAAAACAAAGGATTAAACGATCGAATCGAAAAGAAGTAATAGTTTGCAAAGTAAACACAAAGCAGAAAAAGATTGTAGATTGTATATAAAAGACAAGGACCGGGATCCATAGTTCACTAGAGGTGGCTCTCCTTAGATAGATAACATGCTGGGTAAACAAATTACAGCGGGGCAATTGACAAACACCGAGAAAGCAATACATGCATATACTAATCATCTTGACTCCTCTGAGACTTGATTGGGCATTACAACATAATACATAGACCGCCATCCAACTGCATCTATGACTAATAATCTACCTTCAGGTTATCATCCGAACCCCTCCAAGATTAAGTTGCAAGCAATGATTATTGCTTCTTAACTGCGTGTAAAGTAAACAATATGATTGTTCTATGAACAAAGGATTGTTGTTTTCTCCCTAGTAGCAAAACACATCGAGTACCTTAGAGATTTCTGTCACTTCCCCAGATTACCAGAGGCATGAACCCACTATCGAGCATAAATTATCTCTTGAGTTGCTAGCATCTACTTGGCCAAGATAGCTACTAACAACGGAAAGCATGCAAGATCTCAAATAACAAAGACATGATAGAATCAATAATCAATCTGAAATAGCATCTCAATATCCATCGAATCCCCGCAAACACAACATGTATGAATTACAAATAGTGATCTTGATCATGAACGGAGCTCACAAGATCTAAACATGAAAGCACAAAGGAGGAGAAACCAGCCATCTAGCTACTACATGGATCTGTAGTCCAAGGATGAACTACTCACGCATCACAACGGAGGCTTGCATGGTGATGAAGAAGGCCTCTGTGGTGAATTCCCTCCCAGGTGCCGAGAAGAGATTCAGATCCTCTCGATCTAGGGATGCGATGACAAGTGGCTGAGACTCTTTCATGGATTTTGATCGGCACTTACGGCTGTCCCGAGGGCAACTTATAGGCGAAGGAGAGGCCGAGGGGTGCCGGAGCCACCACACCACTGGCGCTGCCAGGCCAAGCTGGCGGCCAGTGGTGTGGCTGCCCTCGCCCTCTCCGCCTCATATTCTCGCACTTGATCCTTCCGAAAATACGCACTTTGGCCTTTGTCCCCCAATTCGAGAATATTCATTTTCGACTTCCTGAACCAAAAATAGCAGAAAACAAATCGAAATGTGGCTCTTGTTAATAGGTTAGTCCAAGAAATCATATGAAAAGTACTCCAAAGTTGGAACAAAACACAAGAAAGTGGATAAAACCAAGCATGGAACATCAAAAATTATAGATACATTTGCAATGTATCAACATCCCCAAGCTTAACTCCTGCTCGTCCTCGAGTAGGTAAGTGATAAAAAGAAATAATTTTTGAGGTGACATGCACCATCAAAGACTTGATCAAAGTATTTGCAAAACATTCAAAGCTGGGATCATAGTACTTCAATCATAACATGAAAGACAAAGTTCTAGCAATAAGCAAAGCGACTATGATGCAACATGAAAAGGCACAAACAAAAGATTCATGAATAACAATGCTTTGCAAGACGTTTGTTTGTTTCACATAAAGAAAACATAGCATACTAGTATTCAGCTTGTCCCTCAATAGAGTAGCAAATATAAATGCATAGGACACCTTCAAAGTTCATAAGAGTGACTAGATACAATAGTTTAAAACAAGAAATATCAAGTAATGCATCAATCAACTAGTCTTGGGACAATGCACATAGAACTAAGAATGGCCACTATGCTCTCAAAGTAGGTGCATAAAGATAGAAGGTAGAGACTCAATATAATCGTGGAAGAAAGGCCTTTTGTAAAAGGAAGTAGGGATTCAAGTCTTATAAAGAGCTTCCAAAATTATGGTACTTATAGCTTTCAGCTCTCATTGCCCCTATCATAAGCATCTTGAAGTGATTAAGGTTAAAGTGAACAAACAATGGTGTACATGCTTGACGAAGTATAAGTCAGAAATCTCATGTCCCTTGTATACGAGGGTCGCTCCTCATGATACTCAAGTTTAGTCACCGGTAAGTTCTTGTCATCGTAAGTACATGTGTATCATTGAGAACCGCCAACGGGGTACCCCTTGCCCGATGATACGGAAGAATCCCATATCAAAATGACAAGGCAAGGCATAACGAGCATCTCAACATTCTTCTTATTTACCATGGGAATATGGTTCTTTTTTCTCTCTTTCCTCTTTTCATAGTATCTCTTTTTTCTCATTTTTCTCAATATAGGACTCTCTTTTTTTATAAGAAGAATGCTTCATAGACAGCTCATTATGGTTACGCTGTAGGTTTCCACCATGTCAGCATGGATTAGACCAACACCTGCATTTCTCTAACACATATACATAACTCCATGGACTTACAAGCTCCCTTTCATTTCACAATCACAACATCCATATACAAAAGCATGATATCAACTAGGTACAAGTACCAAGTGCAATGTTGAAAGCGCTCCCATGAAAGCATGGTTCTGCTAATTCCCAACAAATAAGTGCAAGCATATACAACATAGAAGGCACAATGGTTCAAGTTTATTAAGGGCAAGTAAAGTAAAGTGTGCCTTCAAATTCATGAGAGCTTTAATCACTAGTTTTCTCATAACAAGTGGAAGGTAAACAAAAGCATGAATATACTTGGAATAGCATAAGCTAGTAGGTAGGTATGGTGGACTCTTTGGAATAACTTGGTTTAGGGAGTTGGATGCATGAGTGGAACTCATACTTTGTTGTGGAGGCTAGCAAAAGACTGGGAGCGACAAACTAAGAGAGCAAAAATGGCCATAATCATGCAGAGCGACAAAACATCATTGATCAAAGCATAAAGTGATACTACAAGTTGAAAACTAAAGGATCATAAAGGCTATGGTGACTTGAGATAGTCATAACATGGTGTAAGCATGTGCCAAGTCAACCCAAATAAAGCATCAAAGGAGAATACCACTATACTATGCTTTAATATGTTAAAACAACGCATGATTCATCCAAGGCATATTAAGCAATCTCAATTGTTTATAGCAAGTCATGCTACAGCAAAGAATACTAAGCATAAAGCCAAAACAATATCAAGCATGGCATGACAAAGCATAGGCCACAGTAAAAAACGAGCTCTTTTTACCACATAAGCATGAACTTTCCTACTCTTTTCCAAACCAAACCAAACTATTTGCAAACCAAAGTATGAAAGAGGGGGTCCAACCAACTTATTCAGAAAACTAAGCAAACCAAGCAAACTAAAAACCAAAACAAAACGAAAAAAGAAGACGCCCAAGAAAAACACAATCAGGCATGAAACAATAAAAATGAAGCGTTTGGAAGAAACCTGGGATTTTTATTGATGAAGAAGGGGATGCCTTGGGCATCCCCAAGCTTTGACGCCTGTACTTCTTGGATATTTCTTGGGGTGACACGCGTGGCATCCCCAAGCTTGAGCTTTAGTCCATCCTTCATTTCATTACTCATTCCTTTCATACACCTGAAAAATTTCCTTCATACAAAACTTCACACAATCTTTATTAGCAACATTAGTGCACTCAAGATAAATAAGTCTTAAGGTTCAGTTCTAACACAAATAAACTACCATTAGAACACTAGCTACTGTAGCACTTCCTCAAAAATCTCAATTCCCAAAGGAACTAACAAGAAGCAAATGCAAAATGGCAGAAATCTGTCAAAACAGACCAGCAGGTAAAGACGAATTTTTTCGAAGACCTTATGTTGCTCAAATCAAAAAGTGTTGAACGAACGAAAGTTATATAACAACCTGGGTCAGAGGAACAAAAAAATTAAAGCTCAATCCGACGTATAGAGATCTCTCAGAAATTTTTACGGTGAAGCACAAAAATCTGTTTCAGGACAGCAACTTTCCCAATCATTACTTCACTCTCATTAGAGGTTACTCTTGGCACAAAAAGCAAATAAAAAGGATAAGGAGAGGTTATTACAGAGGTAATAACTTACAAGACTCAACTAAAAACTCTTGGGTTATCTCCCAACAAGTACTTTTCTTTAACGCCTTTAAGTTAGGCATAAGAAGCAAAGAAATAATCAAGTGTTCTCAAATGAAGAAGCATTACGACCAAATTTTGTTTTCATAGGAGAAGCAAAAGAAATATTTTCTCTCTTTTTAGGGAAGTGTTCTATACCTTTCTTGAGTGGGAGTTGATATTTAATGGTGCCTTCTTACATATCAATGATGGCACCAACAGTTCTAAGAAAAGGTCTTTCCAAAGTAATAGGACAAGAAGCATTGTATTCAACATCAAAAACATAGAAATCAACGAGGACATAGGAATCGTTAACCATAATAAGAACATCATTAAGACTCCCCATGAGTTTCTTTTTAGCATTAGCATCAAGTGGGACATTCAAATAACAATCTTCAAGAGGAGGCAAATCAAGCATATCATAAATCCTTCTAGGCATAATAGAAACACTACTATCAAGATCACACAAAGCTTTGAAATCAAAGTCATTCACTTTCATATTAATGATGGGTTCCCAACCATCCTCTTGTTTTATAGGAATAGAAGCTTTATGTTTCATCTTTTCTACTTTAATCTTTATGAGAGCATCAGTAATGTGTTTTGTAAAAGCCATGTTCATAGCACTAGCATTAGGACTTTTAGCAAGCTTTGTAGGAACTTAATAACTTCAGAGATGTTGCAACCATCAAGATCAAAATCAACTTTATCATCTAAAGTAGTAGAACTATTACTAGCCTCAACACTAGTGGTGGTGATAGTAGAAACACTAATGTTTCTAGCAATTTCATCTTCTCTTTCCCACTTAGCATGTAATTCAGCTAATAATCTAACATTTTCATCAATTCTTACTTGTATAGCATTAGTAGCTGCAAAGGGATTCTCATTAGTTTCAGGTTTAGCAGCCATTTTATTAATCAATGAAGATTGAGCTTCAGACAAAGAAGATATATTTCTTTCAGCATTAGAGAGTTTCAATTGTAAACTAGGAATTTCCCTATTTTAGTAAATAGTTTATTTTGCTCATATTGCATTTGCATGAAGTTTTTAGTGGCTCTTTCAACTTCTAAAATTATTCCTTCACTAGGTAATTCAGGTTTACCATTATAGCCATAAGTATTACTAGGAGGGTAGGGCCTATAATTGTTGTTACCAAAATTGTTCCTATAAGCATTATTACCATAAGAATTGTTGCCAAAATTGTTATTTCTTATGAAGTTCACATCAACTTGCTCTTCTTGAGCAACCAAAGAGGCTAAAGGAACATTATTTGGATCAATATGGGCTTTCCCATTAACAAGCATAGACATAATAATATCAATTTTATCACTCAAGGAGGAGGTTTCCTCAACAGAATTTACCTTCTTACCTTGTGGAGCCCTCTCAGTATGCCATTCAGAATAATTAACCATCATATTGTCCAGAAGTTTTGTTGCAGCACCCGAAGTGATGGTCATAAAGGTACCTCCAGCAGCCGAATCTAATAGGTTCCTTGAAGAATAGTTCAATCCTGCATAAAAAGTTTGGATGATCATCCAAGCAGTTAGCCCATGAGTGGGACAATTCTTTACCAAAGATTTCATTCTTTCCCAAGCTTGAGCAACATGCTCATTATCAAGTTGTTTAAACTTCATTATTTCACTTCTCATGGATATAATCTTAGCAGGAGGGTAGTATTTTCCAATAAAAGCATCTTTGCACTTAGTCCAAGAATCAATACTATTCCTAGTTAAGGAATTCAACCATTCTTTAGCTTTTCCTCTCAAAGAGAAAGGAAACAATTTCAGCTTAATAATATCACCATCTATATCCCTATGCTTTTGCATCTCACAAAGTTCAACAAAGTTATTTAGATGGGAAGCAGCATCTTCATTACCAATACCAGAAAATTGCTCTCTCATAACAAGATTGAGTAAAGCAGGTTTTATCTCAAAGAAAGTATTTTCAGCCACAGGTGGAGCAATAGGTGTGCTCATAAAATCATTGTTGTTGGTACTAGTGAAGTCACACAACTTAGTGTTTTCAAGAGTAGCCGTTTTGGGTTTTCAAATAAGAAAGCAAACAAGTAAAACTAATTTGTTTTTGATTTTTGAAGAACAAAACAAGCAAACTACAAAAAAGAAAACTAAGCAAAACAAAACAACAAAGTAAAGAGATTGGTTATGAGGACTCCTTGTGAAGATGTCCTTGACTCGGCAACGGCGCAGTAAAATGTCTTGATGCAATTGACGATCGACGAGAGCTCGTTGGAAACCCCAAGAGGAAGGTATGATGAGCACAGCAGAAAGTTTTCCTCAGTTATGAAACCAAGGTTTAATCGAACCAAGAGGAGCAAGGAAACACCCCAAAGGTGTTACGAAATGAGCTTTGGTATGGCGCACCGGTGCTAGTAGCAATGTGGAGACCTGCACAACACAAACACAGAACTTTGTCCCCAACTTGCGATGAGGTTGTCAATCTCACCGTGTTTTGCAGAAAACAAAGGATTAAACGTATCGAATCAAAAGAAGTAATAGTTTGCAGAAAGTAAATACAAAGCAGTAAAAGATTGTAGATTGTATATAAAAGACAAGGACCGGGATCCATAGTTCACTAGAGGTGGCTCTCCTTAGATAGATAACTAGCTGGGTAAACAAATTACAGCGGGGCAATTGACAAACACCGAGAAAGCAATACATGCATATACTAATCATCTTGACTCCTCTGAGACTTGATTGGGCATTACAACATAATACATAGACCGCCATCCAACTGCATCTATGACTAATAATCTACCTTCAGGTTATCATCCGAACCCCCTCCAGTATTAAGTTGCAAGCAACAGATTATTGCTTTACGAACTGCGTGTAAAGTAAACAATATGATTGTTCTATGAACAAAGGATTGTTGTTTTCTCCCTAGTAGCAAAACACATCGAGTACCTTAGAGATTTCTGTCACTTCCCCAGATTACCAGAGGCATGAACCCACTATCGAGCATAAATACTAACTCTTGGAGTTGCTAGCATCTACTTGGCCAAGATAGATACTAACAACGGAAAGCATGCAAGATCTCAAATAACAAAGACATGATAGAATCAATAATCAATCTGAAATAGCATCTCAATATCCATCGAATCCCCGCAAACACAACATGTATGAATTACAAATAGTGATCTTGATCATGAACGGAGCTCACAAGATCTAAACATGAAAGAACAAAGGAGGAGAAACCATCCATCTAGCTACTACATGGATCTGTAGTCCAAGGATGAACTACTCACGCATCACAACGGAGGCTTGCATGGTGATGAAGAAGGCCTCCAGGGTGAATTCCCCTCTCCGGTAGGGTGTCGGGAAGAGTTTCAGATCCCTCCTGATCTAGGGATGGAGATGACGGCAGCTATAGACTCTTTCGTGGATTTTTGATCGAGCACTTAGGGTTTTCGTCCCGAGGGCAACTTATAGGCGAAAGGAGAGGCCGAGGAGGTGACGGGAGCCACCACACCACCCCCTGGCATGGGCCAGGCCTGGTCGCGCGGCCAGGTGGTGTGGCTGGCCCCTGGCCCCTCTTCGTCTCGTATTCTGGCACTTGATCCCTTCCGGAAAAATAGGCACTTTGGCTTTTGTCCCGTCCAATTCCGAGAATATTCATTTTCTGACTTTCCTGGAACCAAAAATAGCAGAAAACAGGCAGCTGGCACTGTGGCTCTTGTTAATAGGTTAGTCCAAGAAATCATATGAAAAGTACTCCAAAGTTGGAACAAAACACAAGAAAGTGGATAAAACCAAGCATGGAACATCAAAAATTATAGATACATTTGCAATGTATCAACATCCCCAAGCTTAACTCCTGCTCGTCCTCGAGTAGGTAAGTGAGAAAAAAGAAATAATTTTTGAGGTGACATGCACCATCAAAGACTTGATCAAAGTATTTGCAAAACATTCAAAGCTGGGATCATAGTACTTCAAGCATCATCGTAAGTATCAGAAGTTTCAGATTCAGCAGTAATAGCAGTGTGTGTAGCATGTGTATATGGTGGTGTAAGGAACTTACTCATAACAGATGGTGAATAAAGAGCAACAGAGGTGTTCAGAACTGTACCTATTATTGTAGTGGATGGTAAAATAGGAACCTTGCCATCACGAGACTTACCCATGATGGATGGATGGCAGCAAACAATAGTGAATCCAGGTGAACTTGATAAATAAAGCTATGCTCCCCGGCAACGGTGCCAGAAAATAGTCTTGATGACCCACAAGTATAGGGGGTGTATCGCAGTATTTTCGAGGGAAGTGAAACCCAATTTATCGATTCGACACAAGGGGAGCCAAAGAATATTTATAAGCTTTAACAACTGAGTTGTCAATTCAGCTGCACCTAGAAACAATCTTGCTCACAGCAGTTTATCAGTAGCAACAGTTTTGTAGTAGGAATAGTAAAATAGCAGCAATAGTAAAAGTAAAGACAATAGTAACAATTACAGCAAACAGTAGGATTTGAGCGCGATAGGCATAGGGATGGATGGACGGGTGTTGCATGGACAAGACAATTCACATGGCAATCTGAACATAGGGCAATTGCAGATAAAATAAGATAAAGCATCCAATTACTAGATAATCCTAGGCATGTGTTCCATATATAGTCATACGTGCTCGCAATGAGAACTTGCACAACATCTTTTGTCCTGCCAGCCCGTTTGCAGCGGGGCCTCAAGGGAACTACTAGCAATTAAGGTGCTCCTTTTAATAGAGCACCGGAGCAAAGCATGAACACTCCGTGAACACATGTGATCCTCACATCAAAGCCATTCCCTCCGGTTATCCCGATTTACATCACTGGGGCCATTGGTTCCGGACAACAATGTGTGTATACAACTTGCAGGTAAGACCATAAAAAATACTATCATAATGAATCAATAACATGTTCAGATCTGAAATCATGGCACCCGGGCCCTAGTGACAAGCATTAAGCATAACAAGTCGCAACAAAGTCAAAAAGCACTAATAGAAGATACTAGGCACCATGCCCTAACAATCCGATGCCATTACAATGAACGATCTCATCCAATCCCTACCATCTCCATAGCCTACAGCAGGGGATTACTCACTCATAGATGGGGGAAACCTGGATGGTCAATGGAGAAGCGATGGTGATGATGATGGCGATGATCTCCTCCAATTCCCCGTCCCGGCAGGGTGCTAGAATGGAGTTTCTGGTTCTGAATCATGGAATCTGGTGGTGGTGGCGGAGCGGAACTCTTTCTTGAAAAACATCGACCCCCCCTGAGTTTTTAGGTGAGAAGGCAACTTATAGGCGAAGAGGGAGACCGAGGGGGTGTCTGGGGCGGCCAGACCACCCCCTGGCACGGCTAGGTGGTGTGGCCTGGGCCCAGGCCCTCTCCGTCTCGTATTCTGGCTCCGGAGTCTTCTGGTGAAATAGGATTTTTGGCATATTTTCTGGGATTTTTCCTGATAGTTGATTTTCTGCACAAAAACTAGACACCAAGGTAATTCTGCTAAAAACAGCGTCAATCCGTGTTAGTTGCATCCAAATCACACAAGTTTAGAGGAGAAACAATAGCAAAAGTGTTCGGGAAAGTAGATACGTTTTAGACGTATCAATCAGGTGCATACTTGTAGTGCCACCAAGTCCAAGATGGCTCCGGGCGACCCTCAGGCGTGGTTACAAGCCTAGGGAAGTGCTTTTTTATGAGGCATCCAAGGATTCTCGTATAGGAGCGTAGCTCCTTGGTGTCATCCTTATATTTGAATGCCCTGCACAATAAAAATCCAAAATGGGTATGAGAAAATGGTGATGAAAAGTTCAACATTAGAATATAAAAAAGCTAATAAGTTTCGAAATAGTAAGAGGGTAAAAGCATGTACTTGTCCCTGCTCGGTGTGAGCCCAATAATCCTAGCCTCGAAACACCACACCTCAAGAAGTGGGAGGTGTGCTACTCCATGTTGGTATGGAGGAGTTTCCCTAGGAAAAGCGGGAATCCATGGGTGAGTCTCAACAAAATCGATCGGTGGATCCCAGATCCTTGTGTCCCCCTCCTCCTCATTAGTATACTGCACATCAGCTGAGTGCTCCTCCTCCTCCACATCCTCCTCCTCGGGTGGGCGAGTAGGTGGTCGTCTACACCTCCCACGCCTCGAACACGGTGCGGGAGGACTAGGTGACCGTCTAGAAGCGAATAAGCTCTTGCACCAGTCTTAGAAAAAATGGTTTTCAAGCCACTAAGCTTCCTTTGGGCCTTCTTGAGTGCTCCTCCTCCTCGTCCTTGTTGTAGCACCCCGCTAAAACCACTACTAGAAAATCAATGTGTTTTTGTTTTGTGCAACATCATGACTGCATGCTCATGTCATCAGGCCAACTTCGTTGCGGGTAGCTTAGTGGGGTGGCCCCCTGAAATATTTCATGAATCCTGTGATCGCTTTGTCGTGAAAGCCTCGTTGGGTTTTGAGTTGGTTTTTCCGAGGTTGATCGTGTGTGTGTTATTTGTGCACCCCTCAGGTAAATCTTTCGAAAGCCGTGTCATGGTTATGGACGACTTGGAGCACAGTATCTCGATCATAGACAAGCATAACTAAAGTAGTGTTATAAATTTGACTTAATATGTGACTAGTAATCAGCTTCACTACAATGGAATGGATAATAAAAATGCCAACAATTGGTGGATCTGTGGTGATCTGTGTCATACTATACCTGCCTAGTAAGTATTGCAACTCCAATGGAATGTGATAAAAGTGCCAACAACTGCTGGGTTTTGGGATTCCTCAGGACAATTATATCTGACTAGTAAATGTTCCAACTACAAGGGAATGTTAACTAAAACTGCCCACTACTTATGCTATCAGGATGACTCAAGCTATCTATATCTGACTGGTAAGTGCTTCAACTATAATTGAATGAATAAAACTGCCAACTGTGTGAGTTCCTCAGTTTGACTTCCTCGTTTGGTCTCGAGGGGGAATACTAGGATGGGTATGTTTGGTGTTACTATCAGGTTGGATCCGGATAGGTCTTTCTTATCCCTCTCTAATAGCCACCAGTTTTACCGAGTCTCTATAGGTATTTTAGTGGATGCTGCGTTGCCGCTTCAGTCCACCATACCTATGTAGGCGAGATCCGCTGAATTCTAGCCTCGCCGTGTACTGGCCTTAGTATTGACGCTCCTCTTTTTCCTTTGCCCTTTGTCGGCACCCCTTTTGTTTTAGCAGGTTTGAGATCGACGTCGTTAGCAGGGTTACCCTTCCGGCTTGGCCTGGGCAAGGTTATGGACGCCATTGGTTATTCTTCAGGGCTCTTAGCCCCATTTGCATCTTGTCCGTAGTAGGACGCTTTATCGTTTGCAAGGTGATTTGGATCTTTGTATTGTATATCTGTATTCTTGACTCGTTGAGTCGCTGTTGTATATATATCTATTCTGTGGGTCCCATCGAGGATTGTTGTGTAATGGCATTATTGCTTTCCACCCGCATCGAAAGTGCTCGGTGGCGATCCCTTGAATCGTTTCTATGCGGGTTTGGCGGGAATCGCTAAAGCTTGCATAGGGACGATTCGAGGGTGTTATAGAGTGGTATCAGAGCTCAGTAGTTACGATACCCCACTTGTCCAGCCTGTAGGATAACCTAGCTAATGGCCGATGTAGAGTGTCAAAAACTATTTTGGAAAATCGGTTGGATAAATCTGATTAGGTCTGATTTTACTCCTTACCCCTCTACTGTTCTCCTCTTACCTCTACGTGTTTTGAATCTGTTCTCTTATCTTTTCTTCGAGTCCAGGAATTCTCGTGGTTGGGTTTCCGTCGTACCTTCAGGGTTTCGCTTCCTCTTTTGGCAACGGTGCTTCTACCTCCGGACTTAGTGCTATATGAGTGATCCTTTATCTGTGGTACCATTCTTTGCTCCTTGTTTGTGCCTTCCAGTGTTTTCCGACACGATGACATCATCTACGCCAGATCCGATGCAGAGCCTGCATCACTCCTTTGTTTCGAACCTCGATTGTCGAGATCTTCAGTCTAATTTAGAGGGTTGGTTGCATAATTCTCCGATTTGTGTGCAGAGTAATGGTTTGAGTGCGCGATGGACTGATCACCATCCCACTACTCTTATCATTCGCTTTTGTATATTGAATCTACTCCGTCCACGGAAGCTAGAGGTGGCTTTATTTGTTGATACCTCTACCTTCGCCCTTTGTTCCCGGAGTGTTCTCTCGATGATCACGGACAATGACCTCTTATTACTGGTGTCGCGAGGATCTACACGAACCGAGAAGATTTAGATCGCCGACCTTCTCCCCGGTACCATGAGGCGGATCTCGAGGGCGAGATCCCTTGTTAGTGGTGTCGAATTGTAGCACCCCGCTAAAACCACTACTAGAAAATCGCTGTGTTTTTGTTTTGTGCATCATCATGACCGCATGCTCATGTCATCATGCCACATTGCATTTGAGCATCGTCATGTCATCATGCATGGTTTGCCTAAAACTATTTTCTAAAAGCCTAGTTTTGTTTTCTAAATATCCCCGTCTTTATTCAAATGCAAAACCCCGGCCTCTTCCGGATATTTTTGTTTTGTCTAAAAATACTTTACGAAAGATGTTTAAAATAACACAGAACAAATATATAAGAAAACTATTTTTGCTCGGGAGGCCGCCACCGGCTAGGCCCAAAGGGCCCAGCTAGCAGCAGCCTACCAACCGGCTAAAAACCAACTAGTCAAAAACTCTAACCCTGGATCCCTCCTGCCTAACCCTAATCCCCACCTAGTCCTACCCTAACCACCCATCTCCCGCCTCTAGCAGCGCAGCAGCTGCCGCAACATCCACCTGTGCGCCCACCGACCCGACCTTTCTGCGCGCTGCGGTACACATGCACTTGTATGTGTTGAACCACCGAAACCCTCCAGACGCCGATCGCGCGCTTCACCCCTGCCGCCGCCCGGTCCGAATACCACGCCACTGCCCCATCGCTGTGCACCCCACCGCTCAAGCCACCTGCCGTACATTCAACACCTAGCAGGCTCCTCATCCAGCGTCTGACAAGACGCGGTACACCACAAAGCTGCCCCGCAGCACAACCGCAGCGTGTCCTGCGACCCTACCTCGCGTGATCCCCGTGCCACCTCCTCACGCCCACTTTCGCACGCCATCTCCTCCCTCACCCCGCATCCCCGCCGCCATCCTCGCTCTCGCACCGCGTCGCCACCAACCCCCGCATCCGCCTCCCTCTCTCCTTCTCCGAGCGCCGGGCCGCCTCATCGGTCCTACCACTGCTACCACCCAGGATGCGCCCCCTCCCCCGCATCGACCTTCCCCCTCCGCATCCCCTAGGCGAGCTCTGTCGCCATCCACCTTGGTCGCTTGCCCTGCCGCCTCCTTCCCCTACCCCGTTCCACCCCACGCGCTGGCCCTGCTCGCCCCGCGTGTGGCCGCGTTCACCGGCGACCTCGCCGACCTCGGCAAGCTCCTGCATCCCCGTCGATCTCCGCCCCACTAGCAGCCGCACGTGGATGCCCTCTTCCCCGCCCCTTCATCCGGAGCTTCCCGTCGACCTCCAAGACTGCGCCCCTACGAGCCCAAGCGCCGTTGACCACCGCTCCTCGCAGCGGCGCCATGGCCTTCTGCGACGCTTCCGTATCCGCTGCTCTGACCAGGGACGGAGCCGCCCGGAGCTCCGCGCCCGGCCCCGCTGTCTCCTCTCCCTCGCCATGTCTCCGCTGTCGCACGCCCTGTTTCCACCAGCCTTGAGCCTCCGAGCTCTGCCTCGAAGCCCCTATGGCCACCGCCCTACGAGGCCTCCTCGATCTCCGCCTCCCTCCGGCGGCCGCCACCGTCATGGGATGTTCCCTGTACTTCGTCCCGTGGCAAGCACATCCTCGTGTCCTACCTCTGTCTGTTGTTCGATCCAGTGAGTAGGTGCTTCTCTGCGTTGCTGCATGTTTATATCTCCAGGTGTTGATCAGAGATCTTCCGCGAGATATTTAGTGTTACTCGTAAATAGCGAGGCCTCCGACCAACACCCAGTCAAGGGGATGTCCACAAGTTCTCCACCAGCGACACGCAATCAAAGACAAGTAGTGTTCCCCAAGTTCGCCCAACGACAAGACCAGCTCTATGCCGATGATTTCCAAACAAGGTACATGGCGCCACTCGACGACCTCAGCGTCGATCCCCAAGTCCTCCATCGACAAACCAAGCCGAAACCCTATGTCGACACCAAAGAGGATATGCGACAAGATCTTCTTCATGGACCCTGAAGACCGATCCCGAAGTCCGAAGATGCCGAGACCCTGGACGACAAGTCTCCTTCCCATAAGCATCGACACCGGTATGACAAGACCTTCTTCCCGCACCGATGCCTGAGGAACGTACGCCAAGTTCGCCGAGGACCCGGACGCCAAGGTCTCCGACACGGAATGCCAAGTTCTTCATCCCGGACGCCATGACCGTCTACACGGACCCGAAGACCACCGTCCCGCATGCATACTTGTCTGTGGTTTGGGGGCAATATGCCGATTCACCTCATAATTAAATATGGAGTCAACATGCGGGATACTTTTGTCTTATTCCAGACTCCATTTAAATTGGTGTAGCGAACCAATGTCATGTTTCGCCCTGTTAATACAAGATTTAAATTGCAGGGGTCTAAACAACTTGAACCATTTAATTATTTGTCGGAAGCCCGGTTCCGCTTAATATTGCCTAATTGCACCGCATCTGTGCCATGCCATGCATCATATCATAAGCATGCCGGATCTTCTGTCGTAGTATTAAATATTGCATCCGGTGTTTCTTGTAGTGTTTGCTTCTTCGCGGATTAGGCCGATGAGTTGATGCGAGTATCGACAAGTTCTCCGGATATGAACCTTCGACAGTGTTTCCCAGGTGAGCATTCTCCCCCTTTCTACCTATTTTGCATTTTATAGTATTTATTTCCTCCTAATGATCTATTGCTATCTGTGTTGCGATGCTTTAGTGTTCCGTACCAGATATATCCCTTGCAGCCTTTATATTGCCATGGACACATCCTATTGCCTGTTGTTTGATAGATAGTCAGCCTTGCGAGTCGTAGTTGCTTGCTTATGTGTTGCTTCGCGTCATTGTCGTTTCACCGTTGACGGCAAGTTGACACATGATAAATGGTGGAGATGCTTAATGTTGGAGATGATCATGACTTTAAATACAACTATTAAAATGCTAGATATAACTAATGCAGAGGCATCGGTGGGTAATAGATGTTATTTGGTTCTTCCACGCTCACTTGTGTCCCGTAGGACCCCGAGTACTTGATACCTGTTCCTTGACTATTCGTACTATCCACATATGGGAGACTCTATGAATCCCCCTTAGCCAGAGCTTGATTCATTTCTTATTTCTTGGGGCCACAAACTAGTTTGGGGCTTTATTACTATCATGTACTTATGCCATGCTTTACTGCTTTATTTATGATTGTGCGTGGAGCACCTATACTGTTTTGGATCGTGCCACGCTTTCGCGGTATCGACAAGCCCAGTCACACTTTCGGGTTCCCAGTCGTTTACAGACGTCGTCACAAACCCTGGGTCCATTCCGGAGCCGGCCAACTTCGTTGCGGGTAGCTTAGTGGGGCCGCTGTAGGAATTATGCCCTGAGAGGCAATAATAAAGTTGTTATTATGTATTCCTTGTATATGATAGATGTTTATTTTGCATGCTATAATTGTATTGATAGGAAACATCAATACATGTGTTTAATAAACAAAAGGGTTCCTAGTTATGCCTCTCTTATAGACTAGCTTGTTGATTAACAAGATGATCAAAGTTTCCTGATCATGGACATTGGATGTTGTTAATAACAAGGTCACAACATTTGTGAAATGATGTGATGAACATTCATCCGAAGTATAGCATTACGATCAAGTCATTATGTTTATATTGCTATAACATCATACAAAGTAGTCTTAGTCCTTAGACCATGAGATCATGTTAATTGCTAACACCGGAAGAGTATCTTGATAACATCAAACGTCACACCGTAACAGGGTGACCATAAAGGTGGGTTCAGTGCTATGAAGGTGTTATGTTGAGTCTCATGGATCAAGAGTGGAATTTTTCAATCCCGATGACGGATAGATATACTCTGGGCCCTCTCGGTGATATCACATTAAGATAGCTTGCAAGTAAGTGATGTGATCACTAGAATGTTATATCACGGGAACGAGAAAAGAGTGCATGTCGAATTTAGATCAAACTAGGTATTTGGATACCGATGATCGAATCTCGGACATGTATTATATCATGAGACAAAGGGATTAAATTGCTGACGTTAAAGGTTCTCACGATCACAGAAGTCATCGTTGAATATGCAGGAGTCAGTATGGATCTCCAGGTCCCGCTTCTGATTATTGATCTAAGAGGAGTCTCAATCATGTCTGCATTATTCGCGAACCGTAGGGTGACACACTTAAGGGTTGGCAGACACCATTTAGGAGCACATATGTTCCAGACAAAAGGTTTGCAAAGTACAGGAACTGTTTTGATAGAAACAGGAATTGTTTCGATAGAAACCGGAATTGTTTCGGGTGAAATTGCAGAAAGTGGTTCTGCATGTGATATTGAAATGTTGCAAGGGTTTTTATGTGAATGTTTGTTAATTAAAGTAATTAACAAAATTCTGAATAAAATAAATAAAAAGTTTTATTAATTGAGAGTTGCATTTAATTTGGTAGAAATTAAATACATGTGAGTGGCATTTTGGGTGGAGGCCATGTTTATGTGAGTGGAGGTTCACCACATGAATGAAGGAGGGGAGGAGTCCCCCCCTCATGCGCCGGCTATGGGAGGGGAGGGGTCTCCCTCCCTCCTATATAAAGCCCCCCTCTCCCCTCTCACAAAACACACCTCCTCGTGAAGGATCTCTCTCCCCCTCTAGATATTCCCCCATGGTCTCGGATTAGCGAGATACATGTTCCCGGTGGCCTTGCATCTGGAAGGAGTTGCTACTTCTGCTGATTCGCTGGAGCGAGGAGGTGGAGGTTGTCCGGTGGCTTGAACGTGTGTGCGAGGACGGATGCGCTGCTGATTTGCGGCGCTCGGACTTCCACACGATCTTGAGATCGGCAAGCGTACGACTACATCAACCTGGAGTTCCTACTCGTTAACAAAACTCATTGTCTTCGAGGGTAAGTTCTCCATGGATGTATGTCCACCCGTTGCTCTGTATCTAGTAGATAGATCTTGGCGTATAGTTCTCATCGTAGGAAATTTTTTGTTTTCTATGTCATGGACCCAATAGTGGTATCGAGCCGATCTATGCGAGGTGCTTTGACGGTAGTACATATGTTTATATGTGGGTGATGATAATCATATTATTGCATCTTCTATGTACTTTGGATATTGGTGGCATAGTGGGATGAAGCGGCCCGGACCAACCTTACATGTCATCGTACATGAGACCGGTTCCACGACTGACATGCAACTAGTTTTGCATAAGTGGCTAGCGGGTGTCTGTCTCTCCTACTATAGTCAATATCTGATTTACAACGAGTTGCTAATAACTTGGTTATCCTCGTTGTGGTTCATGTTCGTAGGTAAGACCGGTTCTATCTCCGAAAGCCCTAAGCCACGTAAAACTTGCAATTGATAAATTAGAGGCGTCTAGTTTAGATTGTTGCTGGGCTAGTGTCTTGATATGGTATTGTTGTAAGTAGATGTATGATAGATACTCTTACAACTCACTTAACGTGTAAGTTCCATAGACCTTGGCCTTACACACAAAGGAATGATAGAGATCATACCACGATGCAAATGATAGAGATCAAATGCATGAACCATATCACCTCACTTCACACATTAGATGTTAGCATCTTATATTGCTAGTTTGGCGCTTTTGGTAGCATTATAAGATGATCCCTCATTTAGATATGAAGATAAAATGTGTTCTTCCTTAAGTATGCACCGTTTTGTGGATCGTGTTTTGAGGCATCACGTGATGATCGGGTGTTCTCGACTCTACACTTTCATACAACGGGTGTAAGACAGTTTTACACACGCGAATACTAAGGTTCTTACTTGACGAGCCTAGCATGTACATACATGGCCTCGGAACACGGACCGAAAGGTTAAGCATGAGTCATATAGTTGATATGATGCCCATATAGATGCTCACCTTTGAAGCTACACCGACTCACGTGATGATTGGACTTGGTGTAGTGGATTTGGTTCATGTAATCACCAAAAGGACACGAGGGATGTCGTTTTTGAGTGGGAGTTCATTAGTAATTTGGATTAGTTGAACTCAATCTATCATAAACTTAGTCTAAATATATTATACAAATTCTGTTGTAGATGGCACCACCTGCTTTTAATTTCAATGTGTTCATGGAGAAAGAGAAACTTGCTGCGAATGGTAGCAACTTCACCAACTGGGCTATGAATTTTAGGATTCTCCTCACTGCTGCACAAAAGCAATATGTGCTAGATGCGCCGCTAGGCCCCCCACCAGCTCCTGATGCCCCTGACGAGGAAAAGAATGTCTATGTGACTCGTCAGGAGGACCACAACTTAGTTCATTGCGGCATACTATATGGGCTAGAGGCAGAACTTCGAAAGCGTTTCGAAAATGGCAATGCCTTTGATACCATGGGAGAATTGAAAATGATTTTCGATACCCATGCTGCCGTAGAGAGTTATAATGCTTCTGAAAAGTTCTTTAGCTGCATGATGGAAGAGAATAGCTCCGTTAGTGAGCACGTACTCAAAATGTCTGGGTACGCCGATAAGCTTGTGTCCTTGGGAATAACGATTCCCATTGACTTAGGCATACATCGTGTTCTCCAATCTCTTCCACCTAGCTACAAGAGCTTCGTGATGAACTATAATATGCAGGGCATGAAGAAGTCTCTTCCCGAGCTTCTGTCAATGCTTAAGGCTGCAGAAGTAGAGATTAGGAAAGAACATCAAGTGTTGATGATCAATAAGACCACTGATTTCAAGAAGTACAAGAAAGGCAAGGAGAAGGGAAAGAAGGGCGGCAAATCTGTTGCCACGCCTGAAAAGAAACCCCGAGCTGGCCCTAAGTCTGACACCGAGTGCTACTATTGCAAGGGGACTAGCCATTGGAAGCGCAACTGCCCCAAGTATTTGGCGGACAAGAAGGCCGGCAAGGCAAACAAAGGTATATGTGATATACATGTTATTGATGTGTACTTGACTAGTACTCGCAGTAGCACCTGGGTATTTGATACGAGATCGGTTGCTAATATATGTAACTCGGTTCAGGGGTTGCGAAACAAGAGACAACTAGCAAGGGATGAGGTCACAATGCGGGCCGGCAATGGATCAAGAGTTGATGTGATCGCCGTCGGAACGCTACGTCTCCATATGCCGTCGGGATTAGTTATAAACCTGAATAATTGTTATTTGGTGCCTGCACTGAGCATGAACATTGTATCCGGATCGTGTTTGATGCAAAGTGGTTATTCGTTTAAGTCTGAAAACAATGGTTGTTCGATTTATATGAATAATATCTTTTATGGTCATGCACCTGTGTTGAATGGTTTATTTCTGTTGGATCTCGATAGTAGTATTACGCATATTCATAATGTTGCTGCTAAAAGGATTAAACTTGATAATGATATATCTGCATATATGTGGCACTATCGTCTAGGTCATATTGGCGTTAAACGCATGAAGAAACTCCATTCTGATGGACTTTTGGAATCACTTGATTTTGAATCATTTGATACAAGTGAGCCATGCCTTATGGGCAAGATGACTAGAACGCCGTTTTCCGGCTCAATGGAACGGGCGACAGATTTATTGGAAATCATACATACTGATGTGTGTGGACCAATGAGTGTGTCGGCGCGAGGTGGATATCGTTCTTTTGTTACTTTCATGGATGATTTGAGTAGATACGGGTATATCTATTTGATGAAACATAAGTCTGAAACCTTTGAAAAGTTCAAAGAATTTCAGAATGAAGTGGAAAATCATCGTAACAGAAAGATCAAATTTCTACGGTCCGACCGTGGAGGAGAGTATCTTAGTTACGAGTTTAGCACACATATGAAAGACTGTGGAATAGTTTCACAACTCACGCCTGCCGGAACACCACAACGTAATGGTGTGTCAGAACGTCGTAATCGTACTTTATTAGATATGGTTCGATCTATGATGTCTCCGACTTGCCTTATCATTTTGGGGTTATGCACTGAAACCGCTGCATTCACTTTAAATAGGGCACCATCTAAATCCGTTGAAAAGACACCAGTATGAATTATGGTTTGGAAACAAACCTAAGTCATCATTTCTTAAAGTTTGGGGATGTGATGTTTATGTGAAGAAACTTCAACCGATAAACTCGAACCCAAAGAGTAAAAATGCGTCTTCATAGGATACCCTAAGGAAACGATTGGGTATACCTTCTATCACAGATCCGAGGGAAAGGTCTTTGTTGCCAAGAATGGATCCTTTATTGAGAAGGAGTTTCTCGTGAAAGGTGTGAGTAGTCGGAAGGTACAACTCGAAGAGGTTATTGAACCTTCTCTTCATGAAATGGCGAGTAGCGCAACACCGGAAGTTGTTTCGGAGTTGACTTCACCTAATGAAGAGAGAGCTAATGATATTGATCATGAAACTCCGAAAGAGGACACTACCGAACCTCGCAGGTCAAGCAGGACACGTGCAACTCCTGAACTATATGGCAATCCTGTTATGAATTTCATGATTGATGAAATAGATGACCCTGCGACGTATGAAGAAGCGATGATGAGCCCTGATTCCAACAAATGGCTAGAAGCCATGAAATCCAAGATGGAATCAATGTATGAAAACCAGGTTTGGACCTTGGTGGACTTACCTCACGATCGAAAGGCCGTTGAGAATAAATGGATTTTCAAAAGAAAAACTGATGCTGATGGTAATGTAACCATCTATAAGGCTCGACTTGTCGCAAAGGGGTTTCGACAAATTCAAGGAGTTGACTACGATGAGACATTCTCTCCCGTAGCGATGCTTAAGTCGGTTAGGATTATGTTAGCAATTGCTGCATATTTCGATTATGAAATATGGCAGATGGATGTCAAAACTGCATTCCTCAATGGTAATATTGAAGAAGAGTTGTATATGATACAACCTAAGGGTTTTGTTGATCCTAAGGATGCTGATAAGGTATGCAAACTTCAGCGATCCATCTATGGACTGAAGCAAGCATCCCGGAGTTGGAATCTCCGCTTTGATGAGGTGATCAAAGAGTTTGGATTTGTCCAAACTTATGGAGAAGCTTGTATTTACAAGAAAGTGAGTGGGAGCAATGTGGCATTTCTGATATTATATGTGGATGACATATTATTGATTGGAAATGATATAGATCTTTTAAACAGTGTTAAAAGTTATCTAAACAGCAAATTTTCGATGAAGGACCTTGGTGAAGCTTCCTATATATTAGGCATTAAAATCTATAGAGATAGATCAAGACGCCTAATTGGGCTATCGCAGAGTACATACCTTGATAAGATATTAAAGAAGTTTAATATGGACGGAAGTAAGAAGGGGTACTAACCTCTGTTGCAAGGCAAGACATTGAGTAAGACTCAAAGTCCGCTACGGCGGAAGAAAGAGAGATAATGGATAAGATCCTCTATGCCTCAGCCATAGGCTCTATAATGTATGCCATGCTATGTACAAGACCGGATGTGGCACATGCTATTAGTTTGACTAGTAGGTACCAATCTGATCTAGGTTCGGAACACTGGATAGCGGTCAAGAATATCCTTAAGTACTTGAGAAGAACTAAGGATATGTTTCTTGTATATGGAGGTGAAGAAGAGCTAGTCGCTAAGTGTTATGTCGATGCTAGTTTTGACATCGATCCGGATGACTCTAAGTCTCAATCCGGATACGTATTTCTCTTGAATGGAGCAACAAGTTAGTTGGAGGAGCTCCAAACAACCTGTGGTGGCTGGATCAACGACGAGGCGGAATATGTTGTTGCTTCGTAGAAGCGCAGAAGCGGTTTGGATGAAGGAGTTCATAACGAACTAGGTGTGGTTCCTAGTCGTTGGACCCAATGGTGATCTATTGTGACAATAATGGAGCCATAGCCAACACCAAGGAACCAAGGTCTCACAAGAATTCCAAGCATATTAAGTGTCGGTTTCACTCCATCCATGAGCATGTCAAGGATGGAGATATAAAGATTTGTAAAGTGCACACGGACCTGAATGTAGTAGATCCGTTGACTAAAGTACTCCCTAGGGCAAAACATGATCAACACCAGAACTCCATGGGTGTTAGATTTATCACTATATAAACTATATTATTGTCTCTAGTGCAAGTGGGAGACTGAAGGAAATATGCCCTGAGAGGCAATAATAAAGTTGTTATTATGTATTCCTTGTATATGATAGATGTTTATTTTGCATGCTATAATTGTATTGATAGGAAACATCAATACATGTGTGTTTAATAAACAAAAAGGGTTCCTAGTTATGCCTCTCTTATAGACTAGCTTGTTGATTAACAAGATGATCAAAGTTTCCTGATCATGGACATTGGATGTTGTTAATAACAAGGTCACAGCATTTGTGAAATGATGTGATGAACATTCATCCGAAGTATAGCATTACGATCAAGTCATTATGTTTATATTGCTATAACATCATACAAAGTAGTCTTAGTACGTAGACCATGAGATCGTGTTAATTGCTAACACCGGAAGAGTATCTTGATAACATCAAACGTCACACCGTAACAGGGTGACCATAAAGGTGGGTTCAGTGCTATGAAGGTGTTATGTTGAGGCTCATGGATCAAGAGTGGAATTTGTCAATCCCAATGATGGATAGATATACTCTGGGCCCTCTCGGTGATATCACATTAAGATAGCTTGCAAGCAAGTGATGTGATCACTAGAATGTTATATCACGGGAACAAGAAAAGAGTGCATGTCATTACGAGATCAAACTAGGTATTTGGATACCGATGATCGAATCTCGGACATGTATTATATCATGAGACAAAGGGATTAAATTGCTGACGTTAAAGGTTCTCACGATCACAGAAGTCATCATTGAATATGCAGGAGTCGGTATGGATCTCCAGGTCCCGCTTCTGATTATTAATCTGAGAGGAGTCTCAATCATGTCTGCATTATTCGCGAACCATAGGGTGACACACTTAAGGGTTGCCGGACACCATTTAGGAGCACATATGTTCCAAACAAAAGGTTTGCAAAGTGCAGGAAATGTTTCGATAGAAACAGGAATTGTTTCGATAGAAACCGGAATTGTTTCGGGTGAAATTGCAAAAAGTGGTTCTGCATGTGATATTGAAATGTTGCAAGGGGTTTTATGTGAATGTATGTTAATTAAAGTAATTAACAAAATTCTGAATAAAATAAATAAAAGAGTTTTATGAATTGAGAGTTGCATTTAATTTGGTGGAAATTAAATACATGTGAGTGGCATTTTGGGTGGAGGCCATGTTTATGTGAGTGGAGGTTCACCACATGAATGAAGGAGGGGAGGTGTCGCCCCCCTCATGCACCGGCTATGGGAGGGGAGGGGTCTCCCTCCCTCCTATATAAAGCCCCCTCTCCCCTCTCACAAAACACACCTCCTCGTGAAGGATCTCTCTCCCCCTCTAGATATTCCCCCATGGTCTCGGATTAGCGAGATACATGTTCCCGGTGGCCTTGCGTCTGGAAGGAGTTGCTGCTTCCGCTGATTCGTTGGAGCGAGGAGGTGGAGGTTGTCCGGTGGCTTGAACGTGTGTGCGAGGACGGATGCGCTGCTGATTTGCGGCGCTCGGACTTCCACACGATCTTGAGATCGGCAAGCGTACGACTACATCAACCACGAGTTCCTACTCGTTAACAAAACTCGTTGTCTTCGAGGGTAAGTTCTCCATGGATGTATGTCCACCCGTTGCTCTGTATCTAGTAGATAGATCTTGGCGTATAGTTCTTATCGTAGGAAAATTTTTGTTTTCTATGCTGCGGACCCAACAGTCACCCCCTGAAATATTTTATGAATCCTGTGATCGCTTTGTCGTGAAAGCCTCGTTGGGTTTTGAGTTGGTTTTTCCGAGGTTGATCGTGTGTGTGTTGCTATTTGTGCACCCCTGCAGGGTAAATCTTTCTGAAAGCCGTGTCTGCGGTTATGTACGACTTGGAGCACAATATCTCGATCATAGACAAGCATAACTAAAGTAGTGTTATAAATTTGACTTAATATGTGACTAGTAATCAGCTTCACTACAATGGAATGGATAATAAAAATGCCAACAACTGGTGGATCTGTGGTGATCTGTGTCATACTATACCTGCATAGTAAGTATTGCAACTCTAATGGAATGTGATAAAAGTGCCAACAACTGCTGGGTTTTGGGATTCCTCAGGACAATTATATCTGACTAGTAAATGTTCCAACTACACCGGAATGTTAACTAAAACTTCCCACTACTTATGCTATCAGGACGACTCAAGCTATCTATATCTGACTCGTAAGTGCTTCAACTACAATCGAATGAATAAAACTGCCAACTGTGTGAGTTCCTCGGTTTGACTTCCTCGTTTGGTCTCGAGGGGGAATACCAGGATGGGTATGTTTGGTGTTACTATCAGGTTGGGTCCGGATAGGTCTTTCTTATCCCTCTCTAATAGTCGCCAGTTTTACCGAGTCTCTATAGGTTGTTTAGTGCATGCTGCGCTGCCGCTTCAGTCCACCATACCTATGTAGGCGAGAGCCGCCGAATTCTAGCCTCGCTGTCTTGGCCTCGATCTTGATGCTCCTCTTTTTCCTTTGCCCTTTGTCGGCACCCCTTTTGTTTTAGCAGGTTTGAGATCGACGTCGTTAGCAGGGTTACCCTTCCGGCTTGGCCTGGGCAGGGTTATGGATGCCATTGGTTATTCTTCAGGGCTCTTAGCCCCATTTGCATCTTGTTCGTAGTCGGATGCTTTATCGTTTGCAAGGTGATTTGGATCTTTGTATTGTATATCTGTATTCTTGACTCGTTGAGTCGTTGTTGTATATATATATCTGTTCTGTGGGTCCCATCGAGGACTGTTGTGTAATGGCATTACTTCGTTTTCTACCCGCACGAAAGTGCCTGGTGGGCGTCCTTGAATCGTTTCTATGCGTGTTTGGCGGGAATCACTAAAGCTTGCATAGGGCCGATTCGAGGGTGTTACACTCGTCCTCGTCACCATCCTCCTCTATGTCCCCCTCCTGGCATGTTTGTATCACCTGCATTCACAAAAATAGTATTACCATTAGTACACATGATACAAATTGATGTAGATAAAAGAAACAATAAGTAAAGCAAATAATTAGAATGCCACAGAAGACATACAAAACCATCCACGAGTCGAGAATACAAACATAGAATAGAGTTCTTACATATAGGCTATCCTCATGATCACTATTACATATAGTTCTCACAAATAGGATAGTTTTACAAAACACTATTACATAGAGTTCTCATAAATAAGCTAGTATTACAAATCACTATTACATAGAGTTCTCACAAACAGGCTAGTTTTAAAAAATCACTATTACATAGAGTTCTCACAAATATGCTAGGTTTACACGAAGCCCGTTTCGAGATCATTGTGAATAACCGATGGACCACACGTTTTTTCATCGCTATCAGGCTTGCCCTAATAATTATCCACATAACCTGGAGGTGGTCCCGTTGAATCATCGGTGTCAAGGCATGCGTGGAATCAATCAAGCAAAGTCAAGTCTTGTTCGTTCTCAACCTCATCAACTACATCCTGCTCATCGTCTTCTTCTGCCCTTCGTCTTCTTTGCTCTCTACGACCATGTCATCATCGGTCGGCAAGTTGATAGTGAATTTACCTAGGAGCGCCCTTCTTCCTGGAAAAACTCGATGTCATATGTCTTGGGGTAAAGGAGTTGATAATCTTCACTGTTAGGATTAGTCATCCTCTTGTGTGTCGGCATCGTAATCACAACATCACAGCCATGTAGAGCTTTTTTGGGTTTTTGCACACGCATGGGAGATAGAATACTAGAAAGTCCTAGGTAGCCAAAATATACACATCATCGGAGCTTCGTTCAAGTTTGACCCACCCAATTTCAGGTTTTTGTTTCACCCGATGTGGACCATTCACGTCATAATCATAGAATGTGTTGATGAATACAGTTAAATCCCTTGGAAATTTTTTCAACTCCGTTTTCATCTCTTTGTCCCTTTTGCCTACAAGTTTAGTAGAAATTTCGTAGGAGAAGTGATTGAATAATGTAGGCGCTACAAGCAAAGTTATATACTACCTCCATCCCAAAGCTGAACGTTTTTTTTGAAAAGTCAAGCTACGAAAATATTAACCAAACTTTTAGAAAAAAGTATCAAGAACTATGATATTATATGGACACCATGTGAAAATATGTTTCATGATTTATCAAAGGGTATGGATTTCTTATTGTAAATATTAACATTTTTTCTAAAAACTTGTTCAAACTTTACATAGTTTGACTTTTGAAAAAAAATATAAACCTTAAGCTTTGAAACAAAGGTAGTAGAATGGTACTGAAAGTGCATGTGTGCCCCCATGTGTGGTTTTGGTAATTAATGACAATCTTTATGGACTTATGTTTGCATTGAGTTTTACTTGTAGGATTTGTCCATATGCAATGCTTGAACCATATGTTGGCTTCGAGGTTGGGAGAAGAAGAAAGTGAAGAAGATTAAGTGTTGACCAAGTTTTCAATGAGTGATCCGGAGATTGGTCAAGTGAGAGGTTAGCCTATATCAAGTGTGTCTTGAAGACTAAAGTTGGAATGATATCTCTTATGTACCTTCAAGACGCCAACATAATGAAGAAAGAAGAAATGATGTGCAAGTTCAAGATGAGACATCTCGAAGAGATCATTTGCTTGAAGCTTGCCATCCTACGGTTCTCATGGATATGGTAAGATGATATTCCCAAGAGATAAGCTCTACCATAGTGGAGTATGGGAGAGCAATTTGCAAGTCTTCACTGATGACCCACAAGTATAGGGGGTGTATCGCAGTATTTTCGAGGGAAGTTAAACCCAATTTATTGATTCGACACAAGGGGAGCCAAAGAATACTTATCATCCTTAACAACTGAGTTGTCAATTCAGCTGCACCTGGAAACAATCTTGCTCACGGCAGTTTATCAGTAGCAACAGTTTTGTAGTAGGAATAGTAAAGCAACAAAGAGAGTAAAGCAAAGACAACAGAATAAAAAAGCCGTAAGCAGTGGGATTCGAAAAGGTAGGCATAGGGATGGATGGACGGGCGTTGCATGGACAAGACAATTCACATAGCAATCAGAACATAGGGCAATTGCAGATAAATAAGATAAAGCATCCAAGTACTAGATAATCCTAGGCATGCGTTCCATATATAGTCATACGTGCTCGCAATGAGAACTTGCACAACATGTTTTGTCCTGCCAGCCCATTTGCAGCGGGGCCTCTAGGGAACTACTGGCAATTAAGGTGCTCCTTTTAATAGACCACCGGAGCAAAGCATTAACACTCCATGAACACATGTGATCCTCACATCAAAGCCTTTCCCTTCCGGTTATCCCGATTTCTGTCACTTCGGGGCCATAGGTTCCGGACAACAACGTGTGTACACAACTTTTAGATAAGACCAAGAACAATACAATCATAATGAATCAATAATAAGTTCAGATCTGAAATCATGGCACTCGGGCCCTAGTGACAAGCATTTTGCACAACAAGTCGCAACAAAGTCATAAAGCACTAATAAAAGATACTAGGCACCATGCCCTAACAATCTGATGCCATTACATGAACGATCTCATCCAATCCCGTCCATCCCCATAGCCTACAGCGGGGGATTACTCACTCATAAATGGGGGAAACATGGATGGTCGACGGAGAAGCGATGGTTATGATGATGGCCATGATCTCCTCCAATTCCCCGTCCCGGCAAGGTGCCAGAACGGAGTTTCTGGTGCTGTTTCGTGGAATCTGGTGGTGGCGGCGGAGCGGAACTCCTTCTGAAAAACGTCGAACCCTCTGAAGTTTTTAGGTCAGAATGCTCCTTATAGGCGAAGAGAGAGGCCGAGGGGGTGCCTGCGTGGCCCACACCACCCCTGGCGCGGCCTGGCCTGGCCCGCACCACCGGGTGGTGTGGCCACCCCAGGGCTCTTCTCCGTCTCGTATTCTGGCTCCTGGAGTCTTCGGGTGAAATAGGATTTTTGGCATATTTTCCAAGAATTTCCTGATAGTTGATTTTCTGCACAAAAAGTAGACACCAAGGCAATTCTGCTGAAAACAGCGTCAGTTCGCATTAGTTGCATCCAAATCACACAAGTATAGAGGAGAAACAATAACGAAAGTGTTCGGAAAAGTAGATACATTTTGGACGTATCAACTCCCCCCAAGCTTAGCTTATTGCTTATCCTCAAGCAATTCAGTTGAAAACTCAGTACGATAAAAGAACTTTCACGAACACATGTGCTTCATATGATGTAAATATTCTCAGCAATGTGATCAACTACTTGGACAATTGATAATAAAGAGTATGCAATTGAGTCTACTTAATAGTCATAGCAAGCTATGAAGAGATTCCAACTCAATAATAATAAGTAGCATGAAGCACAAACATAAGCAACATTACAATGCTCATAGAAAGGTATGATAGAGTGGTATCTCGCTTGCCTTTGATTATGAATGTCAAGGCACCTCTGAAGTTCAAGTGATGACTATAAGTAAAGATATCGAGGATACAAGCATCAAAGTCATAACACAAATAATAAAGTAATGGGACAAACACAAAGAATGACAACTATGCTCTCAAGAAGGTGCTCAAAGAATATGTGGAGACTCAACAAGTAGAAGAAAAAGGTTTTGAGAAATTTGAAAAGCTTCCAAATGCTGAAAGTATGGTACTTGTTAGCTTTGAGCTCTCATTGCCCCTATCATAGGCATCTTTAATGTGGTTAAGGTGAAAGTGAGGTCCAATACGAGTTATATGCTTGACAGACTATAAACTGAAAATCCCAAGTCCCTTGAGTACGAGGGTCGCTCCTCATGCTACTCAACTTTAGTTACCGGTAAGTTCTTGTCATCGTAAGTATGTGCGTATCATTGAGAACCGCCAATGGGGTACCCCTTGCCCGATGATACGGAAGAATCCCCATATCAAAATGACAAGGCAAGCAGACAATGAGTATCTCAGCAATCTTCTTATTTACCATGGGAAAATGGTGCTTTTTTCTCTCTTTCCTCTTTTCATAAAACTCCTTTTTTCTTTTTCTCAATAGCCATCTCTCTCTTTTTTTATAAGAAGAATGCTTCATAGATATCATTATGGTTATGCTGCAGGTTTCCACCATGTCAGCATGGATTAGACCAGCGGCCCAGGCGTTTCTCTAACACACATACATAACTCCATGGACTTACAAGCTCCCCTTTTATTTCACACCGACGACATCCGCAAACAAAAGAGCAAGGTATCAACTGGGTATATATTTACAAGTGTTGAAAGCGTTCCCCGTGATAGCACGGTTCTGCTAATCCTCGGCCTATAATTAGCAAGCATATAACTTTCATTGAGAGTTCACAATGGTCCAGGTTTATTAAGTGCAGGAAATAAAGTCTGCCATCAAGTTCGTGAGAGCTTTACTAACTAACTTTCTCAAAACAAGCAAACATTTTATTCGGAAGAAAACAAGGCATATTGAATATGCACAGAAGTAGCAAATGATGCTAATAGGTAGGTATGGTGGACACTTTGGAAATTTTTGGTTTAGGGAGTTGGAAACTTGAGTAAAGCACTCAGTGGAAGTGAAGGCTAGCAATAGTAAGGGAGCGACAAACGAGAGAGAAATAGCTGTCATTATCATGCTTGCAACAAAACAAGCCTACTCATGGCATGAAAATGATTCAAGATCCTCAAGGCAAAATAATTCATCAAGGCTTAACTGATTATTACAGTCATGTGCATGCGTGAGCATGTGCCAAGTCAATCAAATGAAACATTCAGAGGAGGATACCACGGTGTCATACCAAGTTATGAATAGAGTGATGCAAGCAAACATTCATGAGACATGCTACAAACTATTAGGGAGCTAGAGCTAATCACAAGAAAGCAAGAACTACTAAGCATCCAAAGAAAACATACACTCTACATGAACGGACTAAGCAAGCTCACAATGATGAGTATATGTACAAAAATGAAGACAAATAGAGTTCGTTACCAGCCTCTTACCACGCCTCAAGTTGTCATTAATCCTCATTATTGCTCTTCACCTGTGTGGTTTGAATAATAATATGAAACCAATAATCCACGGAGAACTGCCGAACCCTATAGCAAACTCGCAAAAACCAAAGAAGAACGACAAATATTTTTGGTGTTTTCGATTTTTAAACAAGAACCAAAAGAGAAAAATAAGCAAAGCAAAATCTTTTTGGGTTTTTTGAATAGTTCAAACAAAGCAAAAAGTAAAAGCAAACCAAGGCAAAAAGAAGAAGCAAACCAAAGAGAAACAACAAAAATATTTTTGGTCTTTTTGTGTTTTTAGAAAGCAAAAGCAAAGAAGAACGAAAACTAAAAAGAGAACGAAAACATGAATATACAAATTACCGACGCAACATGATATGAAGATGAGTGTGGTGTCGGCGTACCTCCCCCCAAGCTTAGGCTTTTGTCCTAAGTGGGTATGAATCCATGTAAAAATAGGGGTTCCAAGCGGGTGGATCTTGGTAAGAATGGTCGTAGCTGGGCCCATGAGAGGAAGAAGAAGCTCCCCAATCATAAGCGGGCTGCTGATATGAAGACTCTCCCTCATTCGAGGGCTAGACCGAATCATCCGTGACCTCCCTTCTAGTGTCCTGCTCCTGTTGGGAGAGCTCTCCCAAGTACGTGTCAAGCTCCTCCTCAGTGAAGGACCATCCTTCCCTGTTATCAAGGTTAAACAAAATAGGTGCAGGCAAAAGAACAACACGCTCGGACTTGCTCTTTCTCCAACCAGCTTTGAGAAAGGTTATTTCATAAGATAACTCACTCAAACTAGCCCACGAGGAAATAAATTTATGCTGTATCATGGAATTGAAATCAAGCCTCTCTATGGAAAACTGTAGGTCTAGATGATGAGGCACTAAACCATGCAATGCTAGTAAACGAGAAGCAATGAGGCCTCCACAAATTCCACCTTTCTCACGGTTAGCAGCAAGACGGAAAGCTATCAAAGCACCCAAGTTGTAAGACCTATCTCGTGGATTTTTCCATTCTCCTTCGAGAAGCTACTCCCTTGACAAATTTCTGCGTATAAATCCATGAGTGGTTCTGGTCTCTCTTTAATCTTCTTACATGATCCCCATTGAGGTACCTTAATAGCTGCACAAAAATCATCAAGAGAAAGATTAACAGCAATATTGTAAATTTTGTAATGGATCATGGGGTTAGACAAAGAGTGACTAAATTGGAAATCATGCACCACAGACATGGTTAGCTTCACAAATTGACAAGGTTCATCTTCCAAAAAGCGCTCTAACCCTGCATTAGAAACCAAAGTGTGGAAATCTTGTAGAATTCCTGCAGCTCTCATGAACTCAGGGCATGGATAAATGGAGGGAAAAACTTCCTCCTCCCGATGGACCTTAATGACCTCAGGCACCCAAAGCTCATGTTGGTTTAGGTGGTGTTCACTCATCTTTTATTCTGAAATTTAAACACCTATTAGACAAGTGATTGCAAAGTAAATATAATAAAGGATTCTACTCATAGGGACTTGCAAGAGGCCTAAACATGCATTAAAAATATATCTCTAAGCATCAAACAAGCTTACAAGCTCTCATAACCAGTCAACTACAGCAGCAAAATAGTCAACATAAAATCCACTAATCACAAATCTACTTGGACAAGGGGAGGAGTCACATACCAGGGAACAAATGCTCCAAATTTTAGCAAGAAAGATGGACTGAGCAAGGAGATCGAAGAAATCGAGAGCAAGCACAGAAAGAACGCGATTTTGAGCTATGAACTGGAGCTTACTCGGGAGAGAGAAGAAAGTGGCAGGTGAGAGAAGTAGTGGGGGGCCAGGGTTGGCCCACACCAGGGCATGGCGCCACCCAGGGCTGGCCGCACCACCACATGGTGTGCCTGCCTGGTGGGCCCCCTGGTACCTACCAGGTACTCCTCTGCCCCTTTTTCACGTAAAAATTTAATATGAATTTTCTGGAATTTTTCGAGACACTTTATTTTTGGGCTTTTTTCAGAAATAGAAGAATGATTTTTCTGACAAACAGATTTTTCTTTTGGAAACATGATGCAAGGACAAAACAAGGCTAGAACTACAGAAGTTCTAGAATGCAAGCAACTAACAACACAAAGAAAACTAAACGAAAGCAAAAACTAAAATGCAAAGGATAGAAATAAACGGAGACAATCATAATGAAAACATTGTTTTGTTCAATGGAATCCTTTTGTTAGCAAAGTTGATCAAGTCTTGCTACCAAAACAATTGCACATGAGACAAAACTTTGTACTCCACTAATGATTATGTTGCCTCAACCTTGATAGCAATGGTCCCAATCATAATAGTTTCAAAATTTTCTTTTGGTATGGGACAATATATTTCTCCAACTTGAATGCCTTCAATATGTTCAATTGAATTTAAACCATAAGTCCTTTCAATCTTCTTGGGGAAATAGACAGTATGTTCCTTGTCATTAACATTGAAGGTCACCTTTCCTTGATTACAATTAATAACAGCTCCTGCAGTATTAAGAAAAGGTCTCCCAAGAATAATAGACATATTATCATCTTCAGGCATTTCAACCACAACAAAATCAGTTAATATCAATGATGAGCCACCTGAACAGGTACATCCTCACATATACCCACAGGAATAGTGGTAGACTTATCAACCATTTGCAAAGATATATCAGTTGGTATCAATTTTTCAAGCTGAAGCCTCTTATAGAGAGAGAAAGTCATAACACTAACTCCATCTCCCAAATCACACAAAGCAGTTCTAACATAACTGTTCTTAATAGAGCAAGGGATAGTTGGAATCCCTGGGTCTCCAAGTTTCTTAGGAACCTTACCATTGAAAGAATAATTAGCAAGCAAAGTAGAGATTTATTCATTAGGGATCTTCCTTTTATTCGAGACAATGTCCTTCATATACTTTGAGTAAGGAGGCAATTTAATAGCATCAGTCAAAGGAATTTGCAAGAATAAAGGCTTCATCCACTCACAAAACTTATTATAGTGTTCATCTTCCTTTGACTTGTGTTTCTTATCAGGGAAAGGCATAGGTTTTTGGACCCAAGGTTCTCTTTCACTACCATGTTTCTTAGCTATAAAATCTTCTTTAGTGTATTTAGTAATCTTAATGTGATTTTCAGGTTCTTCTTCAACTTTTTCTTCATTAGGAACTTCATTTTCTTCATTACCACTTTCAGTTTCAGCATCAGAGATAGATATACTATTAGGATCTATAGCAGGTTCAGAGGATTCTACAATAGTTTTGTGTTTCTTTTTCCTTTTCTTACGAGTAGAACCACTATTTTCAGCTTGTTGAGAATCCTGCTCAATTCTTTTGGGATGCCCCTCAGGATATAGAGGATCCTGGGTAGCAGCACCACTTCTAGTTCTAATTTCATAAGCATGTTTTTCTTTAGCAGCATTAACTAGCAAGTCGTTTTGCACTTTAACGAGTTGATCAATTTGAATTTGAACCATTTGAAAGTGTTTAACAATCATTTTAACATCATTAGAGGTTCTTTCCACAATATCTTTCAACTCAACAATACCTCTAGTGTTTTCCATTAGATGATTTTGCACCCTTTTATTAAAGTTATCTTGCTTAACAATAAAGATATCAAATTCTTCTAAGCATTGATCAGGAGGTTTCAAGTAAGGGATATAACCTTCATCAAAGTGTTGGAGAGAGTGTACCTCAATAGAGGGTGAGTAGGGAATAGGCTTACATAATTCTTCTATAGGAGGTAAATTCTTGACATCTGCAGCTTTAATTCCCTTCTCCTTAAGACATTTCTTAGCTTCCTTCATCATTTAATTCAATAACTCCCTTCTTCTTTGATGTTGGAATAGGTTCAGGAATAGATGGTTCAGATACAATTGCTTCAAGTATAGCTTGTTTAGGAGGAGTCCAATCTTCATAATTCTTGCTTATTTTAGCCATTAATTCCTCAGATTCCTTGGAAGTCCTATTCCTGAAAACACAATCAGTACAACTATCTAGGTATGTCCTAGATTCTTCGGTTAGTCCATTATAAAATATATCAAGTAGTTCATTTTTAGGTAATGGACTTCCAGCCTGTGCATGAATCAAAGACAAAACCTCACCCAAGATTCGGACAATACCTCTTTTTCTCCCTGTTTAAAATCAAAAAGTTCCTGCAAAATAGCATGTCTAGCACTGGGAGGAAAATATTTCTGCAGGAAAGTACTAATCAAGCACTTAGGGCTATCAATAGATCCAGGAGGTAAATTACCAAACCAAGTTTTAGCTTCTCCTTTCAGTGAAAAGGGAAAAATCTTAGCAACAAAGTAAGTACTCATCTTAATATCATCAGAAAACAAGCCACTCATGGTAGAAAGTTCATTCATATGTGCTACCGCACTTTCATTCTTAGTCCCACAAAAAGGTTCTTTCTCGACAATAGCTATGTAAGATAGATCGAGAGAGAAATCATAATCTTCATCTATAATGTTTATGGGAGAAGCAGCAAAGTTAGCAGCAGGAGATAATTTGGGTCTAATAGTACGCCTCTCAAGGAGACTCTTAGCAGCGCTCCTATCATGGGTGTTCTTACATTGTTTAATAAACTCATCGGTCATCTCAACATAATCTTCCTCAATATCATAACTTTCACTAGACTCAGGTGAGCTAACAGGTGTGGTAGTGTCTTCATTAGGATTTTCGGTATTTCCAGCTATAGTTCTAGCAATCGTAGCATCTAGGAAAGGACCTAATGAACCACTCTTATCAAGCACAGTAGAAGCAGCATCATAAGTATCAGAAGTTTCAGATTCAGCAGTAGTAGCGATTATGAGTAGCATGTGTATGTGGTGGTGTAACGAGCTTACTTATAATAGATGGTGAATCAAGAGCAGCAGAGGTGTTTAGAACCGTACCTCTTCTTGTAGTGGATGGTAAAATAGGAACCTTGCCATCACGAGACTTACCCATGATGGATGAATAGCAGCGAACAATAGAGTCCAAGTGAACTTGATAAATAAAGCTATGCTCCCCGGCAACGGCGCCAGAAAATAGTGTTGATGACCCACAAGTATAGGGGGTCTATCGCAGTATTTTCGAGGGAAGTGAAACCCAATTTATTGATTCGACACAAGGGGAGCCAAAGAATACTTATCATCCTTAACAACTGAGTTGTCAATTCAGCTGCACCTGGAAACAATCTTGCTCACGGCAGTTTATCAGTAGCAACAGTTTTGTAGTAGGAATAGTAAAGCAATAGTAGTAATAAAGCAAAGACAGCAGTAACAAAAGCAGTAAACAGTGGGATTCGAGTGCGGTAGGCATAGGGATGGATGGACGGGCGTTGCATGGACAAGGCAATTCACATAGCAATCAGAACATAGGGCAATTGCAGATAAATAAGATAAAGCATCCAAGTACTAGATAATCCTAGGCATGCGTTCCATATATAGTCATACGTGCTCGCAATGAGAATTTGCACAACATCTTTTGTCTGTCGGCACTCATTTTGCAGCGGGGCCTCTAGGGAACTACTGGCAATTAAGGTGCTCCTTTTAATAGAGCACCGAAGCAAAGCATTAACACTCCGTGAACACATGTGATCCTCACATCAAAGCCTTTCCCTTCCGGTTATCCCGATTTCTGTCACTTCAGGGCCATAGGTTCCGGACAACAACGTGTGTACACAACTTGTAGATAAGACCAAGAACAATACTATCATAATGAATCAATAATAAGTACAGATCTGAAATCATGGCACTCGGGCCTTAGTGACAAGCATTAAGCACAACAAGTCGCAACAGTCATAAAGCACTAATAAAAGATACTAGGCACCATGCCCTAACAATCTGATGCCATTACATGAACGATCTCATCCAATCCCTTCCATCCCCATAGCCTACAGCGGGGGATTACTCACTCATAAATGGGGGAAACATGGATGGTCGACGGAGAAGCGATGGTTATGATGATGGCCATGATCTCCTCCAATTCCCCGTCCCGGCAAGGTGCCAGAACGGAGTTTCTGGTGCTGTTTCGTGGAATCTAGTGGTGGCGGCGGAGCAAAACTCCTTCTAGAAAAACATCGAACCCCCTTGAAGTTTTTAGGTCAGAAGGCTCCTTATAGGCGAAGAGAGAGGCCGAGGGGGTGCCTGGGGGGCCCACACCACCCCCTGGCGCGGCCTGGCCTGGCCCGCGCCACTAGGTGGAGTGGCCACCCCAGGGCTCTTCTCCGTCTCGTATTCTGCCTCTTGGAGTCTTCGGGTGAAATAGGATTTTTGGCATATTTTCCGGGATTTTTCCTGATAGTTGATTTTCTACACAAAAAGTAGACACTAAGGCAATTCTGCTGAAAATAGCGTCAGTTCGCATTAGTTGCATCCAAATCACACAAGTATAGAGGAGAAACAATAGCAAAAGTGTTCTGAAAAGTAGATACGTTTTGGACGTATCATTCACCAAGCTAGTGCAATCAAGAAAGGTGTTCCATCTTGAGGTGGATAAGATCACTATTGTCAAGCTCAAGTGGAATATGCTCAAGGCAAAGGTTGGGGAGACCAATTTATATGATAGATAGCCGTACTATCAAGAGGGACTCTCGAGTGAGTAACTTGATCATATCCTTCGTGAGAGATCAAACCTTTGCATACTTGGCATAATCTTTCTTGGTTGTTATTTGGATCTTATCCATGTGAGGTTCTCGAGCTTGTGGTAATATTCATAACAAGCTCTAGTTCATCGAAAACGGATTTCATATACATTCTCTATTGCATTTTCGATATTGGAGGTCTTACCAGTTTGTGTTTTAGAGATTGGTAAAACCTCCCATTATTTGGTTCTTATCCATGAGATGATTTAGAGCTTGTGTTAATCTTCATGACAAGCCCAAGTTCATCGAAAACGGATTTCATATGCATTCTCTATTGCGTTTTTGATGTTGGAGGTTTTACCGGTTCGTCTTGTTGAGAGAGGTCAAACCTTTCGTCATTTGGTTCTATCCTCCCTTGCTGGAATATGATGGTTCCCTACATGATCTAGTATATCTTATTGTCCTCTTTAAAACGAGCCCAAGATCATCAAAATCGGAGTCCGGATGCAAAAGTTATGGTTGTTTTCGTATTGGTCTTTCTGCCAGTTTTTGTAAGACCAGAGACTCCGGACTAAATCTCCGGTCTATTTCTGGACCGCGTACAGATTGTCCCCCAGTTAGACCCCGTTTGGCCTGGGTACACCGGAGACTCCGGACCGGGCGATTCCTGGGCCTAATGGTTGGATTTCTAGGGACCTATTTAAGGGGCCCTTCTTCCCTAATAGTTCCCTAACCTTCCTTGCAAGTTCTCCCCTCCATTGCTGACCTTCTTGAGCTTGCTATCCCTCAATCCCTCCATTGATTCTTGCATATTTTTGAGGGATTTGAAAGAGGAGATCTAGATCTACAACCCCACCAATCAATCTCTCCTCTAAGTGAGGCGAACATCTTGGGATCTAGATCTTGGAGTATTTTGTGGATTTCCTCCATTGTTCTTCCTCTCTTATTCCCCCATAAGCTTTTGTAGCTTTGGTGGAATTTGGGAGAGAAGGACTTGAGCACTTCGTGTGTTCTTGCCATTGCATTTGGTGCATCGGTTTGAGCTCTCGGTGAGGATTCGATTGGGTGAAAGGTGAGAAGCTTTTTACTATTGGGTTCTTGGATCCCTAGACAGTTTGGTTGTATTGCAGGTTTGTGGATGTCTAGGGGCCTCCAATTAAGTTGTGGAGATTTCCCCAAGCTTGTTTGTTGGGAGCCTCCAATTGAGTTGTGGAGAAGTGCCCCAACCTTGTGAGAGGTTACGGATTGCCACCGACAAGTGCACCGATAATGGAAGTGTGGATCGACCCTGTTGGGGTGAGATTTATAGGAGAACAAGGGAGGCCTTTTGTGGCGTTGGTGGTTTGAAACCACCCCTCTCCGAACGAGACGTACTCCATGTTTGGAGGAACTCGGTAAAACATCAGCGTCTCCGCGTGCCTCGGTTATCTCTATACTCGAGCTCTTTCTTATGCACCTTACTTTGTGATAGCCATCGTGCTTGAAGTCTATATCTTGCTATCACATAGTTGCTTGTCTTGCTTTGCATAAGTTGTTGGTGCACATGGGTGAACCATAGTATATATAGGTTTAAAGTAAACGCTAGTTTTATTCCGCCTTTGTTAAGTCTATCTCGTAAAAGTTTTAAACCACCTATTCACCCTCCCCCGTCTAGGCGACAGCTGTGTCCTTTCAGGTACCAAAGTCGAGAATAAGTTAATGAAACCGAAACCACCACCATTTTCAAATAGATCAGTATCTTCTTGGTGGGTACGACTCCTCCTTAGCTTCCTATGTTCTTGATTGAATTGTCTATGCCAATGGAAAGAGAAAATGTTAGTCACAAACTTACGAGTGAATGTTTTGCGGAAAACTAAGTAGTAAGCACTTACTCGATGTACAGCTTTACTTCCTCCATGCTTTTCAAGACATACGTGTGGATCAAGCCCCAATTGGGATTCTTTATATTGTGCCTCTTTGTACCACTTGATTTACCACCTAGCCATATGAAGATGCCAAGATTGGGTACATCTTCAGGGTTGGCGGTATTGTAACGAAGGATTGGATTATGTCGAGTGGTAATGTTTTCATCATTGTACTTTGTCGTGAAGTTTAACACCTCCTTATTTAGAGTGGTAACGTTGGCGCCTGCATCCATTACGCGCCTTCTTCTTCCCTGGAGCGGCAATCTATGGGGCATCGCAGACATGGCGCGGAGCTAGGATGTGGATGAACCTGCTTGGCCCAGCTCTCCTCCCTATAGGCTTGCAGCGTTGGCGCCTGCATCAATTACGCGTCTTCTTCTTCCCCGGAGCGGCAATCTGTGGTCGCGGCCATGGCGCAGAGCTGGGACGTGATGAACCTACTCGGCCCGGCTCTCCTCCCCATCCCGAGTCGGAGCTCGCCCTCACCATGGATGCACCCATGGCATGGTGCAGGGATGATAATTGGTTCTCGGTGAGATCTGTCACCGTGTCGACCATGCTCGGTTCTATTTTCCTCCTCTAGAATCCGAGCTCGCCGTCGCCGTGGTTGCACCAGCACCAATTCTACCACCTCTGCCGAGGTCTCTGTGGTAGCTCAAGTTCTGTCATGTTGGACCTGTAAGCGAATTCGGAGCTGGGCGGCGGCAACCCGTGGTTGAACCTACAAGGAATTTGCTGAAGACTGCGTGCCACTCCAAGGTCTTCGGTTGATGCCTTCGGCTTCTGTCAACGTCCACCGCCAATGTGAGATCATTTAGTTACTTCAATACAAAATTTTGACCAATTTAACTTGTTGATGTATTCCTTGAAAATTATAACATAATCAAGCACTAGAAATATTTTGTAGTGTGCATGAGCATGATCAGTAATATAACTTAACACTAGAAATTTTAAGGCACTCCATATAAAGGAGTAGATTAATATAGAAGGTTCACCAGAGACACCACATATATATTGTCTTACATGCCACACACAGGTAATAATTAACTAAAACAAAATAAAAGCAGGGGCGGCAGCAGGAGGCCGGGACACGGAGACGCCTAGCAGGGCAGGGGCATATCAGCAGGAGGCAGCGACATCCTAGTAGATAGGATACAGGCCAGTCCTGACGTACTCCCGGAGGAATTTGCCGAAGGCTGCGTGTTGTGCCAAGGTAATCGGCCTATGCCTTTCTGCCTCCGCCTCTACCAACGCCCACCGCGTGCTGGATCAAGCTATCAGGTCCACGTCGATTGCTCTACCATAGAATGGGCAAAACAGTCTCCCCCTATGGTGGAAACGGATTAGACCACACCGTAACCGCCTCAGCACGTAGCGGCTCTTGTTGTCCCTGGATTCCTTGCTATCGTCCACTTCATCATCATCCTCCTATTGATTTTTAAGAACATAACTTAGAACTCATACATATGATTGAATTGTATTACAACTCAAGAATTGACAACATGTGCATGTAAGACAATATATACGTGGATATCAAAGATAAAGCATCTCAGCAATAGTTTGATCGGTTCATATATCATTTCATCTCAACACAATGACAAATAATTGCATCAGAGTGTATGTAGAATAAAGATTGCAGCCTCATAAGTTTCTTCAGGGACGGCGTGAGTGAACCAAGTAACAATTGCACAACCTATATTGTTCTTGTAATCGCCCCAGGTTCACTAACTCGTCCCTGAAAAAATCTGACACCAATGTGTGTGCCTCTCTTTTGGGACAAATTTGAATCATTAGCCACAATAAGAAATTGATATGTAATCGTAAAAAACAATATTCAGGGATATACATAGTTAGGCACAAAAACAAGCCTAAATATTGTAATTATAAATAAAAAACCAAACAATTGATCTTCAGGTACATGTTAAAAATACTTATGATCAAGACCATTCATATACATATGCATCATACCAATCATTAAAAGATCAGAAACAATTCAAGGATCATATATGTAGTTCCATATGAGAATAAATCTAGGGCCTCATAATTTGTTTCAGAGATGGAGTTGGCGAACCAAAGTACCAACAGCACAACCTATATTGTTTGTGTGCATTGCTGCCTTAGGTTCACCAACCCATCCCTAAAACACGACACCATCATACGTGTCTCCCCTTGAACTCTTTTGGGGCAAATTTCAATCATCGGCCTCGATGACAAACTAAAATGTAATTCTTATACACTATGAATGCATGGAATAGATAATTCAAATATCATAGTTCTATAAATGTAGAATAAAGATTGCAGCCTCATAAGTTTCTACAGGGATGGCGTAAGCGAACCAAGTAACAATTTCACAGCTTATATTGATCTTGTACATGGCCCTAGGTTCGCTAACTCATCCCTAAAAAAATATGACACCAATGTGTCTGCCTCTCTTTGGGGCAAATTTGAATCATTGGCCACAATAAGAAATTGAAATGTAATCGTACAAAACAATATTTAGGGATATACATAGTCAGGTACAAAAACAAGCCTAAATATTGTAATTATAAATAAAAAACCAAACAATTAATCTTCAGGTACATGTTAAAAATACTTATGATCAAAACCATTCATATACATATGCATCATACCAATCAAATCAAGGATCATATATGTAGTTCCATATGAGAATAAATCAAGGGCCTCATAATTTGTTTTAGAGATGGAGTTGGAGAACCAAAGTACCAACAACACAACCTATATTGTTATTGTGCATTGCTGCCTCAGGTTCACCAACCCATTCCTAAAACACGACACCATCATATGTGTCTCCCCTTGAACTCTTTTGGGGCAAATTTCAATCATCGGCCTTGATGACAAACTAAAATATAATTCTTATACACTATGAATGCATGGAATAGATAATTCAAATATCATAGTTCTATGAATGTATAATAAAGATTGCAGCCTCATAAGTTTCTATAGGGATGGCGCAACCGAACCAAGTAACAATTACACATCTTATATTGATCTTGTACATGGCCCCAGGTTCGCTAACTCATCCCTGAAAAAATCTGACACCAATGTGTTTGCCTCTCTTTGGGGCAAATTTGAATCATTGGCCACAATAAGAAATTGAAATGTAATCGTACAAAACAATATTCAGGAATATACATATGCATCATACAATGCATTCATAGATCAGAAACAATACAAAGATTATATATATAGGTTCCATATGAGAAAAAAATTAGGGCCTCATTTTTTTCAGCGATGGAGTCGGAAAACCAAAATACCAACGACACAACCTATATTGTTTATGTGCATTGCTGCCTCAGGTTCACTAACCACCCCTAAGAAAATGACACCATCAGATGCCCTTGCACTATTTTGGGGCAAAATTGAATCATTGGGATCAGTAAGGAATAGAAATGTAATGTTATAGGCATACTGTGTATCGAAATCAACACTCAACTAGCAAACTCAACTACATGGTAGATGAGCAGATTGGGGTTTTTTTGACTAGACGGATTGGGGTTTTGTGACTAGATGGCAGATGCATCAACCGACCGATCGAACCATATATATACTACCCTACTTCAAGAGAAAAAGAATCTATATACGATTGAGCAAATCCTATGTATGAACAGTGAAATCTGCGGCTATGAGTAGAGAAGCTAGCAATATAGTACCTCAGACTCCTCATCAAGGACCTCCTCCTCGAACTCGTCATTCTCCGCGATTGCATCGAAGATTTCTTGTATGGCGATGGGGTCGTTGATGTAGAACCCCAGATTGCCTCCGCCTACCGCCTGCCCCCCATCTAGATCTACCGCTGGTACCACGATGTTGTCGGCCACGACGTTGTTGGCCACCTGTTGCTCGGTGGCGACGGCTACTACCTGCTGCTCGGCGGCGATGGCTACTGGCTGGACGGATGAGCTCGCACCCTCGATGGCGCAGCGACGAGCGGCGTTCGTGCCCGGAGAAGACGCCTCCGCCTGCTTGGCGACGACCGAGCCATTTGCTGCTGCACCTTCCATTGGCTTCACCTCCGGCTCGTCTCCACGCGTACGCTTCATGGCGCACCAAGGGACGGAGGTAGTGCAAGCGAGGGAGCTTCAGCGCGCGCGGTAGGTGTAGATTGGAGTCTTGGGACTAGACAGACTGGGGGGAAATGACACGAGCACATGGAAGAAGAAGTTCGAGGGGGGGTATAAACACCGGACCATTCATAGTCCTCAAGTGGACACGTGTGGTGGGCGGGGGGCGGGGGCTACCACGATATCCACCCTTTTTTTGAAACAGCCACGATCTCCACTTTAGAGCTGCATTGAAAACACGCTCATGGCAGACCTCGATTCCACTACATGCAAGTGGCGCGAAACCAATTTTTAGCAACGTTAGATCTTCTTGAGGGGGGCCCTTGACTCATGGAAGTTACTAGCGGTAGGGCCCAGTTGGAAGTGAGATTGAGAGAGCTGCGTAAAAATGGGATATGTCTTATTAAAATCAAGTGGCAATAAATTGTAGCATCCCGTCGACAACAATGCACTCGGTGACCCTGTTGCCCTGTGCATGTGTTGTAGTAGCAGTAGTAGGCTTTTCAGACTTGATTAAACGTGACATGACCACTCGACGACTTTTTCCATGGACAACATCATGTTCCTTCTTGTAGAGGGAGATGTCAAGATGGGGCCTCGTCAAGATGGTAGCTCGTTAACTGGTAGTTTGAAAGAGTACCCTTTTCCTCTCTCGCTAAACAGATATGTTTCATTTTTCCCAAATTGGTAACAAATCTAGAGAAGATTCTCTCCTCGATAATTTGTTCCCTTTTGGACCTCTTTTTGCCTCCGATCAGGTAGCAAATCTAGAGCAGCAAATCACACCAGGCAGAATACATTCATTTAGAAAACAAAACAAATGTAGATATAGCTGTGCGCAGCTAAATAGGATATAGCGATAGAAAGTAGGTTGCTTAACGAGGTTCGATGCATTCAGCCAGAAATAGGATGCAAGCAAAATATAGAAAATCAAAAGAAGCTGCTTAGCAGCAGTAGCCGCCGCAGATGCAGATACATTCAGGGACACATCCAACCCGTCCATCACTAGCCAGCGCCTCTGCCTCCCTCCGGCGCTTCCTCCACTTCTTGCTTCCCGGTTCCTTGATCTTGGGGGCCTTGGGCCTGATTCGAGGCATGCGACCCTCTTTGATGGCCACCGGCTGGAGGTTTCGGAGGTGAGTGCTGAGAGCCCAGTGTTCAGTGATGTAGGCGTTGATGTTCACGGTCTTGCGCTCGCCGCCTTTGTGGATGTCAGAGTCCGGGGCCTCTGCATGCTTCAGTAAGGAGTTGAAGATAGTGCCGGCAAGACTCACCCGGCAGAAGGGCAGAGCCAGTAGCCACCCCTGAAGAAGGCATCGTACTGGCCGGACCGCAGCCTCCTCAGCACCTAACGAGCCTTGGTGTGCATGGACTCGTCATCGCTGCAGACGTCGCTGCCGGAAACCTATTGGAAGAAAAGGAAAATGTGGGAGTAGATGATGTAAGAAGATCGAGCAATCAAAACGCAAACAAGCGAATCCTAATAAACCAAGATCTAGCATCCAACGATGGGAACAGTAGAAGAACCAGGAGAGGGGAGCAAACCCTAGTTACCTCCTACCATGGGTCGTCGATGCCGGTGTCGTAGGGGTTTAGCGGAGCGATGTACTTATCTGGATCATAGGTGCCCAAGAAGTTCTTGATCTGCTTGTGACCGGCAGGGGCCTCGACTGGGGCCTGGACAGGGACGGCGGCTGCTTTCAACACGTCGAGGGGGACCGGCAAGGAGACGGGGGCCTCCTTGCTGGCGGCCTCGGAGGCGACGATGGCCACCTTATCCTCCTCGGCCATCGCCGGCACGGACGGGGTATTATCGGGAGTTTGCGGATGCTGGTGGGACAGTGGAGAGGGTTGCGTGGGGAGAGTGAGCGAGAGTGAGAGTGGGTGTGCAGAGAGGGGCTCTACGGTTAAGGTGGATGGAAGCAAGGCACGTTTTTGTTGCACCACCATGCAACACGCAGCATAGTCTACTGCACCGTGCACCGTGACACGTGAACGGTACGTCACGTTTTTTTCCCGAGCCATGCATGGCAGTTCTGTATTGAGCCGCATGCAAAGGGCGCATACACAATTTCTATGTATGAAGTTCGACACGGCCCTAAAATTGGCGATAGTTAAAAGTGGAAATGTAGAGGGGAAGGTAGGTGGCTGTACGGCGAGATTTGTGGGGTTGTGCTAGATCGGGTAGAGGGAAGTGTTGATGACTGCGAGTGACTCGATGAAGGCGGATACGTTAGGTCTCGTCGAGCTCAGCTCTTCGGCCTCCGGCTAGCGCATGAAAGTTTCTTACGGTTGGGCCCAGTTGGAAGTGAGATTGAGAGCCGCTGCATAAAAATGGGATATGTCTTATTAAAATCAAGTGGCAATAAATTGCAGTTGTCCATCGACGATAGTGCACTCGATGACGCAAGCGTTGTGGCGTAGTAGTAGCAGTAGTAGGCTTTTCAGACTTGATTAAATATGACATGACCGCTCGTCGACTTTTTCCATGGACGGCATCGTGTTTCTTCTTGTAGAAGTCTCGCTGAGGGAGACGTCCGTGCTGTCTCACGCTATAGTGTGAAGGGCACGGCGTGTGCAACGATCATCGTTGGATCGCATAGAATCAACGGTTGGTGCGCACGATCCGCATGACAACTATGACAACCAATCAGGAAGTAGCAGACAGGGTGAGCACGGGTTTGGGCTTCTACGAAAGATAGAGAGAGGGGGGCAAAACTGAGTAGTACCACATAAAACCAAGGGCAAAACTGAGTAGTATAAAAATGGAAAGTGTCTTGTATAATGAAATACATCATGGCATACATCAAATTATGCCAAGATAGATCCACTAGAGTTCATTGGATGTGTGTTCTTCTCATAAACCACACATGGATCCACTAGTGTGATTGCATGTCTGCTCTTTTCATTAACCACAGTTAGAGTCATTGCATGTCTGTTCTTTTCACAAACCACATATCACCAGTGTCATTGCATGTGTGTTCTTCTCATGAACCACACATGGATCCACCCAGTGTGATTGCATGTCTGTTCTTTTCACAAACCACATATGGATCCACCAGTGTCATTGCATGTCTGCTCTTTTCACAAACCACATATCACTAGTGTCATTGCATGTGTGTTCTTCTCATAAACCACATAAGGATCCACCAGTGTCATTGGATGTGGGTTATTTTCACAAACCACATAAGGAACCACCAGTGTCATTGGATGTGTGTTCTTTTCATGAACCACACCCAATGTCATTCGATGTGTGTTCCTCTCATAGACCACACATGGATCCACCAGTATCATTGCATGTCAGCTCTTTTCATGAACCACATCTAGAGTCATTGCCTATGTGTTCTTTCCACATACCACATATGGATCCACCAGTGTCATTGCATGTGTGTTCTTTTCATGAACCACATAACGATCCACCAATGTCATTGGATGTGTTCTTTTCATGAACCACACCTAGTGTCATTGCATTCCTGTTCCTCTCACAAACCACACATGGATCCACCAGTGCCATTGCATGTGTGTTCTTCTCATGAACCACATCTAGAGTCATTGCATGTTTGTTCTTCTCATGAACCACATCTAGAGTCATTGCATGTCTGTTCTTCTCACAAACCACATAAGGATCCAGCAGTGTCATTGGATGTGTCTTCTTTTCATGAACCACTCCCAGTGTCATTGGATGTGTGTTCTTCTCACAAACCACACATGGATCCACCTGTGTCATTGCATATGTGCTCTTCTCATGAATCACACATGGATCCACCAAGTGTCATTGCATGTCTGTTCCTCTCACAAACCACACATGGATCCACCAGTGCCATTGCATGTGTGTTCTTTTAATGAACCACACCCAGTGCCATTGAATGTCTGTTCCTCTCATAAACCACACATGGATCCACCAGTGTCATTGCATGTGTGTTCTTCTCATGAACCACAGCTAGAGTCATTGCATGTCTGTTATTCTCACAAACAACATAAGGATACACCAGTGTCATTGCATGTGTGTTATTCTCATGAACCACACCCAGTGTCATTGCATGTGTGTTCCTTTCACAAACTACACATGGATCCACCAGTGTCATTGGATGTGTGTTCCTCTCATGAACCACATCTAGAGTCATTGCATGTGTGTTCTTATCACAAACCACATAAGGATACACCAGTGTCATTGCATGTGTGTTCTTCTCATGAACCACAGCTAGAGTCATTGCATGCGTGTTCTTCTCACAAACCACATAAGGATCCACGAGTGTCATTGCATATCTATTGTTTTCATTAACCACAGTTAGAATCGTTGCATGTCTGTTCATTTCACAAACCACATATCACCAGTGTCATTGCATGTGTGTTCTTCTCATGAACCACACATGGATCCACCCAGTATGATTGCATGTCTGTTCTTTTCACAAACCACATATTCATCCACCAGTGACATTGCGTGTCTGCTCTTTTCACAAACCACATATCACCAGTGTCATTGCATGTGTGTTCTTCTCACAAACCAGATAAGGATCCACCAGTGTCATTGGATGTCTGTTCCTCTCACAAACCACATAAGGATCCACCAGTGTCATTGGATGTGTGTTCTTCTCATGAACCACACCCTGTGTCATTGCATGTGTGTTCCTCTCACAGACCACACATGGATCCACCAGTGTCATTGCATGTGTGTTCTTGTCATGAACCATGGCTAGAGTCATTGCATGTGTGTTCTTTTAATGAACCACACCTAGTGTCATTGCATGTGTGTTCCTCTCACAGACAACACATGGATACACCAGTGTCATTGCATGTGTGTTCTTCTCATGAACCACACCCAGTGTCATTGCATGTGTGTTCCTCTCACAAACCACACATGGATCCACCAGTGTCATTGGATGTGTGTTCATTTCATGAACCACATCTAGAGTCATTGCATGTGTTCTTCTCACAAACCACATAAGGATACACCAGTGTCATTGCATGTTTGTTCTTCTCATGAACCACAGCTAGAGTCATTGCATGTGTGTTCTTCTCACGGACCACACATGGATCCACCAGTGTCATTGCATGTGTGTTCTTCTCATGAACCACGGCTAGAGTCATTGCATGTGTGTTCTTTTCATGAACCACACCCAGTATCATTGGATGTGTGTTCCTCTCATAGACCACACATGGATCCACCAATGTCATTGCATGTCTGCTCTTTTCATGAACCACATCTAATGTCATTGCATGTCTGCTCCTTTCATGAACCACATCTAGAGTCATTGCATGTCTGTTCTTTCCACAGACCACATATGGATCCACTAGTTTCATTGCATGTGTGTTCTTTTCATGAACCACATAAGGATCCTCCAGTGTCACTTGATGAGTGTTCTTTTCATGAACCACACCTAGTGTCATTGCATGCATGTTCCTCTCACAAACCACACATGGATCCACCAGTGCCATTGCATGTGTGTTCTTCTCATGAACCCCAGCTAGAGTCATTCCATGTGTGTTCTTCTCATGAACCACATCTAGAGTCATTGCATGTCTGTTCTTCTCACGAGCCACATAAGGATCCAGTAGTGTCATTGGATGTGTGTTCTTTTCATGAACCACACCAAGTGTCATTGGATGTGTGTTCTTCTCACAAACCACAATTGGATCCACTAGTGTCATTCCATGTGTGTTCTTCTCATGAACCACACATGGATCCACCAAGTGTCATTGCATGTCTGTTCTTCTCACAAACCACACATGGATCCACCAGTGTCATTGCATGTTTGTTCTCTTAATGGACCACACCCAGTGTCATTGCATGTATGTTCCTCCCATAAACCACACATGGATCCACCAGTGTCATTGCATGTGTGTTCTTCTCATGAACCACAGCTAGAGTCATTGCATGTCTGTTATTCTCACAAACCACATAAGGATACACCTGTGTCATTGCATGTGTGTTCTTCTCATGAACCACACCCAGTGTCATTGCATGTGTGTTCCTTTCACAAACTACACATAGATCCACCAGTGTCATTGGATGTGTGTTCCTCTCATGAACCACATCTAGAGTCATTGCATGTGTGTTCTTCTCACAAACCACATAAGGATACACCAGTGCCATTGCATGTGTGTTCTTCTCATGAACCATAGCTAGAGTCATTGCATGTGTGTTCTTCTCACAGACCACACATGGATCCACCAGTGTCATTGCATGTGTGTTCTTCTCATGAACCACAGCTAGAGTCGTTGCATGTGTGTTCTTTTCATGAACCACACCCAGTGTCATTCGATGTGTGTTCCTCTCATAGACCACACATGGATCCACCAGTATCATTGCATGTCTGCTCTTTTCATGAACCACATCTAGAGTCATTGCCTATGTGTTCTTTCCACATACCACATATGGATCCACCAGTGTCATTGCATGTGTGTTCTTTTCATGAACCACATAAGGATCCTCCAATGTCATTGGATGTGTGTTCTTTTCATGAACCACACCTAGTGTCATTGCATGCATGTTCCTCTCACAAACCACACATGGATCCACCAGTGCCATTGCATGTGTGTTCTTCTCATGAACCACAGCTAGAGTCATTCAATGTGTCTTCTTCTCATGAACCACATCTAGAGTCATTGCATGTCTGTTCTTCTCACAAACCACATAAGGATCCAGCAGTGTCATTGGATGTGTGTTCTTTTCATGAACCACATGAAGTGTCATTGGATGTGTTCTCTTCTCACAAACCATACATGGATCCACCAGTGTCATTGCATGTGTGTTCTTCTCATGAACCACACATGGATCCACCAAGTGTGATTCATCTCTGTTCTTCTCACAAACCACACATGGATCCACCAGTGTCATTGCATGTCTATTCTTTTAATGAACCACACCTAGTGCCATTGCATGTCTGTTCCTCTCATAAACCACACATGGATCCACCAGTGTCATTGCATGTGTGTTCTTCTCATGAACCACAGCTAGAGTCATTGCATGTCTGTTATTCTCACAAACCACATAAGGATAAACATGTGTCATTGCATGTGTGTTCTTCTCATGAACCACACCCAGTGTCATTGCATGTGTGTTCCTTTCACAAACTACACATGGATCCACCAGTGTATTGGATGTGTGTTCCTCGCTGTCAACACCCGGATTTTTAATCCTAGATTCCCGTTATGCCATACCTCGCAATCCCAGGATTACCATTTTTGCGAGACATAACGGATTTGATATCACAGTACATCATCCATTACATACCATACATAAGGTTTTACACAAATAAGGATCTCATGATCCAGTCTTTAATACAACAATCAGCAGAAATAAAAGCTCACCGCTCGGTGGGGTCCATCTTCAGGGGCACAGGAAATGCTGAGGAAGGAAGATAGTCCTAGTTATCATAGCCGTCCTGTTGACCATCATCTTGATATTCTCCTTCATAGTCTGGCCATGATAATAGCCAGGGACAAAAGCCATGAGTACTCTTTAAGTACTCGCAAACTACTATTAACAGGTACTATAGTTCTAAGTTAAAGTGTTGAATCTAAGTTAACTATCAAGTTAAGTTTAAAACCTAAGCTGAGTTCAAAAGCAAAGAAAGATAAAGTAAAGTTCTAGAATCACTTAAGTTTTGAAGCTATTATCATAAACACAACCCTGTTGTAGTCAAGTCAAAGTTCATCATTCATTTCAAGTTATTTAGAAAACATTCTGACAATGAAACAGTATGGCCATTCCAACTGTCCATAACCGCGGACACGGCTATTTGAATAGTTTGACACTCTACAGAGGTGGTACACTTTCACCACAAGATTCGATACATCTGTCAGGGATAACCCTGAATCATCATACTTAGTATGCAGATAATCAAACATAACCTTCCCTTTACACACCCTAGTATAAGAACCTCTCCTATGAGCATGGCCTCCCAACCATGACCATCAGTCATCTTGGGCACTGCATAGGTGGACATCATTGAGAGGTAGCCTCAGCTCAAACCTCTCCCATGAGGGAACTAATACTAATGCATATAAATTTCCAGCTAAGCCTTACCCAATTTAGGTAGTGTGGTTGTACGGTAAATTCGGAATGGTATCGCATCCGAATCCAACCATCAGTTTTATAAAAGGGTTAAGGCTCATGCCTCATCATTTTCATCATCATAAACTAGTTGTGTTTCTCAACACATGTCAAAACATCTCAATAGAATGACTCATCATTCCAAGGTTTTCACAATTCATTTTCACCACTTGTTCCAATCTAAAGTGACTCAAGTTTTTGATCTACTCTAAAAGACTAAGTTAAGAGTGTTCACTAAGGTGGAAGGATGGGATCAATCTCATGCCATAGAATGACATCTAAAGGTTTCTAAGTAGGTCAAGTTTTATACTTTTTATGCTACCTTCAAACAAGTCAAGCACTTTGTGTAAACTAAGGGAGGTAAAACTTGTCAATAAGACTTGAGGTACTAATAGTTACAGGGGGTTTGATCAAAGCATGCCTAAAGCATCCTTGCTCACTCATCTAGCTTAATTCTAGCTTGCTAACAATAGCTTTGCTTGGTTGGTGCAGTGGTTGAAGTTTTCTTCTTCTTCTTCTTGGTAGAACTCCTCCTCCTCGAAAGCTTGGTCGGTACTAGCGTCTATAAATACATAGGGAGTGCACAATCACCAAACAATACTTAACTAGGCTAAGTACCATTCTAAAACACACAATTGATGATCTATTATCATCACAAGCATCACAAGTTTAATTTCAATAGTTTCATCCTTTTTATTTTAGAAGAGTAATTTCTACTCATTGAAATATTAACTAAAATTTAATATTCACCACCAAAATATGGTATCATGTGGACACATGTCCTCACCACATATTCTAACATGTGGGAATGAGATTTAAGGGTTGGATCAATATTACTTTGGTTTAAGTTCATTATTTAATGATTTAAAGTGACTAGAAATGCCTATATAGCATTATTTTGGTACTAGTCCAAAGTCACTATATGTTAACCTTAATATTATTACATGGTTAGATAGATATGATGAAATGTGATTTTTGAGAGTTGGAATCAACTCAAACGCTAACTTGGTTGATTTTATAAAAATGTTGCAAGTTGCAAAAGCTTTTGTCTTCTTATTTTTATTAGGAGAGATATATAACTCTAATTGAATTAAATCCAACGGTCTTAGATAGATCATTTTAATACCTTTCATACAAAATTGGTTTCATACAATTTGGATTTCTAAAACTCTCTGAATTGATTTTTAAACTAGTGGACAGAAACTAGATTTAACTAAAAAGAAAAATCCAGATTTGAATCGATGGGCTAGCGCGGGAAAAGACTTGGGCCGGCCCAGTGGCGCTCCGCGGCGCGGGGCTCAGCTGACAGGGGGGTCCCGATTGTCAGCGGCACTTAAAACGCGAAACGGTACGCGCGCTATGGGTCGTGCAATTAGAAGCGAGATCAACGACTGAGGGTCGTCGTCGACGACGAACAGGTCGTCGGCGAGCTCGAACCCTAGCGGCTCGGTGGGGGTCTGCTGGGGACGTACCAGGGCTCCAACAGGGTCGGCGAGGTGGGTAAACGACGTGGAAGACGATGGCGAGGCAAGGCGCGGTTGCGGCGGAGCTTAGGGTGGTCGCAATCAACGGCGCCCTTCTCCTCCAGAGGCGGCTGCTCCGGCTCCAATTCCGGCGAGCTGCTGCTCCCTTTGCTCCGTCTAGAGGTGGGTGAGATGAGGGGAGTGGAGTGGTGTGGAGAGAATAGGCTAGGGAGAGATCCTTTTATAGGCCCGATGGTGAGACCGAGCGGGATGGGCAGGCGACTCCGGCGACAAGGCTATGACGGGGTAGAGGCATGGCTAGGGGTGGCGATCGATGGGCGGTTCCCTGGCGGTGCTCTAGAACTTAAATGCGGCCGTAGGGGCGGTGGCACGCGGTCTGGGAGAGGTGGCGCTCTGCGCGGCCGAAGCGGTGGTGTCCGCAGCGAGCGGTGGCTGTGAGGCTTTGGGCGGCGAACGGGGATGTCTGGGGTGTTCTCCAGGTCGCGGTGGAGCGGCGGGCGCGGGCTAGTTCCAAGGGATGGTCTGTGCGAGCAGGGACAGGGCATGCTCTGGGGGCCGGCGTCGGCATGCTCGACCAGCTCCAGGCGCGGTGGTTCCTGGCCGCTCTGCTCTCTGTCTCTGGCCTAGGGCTGGTTGGGCGGTGGAGGTAGACCACAGGCAAGTTGCTAGACATGAGGAGAGGGGCTGCTGTTGTGAGTGCACTGTCGGCCGGCGAGGTGGTGCTCGGCATGGCATGGCAGTGCAGCTAGGGGATAGGGAAGAGGCTGGTTAGGCTCTGGTTAGCTCATGAGGGGACAAGGGGATTAAATGGGGATCAATTGGGGGCAAAACCCTGTTGTAAACAGTGAGCTAGGATTAGAGTAGAGATTATGCATGCCAAGTGTTTGATGAAATGGCCGCATGAAAGAAAGTTTTGAATTTTGGTTTCAAAATTTTTGAGTGATCTCCACTAGTGATAGGTAGTCTCTGGTTGCAAGGGTTTTGAAAGTGGAGCTCAAATAGATGGTTTTTGCAATAGGGGTGATCTATGCATATGCATTAGATTCAAATTTAAACTGTCATTTAAAATAGTTAACAGAATGTTTTTAGCAAATCAAAAGGTGGGCCTTGGTACCTCATTATGTGTACTAGCAATGGGTGCAAAGATCAAGAATTGTTTCTATTAAGAATTGAGTACTAGGAATAGCCAAAGTAGGCATGAGAGTTAAATTTGCCAAAATGACCATTCCTCCTTTTTAATTCTTTTTTATTTGATTTTCTTTAGGAAAAGTTTGGGAATGATGTAGATGATGTTTAAATCACCTAAGAAACATTTTACAAGCATTGGATCATTCAATCATGGCAATTCAAACAATTCCTATTTTAATGCACACATATATGAATGCTTTCATTTTAAATTTGAAAAAAAAATTGTTAACCCTATTTTTGGATGATTTGATCTTGATAACCTTGGATTAAAGTTTTGGGATGTTACAAACCTTCCCCCCTTAAACAAAAATCTCGTCCCGAGATTTACAAAGAAAATTAGGAACTAAAGAGATCTGGGAACTCTGTCCTAATGTAATCTTCGCGCTCCCAAGTAGCTTCCTCCTCGGTATGGTTGCTCCACTAAATCTTGAAAAACTTGATACTCCTGGTCCTGGTGGTTCTGTAGGCTTCTTCTAAGATACGGATGGGTACTTCTCGATAGGTCAGGTCATTGTTGATTTCCACAGCTCTGTGATCGATGTTCTTGAAAACTTCAGTCTTCTCGCACTTCAAGCATTTATGGTAACGAGATATGGAACACATTGTGGATGGCTGACATCTCTTCAGGCAGTTCCAGTTGGTATGATACTTCTCCTCGGCGGTTCAGAATGTTGAAAGGTCCGATATATCTGGGAGCTAACTTCCCCTTCAGACTAAAGCGTTGAGTTCCCTTCAATGGTGAAACCTTGAGATATACGAAATCTCCGACATTGAAAGTCAGGTCTCTCCTTCTCTTGTCAGCATAGCTCTTCTGTCTGGATTGGGCGGTCTTGAGGTGCTCATGGACTTTGTGAACTTTCTCTTCTGCTTCTCGGAGAATGTCGGGTCCAAAGATCTGACTCTCTCCTACTTGCGACCAATTCAAGGGGGTACGACACTTTCTTCCGTATAGGAATTCAAATGGTGCCATCTCCAAACTAGCCTGATAACTATTGTTATATGAGAATTCTGCGAAAGGCAGGCAGTCTTCCCATTTTGATCTGTATTCCAACACACAAGCTCTAAGCATATCCTCTAAGATCTGATTGACTCTCTCAGGGTTTCTAGGATGATTCTCAGATGTTGCTCATGCTCTTCTTCTGACTTGGAGTAGATAAGGATGTCGTCGATAAACACAACTACAAACTTATCTAGGAAATTCATAAAGATCTTATTCATGAGATTCATGAAATAAGCAGGGGTATTGGTTAATCCAAAAGACATAACCGTATACTCGTACAAACCATAGCGAGTAGTAAAGGCGGTCTTCGGAATATCCATTGCACGAATCTTAAGTTGGTGATAACCAGTCCTAAGATCAATCTTTGAGAATACCTGAGCTCCAGTCAACTGATCAAATAGATCCTCTATCTTTGGCAAGGGCTACTTGTTCTTGATGGTGACGTCATTCAACTTTCTGTAATCTGTACACAGACGATTGCCTCCATCTTTCTTGTCGACGAATAACACTAGTGATCTTCATGGCGATGCGCTTGGCTAAATCAAGCATGTTGCTAACATGGCATCCAACTGCTTCTTCAGTTCCACTAACTCTGAAGGGTTCAGGGTATAGGGTCTCTGGGATATAGGTCCAGTTTCGGGGATTAGTTCGATAATGAACTCAATATCCCTATCCGGGGGCATACCTGGCAATTCATCTGGGAATACATCGGGGTATTCACCGACTACTCTTACTTGGTCAATGGTGGGCAGGGCTACACTCTTGTTGCACTTGAATTGACGTGGTAAACTTTCAGAGATATGCTCTACTGTTACTCCAGAACTACTGGTCATGGTGATGGCTTTCTTAGCATAGTCTATCAGTCCTTTATGCCTTGACATCTAGTCCATACCTAGTACTACTTCCAATCCTTTGGTTCCAAGTACAATTAGGTTGGCATAAAAATCTATCCCATGTATTCTGATAGGTACAGATTTGCAAATTTTTCTAGCTTTTGTTGTTGAACCGGGGATTTGAACTATCATGACATGCTTCAGGTTGGTTGGGTGAATCTTACTAGTGCATACAAATTCTTCGGTGACAAATGAATGCGATGCTCTAGAATCAAACAATACTCTTGCTAAAACTGAGTTGACAGAAAACATACCCAGCACTGCATCTGGTGCTTCCTGGGCTTCTTCTGCGTTCATGTGGAAGAGACGACCGTTGCGGTAGTGAGGGTTCCCTGGGGAAAATCTCCTTCCTGGTTGAACACGACGCTGCTGCTGAGCTAGGGCATTCACAGGGGCATTGGCTGCAGTCTTCTTGGGACACTCATTGGAGTAGTGACCCTTCACTCCACACTCGAAACAAGTGATCTGGGACTTGTCCTTGATCTGACAGCACAAGATTGCTGCCGCCTGGGCATGATGTTGTTGTTGTTTCTCTTGGGAGGGGTACGGTTGAAATTGTTGGTATTGCCGGAGTTGTGATTGTTTCCTCCGGACTTCACATTACCTCCGCTACGGTTGGGGTAGCTTGGGCGAGAATTTGGGGGTCGGTTGTTCCTTGGTGCATATCCTGGTGAGGGGTTGGGACGGTACTTCTGGTGACTACTGGATCCAGACTGCTGCATCATACGGCGCTTGCGGTTGTCGTTTGCCTGGTTAATCTTCCCTTCCATCTGAATGGCAGAGTCAACTAGCTCTTCGAGATCATCAAAACGGATGTTGACGAGGACAGTCTGCATCTCATCATGCAGTCCGTTTAAGAATCTCTCCTTCTTCTTGGCCTCCGTGTTGATCTCATCCGGTGCATATCCGCAAGTGACAAGAATCATCACGTACTCCACCACCGTCATTCTTCCTTGCTTCAATTCGCGGAATTCAGCTCTCATCCTGTTGACAAGACCTTGCGGCACGTGGGTGCGGCTGAACATGACCTTGAATGCTTCCCAGGTCATCACCTGGCCATGGTTCATATTGTGGATGCTATTCCACCAAGCTCTTTCATCTCCCGCCAGATAGTGGGTGACGAAGAGAACTTTCTCATTCTCATCAACTCTGGCAACCTCTAAGTTGTTTTCCATGGTCAATAACCAGTCATCAGCATCTAATGGGTTTTCAGATTGGTTAAAGATTGGGGGATTGGTGTTCTGAAAGTTTTTGAGTTTGGATCCTTGGTGATCCTGATTTCCATGTCCTTGGTTGTTGAGAGCCATTTGGGCGATCTGCTGCAATGTTGCTAAGTTGGCTTGACGCTCGGCCCTGCCTGCTTCACGGTCCGCGATGAGATTCTGCAAGATCTGCAGCATTGGGTCCTGCGATGAGCTGCTCCCTCCTTGGTTTCCACAAGTCATCTGAATATTGAGATAGATATAGGGGTAAGAGGGAAATTCTAAGGTTCATGGTTTTGGGGTTTTCAAAGCTAAAACATTGAGTTAGACTCAGGTTTTTCAACTAACTTCTTTTTCATTCATGCAAGCAAGCACACGATACAACACACACCACAACAATCAAAGGGGAAAACAGATGGTTTGAAGAACCATTCATAAGCTTTATACAATGAGATGATACATCTCATGCTACGACAGTGCTCTAGTGCATCTACTCATCGTCGATGAAGTCGGAGTCTTCATCATCAGTGTAGGAGTCCACAGCATTCTCCTCCAGAAAGTCATCATCGTTGCTGAGGTAAGAATCCATATCTCCCTGGATGTCTTCACCCTCATCTTCTTCCTTGGCGGCAAGCTGGGCTTCCTGCTCCTTGACGGTCTTCTCGAGGTCGGCCACCTTCTTGCAAAGACGGGCGATGGTGCGATCCTTCTTTGCACACTGGCGACAAAGAGACTGGCGATCTTGGACGAGCAAAGGCGAAGTCTGGCCTTCCGTCGGCAATGGCACGGTTCGGGTTGGCTAACTCCCTGCATTGTCCGCCTGCTGTCATCATGAGGCAAGAAGTCAAGATTCTCCACTTGACGCCTCAACTCTGGGTGACTTGGCATCTCCATCGGCATTCCCATGAAGTCACGTCTTGCATAGTGTGCAAAACGGGTTCCTTGGATCTTGTTGACACTGAGGGCACATAGATGTGCGAGAGCTTCATGCATTGCCCTGGCTAATCCATCTAGCCAGTTGTTCTCTCTCACGGAGAACTGAATTCTCCTAGAAGTTGGTGCTTCGATGCTTCCTCGAAGATCCGCGGTGACTAGCCACTGTAGGTCTCCTCCTGGGGGTCCTAGAAGTTGAGCTCCAAGAAACTCCGGATGTGGGCGTCCCAAGAATCCGACAAAGGAATCTAGATCCCTCTCGAAGATCAGCTGACCTCTGTTTCCCAACTGGTAAAACTTGCTGAACTGAGTCTCCATCTACAAGAATTAAGGATGAGGGAGTTAGTGAAGTGATCAAGTGTGTCAAATTTTAAGTAGTAATGTAAGAATTTTGAGGAACATGAATTTTTGAGAAAGAATGAGTTCACAAGGGTAAGAGGGGAAATAGTTTTTCATAAATACTCACTTTGGTTTTGAAGCTAAGTTTTTGGTTTGGACGTCCATTCTAACTAGGGTCTCCTATGGTCGATGGCTCGATACCAACTTCTCAACACCCGGATTTTAATCCGGATGCCCGTTATGCCATACCGCAATCCTGTGATTACCATTTTTGCGAGACATAACGGATTGGATATCACAGTACATCATCCATTACATACCATACATAAGGTTTTACACAAATAAGGATCTCATGATCCAGTCTTTAATACAACAAGCAGCGGAAATAAAAGCTAAGCGTAGCGGTGGGGTCCATCTTCAGGGGCACAGGCAATGCTGACGAAGGCAGATAGTCCTAGTTATCATAGCCATCCTGTTGACCATCATCTTGATAATCTCCTTCATAGTCTGGCCATGATAATAGCCAGGGACAAAAGCCATGAGTACTCTTTAAGTACTCGCAAACTACTATTAACAGGTACTATAGTTCTAAGTTAAAGTGCTGAATCTAAGTTAACTATCAAGTTAAGTTTGAAACCTAAGCTGAGTTCAAAAGCAAAGAAAGATAAAGTAAAGTTCTAGAATCACTTAAGTTGGGAAGCTATTATCATAAACACAACCCTGTTGTGGTCAAGGCAAAGTTCATCATTCATTTCAAGTTATTTAGAAAACACTCTGACAACGAAACATTATGGCCATTCCAACTGTCCATAACTGCGGACGCGGCTATTCGAATAGTTTAACACTCTGCAGAGGTGGTACACTTTCACCACAAGATTTGATACATCTGCCAGGGATAACCTTGAATCATCATACTTAGTATGCAGATAATCAAACAAAATCTTCCCTTTACACACCCTAGTATAAGCACCTCTCCTATGAGAATGGCCTCCCAACCATGACCATCAATCATCTTGGGCACTGCATAGGTGGACATCATTGAGAGGTAGCCTCGCCTCAAACCTCTCCCGTGAGGGAACTAATACTATTGCATATAAATTTCTAGCTAAGCCTTACCCAATTCAACTAGTGTGGTTGTACGGTAAATTTGGAATGGTATCGCATCCGAATCCAACCATCAGTTTTATAAAAGGGTTAAGGCTCATGCCTCATCATTTTCATCACCATAAACCAGTTGTGTTTCTCAACACATGTCAAAACATCTCAATAGAATGACTCATCATTCCAAGGTTTTCACAATTCATTTTCACCACTTGTTCCCATCTAAAGTGACTCAAGTTTTTGATCTACTCTAAAAGACTAAGTTAAGAGTGCTCACTAAGGTGGAAGGATGGGATCAATCTCATGCCATAGAATGACATCTAAAGGTTTCTAAGTAGGTCAAGTTTTATACTTTTTATGCTACCTTCAAACAAGTCAAGAACTTTGTGTAAACTAAGGGAGGTAAAACTTGTCAATAAGACTTGAGGTGCTAATAGTTAAAGGGGGTGTGATCAAAGCATGCCTAAAGCATCCTTGCTCATTCATCTAGCTTAATTCTAGCTTGCTAACAATAGCTTGCCTTGATTGGTGCAGTGGTTGAAATTTTCTTCTTCTTCTTGGTAGAACTTCTCCTCGAAAGCTTGGTCGGTACTAGCGTCTATAAATACATAGGGAGTGCACAATCACCAAACAATACTTAACTAGGCTAAGTACCATTCTAAAACACACAATTGATGATCTATTATCATCACAAGCATCACAAGTTTAATTTCAATAGTTTCATCCTTTTTATTTTAGAAGAGTAATTTCTACTCATTGAAATATTAACTAAAATTTAATATTCACCACCAAAATATGGGATCATGTGGACACATGTCCTCACCACATATTCTAACATGTGGGAATGAGATTTAAGGGTTGGATCAATATTACTTTGGTTTAAGTTCATTATTTAATGATTTAAAGTGACTAGAAATGCCTATATAGCATTATTTTGGTACTAGTCCAAAGTCACTGTATGTCAACCTTAATATTATTGCATGGTTAAATAGATATGATGAAATGTGATTTTTGAGAGTTGGAATCAACTCAAAAGCTAACTTGGTTGATTTTATAAAAATGTTGCAAGTTGCAAAAGCTTTTGTCTTCTTATTTTTATTAGGAGATATCTATAACTCTAATTGAATTAAATCCAACGGGCTTAGATAGATCATTTTAATACCTTTCAGACAAAATTGGTTTCATACAATTTGGATTTCTAAAACTCTCTGAATTGATTTTTAAACTAGTGGACAGAAACTAGATTTAACTAAAAAGAAAAATCCAGATTTGAATCGATGGGCTAGCGCGGGAAAAGACTTGGCCGGCCTGGCGCTCATGGCGTGGGGCCTCAAATGGTGACAGGCGTCCTGCTTGTCGGCGACACTTAAAACGCGAAGCAGATGCGTAATCGTGGGTCGTGCAATTAGAAGCGAGATCAACGGCTGAGGGTCGTCGTCGATGACGAACAGGTCGCCGGCGAGCTCGAACCCTAGCGGCTCAGTGGGGGTCTGCTGGGGACGTACCAGGGCTCCAGCGGGGTCGGCGAGGCAGGCAAAAGACGTGGAAGACGACGACAAGGCGAGGCGCGGTTGCGGCGGAGCTTGGGATGGTCGCAATCAACGGCGCCCTTCTCCTCCAGAGGCGGCTGCTCCGGCTCCAATTCCGGCGAGCTGCTGCTCCCTTTGCTCCGGCTAGAGGTGGGTGAGGTTCAGAGAGGTGAGGGGAGTGGAGTGGTGTGGAGAGAAGAGGCTAGGGAGGGCTCCTTTTATAGGCCCGACGGTGAGACCGAGCGGGATGGGCAGGCGACTCCGGCGACAAGGCTACGGCGGGGTAGAGGCATGGCTAGAGGTGGTGATCGATGGGCGGTTCCCTGGCGGTACTCTAGAACTTAAATACGGCCATAGGGGCGGTGGCACGCGGTCTGGGCGAGGTGGCGCTCTCATGGGCAAGCAGCGGTGGCTGTGAGGCTTTGGGCGGCGAACGGGGATGTCTGGGGTGTTCTCCAGGTCGCGGTGGAGCGGCGAGCGCGGGCTGGTTCCAAGGGATGGTCTGTGCGAGCAGGGACAGGGCGTGCTCTGGGGGCGGCGGCGACATGCTCGACCAGCTCCGGGCGCGGTGGTTCCTGGCCGCTCTGCTCTCTGTCTCTGGCCTAGGGCTGGTTGGGCGGTGGAGGTGGACCACAGGCAAGTTGCTAGACATGAGGAGAGGGGCTGCTGTTGTGAGTGCACTGTCGGCCGGCGAGGTGGTGCTCGGCATGGCATGGCAGTGCAGCTAGGGGATACGGAAGAGGCTGGTTAGGCTCTGGTTAGCTCAAGAGGGGACAAGGGGATTAAATGGGGATCAATTGGGGGCAAAACCCTGTTGTAAACAGTGAGCTAGGATTAGAGTAGAGATTATGCATGCCAAGTGTTTGATGAAATGGCCGCATGAAAGAAAGTTTTGAATTTTGGTTTCAAAAAATTTGAGTGATCTCCACTAGTGATAGGTAGTCTCTGGTTGCAAGGGTTTTGAAAGTGGAGCTCAAATAGATGGTTTTTGCAATAGGGGTGATCTATGCATATGCATTAGATTCAAATTTAAACTGTCATTTAAAATAGTTAACAGAATGTTTTTAGCAAATCAAAAGGTGGGCCTTGGTACCTCATTATGTGTACTAGCAAGGGGTGCAAAGATCAAGAATTGTTTCTATTAAGAATTGAGTACTAGGAATAGCCAAAGTAGGCATGAGAGTTAAATTTGCCAAAATGACCATTCCTCCTTTTTAATTCTTTTTTATTTGATTTTCTTTAGGAAAAGTTTGGGAATGATGTAGATGATGTTTAAATCACCTAAGAAACATTTTACAAGCATTGGATCATTCAATCATGGCAATTCAAACAACTCCTATTTTAAATGCACACATATATGAATGCTTTCATTTTAAATTTGAAAAAGTTTTTGTTAACCCTATTTTTGGATGATTTGATCTTGATAACCTTGGATTAAAGTTTTGGGATGGTACACTCCCATGAACCACATCTAGAGTCATTGCATGTGTGTTCTTCTCACAAGCCACATAAGGATACACCAGTGTCATTCCATGTGTGTTCTTCTCATGAACCACAGCTAGAGTCATTGCATGTGTGTTCTTCTCACAGACCACACATGGATCCACCAGTGTCATTGCATGTGTGTTCTTGTCATGAACCACGGCTAGAGTCATTGCATGTGTGTTCTTTTCATTAACCACACCTAGTGTCATTGGATGTGTGTTCCTCTCATAGACCACACATGGATCCACCAGTATCATTGCATGTCTGCTCTTTTCATGAACCACATCTAGAGTCATTGCATGTCTGTTCTTTCCACACACCACATATGGATCCACCAGTGTCATTCATGTGTGTTCTTTTCATGAACCACATAAGGATCCTCCAATGTCATTGGATGTGTGTTCTTTTCATGAACCACACCTAGTGTCATTGCATGCCTGTTCCTCTCACAAACCACACATGGATCCACCAGTGCCATTGCATGTGTGTTCTCTCATGAACCACAGCTAGAGTCATTCCATCTGTGTTCTTCTCATGAACCACATCAAGAGTCATTGCATGTCTGTTCTTCTCACAAACCACATAAGGATCCAGTAGTGTCATTGGATGTGTGTTCTTTTCATGAACCACACCAAGTGTCATTGGATGTGTGTTCTTCTCACAAACCACACATGGATCCACCAGTGTCATTGCATGTGTGTTCTTCTCATGAACCACACATGGATCCACCAAGTGTGATTCATCTCTGTTCTTCTCACAAACCACACATGGATCCACCAGTGTCATTGCATGTCTATTCTTTTAATGAACCACACCTAGTCTCATTGTATGTCTGTTCCTCTCATAAACCACACATGGATCCACCAGTGTCATTGCATGTGTGTTCTTATCATGAACCACAGCTAGAGTCATTGCATGTCTATTATTCTCACAAACCACATAAGGATACACATGTGTCATTGCATGTGTGTTCTTCTCATGAACCACACCCAGTGTCATTGCATGTGTGTTCCTTTCACAAACTACACATGGATCCACCAGTGTATTGGATGTGTGTTCCTCTCATGAACCACACCTAGAGTCATTGCATGTGTGTTCTTCTCACAAACCACATAAGGATACACCAGTGTCATTGCATGTGTGTTCTTCTCATGAACCATAGCTAGAGTCATTGCATGTATGTTCTTCTCACAAACCACATAAGGATCCACCGGTGTCATTGGATGTTTCTTCTTCTCATGAACCACACATGGATCCACCAGTGTCATTGCATGTCTGCTCTTTTCATTAACCACAGTTAGAGTCGTTGCATGTCTGTTCTTTTCACAAACCACATATCACCAGTGTCATTGCATGTGTGTTCTTCTCATTAACCACACATGGATCCACCTAGTGTGATTGCATGTGTGTTCTTCTCACAAAGCACATATGGATCTACCAGTGTCATTGCATGTCTGCTCTTTTCACAAACCACATATCACCAGTGTCATGGCATGTGTGTCCTTCTCACAAACCACATAAGGATCCACCAGTGTCATTGGATGTCTGTTCCTCTCACAAACCACATAAGGATCCACTGGTGTCATTGGATGTGTGTTATTCTCATGAACCACACCCAGTGTCATTGCATGTGTATTCCTCTCATAGACCACATATGGATCCACCAGTGTCATTGCATGTGTGTTCTTCTCATGAACCACACCCAGTGGCATTACATGTGTGTTCCTTTCATGAACTACACATGTATCCACCAGTGTCATTGGATGTGTGTTCCTCTCATGAACCACATCTACAGTCATTGCATGTGTGTTCTTCTCACAAACCACATAAGGATACACCAGTGTCATTGCATGTGTGTTCTTCTCATGAACAACAGCTAGAGTCATTGCATTTGTGTTCTTCTCACAGACCACACATGGATCCACCAGTGTCATTGCATGTGTGTTCTTCTCATGAACCACGGCTAGAGTCATTGCATGTGTGTTCTTTTCATGAACCACACCCAGTGTCATTGGATGTGTGTTCCTCTCATAGACCACACATGGATCCACCAGTGTCATTGCATTTCTTATCTTTTCATGAACCACATCTAGAGTCATTGCATGTATGTTCTTTCCACAGACCACATTTGGATCCACCAGTGTCATTACATGTGTGTTCTTTTCATGAACCTGATGGCCCAAAATAATCGAGCTCGTTGGGGAACCCCAAGAGGAAGGTATGATGAGCACAGTAGCAAGTTTTCCCTCAGTTATGAAACCAAGGTTTAATCGAACCAGTAGGAGCAAGGAAACACCCCAAAGGTGTTGCTAGTTGAACTTTGGCAGGGCGCACTACCGGTGCCAGCAGCAACATGGAGACCGGCACAACACAACCATAGAACTCTGTCCCCAACTTGCGATGAGGTTGTCAATCTCACCGGTTTTGATGAAAACAAAGGATTAAACGTATAGAGTGGAAGAAAGTAATTGTTTGCAGAAAGTAAACACAAAGCAGTAAACACTTGATTGTAGATTGAAGGTAAAAGAAAGGACCGGGGTCCATAGTTCACTAGAGGTGGCTCTCCTTAAGATAGATGACATGTTGGGTGAACAAATTACAGCGGGACAATTGACAAACATCGAGAAAGCATACACGCATATACTACTCATCTTGACTCCTTTGAGACTTGATTGGGCATTACAACATTATACATAGACCGCCATCCAACTGCATCTATGACTAATAATCCACCTTTAGGTTATCATCCGAACCCTCTTCGGTATTAAGTTGCAAGCAACGGATAATTGCATTACGAATTGCATGTAAAGTAAACAATATGATTGTTCTATGAACAAAGGATTGTTGTTTTCTCCCTAGTAGCAACAGCACATCTAGTACCTTAGAGATTTCTGTCACTTCCCCAGATTACCAGAGGCATGAACCCACTATCGAGCATAAATACTAACTCTTGGCGTTGCTAGCGTCTACTTGGCCAAGATAGCTACTAACAACGAAAAGCATGCAAAATCACAAATAACAAAGACATGATAGAATCAATAATCAATCTGAAATAGCATCTCAATATCCATCGGATCCCCACAAACACAACATGCTGAATTACAAATAGATGATCTTGATCATGAACGTAGCTCACAAGATCTAAACATGATAGCACAAAGGAGGAGAACCAGCCATCTAGCTACTACATGGACCCATAGTCCAGAGATGAACTACTCACGCATCACACCGGAGGCTTGCATGATGATGAAGAAGGCCTCTGTGGTGAATTCTCTCTCGGCGAGGTGCGTGAAGAGCTTCATCCCTCCCGATCTAGGGATGGAGATGACGGCCATGCTGACTCTTTCATGGATATTTGATCGAGTACTTAGGGTTTCCGGGCAATATATAGGCTAAGGAGAGGCCGAGGGGTTCTGGCGGCTGCACCACCCCATGGCATGAGCTGTGCCTGGTCACATGGCCAGTGGTGTGGCTGGCCCCGCCCTCTCCCTCTCAGATTCGGCAGTGTGTCCTCGGTGAAAACTGACTTTGGCTTTTGTCTCGTCCAATTCTAATAATATTCATTTTCGACTTTCTGAAACCAAAACAGCAGAAAGAAAAAAGTGGCACTATGGCTCTTGTTAATAGGTTAGTCCAAGAAATCATATGAAAAGTACTCCAAAGTGTGGACAAAACATAAGAAAGTAGATAAAACCAAGCATGGAACATCAAAAATTATAGATACATTTGCAATGTATCAACATCCCCAAGCTTAACTCCTGCTCGTCCTCGAGTAGGTAAGTGATAAAAAGAAAGAATAATTTTTGAGGTGGCATGCACCATCATAAACTTGATCAAAGTATTTGTAAAACATTCGAAGCTGGGATCATAGTACTTCAATCATAACATGAAAGACAAAGTTCTAGCAATAAGACAAAGAAACTATGTTGCAACATGAAAAGGCACAAACAAAATATTCATGAATAACAATGCTTTGCAAGACGTTTGTTTGTTTCACATAAAGAAAACATAGCATAATAGTATTTAGCTTGTCCCTCATAGAGTAGCAAACATAAATGCGTAGGACACCTTCAAAGTTTATAAGAGTGACTAGATACAAATAGTTTAAATCAAGCAATATCAAAGCTATGCGTCAATTAATAAGTCTTGGGACAATGCGCATAGAACTAAGAATTGCCACTATGCTCTCAAAGTAGGTGCATAAAGATAGAAGGTGGAGACTCAACAAATAAGTAAAAGAAAGGCCTTCATAGAAGGAAACAGGGATTCAAGTTTTATAAAGAGCTTCCAAAAATTATGGTACTTTTTAGCTTTCAGCTCTCATTGCCTCTATCATAAGCATCTTGAAGTGATTAAGGTTAAACTGAACAAACTATGGTGTATATGCTTGACAAAGTATAAGTTGGAAATCTCATGTCCCTTGAATACGAGGGTCGCTCCTCATGCTACTCAAGTTTAGTCACCGATAAGTTTTTGTCATCGTAAGTACATGTGTATCATAGAGAACCGCCAACGGGGTACCCCTTGCTCGATGATACGGAAGAATCTCCATATCAAAATCACAAGGCAAGCAGACAACGAGCATCTCAGCAATCTTCTTATTTACCATGGGAATATGGTGCTTTTTTCTCTCTTTCCACTTTTCATAATCTTTTTTTCTTTTTCTCTTTTTTCTCAATATAGGACTCTTTTTTTATAAGAAGAATGCTTCATAGACAGCTCATTATGGTTACGCTGCAGGTTTCCACCATGTCAGCATGGATTAGACTAGCAGCCCAGACGTTTATCTAACACATATACATAACTCCATGGACTTACAAGTTCCCCTTTCATTTCACACCGACGACATCCATAGACAAAAGAGCATGATATCAACTAGGTACAAAGTATAAGTGCAATGTTGAAAGCGTTCCCCGTGACAGCATGGTTCTACTAATCCCCAACAAATAAGTGCAAGCATATACAACATAGATGACACAATGGTTCAAGTTTATTAAGGGCAAGAAAATTAAAGTGTGACATCAAGTTCGTGGGAGCTTTAAACACTAGTTTTCTCATAACAAGTTTAATTTGGAAGGTAGATAAAAACATGAATATACTTGGAATAGCATATGCTAATAGGTAGGTGTGGTGGACTCTTTGAAATAACTTGGTTTTAGGAGTTGGATGCATGAGTGGAACTCGTACTTGGTTACGGAGGCTAGCAAAAGACTGGGAGCGACAAACTAAGAGAGCAATAATGGACATAATCATGCAGAGCGACAAAACATCATTGATCAAAGCATAAAGAGATACTACAAGTTGAAAACTAAAGGATCATAAAGGCTATGGTGACTTGGGATAGTCATAACATGGTGTGAGCATGCGCCAAGTCAACCCAAATAAAGCATCAAAGGAGAATACCACAATACTATGCTTTAATATGCTAAAACAATGCATGATTCTTCCAAGGCACATTAAGCAATCTCAATTGTTTATAACAAGTCATGCTATATCAAAGAATACTAAGCATAAATCCAAAACAATATTGAGCATGGAATGACAAAGCATAGGCCACAGTCAAAAACAAGCTCTCTTTACCACTTAAGCATGAACTTTCCTACTCTTTTCCAATCCAAACCAAACTATTTAAAAACCAATGTATGAAAGAGGGGGTCCAACCAATTTATTCAGAAAACCAAGCAAACGAAAAACCAAAACCAAAACGAAAAAGAAGACGCACCAAGAACAACACAACTGTGCATGAAACAATAAAAATGAAGCGTTTGGAAGAAACCTGGGATTTTTATTGATGAAGAGGGGGATGCCTTGGGCATCCCCAAGCTTTGACGCTTGTACTTCTTGGATATTTCTTGGGGTGACACGCGTGGCATCCCCAAGCTTGCGCTTTAGTCCATTTTTCATCTCATTACTCATTCCTTCTATACACCTGAAATTTTTCCTTCATGCAAAACTTCACACAATCTTTATTAGCAACATTAGTGCACTCAAAATAATAAGTCTTTAGGTTCAGTTCTAACACCAATAAAACTTCCATTAAAACACTATCTACTGTAGCACTTCCCTCAAAAAGATCAATTCCCCAAAAGAACTCAAAAAGGAACCAACAAGAAGCAAATGCAGAAAATGGAAGAAATCTGTCAAAACAGACCAGCAGGTAAAGACGAATTTTCTCGAAGACCTTCTGTTGCTCAAATCAAAAAGTGTTGAACTAACGAAAGTTATATAACAACCTGTGGCAGAAGCACAAAAATTCACGCTTCAAAAGGACCTACAGAGATTTTACACGATTTTTTATGGTGAAGCACAGAAATCTATTTCGGGACAGCAACTTTCCCAACCATTACTTCTCTCTCATTAGAGGTTACTCTTGGCACAAAAAGCAAATAAAAATGATAAGGAGTAATAACTTCCAAGACTCATCTAAAACTTTTGGATTATGTCCCAATAAGTACTTTTCTTTAACGCCTTTAAGTTAGGCATAAGAAGCAAGAAAAAGAAGCAAGTGTTCTCAAATGAAGAAGCATTAAGAGTAATACCAGAAATATCTTCAACAAGGCAAGGTATCTCATCCAAATAAGTTCTAGAGGATCCTCTCTCAATGCTCTTGGGTTCACTATTATTATCAAACGTGTTTTCGGGAACAACCCAATCAAGATTCTTTTCTATGGCTTCATGCATTGCTAGAAGTTTAAAAGGTATTGGTATCTTAATTTCCTCCCCATTAGGTTCGGTTTTATTCATCTTTTCTCGTGTACCAACAACATCTACACAGCCTAGCATATTAAAATGTTCAATGAATTTTCTAGCTTCCTTGGCAACATCATAGAATTCCTTAAGCAAAGTTTCTAGAATAAAATCCCTCTTTTCAGGGTCCTCGATTTCTTTAAGTTTAAGAAACATTACTTGCATTAAGGGGTTAAGGTTAACAAACCTAACTTCCAACATGTGAACTAAAGAAGCTGCAGCAATTTCATAGTTTGGAGCAAGTTCCGCAAGGGATCTATCCTCAATATCCTCATGACTAACATGATTAAAGAATTCTTCAATATTATCTTTTCCAATTATAGAACCACTACTTATTTAAAGGTCTTTCATGGTGAATTTAGGGATCAACATGGTGAGCTAAGAAAGAGGTAACAACTATAGAAAGATTTAATTTTTTTGTGTTTAAAAATAAAGAAATCAAACTTGTAAAACAATTTTGTTTGTGTTTTTGATAAAGAAACAAGCAAACAAAGCAAAAGTAAACTAAGCAAAACAAAAATAACAAGGTAAAGAGATTGGTTATGAGGGACTCCCCTTGTGAAGATGTCCTTGACTCCCCGGTAGCGGCGCCAGAAAAATAGCTTAATGTCCCAAAATATATCGAGCTCGTTGGGGAACCCCAAGAGGAAGGTATGATGAGCACAGCATCAAGTTTTCCCTCAATTATAAAACCAAGGTTTAATCGAACCAGTAGGAGCAAGGAAACACCCCAAAGGTGTTGCTAGCTGAACTTTGGCAGGGCGCACTACCGGTGCCAGCGGTAACGTGGAGACCTGCACAACACAACCATAGAACTCTGTCCCCAACTTGCGATGAGGTTGTAAATCTCACCGGTTTTGCTGAAAACAAAGGATTAAATGTATAGGGTGGAAGAAAGTAATTGTTTGCAGAAAGTAAACACAAAGCAGTAAACAGTTGATTGTAGATTGAAAGTAAAAGAAAGGACCGGGGTCCATAGTTCACTAGAGGTGGCTCTCCTTAAGATAGATGACATGTTGGGTGAACAAATTACAGCGAGGCAATTGACAAACATTGAGAAAGCATACAAGCATATACTACTCATCTTGAATCCTTTGAGACTTGATTGGGCATTACAATATTATACATAGACCGCCATCCAACTGCATCTATGACTAATAATCCACCTTTAGGTTATCATCCGAACCCCCTCCAGTATTAAGTTGCAAGCAACGGATAATTATGTTGGAGATATGCCCAAGAGGCAATAATAAAAGTGGTTATTATTATATCTTTGTCTTTATGATGAAAGTTTACATCCCATGCTATAATTGTATTATTAGGAAACACTAATACATGTGTGTTTTGTAAACATAACAGAGTCCCTAGTAAGCCTCTTGTTGAACTAGTTTGTTGATTGGTTGATGATCATGGTTTCCTGATCATGGACATTGGATGTGATTAATAACAAGGTTATGTCATTAGGAGAATGATGTGATGGACACACACCCATAGTAAGCGTAGCATAAGATCAAGTCATTAAGTTCGTATTGCTGTAAGCTTTGAAATACATCGTAACCTAATCCTTTGACCATGAGGTTATGTTAATCACCATCACTGGATGGGTACTTTGATGACATCAAATGCCGCTTCGTAACTGGGCGGTTATAAAGGTGTCATTGGGTATTCTGAAAGTATGTGTTGAAGCGCATAGACCAAGATTTGGATTTGTCCATCCATATGACGGATAGATATACTCCGGGCCCTCTCGGTGGAATGTCATCTAGACAGCTTGCAAGCGTGTGACTAGGTCACAAGGGATGACATAACATGGAACGAGTAAAGAGTACTTATCAGTAACGAGGAAGAACTAGGTATGAAGATGCCGACGATCAAACCTCGGATAAGTAGAATGTCGCGAGACAAAGGGAATTGGTTTCGTATGTTAATTGGTTCAATCGATCACGAAGTAATCGTTGAGTATGTGGGAGCCATTATGGATCTCCAGATCCCGCTAATGGTTATTGATGGGAGAGGTGTCTTCATCATGTCTGCATATTCACGAACCGTAGGGTGACACACTTAAGGTTCGAAGTTGTTTGAAGTAGATATGGAATTTGCGTTGGAGACCGAATGTTTTTCGGAGTCTCAGAATGGATCCGGGACATCACGAGGAGATCCGGAATGGTCCGGAGAATAAGATTCATATATTGGGAATCATTTTCTAAGTTAGGAAATGTTCTAGAGTGTTTGTATGGAGATTCTAGAAGGTTTCGGAATGTTCTGGAAGGTTCTAGAGGATTTCTTGGAGTTTGCTTGAAAACCAAGAAAGGGATCAAAGAAACCAAGTGGGGTACTACAGGGATTCATGGGGGAGGAGGACTCCTCCCCCCAACCCGCCGGCCCAAGGAGGAGGGAGTCCTACTAGGACTCCCCCTCCCCAGGCGCGCCTCCCTCCTTTAAATAGAAGGGAGGCGCCTCTGTACCTTGTCTCATAACTCCCAATCTCAGCCGCCTCTCCTCCACGCTTTCTTCTCACAGCATAGGCGAAGCCTGCAGAATTCTCATCTCCACCACCACCACGCCGTCGTGCTGGGATTCCGTGGAGAAGATCTACTACCTCCGCTGCTCACCGGAACAAGGAGAGGAAGGTCGCCGACTCGACGCGTGTGACCGTCTCATGGAAGCGCTTTGAACGCTGGCGGAAGGATCGTCCACACGATCTTGTGATCGGCAACTGATCGACTACATCATCCACGAGATCTAATCTCGTTAAAACCTTTCGGTTCTACGAGGGTTAGTACCAATCTATCTCGTTGCTCATGTCTAGTAGATTAGATCTTGGCTTTTATCTAGATTAGATCTGGGTTTTGTTTGTTCTTGCGGTAGAAAATTTTTGTTTTCCATGCTACGAACCCATCAGTGGTATCAGAGCCTTGTCTATGCGTAGATCATTGCTGTAGTAGAACACAATGAGGTTGTGGGCGTTGGTGCTCGTGCCTTTTTGCTATATGTGTACTTTGCATCTTGGTATGGTGGGATGAAGCGGTCGGCTAACATTACATGTCATCGACATGAGACTTGCTCCACGCTTGACATGCAACTCGTATTGCATAAGTGGCTTTATGGTGTCTCTCTCCCATCATAGTATAGATCAAATCTACACTTTGCACTTGATAGCACTTGTATCAATGTTGTGGTTCAGTTTCGTAGGTAAGATGCGTTCTTAGTCGAAAGCCCAAGCCACGTAAAACTTGCAAAGAAAATTAGAGGCATCTAACTTGTTTTTGCAGGGGTTTTGTGATGTGATATGGCCTACATGTGATTATGATTGTATTTGATGTATGCAATGATCCTTGTTGTAATATGGCAACCGGCAGGAGCCTAATGGTTGTCTTTAATTCTGTTAAGACCTACGTGTCTATTCATCTTGTAATAGCTTTATTCCAAGTAGTTGTAATAGTTGCTGGTGATGATGAACAACCATGAAGCGGCGCCACGGACCTTGACGCAATGCTGGTGATGATGGAGATCATGTCCGTGCTTTGGAGATGGAGATCGAAGGCATAAGAAGAAAGGGCCATATCATATCACACAAATTATGAATTGCCTGTGATGTTAATCCTTTATGCATCTTGTATTGCTTAGATCGCGACGATAGCATTATAAGATGATCCCTCTCACTAAATATCAAGTAATAAAGTGTTCGTCCTTAGTTGGCACCATTGCTAAGACTCGTCGTTTCGAAGCATCTCGTGATGATCGGGTGTGATAGACTCTACGTGTGCATACAACGGGTGCAAGCCAGATTTGCACATGCGGAAACTAAGGTTAATCTTGACGAGCCTAGCATGTACAGACATGGTCTTGGAACATGGAATACCGAAAGGTAGAGCATGAGTCATATGATTGATATGATGAACATGAAGATTGTTCGCCGATGAAGCTACATCATCTCACGTGATGATCGGACTTGGTGTAGTGGATTTGGTTCGTGTAATCACTAAAACAACTGCGAGGGATGTTGTTTTGAGTGGGACTTCACCTAGTTTATTTAAGAATTAAATTTTGAACACTATTTTTCATAAACTTAGTCTAAATTACTTGCAAATTTGTTGTAGATTATGGCGAACATTTCCATCAATTTCAATGCGTTCCTAGAGAAATAAAAGCTTAAGAACAATGGAAGATCGTCCTCAGGGCTGGTCAGTTGACCTATGTGCTCGAAGCACCGGTAGGTGACCCACCTGCAGAAGATGCCATCGATGACGTAAAGAATGTTTATGCCACTCGAAAACATCACTACTCCACAGTTCAGTGTGCCATCCTGTACGGTTTAGAATCGGAGCTTCAAAAGCGTTTTGAGCACCATGACCCATTTGAAATCATTAAGGAGCTCAAACTCATATTTGAGACTCGCGCGGCCATGGAAAGCTATGAAGCTTCCGAGAAGTTCTTTACCTGCAAGATGGAAGAGGGTAGCTCCATTAGCGAGCACGTGCTCACTATGTCTGGGCATGCAAACAAACTCCGAGAGTTGGGGATACCGATTCCTAATGAATTGGGGATTCACCGTGTCCTCCAATCACTGCCACCAAGTTACAAGAACTTTGTGATGAACTACAATATGCACTGCATGAACAAGACGTTGCCTGAACTATCGTCCATGCTGAAAACTGCTGAAGTGGAGATCATGAAAGAACACCAAGTGTTGATGGTCAATAAGACCACCAATTTCAAGAAACGTGGCAAGCCTAAGAACAAGGGAAACTTCAAGAAGGACGGCAAGAAAGTTGCCGCACCTACTAAGAAGCCCAAGGCTGGTCCTAAACCTGAAACTGAGTGCTTCTACTGCAAGGGTGCTGGTCACTGGAAGCGTAACTTCCCCAAAAACCTGGCGGATCTGAAGAACGGCAACATCAAGAAGAAAGGTATATTCGATATACATGTTATAGATGTGTATCTTACTAGTAATCGTAGTAGTGCCTGGGTATTTGATACTGGTTCGGTTGCTCATATTTGTAACTCGAAACAGGAGCTGCAGAATAAACGAAGACTGGCAAGAGACGAGGTGACGATGCGCGTTGGAAATGGCTCCAAGTTTGATGTGATCGCCGTCGCACGCCTCCCTCTACATCTACCATCGGATTAGTTTTAAATTTAAATAATTGTTATTTGGTGCCCGTTAAGCATGAACATTATATCCGGATCTTGTTTATTAAGTAGGTTACTCTTTTAAGTCTGAGAATAAAGGTTGTTCGATTTATATGAGTAATATCTTTTATGGTTATGCACCTGAGATGAATGGTTTATTCTTGTTGAATCTCGATAGTAGTGATACACATGTTCACAACATAGATGCTAAATGAATAAAATTGAATGATAATTCTACATACATGTGGCAATCGCTGCCTTGGTCACATTGGAGTGAAACGTATGAAGAAACTCCATTCTGATGGACTTCTTGAATCACTTGATTTTGAATCACTTGAAAGATGCGAAGCATGTCTAATGGGAAAAATGACTAAGACTCCATTCTCTGGAATAATGGAGCGAGCTACAGACTTATTGGAAATAATACATACCGATGTGTGTGGTCCAATGAGTGTAGCATCACGTGGTGGATATCGTTATGTTCTCACTTTCACGGATGACTTGAGTAGATATGGGTATATATACTTTATGAAACATAAATCCGAAACTTTCGAGAAGTTTAAGGAATTTCAAAGTGAAGTGGAAAATCATCATAACAAGAAGATTAAGTTTCTGCGTTCTGATCGCGAAGGTGAATATCTGAGTTATGAGTTTGGCATGCATTTAAAGAAATGTGGAATACTTTCACAGTTGACACCGCCGGGAACACCACAGCGTAATGGTGTGTCCGAACGTCGTAATCGAACTCTCTTAGATATGGTTCGGTCTATGATGTCTCTTACAGATTTACCGTTATCATTTTGGGGCTATGCATTAGAGACAGCCGCATTCACTTTAAATAGGGCACCATCTAAATCCATTGAAACGACACCGCACGAATTATGGTTTGGAAAGAAACCTAAGTTGTCGTTCCTTAAAGTTTGGGGTTGTGAAGCATATGTAAAGAAGTTACAACCCGATAAGCTTGAACCCAAAGCGGAGAAATGCGTCTTCATAGGATACCCTAAAGAAACAATTGGGTATACCTTCTATCATAGATCCGAAGGCAAAGTTTTCGTTGCTAAGAATGGATCCTTTCTAGAGAAGGAATTTCTCTCGAAAGAAGTGACTGGAAGGAAAGTAGAACTCGACGAAGTTGTTGAACTTTCTTTCGGAATTGAGAGTAGCGCAGCACCGGAAGATGTTTCTGTGCTGCCTGCATCAACTGGAGAGGAAGCTAATGATGATGATCATGAAACCTCGAACAAAGTTACTACTGAACCTCGCAGGTCAACGAGGGTTCGTACCACTCCTGAGTGGTATGACTCTTCCTTGAACGTCATGTTGGTGGACAACACTGATGACCCTGCGACGTATGAAGAAGCTATGGTGAGCCTAGATTCCGACAAATTCAAGGAGTTGACTACGATGAGACTTTCTCACCTGTAGCGAAGCTAAAGTCTGTGAGGATTATGTTAGAAATCGCTGCATATTTTGATTATGATATTTGGCAGATGGATGTCAAAACGGCGTTCCTTAATGGTGACATTGAGGAAGAGTTGTATATGGTACAACCCGAGGGTTTTGTCGATCCTAAAGATGCTGACAAGGTATGCAAACTTCAGCGCTCCATTTATGGACTGAAGCAAGCATCCCGGAGTTGGAATCGACGTTTTGATAAAGTAATCAAAAACTTTGGATTTATACAAACTTATGGAGAATCTTGTATTTACAAGAAAGTGAGTGGGAGCTCTGTAGTATTCCTAGTACTATATGTAGATGACATATTGTTGATTGGGAATGATATAGAACTTCTTAATAGCGTCAAAACCTATTTGAATAATAGTTTTTCGATGAAGGATCTTGGCGAAGCGGCATATATTCTAGGCATCAAGATTTATAGAGATAGATCAAGACGCCTAATAGCGTTTTCACAAAGTACATACTTAGACAAAGTTCTAAAGAAATTTAGAATGGAAGAGAGCAAGAAAGGGTTCGTGCCCATGTTGTCAGGTAAGACCTTGAGTAAAACTCAAAGTCCGGCTACGGCAGATAGAGAAAAGATGAATAAAATTCCCTATGCCTCGCCATAGGTTCTATCATGTATGCCATGTCGGTACGAGACCGGATATAGCACATGCTGTTAGTTTGACTAGCAGATATCAAAGTGATCCTGGAATGGAACACTGGACAGCGGTCAAGAATATCCTAAAGTACCTGAATAGGACTAAGGATATCGTTCTTTCTTATGGAGGTGATGAACAGCTTGTTGTAAATGGTTACACTGATGCTAGTTGGAACACCAATCCAGATGACTCGAAGTCACAAATCGATAATGATTTATTTTGAATGGTGCTGCAATAAGCTGGAGGAGTGCCATGCAGAGCGTTGTGGCGAAATCTTCAACTGAATTGGAATACATAGCTGCTTCAAAGGCTGCACAAGAAGGCATATGGATGAAGGAGTTCATTACTGAACTTGGCGTGGTTCCCAGTGCATTAGACCCGATGGCCATCTACTGTGACAACACAGGTGCCATAGCTAATGCACAGGAGCCAAGGTCACATAGCAAGCTGAAGCACATCAAGCTATGTTTTCATGCTATTCGCGAGTATGTCCAAGATGGTGACATAAAGATTTGCAAAGTACACACTGATCTGAATGTAGCAGATCCGTTGACTAAACCTCTCCCTAGAGCAAAGCATGACCAACACCAGAACGCCATGGGTGTTCGGTATATTACCATGTAATCTAGATTATTGACTCTAGTGCAAGTGGGAGACTGTTGGAGATATGCCCAAGAGGCAATAATAAAAGTGGTTATTATTATATCTTTGTGTTTATGATGAAAGTTTACATCCCATGCTATAATTGTATTATTAGGAAACACTAATACATGTGTGTTTTGTAAACATAAAAGAGTCCCTAGTAAGCCTCTTATTGAACTAGTTTGTTGATTGATTGATGATCATGGTTTCCTGATCATGGACATTGGATGTGATTAATAACAAGGTTATGTCATTAGGAGAATGATATGATGGACACACACCCATAGTAAGCGTAGCATAAGATCAAGTCATTAAGTTCGTATTGCTATAAGCTTTGAAATACATAGTAACCTAATCCTTCGACCATGAGGTTATGTTAATCACCATCACTAGATGGATACTTTGATGACATCAAACGCCGCTTCGTAACTAGGCGGTTATAAAGGTGTCATTGGGTATTCTGAAAGTATGTGTTGAAGCGCATAGACCAAGATTGGGATTTGTCCATCCATATGACGGATAGATATACTCTGGGCCCTCTCGGTGGAATGTCATCTAGACAGCTTGCAAGCGTGTGACTAGGTCACAAGGGATGACATAACATGGAACAAGTAAAGATTACTTATCAGTAACGAGGAAGAACTAGGTATGAAGATACCGACGATCAAACCTCGGATAAGTAGAATGTCGCGAGACAAAGGGAATTGGTTTCGTATGTTAATTGGTTCAATCGATCACGAAGTAATCGTTGAGTATGTGGGATCCGTTATGGATCTCCAGATCCCGCTGATGGTTATTGATGGGAGAGGTGTCTTCATCATGTTCAGATATTCACGAACCGTAGGGTGACACACTTAAGGTTCAAGTTGTTTGAAGTAGATATGGAATTTGCGTTGGAGACCGAATGTTGTTCGAGTCTCGAATGGATCCGGACATCACGAGGAGATCCGGAATGGTTCGGAGAATAAGATTCATATATTGGGAATCATTTTCTAAGTTAGGAAATGTTCCGGAGTGTTTGTATGGAGATTCTAGAAGGTTTCGGAATGTTCTGGAAGGTTCTAGAGGATTTCTTGGAGTTTGCTTGAAAACCAAGAAAGGGATCAAAGAAACCAAGTGGGTACTACACGGATTCATGGGGGAGGAGGACTCCTCCCCCCAACCCGCCGGCCCAAGGAGGAGGGAGTCCTACTAGGACTCCTCGCCTCAGCGCCTCCTCCTTTAAATAGAAGGGAGGGGCGCCCTCTGTACCTTTGTCTCAGAACTCCCAATCTCAGCCGCCTCTCTCCACGCTTTCTTCCAGACAGGCATAGGCGAAGCCCTGCAGAATTCTCATCTCCACCACCACAACCACGCCGTCATGCTGCTGGGATTCCGTGGAGAAGATCTACTACCTCCGCTGCTCGCTGGAACAGGGAGAGGAAGGTCTGCTTCGACTCCGCACGTGTGACCGTCTGCGGAAGCGCTGCCGAAACGCGTCGCCGGAAGGATCATCCACACGATCTTGAGATCGGCAACTGATCGACTACATCATCCACGAGATCTAATCTCGTTAACGCTTTCGGTTCTACGAGGGTTAGTACCGATCTATCTCGTTGCTCATGTCTAGTAGATTAGATCTTGGCTTTTATCTAGATTAGATCTGGGTTGTGTTCGTTCTTGCGGTAGATTTTTTTTGTTTTCCGTGCTACGAACCCATCAAATTGCATTACGAATTGCGTGTAAAGTAAACAATACGATTGTTCTATGAACAAAGGATTGTTGTTTTCTCCCTAGTAGCAACAACACATCTAGTACCTTAGAGATTTCTGTCACTTCCCTAGATTACCAGAGGTATGAACCCACTATCGAGCATAAATACTAACTCTTGGAGTTGCTAGCATCTACTTGGACAAGATAGCTACTAACAACGGAAAGCATGCAAGATCACAAATAACACAGACATGATAGAATCAATAATCAATCTGAAATAGCATCTCAATATCCATCGGATCCCCGCAAACACAACATGCAGAATTACAAATAGATGATCTTGATCATGAACATAGCTCACGAGATCTAAACATGATAGCATAAAGTAGGAGAACCAGCCATCTAGCTACTACATGGACCCATAGTCCAGAGATGAACTACTCACGCATCACACCGGAGGCTTGCATGATGATGAAGAAGGCCTCCAGGGTGAATTCCCCTCTCCGGCAGGGTGTTGGGAAGAGCTTTAGATCCCTCCCGATCTAGGGATGGAGATGACAGCGGCTACAGACTCTTTCGTGGATTTTTGATCGGGTACTTAGGGTTTCCGTATCAGGGGTAATATATAGGCGGAAGGAGAGGCTGAGGGGGTTCCTGGGGCGGCCAGACCACCCCATGGCGCGAGCCAGGACTAGCCACGCGGCCAGGTGGTGTTGCCGGGCCGCAGCCCCTCTCCATCTAGTATTCTGGCTTCAGGTGTCCCTCGGTGAAAAACTGACTTTGGCTTTTGTCTCATCCAATTCCGAGAATATTCATTTTCTGACTTTCCTGGAACCAAAAACAGCAGAAAACAGGCAGCTGGCACTGTGGCCTTTGATAATAGGTTAGTCGAAGAAATCATATGAAAAGTACTCCAAAGTATGGACAAAACATAAGAAAGTAGATAAAACCAAGCATGGAACATCAAAAATTATAGATACATTTGCAATGTATCAGAACCACATAAGGATCCACCAGTGTCATTGGATGCGTGTTCTTTTCATGAACCACACCTAGTGTCATTGCATGCATGTTCCTCTCACAAACAACACATGGATCCACCAGTGCCATTGCATGTGTGTTCTTCTCATGAACCACAGCTAGAGTCATTGCATGTGTGTTCTTCTCATGAACCACATCTAGAGTCATTGCATGTTTGTTCTTCTCACAAACCACATAAGGATCCAGCAGTGTCATTGGATGTGTGTTATTTTCATGAACCACACTCAGTGTCATTGGCTGTGTGTTCTTCTCACAAACCACACATGGATCCACCAGTGTCATTGCATGTGTGTTCTTCTCATGAACCACACATGGATCCACCAACTGTGATTGCATGTCTGTTCTTCTCACAAACCACACATGGATCCACCAGTGTTATTGCATGTCTGTTCTTTTAATGAACCACACCCAGTGTCATTGCATGTATGTTCCTCTCATAAACCACACATGGATCCACAAGTGTCACTGCATCTGTGTTCTTCTCATGAACCACACCCAGTGTCATTGCATGTGTGTTCCTTTCACAAACTACACATGGATCCACCGGTGTCATTGGATGTGTGTTCCTCTCATGAACCACATCTAGAGTCATTACATGTGTGTTCTTCTCACAAACCACATAATGATACACCAGTGTCATTGCATGTGTGTTCTTCTCAAGAACCACAGCTAGAGTCATTGCATGTCTGTTCTTCTCACAAACCACATAAGGATCCACCGGTGTCATTGGATGTGTGTTATTCTCATGAGCCACACATGGATCCACCAGTGTCATTGCATGTCTGCTCTTTTCATTAACCAAAGTTAGAGTCGTTGCATGTCTGTTCTTTTCACAAACCACATATCACTAGTGTCATTGCATGTGTGTTTTTCTCATGAACCACACATGGATCCACCCAGTGTGATTGCATGTGTGTTCTTCTCACAAACCACATATTGATCCACCAGTGTCATTGCATGTCTGCTCTTTTCCCAAACCACATATGGATCCTAATTAACCTTAGGAGAACCCTAACCTTAGCCCCCCAATGGGTGGCCGTTAGACCGAGTCTTCTAGAAGGCACGCCCTAACAAAGTTGTTCTGCTTGACGATTGTTACATACTGTTCGATCGGGGCGCTTGGACTATTGGGATGGTCTTCGTGAGAGCGATCCATGAGTAGGCTGTTCTGCGGCATGATTGGCCATGCTTTCTCTAGAAAAACCGACAACACCGGGCGCTCCCCTATTGCGAGTGTCACGTCTCACGATTTTAGTGGACCATATCACAGTGTCATGTCCCCATTACTTCTCTTCCTCCTCGTACTTCTCTTCCTTCCCCTCGAAGCCACTTTCCCCACTTCACTCCCATCCTGCCATAGCCGCAAGCCGACAGCGCCTCCATCCCAATCCCCTCTCCAGCAGCCACCTCCCCTCCCCTCTCGCCATGGGTTCAAGGGGAGACGGTGAGGAAACGCGTCGTGACGATGATACATTGCAAATGTATCTATAATTTTTGATGTTCCATGCTTGGTTTTATCCACTTTCTTGTGTTTTGTTCCAACTTTGGAGTACTTTTCATATGATTTCTTGGACTAACCTATCAACAAGAGCCACAGGCTACCGCCTGCTTTTCTGTTTTTTGGTTCCACGAAAGTCAGAAAATGAATATTCTCGGAATTGGACGGGACAAAAGCCAAAGTGCCTATTTTTCCGGAAGGGGTCAAGTGCCAGAATACAAGACGGAGAAGGGCCAGGGAGCCACCACACAACCTGGCCACGCGGCCAGGCCTGGCCCGCGCCAAGGGGTGGTGTGGCCGCTCCCGGCATCCCCTCGGCCTCTCCTTCCGCCTATAAGTTGCCCTCGGGACGAAAAACCCTGGCACCGATCAAAATCCACGAAGAGTCTCAGAGTCGCCGTCATCTCCATCCCTAGATCGGGAGGGATCTGAAGCTCTTCCCGGCACCCTGCCGGAGAGGGGAATTCACCCTGGAGGCCTTCTTCATCACCATGCAAGCCTCCGGTGTGATGCGTGAGTAGTTCATCCTTGGACTACGGATCCATGTAGTACTTAGATGGCTCGTTTCTCCTCCTTTGTGCTTTCATGTTTAGATCTTGTGAGCTCCGTTCATGATCAAGATCATCTATTTGTCATCCATACATGTTGTGTTTGCGGGGATCCGATGGATATTGAGATGCTATTCCAGATTAATTATTGATTCTATCATGTCTTTGTTATTTGAGATCTTGCATGCTTTCCGTTGTTAGTAGCTATCTTGGCCAAGTAGATGCTAGCAACTCCAAGAGTTAGTATTTATGCTCGATAGTGGGTTCATGCCTCCGTAATCTGGGAAGTGATGTAAATCTCTAAGGTACTAGATGTGTTGTTGCTACTAGGGACAAAACAACGATCCTTTGTTCATAGAACAATTGTATTGTTTACTTTACACGCAGGTCGTAAAGCAATAATCTATTGCTTGCAACTTAATACTGGAGGGGGTTCGGATGATAACCTAAAGGTGGATTATTAGTCATAGATGCAGTTGGATGGCAGTCTATGTATTATGTTGTAATGCCCAATCAAGTCTCAGAGGAGTCAAGATGATTAGTATATGCATGTATTGCTTTCTCGGTGTTTGTCAATTGCCCCGCTGTAATTTGTTCACCCAGCATGTTATCTATCTAAGGAGAGCCACCTCTAGTGAACTATGGATCCCGGTCCTTGTCTTTTACATACAATCTACAATCTTTTTACTGCTTTGTGTTTACTTTCTGTAAACTTTTACTTCTTTACATTCGATACGTTTAATCCTTTGTTTTCCGCAAAACACGGTGAGATTGACAACCTCATCGCAAGTTGGGGACAAAGTTATGTGGTTGTGTTGTGCGGGTCTCCACGTTGCTACTAGCACTGGTAGTGCGCCCTGCCAAAGCTCAGCTAGTAACACCTTTGGGGTGTTTCCTTGCTCCTACTGGTTCGATTAAACCTTGGTTTCATAACTGAGGGAAACTTGTTGTTGTGCTCATCATACCTTCCTCTTGGGGTTCCCAACGAGCTCTACATCAACACCGCCATCAAGCATTTTTCTGGGCGCCGTGCATTAAGCCATCAAACATTTTTCTAGCGCCGTTGCCGGGGAGTCAAGGACATCTTCACAAGGGGAGTCCCTCATAACCAATCTCTTTACTTTGTTGTTTTTGTTTTGCTTAGTTTCTTTTTTCTTTGTTTGCTTGTTTTGTTCTTCAAAAACACAAAAAAAATAGTTTTACTTGTTTCCTTTCTTATTTGAAAACCCAAAAAAAATGACTACTCTTGAGAGCACTAAGTTGTGTGACTTCACTAGCACCAACAACAATGATTTTATGAGCACACCTATTTCTCCACCTGTGGCTGAAAATACTTTCTTTAAGATAAAACCTGATTTGCTCAATCTTGTTATGAGAGGACAATTTTCTAGTATTGGTAATGAAGATGCTGCTTCCCATCTAAATAACTTTGTTGAACTTTGTGAGATGCAAAAGCATAGGGATATAGATGGTGATATTATTAAACTGAAATTGTTTCCTTTCTCTTTGAGAGGAAAAGCTAAAGAATGGTTGAATTCCTTAACTAGGAATAGTATTGATTCTTGGACTAAGTGCAAAGATGCTTTTATTGGAAAATACTATCCTCCTGCTAAGATTATATCCATGAGAAGTGAAATAATGAAGTTTAAACAACTTGATAATGAGCATGTTGCTCAGGCTTGGGAAAGAATGAAATCTTTGGTTAAGAATTGTCCCACTCATGGACTGACTGCTTGGATGATCATCCAAACTTTTTATGCAGGATTGAACTATTCTTCAAGGAACCTATTGGATTCAGCTGCTGGAGGTACCTTTATAACCATCACCTTGGGTGTTGCAACAAAACTTTTGGACAATATGATGGTTAATTATTCTGAATGGCATACTGAGAGAGCTCCACAACGTAAGAAGGTAAATTATGTTGAGGAAACCTCCTCCTTGAGTGATAAGATTGATACAATTATGTCTATGCTTGTTAATGGGAAAGCCCATATTGATCCAAATAATGTTCCTTTAGCCTCTTTGGTTGCTCAAGAAGAGCAAGTTGATGTGAACTTCATAAGAAATAACAACTTTGGCAACAATGCTTATGGTAATAATGCTTATAGGAACAATTTTGGTAACAAAAATTATAAGCCATATCCTCCCAACAATGGTAATGCTTATGGAAATTCTTACAACAATAATAAGAGTGCTCCCTCTGAACTTGAAGTTATGCTTAAAGAGTTTATTAGTAAACAAACTGCTTTCAATAAAACTATTGAGGAAAAACTCTCTAATGCTGAAAGAAATATAGCATCTTTGGCTGAAGCTCAATCTACTTTGAATAAAATGGCTGCTAAACCAGAAACTAATGAGAATCCCTTTGCAGCTACTAATGCCATACAAGTAAGAATTGATGAAAATGTCAGACTATTAGCTGAATTACATGCTAATTGGGAAAGAGAAGATGAAATTGCTAGAAACATTAGTGTTTCTACTATCACCACCACTAGTGTTGAGGCTAGTAATAGTTCTACTACTTTAGATGATAAAGTTGATTTTGATCTTGATGGTTGCAACATCTCTGAAGTTATTAAGTTTCTACAAAAGCTTGCTAAAAGTCCTAATGCTAGTGCTATGAACATGGCTTTTACAAAACACATTACTGATGCTCTCATAAAGATTAAAGAAGAAAAGATGAAACATAAATCTTCTATTCCTATAAAACAAGAAGATGGTTGGGAACCCATCATTAATATGAAAGTGAATGACTTTGATTTCAAAGCTTCGTGTGATCTTGATAGTAGTGTTTCTATTATGCCTAAAAGGATTTATGATATGCTTGATTTGCCTCCTCTTGAAGATTATTATTTGAATCCACTTGATGCTAATGCTAAAAAGAAACTCATGGGGAGTCTTAATGATGTTCTTATTATGGTTAATGGTTCCTATGTCCCCGTTGATTTCTATGTTTTGGATGTTGAATACAATGCTTCTTGTCCTATTACTTTGGGAAGACCTTTTCTTAGAACTGTTGGTGCCATCATTGATATGAAAGAAGGCACCATTAAATATCAACTCCCACTAAATAAAGGTATAGAACACTTCCCTAAAAAGAGAGAAAAGATTTCTTTTGCTTCTCCTATGAAAACAAAATTTGGTCTTAATGCTTCTTCATTTGAGAACACTTGATTCTTTCTTTGCTTCTTATGCCTAACTTAAAGGCGTTAAAGAAAAGTACTTGTTGGGAGATAACACAAGAGTTTTATATGAGTATTTGAAGTTATTACCTCTGTAATAACCTCTCCTTGTCCTTTTTATTTGTTTTTTGTGCCAAGAGTAACCTCTAATGAGAGTGAAGTAATGATTGGGAAAGTTGCTGTCCCGAAACAGATTTCTGTGCTTCACCGTAAACATTCCTGAGAGAGCTCTGTACGTCTTATTGAGCTGTAATTTTTTGTTATTATGCCCCAGGTTGTTATCTAACTTTCGTTAGTTCGACACTTTTTGATTTGAGCAACAGAAGGTCTTCGAACAAATTCGTCTTTACCTTCTGGTCTGTTTTGACAGATTTCTGCCATTTTCTGCATTTGCTTCTTGTTGGTTCCTTCTTGAGTTCTTTTGGGGATTTGATATTTTTGAGGGAAGTAATACAGTAGCTAGTGTTCTAATGGAAGTTTATTTGGTGTTATAACTGAACCTTGAGACTTATTTATCTTAAGTGCACTAATGTTGCTAATGAGATTGTGTGAAGTTTTGTATGAAGGAAAAATTTCAGGTGTATGGAAGGAATGAGTAATGAGATGAAGGATGGACTAAAGCTCAAGCTTGGGGATGCCACGCGTGTCACCCCAAGAAATATCCAAGAAGTACAAGCATCAAAGCTTGGGGATGCCCAAGGCATTCCCCTTCTTCATCAATAAAAATTCCAGGTTTCTTCCAAACGCTTCATTTTTATTGTTTCATGCACAGTTGTGTTTTTCTTGGAGCGTCTTCTTTTTCGTTTTTGTTTTGGTTTTTAGTTTTCTTGGTTTTATTAGTTTTCTGAATAAATTGGTTGGACACCCTCTTTCACACTTTGGTTTGCAAATAGTTTGGTTTGGTTTGGAAAAGAGTAGGAAAGTTCATGCTTATGTGGTAAAAAGAGCTCGTTTTTGACTGTGGCCTATGCTTTGTCATGCCATGCTTGATATTGTTTTGGCTTTATGCTTAGTATTCTTTGTTGTAGCATGACTTGTTATAAACAATTGAGATTGTTTAATGTGCCTTGGATGAATCATGCGTTGTTTTAGCATATTAAAGCATAGTATAGTGGTATTCTCCTTTGATGCTTTATTTGGGTTGACTTGGCACATGCTTACACCATGTTATGACTATCTCAAGTCACCATAGCCTTTATGATCCTTTAGTTTTCAACTTGTAGTATCACTTTATGCTTTGATCAATGATGTTTTGTCGCTCTGCATGATTATGGCCATTATTACTCTCTTAGTTTGTCGCTCCCAGTCTTTTGCTAGCCTCCACCACCAAGTATGAGTTCCACTCATGCATCCAACTCCCTAAACCAAGTTATTCCAAAGAGTCCACCATACCTACCTACTATCTTATGCTATTCCAAGTATATTCATGCTTTTGTTTACCTTCCACTTGTTATGAGAAAACTAGTGATTAAAGCTCTCACGAACTTGATGGCACACTTTACTTTACTGCCTCTAATAAACTTGAACCATTGTGTCTTATATGTTGTATATGCTTGCACTTATTTGTTGGGAATTAGCAGAACCATGCTTTCATGGGGAACGCTTTCAACATTGCACGAGGTACTTGTACCTAGTTGATATCATGCACTTTTGTATATGGATGTCATCGGTGTGAAATGAAAGGGGAGCTTGTAAGTCCATGGAGTTATGTATATGTGTTAGAGAAACGCCTAGGCCACCGGTCTAATCCGTGCTGACATGGTGGAAACCTGCAGCGTAACCATAATGAGCTGTTATGAAGCATTCTTCTTATAAAAAAGAGTCCTATATTGAGAAAAAAGAGAAAAGAAAAAAAGATACTATGAAAAGAGGAAAGAGAGAGAAAAGCACCATATTCCCATGGTAAATAAGAAGAATGATGAGATGCTCGTTGTCTGCTTGCCTTGTCATTTTGATATGGGGATTCTTCCGTATCATCGGGCAAGGGGTACCCCGTTGGCATTTCTCAATGATACACATGTACTTACGATGACAAGAACTTACCGGTGACTAAACTTGAGTAGCATGAGGAGCGGCCCTCGTATACAAGGGACATGAGATTTCTGACTTATACTTCGTCAAGCATGTACACCATAGTTTGTTCACTTTAACCTTAATCACTTCAAGATGCTTATGATAGGGGCAATGAGAGCTGAAAGCTTTAAGTATCATAATTTTCGGAAGCTCTTTATGAGACTTGAATCCCTACTTCCTTTTTACAAAAGGCCTTTCTTCCACCATTATATTGAGTCTCCACCTTCTATCTTTATGCAGTACTTTGAGAGCATAGTGGCCATTCTTAGTTCTATGTGCATTGTCCCAAGACTAGTTGATTGATGCATAACTTATTATTGCTTGTTTTAAACCATTGTATCTGGTCACTCTTTTGAACTTTGAAGGTGTCCTATGCATTTATATTTGCTACTTTATTGAGGGACAAGCTGAATACTATTATGCCATGTTTTCTTTATGTGAAACAAACAAACGTCTTGCAAAGCATTGTTATTCATGAATCTTTTGTTTGTGCCTTTTCATGTTGCATCATAGTTTCTTTGCTTATTGCTAGAACTTTGTCTTTCATGTTATGATTGAAGTACTATGATCCCAGCTTTGAGTGTTTTGCAAATACTTTGATCAAGTCTTTGATGGTGCATGTCACCTCAAAAATTATTTCTTTTTATCACTTACCTACTCGAGGACGAGCAGGAGTTAAGCTTGGGGATGTTGATACATTGCAAATGTATCTATAACTTTTGATGTTCCATGCTTGGTTTTATCCACTTTATTGTGTTTTGTTCCAACTTTGGAGTACTTTTCATATGATTTCTTGGACTAACCTATCAACAAGAGCCACAGTGCCAGCTGCCTGTTTTCTGCTGTTTTTGGTTCCAGGAAAGTCAGAAAATGTATATTCTCGGAATTGGACGAGACAAAAGCCAAAGTGCCTATTTTTCCGGAAGGGATCAAGTGCTGAATCGAGGCGGAGAAGGGAGGAGCCACCACACCACCTGGCCAGGCTGCCAGCGCCAGGGTGGTGGCTGCTCTGCACCCCTCGGCCTCCTTCCGCCTATAAGTTGCCTTTAGGACGAAAACCCTAAGTACTGATCAAAATCCACGAAAGAGTCTCAGAGCCGTCATCTCCATCCCTAGATCGGGAGGGATCAAGCTCTTCCAAGACCCTACCGAAGAGGGGAATTCACCCTGGAGGCCTTCTTCATCACCATGCAAGCCTCCGGCGTGATGCGTGAGTAGTTCATCCTTGGACTACGGATCCATGTAGTAGCTAGATGGCTGGTTTCTCCTCCTTTGTGCTTTCATGTTTAGATCTTGTGAGCTCCGTTCATGATCAAGATCATCTATTTGTAATCCATACATGTTGTGTTTGCGGGGATCCGATGGATATTGAGATGCTATTTCAGATTGATTATTGATTCTATCATGTCTTTTTTATTTGAGATCTTGCATGCTTTCCGTTGTTAGTAGCTATCTTGGCCAAGTAGATGCTAGCAACTCCAAGAGTTAGTATTTATGCTCGATAGTGGGTTCATGCCTCTAGTAATCTGGGGAAGTGACAGAAATCTCTAAGGTACTAGATGTGTTGTTGCTACTAGGGAGAAAACAGCGATCCTTTGTTCATAGAACAATTGTATTGTTTACTTTACACGCAGTTCGTAAAGCCATAATCTGTTGCTTGCAACTTAATACTGGAGGGGGTTCGGATGATAACCTGAAGGTGGATTATTAGTCATAGATGCAGTTGGATGGCGGTCTATGTATTATGTTGTAATGACCAATCAGGTCTCAGAGGAGTCAAGATGATTAGTATATGCATGTATTGCTTTGTTGGTGTTTGTCAATTGCCCCGCTGTAATTTGTTCACCCAGCATGTTATCTATCTAAGGAGAGCCACCTCTAGTGAACTATGGATCCCGGTCCTTGTCTTTTACATACAATCTACAATCTCTTTACTGCTTTGTGTTTACTTTCTGCAAACTTTTACTTCTTTCCATTCGATACGTTTAATCCTTTGTTTTCCGCAAAACATGGTGAGATTGACAACCTCATCGCAAGTTGGGGACAAAGTTCTATGGTTGTGTTGTGCAGGTCTCCACGTTGCTACTAGCACCAGTAGTGCGCCCTGCCAAAGCTCAGCTAGTAACACCTTTGGGTGTTTCCTTGCTCCTACTGGTTCGATTAAACCTTGGTTTCATAACTGGGGGAAACTTGCTGATGTGCTCATCACACCTTTCTCTTGGTGTTCCCAACGAGCTCTACATCAACACCGCCATCAAGCATTTTTTTGGGCGCCGTGCATTGAGCCATCAGACGACAGGGACGGTGATTTCCGTGTGAGTCATCTCATCTCTATCTCTATCATCTGTGGCCAGTTATCTATTTTTTGAGCTAGATCTAATATGTTTACTCATGCGTGTATGATGTGTTAGGCCAACCAGACGATGTATGACTCCGACTATCATGGTTTAGCGAATGAAGACAGTCCTCTGCTATGTAAACATGGATATGTGCCTGCTAAATTTGTAGCATTCGAAGGACGAAATGCAGGCAAGAGGTTTCTACGGTGTCAAGGACATCGTGCAATGATGCAAGGCAAAAGTTGCGGTGTTGTCAAATGGGTAGATCCAGAGTGGCCCAAATCGATGCAGAAAACGCTAGACAAACTATGGGAAATGACTGTTGAGTTGAAAGAATTCGTATTCATCTAACTTCTTGACAGTGTTGAGATGAAGCTATGGGAACCAGTTGATACGACCAAGCATAAGCGAGATCTCAGGTGGGTGCAAGACAAGGTTAGCAAAGTCGAGAAGGAGAGGGACGTGGCGTTGGCCCTGAAGGCTAAAGCAGAGCAAGAACTGACTCAAGCAAGGAATGATCTTCACCAGGCCAAAGTCCTGCAGTTCACAACTACAAGTATTGACAAGTGCATGAGGAAAAATGCAGAGAAACAATTGAAGTTGTGCAAGGAATATGCTAAAAGGAAGGAGCAGACGATTCGATCCTTGATCTCGTAGGAAGATGCACATCGGGCTAAGATTAGGAAGATCAAGGAGATGTGTGATAACTAATTCTATTTAGCTTAAGCTTCGTGCTTTTTTAAGTTGTAATAGTTGTACTTGTTGACCTAGCGGTCTGAACTATTGGCCCCGGAGTCCTGGGAGGAAAAAATTGGTCGCCAGTTAATCTGTCTTAACCCTTCATTACTTACTTTTGTCTGACGAATGCCCCTTGGATATTCCGGCCGTCGCTTCGTCATCCTCGTGTACAAATAGGAGGTGCCACAGCGCGTCGATTTGTCGTCCATCCCCTCGTCCTCTCCAATCTCCACCACGGCATCGCTTCGTCGTCCATCCCCTCGCTCCCTCTCCAATATCCACCGCACCGCCATGGAGATGCCCACACTGAACTTCTATGAGGCGGTGATGTTCGTGCACTTCGACATACTCATGCCGCTGGCCGCGACGGTGCCCCACGGATGGCGCATCAGCTATGCGGGGGTGCTGGTGGCTCTGCTCCCTGGCCGAGCCGAGATGGAGAGCGAAATCACGGCGCGCCGCCGCCAGATGCCCGCGTGGAAGAGGGCGCTGCCCCGTTACACAGCGGCCAGCCCGTACTGGCCGGCGCTGTTCAAGAAGGAGCGGAAGGCCAAGATTGGCAACCGCATCATTTACGAGCGCGTGGTGCACCGGGATCTCCGCAACCGAGAAGGGCGGGAGAGGTTCTGGTCCGTCCCTGGACAGACCAAGTACACAGTCATCATTGCCGCTCGCAGCGAAGAGGTGCTCCGTCTCGCTAACAATGCGGAAATCGTGGAGGTTCCGTCCGACGACGACGAGGAAGCTGGCGGCTCGGAGGACAGTGGCAGCGGAAGTGAAATTGTTGACTAGTGGTTGAATTAATGTAGGATGTGAAATAGCACCCTTGTTTAGAAGAATTTGTGGTTGAATTAAAAAATGCCTCGATTTAGATCTCTGTCTCGATTAATTTGTGGAAGAATTTGTGATTTAGATCAATTTCTGCCTCAATTTAGATCGCTGTCCTAGATTGGGAACGTGACCGTGGATCAAAGACCCCTTTTCTACTAGTGTATTCTGACATTGGTGGTTTGTTTAAACGTAATCTATGTGAATTGTGTCGCATGCAAATGGCACAACCTTAATTTATAAAGTGGAAGCACGTACACCCGGTTACTGGAGATCCGGGAGCTTCGCCAGATGCAGGGGATGCAGGAGCAGAGAGGCGGTGAGATAGGAGAATAGACGGGCTCAAGATTAGGCCAGAAAGTGGTACCGATTTCCTCCTCATCTGGGCATTATCGGTTGCCATTGTTGTTTATGTTGTCACGTCGTTGTGCAGCATCTGAAATAAGTTGCTTCTTCGTGCAGTGTGGCAGCTTAAATAATTTATTTTTGTGCCACTTACATTCCATCAAATTTGGAGACCTTCTGCCCCTCAGCAATCATGGAACCGTTGCTGCGTGTTTTCAGATAGCAGTGGCATAATCACAATTTCGGATTCAACTACTGACTCGGGCGTTTTCAAACCCTAAGTCACGGTACATTTTACTCAGAGAACGTGGGTTGATTGTTTTGCCCAGCAAAGTACCACACACAGAGCTCCAGAATTTAACTGAATTACATATATAGGTTAAAGTTCAACATATTACTATGCATCTTCATTGCTAGCAGCCTTCTTCCATAGCCTAGGTACCAAGCATTCACGTTCACTGGCTTCTTCATTTCCTGCCTTCTTCCTCTTCCTCGGTGCCAATTTTCTTAGCTTCACGTACTCTGCATCGCCGGGACAATGGGCACCAGAATCGTGCCCAGCATCATCTTTCCACTCGTTTTTAATTTCTTCGGGCAGCAAAGTGACTGACCCGGCAGTTATGTTTCTAACCTTGTGGCGCTTCCTGTCAAAGAAACAAGACTGTTGCATAATTTCCCAATATCTACAGAGTAAATAAAACAAAAATTACAATTCAGTACAAAAATGTGAACCCCAAGAGACCTTTTCTTACCAGGAGCTAATTGGGTTCGAGCAACCACCCTGTCCAAGAATTAAAGGGCGACTCCCAGTTGCAGCAGCTTCCACATCCAGTACATCACAATTCAGCTTAAACATGCAAGCCGAAGCATACCTTTTCATCAACCCAATTAGCTGAGTGTCACACGTTAGAGGAACCATGATGCCACGTTCATCCACGAAGCTGAACTTTGCAGCCTACTTCTACTTCGGCCATAATTCATCATGATTACGTAGAGCAGCAACCATACCAGATATAGTGCAGATTTGTGCAGGCGCTTCTTCCATCGTGATACAATGGTGTCCATACCACTTGCCCTTAGATTCATACCTGAAGTCAGACTACCGTAACCAGGTAAGGGTGGTCCGTGGAGATCCCACTTGACAGAAAACTATGGACAAAATATGTTTGTCGGCGTTGGGCTAACAAACAATTTGAGGTTCAGTAGCCAGCTATCAGTTATAATTAGTGCGAATAGCAAAGAGAAGGGTAGCTCACCCACTTGTAGCCAGAACTTCTTCTTCCTTGGGAGTAGGATCTGCCATCCTCCGAGCTGCTCGGCTCATCGGCGGTGGAGGCGGGCTAGAGCCTCGCAACGGCGGCTACGGCATGCGCCATTGGAGCTCAGGATCAGCGACTGGGCGCAGCAACTCGGCGCAGCAACTTGGCGCCGGAAGTCAAATGTCCAAAGGGATCGTCCTGCCTGGAGGGTGGATTCCGACGTCGTCGGTGCTAAGGGAAAGGTGGGAATGGATTTGTGAAATTGGTCAACGCATCCAATCCACTTAGCTACTCGATTTTCCTAAGAGGCTGTCGCGTTGGCGCTCGCGTCACGGATAGATGACCGACATGAGGGTCCCGACCGTCTACTTCACGGAGAAGTTTAACGGAATGTTTGAATTTGGCAGGGGTGAGATGAGTTTGCCTCGAAATGGCCCCTCTTAGTAGTTGGCAGCCCAACATTTCGAAACGCGGCAATTTCAGGCAACTTAGGTATCACCATGCGCTGGCCTGCGAACTTTGGTACCGCGGACGAACAGCCCCCATACTCGTGACGGGTCTGCACAGTACCCCCTAGTGAATGATAGATGTATCGTGATATCTAGGGAACGTGGCCTGGGATGGCCTCCCATACGACACCTAGATTTGGTACTTGAACCTATTACGCTGCTTCCGTCCCTACATCTCTCTACTATGGTCCCACATGTCTATTTCTACTCTCCGTGCATGTGCTGTAAAATTTCACGGGAGCTCCTCCCGACCAAAAAATATCGTCTAGTGCACAACAACTCTTTATTGCAAACTTTTCCACATGTCTGTCTGAATAAAGTACCATTGCGATGATGTACAAAAATAGGTACTATAGAATGCCAGTACAAGTACAAAACAAAATCACTCGTTGCTACGGGATGTAGTACAATCTATGGCAACTCTAAAAACAAGTATAATGTCCATGTCAAACCATAGCTTCATCTTAGGACGAATCATGACATGTTTCAGTCATCAATTACATTGGTTTCATTGTTCATGACATATACATCTTCAACGTCATTCCCTACATAAAGAGAACAAGAGAACAAGATCAGTATCATTATTATCTAACAACAACTACCAGATTGTTTATTAAGAGTTCCCAAAATATAAACAACTATTAGACTTTTTATAAATATTTATCAACAAAATCACTATCATAATTACCATATTATATATGGATGCTTACCAAGTTTTTGTGTAAGAACCGCCAGGTTAAAGTAGTAAAAAATTAGTACCACACTTCATGCATTTGGCATGCTATTTTATGGTTAATTACCAGATTATTTCTTAACAACTACCAGATTATCACACGTTGCGTGATTTCATAGAGGATACTACCATGTTATTTGTGAATTACTACCAGATTACATGTGAACTACTACCAGATTATTTCTAAACAATTACCAGATTATTTCTAAAAAATTACCAAATTAACACATGTAGCATGAATCCATAGAGGATACAACCATGTTATTTGTAAATTGCTACCAGATTATTTTTTAGTAACTACCAGATTATCAAAATAGCAAAGCCCATAGAGGATACTACCATGTCATGTGTGAACAACTACCAAATTATTTGTTAACAGCTACTAGTTTATTTGTTTACAACTTCCGGATTATCATATTAGCATGAGCCCATAGAGGATACTTTTCATGACAACCTTATCCCCATATTCACCACCAACTAAAGACAAACTATCTAGCATACACTACATGTAGATGACATGTTAGTATCCTCACTTCCCACAGACACAATCAAGCATCCAAGCACAAAGCACAAAACAAAAAGTAGTTCAGTTCACGTATGAGCCTAGCATAGTAGCACAACAAAAAGCACACCATCAAGTAGTAAAAGAGCAAAAAAGTGGGCGTGTAGTATAGCAAAGCAAGCAGGGGAGGGAAGGTGTTACCTTGCTGCTGAAGGACCGGCAGGAGTGGAGGGATGGAGGTGACTCTAGTCGATGGCGAGGGAAAATCCAAGCAGAGCAAGCCGAATACAGGAGAGGCCCCTGAAGAGCTTGCTCCAGCCAACCTTCTCCCCAGTGTCCTCCCTTCTGTTGAGACTTAGGCGTGACGCGAGGTAGGTCGAAGCCTACTCCCGTCATCGGTCACCATTGAGGTCTCCGTCAGGCCTGCTCCCTCCTGCAAACTCGCTCCGCCTATAGGAAATATGCCCTAGAGGCAGATAATAAATTATGTTTATTATCATATTTCATTAGTTCATAATAGATCCGATTGCGGTGGACAGATTCTACTCCTGTTAACAATCCAGTATATCGGCAGAGTCAGAGTAACAACGGATTATAAGGCTTGGTTTTGCCTGTGCGAGTTGAGATTGTTTGTCCTAAAGGCTGGTACCTAGGACGTCTTATATAGTCATCCAACCTAGGTTTTACAGGAGATTCCTATCCGGCTACGATAGAAAGTCAGTACACGGTACAACTTGGACTATAAGTATATCTACAGGCCTAAGTCGGTAAGTCTTATGGGCCTTTCCGTAGCCGGATGAGACTCCATCTTCTTTCCCTGACTGGGTCATCCATGGATCATAGCTCTAACCCTTAAGTGGGCCACCTTGGTTAGTGAGTCGCCGTGGATATATCGTAAAGTATATCCCCAACACCATGAACGTTAAACCCTTTTGGTCTATAAGGGTATACCACTGAAACATTCTCCGTTACAACGTTGCTTTTACATAGTTCCTGGCATTTGGTGTTGCGCTAGTTAAGAAAAATATAGTTTTCTACTGCAAACCCCTTCTTCGCCATCGTAGGCGGCTCCCAATCATGTCTTCCGCAACCTTCTTCTGTGTGCTCCTTGCCGTTTGCGCCCAGATCTCACGGGACCAGCTGCGCCATCGCACACCGCCTCCTCCCTCAACTTCCCCCTTCTCTCTCTCTCTCTCTTAAGACGAGCGGTGCTTTTCCACTCAAGTCTGTGTGAGCGTGGCATGTGGATATTGATAACGCACGGAACATGCCAACCTAACAATGCCCGGTTAGGAATAGACGAAGACGTGCATGACGCGTGATGGAGAGAGCACGTGTCTTCAAGCCTGCCGGATGGAACTCTTTTGTAGGGCACGTTCTCTTAAAAGAATAATCAATGGTAGATAGCCTTTTGTTGACATACTTATTCCATGGCCTTGTCCGGCTCGTATCTGACCCTCCTTTACAACCATGAAGTGCAAAATCCATGCGTGGCTTATCTCTCCACCAGAGATGCGGGATGGTGAACAGATGCTTCGGCACGGTATCAGCCCCGTCTCCAGGATTTTTGGGGCCCTGTGCGACTTGCAAATTGGAGCTCTAATTTTTATTTCAAACTCAATAACTGATAAAATGAAATCATACGTACTTGATATATAACTTTAAAATGTGCTATTTTGTACAATATTCAGATATATATGAAGTATTTATTATAAAAGGGTAAATATAGCGCTAAAGTATTCAGATATATAACGATTAACCACCCACTGACTCGGACTAATCTTGATCGTTGATCTATATACGTCCCAATTCCTAATTCTAATGAGTGAGTGGTCTATTACTTTAGTACTATATTTACTCTTTTATAATAAATACTTCATATATTTCTGAATATTGTACAAGTAGCACATTTTAAAGTTATATACTTCATATATATCTGAATATTGTATCAAGTAAACATGTGATTTTATTTTATCAGTTATTGAGTTTGAAATAAAAATTAAAGCCCCAATTTACAGGTCGCACCAGGGCGCCAAAATTCTGGAGACTGGCTGATAGGCGTAGAGGTAGTGGGGGTTTGGGAAATATCACATAGTGAATCTTCACCGTGGTGTGGCATGCGGCCAGTCACGCCGCTACGATGACAGTACTCTGCAAAGGGCATATGTCCCTCTCTTCGAGCTTAAATGCAAAAGACGTAGATCTCATGCGATGCTTGAAAAAAATACTTATTCCATGATGTATTTTGACAACTTACTGTTTCAACCATGAGGGACCTCACGTTAAAGAAGACTAGCTAGAAACGGCGCGGCGGCACGCCGCGCCCGTGCTATCACTCTTTACTGGTCATTGATCTGTAAGCAGCGCACCATGCAGAGTACTACCATGCTGTCACTCTTAGATGGTCGTTGATCTATATGCAATTGTGTTGTCACTCTTAGATGGTCGTTGATGTCACTCTTAGATGGTCGTTGATATCTGTAAGCAACGTAGCATGAAGAGCAATGATAGTTACCAGTAGAGTCTGTGTGTTACCAAGGTTGGAGCTGCTTTTCTGATGTACGCTCACTAATGCAAAAGGTTAGCCAGTCTGTGTCTGTTACCGAGGTTGGAGCTGATGTATGATCACTAAGGCAAAAGGTCTTATTGTTATATGTTGATCCAAATTCTACAAAATAAAGGCCAACTTCTGACGGAGCGGAGCGAGGCCCGTCGTCGGAGGCTTGGGCCGATGCGGAGCTGCTAGCAGTTGGTGCTAGAAGTAAAATTGGACAGAAAAATAGCGTCAAGTGCAGACCGACTTGCTGTCAGGCCAACCGTTGTGCTCAAAAGATCTGTCTTTTCCCCAGGTACAAGAGTAGTTGGTGTTGTCAATGAGATCAGGGAGCTGCTAGCAGTGCCCTTGCCGCTGCCTGATAAGATTTCAACACTCGCACTTCAGTACACAAATACACCCTTACGTATGAAAGATGGATATTGATAATTAACATGACTATCCAAATGCCATACGAATGAGTTTACGTTGTTATCTTATGCATTACCTGCCCACTTGCCATGATGTAGACCTGAACAACATGCCAAGTGAGTTGATAAGAAGATTAGACTGACTGCCGTTTAGATGGGGTTCACCACCATTAACGACGACGCTGCACAAAGTTAGAAATTTGTAAGTAAACTTTTCACAGCGCCTCACAATGGTGCCCACCAGCGCTAGCCTGGCAGCACCAGCAGGAAGTGCCCAGCGGCAACAACGCCGCCGCACCCTTGCCGGCCCTGCCGCTTCCGGATTCCTCGTCGTCGTTGCCACCCCCTCGCCGGCCTTGCCGCTTCCGGCTTCCTCGTCATGGGCCTATTTCAGGTTTGCGGCTCCCGCCGACATCGGCACCACCGGCCGAACCCCCGTCGCGCCCGCCAATTCCTACCCAGGGCGGTCGAGTGCATCTACGACGACCGTGCCACCGTCAGCCAGGCGAGTTCGCTTCTCGCAAAACCAGTCCACTGAAGGACACCAGGGGACGCCACGACGCTCGGGAAGAAGCAAAGGGCGGCGAGAGGCCCATCTTAAGCAGCCTCCGGAAGCATGGGGTGGCGAGCGACCCAGCTCCTCTGCGCCGGCGACCGCCTAGGGCAGCAGAGGAGGATGTAGGCGGAAGCACCGGTTCGTTATCTCCGCCGACCCGGCCGGATGACCTCGCGCGCCGGCGATCGCCTAGGTCGGCAAGAGGAGGATGTAGGCGGAAGCACCGGTTCGTTGTCTCCGCCGACCCGGCCGGATGATCTCGCGCGCCGCCGGTTCGTACAGCCGCCGGGCACAGGAGAAATCTACGGGCATGCAGGTCTTCTCGCCGCCGCTGCGCCAAATCGGTGTGAGCATATGCGCTGTGAAAGGAAAGTTCCATGTAATTGGACCAAGAGCGTCAATTAATTCCTATGCTGCAGATCAAATTGGAGATAAAAAATCGGTACAGCTGGAATAATTCTGCAACTTCCATCTCACGCAAATCAACAGAAACAAAGAGAGAAATTGGAGAGAGAGAACGCAGTAATACTCGTCTAGCCCAGGAAAATGTGCGGCCGGCCGGCAGCGCCATGCGCCAGCACCTCGACCTGTTTGCCAACAAGATCAAGGAGGAGCGGTGGTGGAGAGGACGTGAGAGAGAAAAAGGAGATGAAGATGGGGAGGAAAAAGAGCGGCGGGATTCGGTCTAAGCGGTGCTTCTGTCAGTTTCAAAACAACACGTACAGTATCTAGCGACCACGCGTCGACAGGAACCACCGCTTAGACACGGAGCCCAAAACCGGTACTCCGCTAGAGCCACACGATGGTGTCCCAAACCAGCCAAGCACGGAAAAACCAGGAAAAAAGTTAAACAAATTGCACACTTATTGGCATCGTATGAACTTCCTTGGTCTCTCCGAAAATCGTATGGAACACCAAAAGTGTACACACAAATGGACCAGCACAAAGCAAATTAACCAGAACAGCACGTGTCGCCACAAGGCTAATTCGCTAGGTTCTCCAAAAATCTGAGAAAAAGAGAAGTTTGCAGGTTTAATATCGGAAATGAGGGCCACCATGTCGATGGTGAGGCCCTCGGCAAGCTTTGACGTCGGCCGCAACCCGCTAAATGGACTGAGGCCGAGGAACTTCTAGGAGCGCGTGGTGACATGGACGATAGTGGCACGATGATCCGGAGCGCCAACCCAAAGCCCTGCGTGCGGCACTGTGTGGAGCTCCGAGCCACAGAGCGTTACCGCGAAGCCCGTGCAACACATCCTTGTACATGTAGATATGCTCTGGGAAAAAGCATGGGGATTATCCAGCAACGCAACCGCTAAAATGCAAGGATCGCGGTGTACCATGCGTGGTTGTTGCCAGCGTGCTACGGCGGGCGCAGCGAAATTATCCGTGTGGACAATGTAGGAAATGCGCATGATAAATCCATAATAGGCGATTTAACATAAGTATTAGATATGGGTTGAAGCAGAGTTATATAAATACTAATATTACAAAACTTTTCGATGAACGGCCATGACGTTTTTTCTAGGCAATTTGAAAAATTGGATGAAAATAGGGATCTGCTTTCTAATATTACCAAAACAAAAAATTGTAAGGTTTGACTTCTTGTGAGAAATTCACTCTATATATAGACCACTATAGGGTAACCCTACAAAGAAATTTTTATAAAACAATAATAATAATTTTTTAATAGTTGCTAAGGTATATGGAAATGAGAAATATGGACACTACAATTTAAGTTTTAAAACCTATACCCTAGCATTTACATTTTTCTCATTTCAACTAACACAGGCGGTTCAGAATTAACACAATGCTTCGGCCGACCGATCACGCTCTCGATCAATCGTGTCGAGACGCGCTCTTCCTTGCCCACGACCTGCTTGCTTGCTTCCATCTCACACCGGTGAACCGCACAACTTTTTGATGCTCTTCTTTTTCCTCTACTTGTATGCATGATAGCAGCAAGGCTAGGCCAGGAGGAAGATTACCGAACCGGTACTGGAGAGGAGAGAGACGGGAGCTCGTGAGGCGGCGACTAAAACCCATCTAGGGTTCCTTTCCTCTGTCGGCGACACCACCGGTTTGTCTTCGGCGGCTTTAGGTCCTTAGAGACGTGGTGGATCACGGCTTCTTACCGGTGGCAGGTCCTGTGTTTTGTTTAGACTGTTTTCAGTGTCTTTTTCAGGATGTTGAGGTGGATTTTATATCCTAGAGTCATAATAAGGTCCTCCACATCCTATCCTCGATCTGGTGGTGTATCTAGCATCGTCAGAGGGTATGTGGAGTCGTGTGTCCAACAGATCTCTTGGGATCCGGTCATTTTTTGTATTCGTTGGTGTGGTTTGAGGTCAGTCTCTTCCGATCTACGTTTGTTATCTTGGACGATGGTTGATACTCTGGTGCGTTGGTCCTTCGAGGTCTTAGCACAACGACTTTTCGTCCGTCTACTACAACAAGCTCTACTACGAATTTTTTTGTCCCGCTCCGGTGATGGAGGGGCAGGGATGGCGGCCGATAACCCACAAGTATAGGAGATCGTGTGTAGCCTTTTCAATAAGTAAGAGTGTCGAACCCAACGAGGAGCTAAAGGTAGGATAAATGTTCTCTCAAGTTCTATCAACCACCGATACAACTCTACGCACACTAAACATTTGCATTATCTAGAAAATAAAACTAGAGCAACAATACGAGTAATAGAGATAGCTTTGCATGATAATAAATAACAAGAAAGTAAAGCTAGTTGCTGCAGCAATAAAATATACTAAACTAATAGAACCATGAATGTCGAATAGTGGTGGTAATTGTGGTGGCTTTATCCAAGTTTAAATAGCGAATAGATCGGATTCATTGTCTTCGATGCAGTTTTTTATGTGAGAGAGGCTAAATATACATGCGCTTCACTACTTGGAATTACATGTACTATATGATTAGATTGTTAGCAAACATCCGTAAGTACTAATCAATGCATTAAGGTTTCCCCAACCGTAGTCTTAAGTTTAATGGTCCTCTTACTCCCATACGTGCAACGTTTCGGTTCGCGTCATCAGGCATCTGTCACTCCGGCAGAATTCCCCCTTCCTTTTACACATATTACAAATCCTATGATGTTTAATCCATACGCACAAATATAATGGATACCAAAGGACTGTACCATATCAACATACAAATCTAATGAACCAAAAACATTCAACCATTCAATCTAAGAACAAAGAAACTACGCAAACATGACATAGATCATATGATTATAACTTATAGCATCAAACACCATGTTTACATAGGACGGTACAGAGGTGTGTGGGAGGATAAACCACTGCATACTAGGAGGATTAGGTGATGGAGATGGCGGTGAAGATGGTGAAGAGGGCGGCGGCGGCGGCGCAGGGGACTCCTTCCCCGCCGCCGGTATCATGGGGGAGCACCGCCCCTTAGCCCCCTTCCTTCATGGCTTATTGGGAGCCCTCCCCCATGAAGATGGGATCCATGGGGGAGGCAAAAACGTGGCTTTGGTTGCTGCAAATTCGTGGGTGGAGATATCCTGGGTGAATTAGGTTTCCTCCCTTTATATACCTTCTCGGATTCCCGTCACCCCATCTTGGGCTGCAGTAAATCGGGCCTAGAAGGCCCGTCTAGACTCGGAATCAGCTAAATTTTATGTTCAGAACGTTTGTCGTGAAATTTGCAACAACTTTGTGGTTAAAGAGTTTTCCGTTTGACGCCATCTTCGACCCGAAAAGTGACCATCTTCAAAAAGAGTTCTGAGACAGATTTCTGGAAAAATCTCAATTTGACTCCAACAAGGTTTCCACTTGTATTCTTGCTAATTCCTACACATCAAAGTATAAAACAAGCGTTGTGCACTTTTGCAACTATTAGTAGGTTAGTCCAAAAAAATCATAAACTTTATACAGAAAGGAGTGTCAAAAGTATATTATTAGCATAAAACCATCAAAAACTATAGATACGTTATGAATGTATCAACATCCCCAAGCTTAGTTCCTGCTCATCCTCGAGTAGGTAAACGATCAAAACAATATAATTTTTGAGGTGACATGCAGACAACACAATCTTGATCATCATTATTGTAAAAGTATTGATAGCTGGGATTAAGGTACTCTAAACATGAATCATGAAAGATAGAGTTCTAACAATAAGACATAGCAACTATGTTGTAACATTAAAAGGCACAAACAAAAGATTCATGAATAACAATACTTTGCAAGACGTTTGTTTGTTTCACATAAAGAAAGCATAATGAGAATGGTATTCAGCTTGTCCCCCATAGAGTAGCAAACATAAATGCATAGGACACCTTCAAAATTCATAAGGGTGACTAGATACAAATAGTTTAGGAATAAGCAATATCAAAGTTATACATCAATCAACAAGTCTTAGGATAATGCACATAGAACAAAGAATGACAACTATGCTCTCTTAATTGGTGCATAAAGATAGAAGGTGTAGACTCAATATAAAAGTGGAAGAAAGGCCTTCATAGAAGGAAGCAGGGATTCAAGTCTCATAAAGAGCTTCCAAAAATTATGGTACTTATTAGCTTTCAGCTCTCATTGCCCCTATCATAAGCATCTTGAAGTGATTAAGGTTAAAGTGAACAAACTATGGAGTATATGCTTGATAAAGTATAAGTTGGCAATCTCATGTCCCTGGAATACGAGGGCCGCTCCTCATGCTACTCAAGTTTAGTTACCGGTAAGTTCTTGTCATAGTAAGTACATGTGTATCATAGAGAACCACCAACGGGATACCCCTTGCCCGGTGATACAGAAGAATCCCCATATCAAAATGATAAGACAAGCAGACAACGAGCATCTCAACAATCTTCTTATTTACCATGGGAAAATGGTTCTTTTTTTCTCTCTTTCCTCTTTTCTCATTTTTTTTCTTTTTCTCCTTTTCTCAATCTCTCTCTTTTTTTATAAGAAGAATGCTTCATAGATTCATCATTATGGTTACGCTATAGGTTTCCACCATGATTAGGCATGGATTAGACCAGCGGACCAGACGTTTCTCTAACACACATACATAACTCCATGGACTTACAAACTCCCATTTCATTTCACACCGACGAAATTGACAGACAAAAGAGCATGATATCAACTGGGTACAATGTACAAGTGCAATATTGAAAGTGTTCCCCATGACAGCATGGTTCTGCTAATCCCCAACATATAAGTGCAAGCATATACAACATAGACGACACAATGGTTCAAGTTTATTAGGGGCAAGAAAAGTAAAGTGTGTCATCAAGTTTGTGAGAGCTTTAATCACTAGTTTTCTCATAACAAGTTTAATTCGGAAGGTAGATAAAAATATGAATATACTTGGAATAGCAAATGTTAATAGGTAGGTATGGTGGACTCTTCGAAATAACTTGGTTTTATTCGGAGTTAGATGCATGAGTGGAACTCATACTTGGTTATGGAGGCTAGCAAAAGACTGGAAGCGACCAACTAAGAGAGCAATAATGGCCATAATCATGCAAAGCGAGAAAACATCATTAATTAAAGCATAAAGTGATATTACAAGTCTAAAACTAAAGGATCATAGAGGCTATGGTGACTTGGGATAGTCTTAACATGGTGTGAGCATGCGCCAAGTCAACCCAAACAAAGCATCAAAGGAGAATACCACAATACTATGCTTTAATATGCTAAAATAACGCATGATTCTTTCAAGGCACATTAAGCAATCTCAAGTGTTTATAACATGTCATGCTGCAACAAAAATCACTAAGCATAAAGCCAAAACAATATCAAGCATGACATGACAAAGCATAGGCCACCGTCAAAAACGATCTCCTTTTACCACTTAAGCATGAACTTTTCCTACTCTTTTCCAATCCAAACCACACTTATTTGAAAACTAATGTATGAAAGAGGGGGTCCAACCAATTTATTCAAGCAAACTAAGCAAACCAAGAAAACGAAAACAAAGACGCTCCAAGAACAACACAACTGTGCATGAAACAATAAAAATGAAGTGTTGGAAGAACCTGAGATTTTTATTGATGAAGAAGGGGATGCCTTGGGCATCCCCAAGCTTTGACGCTTGTACTTCTTGGATATTTCTTAGGGTGACACGGGGTGGCATCCCCAAGCTTGATATTTAGTCCATTCTTCATCTTATTACATCATTCTTTCCTTAACACCTGAAAAAAATCATACAAAACTTCACATAATCTTCATTAGCAACATTAGTGTACTCAAGGTAATAAGTCTTTGGTTCAGTTTCAACACCAATAAAACTTTCATTAAAACACAAGCTTTGTAGCACTTCCCTTAAAAAGCTCAATTCCCCAAAGAAAACCCAAAAAGGAATCAACAGGAAGCAAATGCAAATAATGGCAGAAATTTGTCAAAATAGACCAGCAGAATGAAACCAATTTTTTCGAAGACCTTCTGTTGCTCAAATCGAAAAGTGTTGAACTAATGAAAGTTGGATAACAACCTGGGGCAGAAGCACACAAAATTACAGCCCAAACCGATGTACAGAGATTTTACATGAATGTTTACAGCGAAGCACAAAAATCTTTTTCACGACAGCAACTTTCTCAAGCATTACTTCTCTCTCATTAGAGGTTACCCTTGGCACAAAAAAGCAAATAAAAAGGATAAGAAGAGGTTATTACTAAAGCAATAACTTCCAAAACTCAACTAAAACTTTTAGATTATCTCCCAATAAGTACTTTTCTTTAACGCCTTTAAGTTAGGTATAGGAGCAAGATTCAAGTATTTTCGAATGAATAAGCATTAAGATCAATACCAGAAATATCTTTCTTTTTCAAGACTTCATGTATTCCTACAAGTTTTTAACTGAAAAGCTTCCATGGAGAGATTTGTTTTGGTTTTATATGCATGAACACAAGTGTTTAAGGTCGACCCCCACTGAACCATTACTCATCTTTCCAATCACTTTCCTTTTTGAAAACGTTTTTAGGTAATAAGTACAACTATTTTTTTGTAATTCGCAGTCCCTATCCATACTAAGATAGAGAACAACTTAAAACTGAAAGTAAAACCTACTTAGAAATAAAGCAAACAAGTGTACACGAGAATATTCACCCACACGCTATTGCTCCCTAGCAACGGCGCCAGAAAAGGTCTTGATAACCCACAAGTATAGGGGATCGTGTGTAGCCTTTTCGATAAGTAAGAGTGTCGAACCCAACGAGGATCTAAAGGTAGGATAAATGTTTTCCCAAGTTCTATCAACCACTGATACAACTCTACGCACACTAAACGTTTGCATTATCTAGGAAATAAAACTAGAGCAACAATACGAGTAATAGAGATAGCTTTGCATGATAATAAATAACAAGAAAGTAAAGCTAGTTGCTGCAGCAATAAAATACACTAAACTAAAAGAACCATGAGTGTGGAAAGTAGTGGTGGTAATTGTGGTGGCTTTGTCCAAGTTTAAATAGCAAATAGATCGGGTTAATTGTCTTCGATGCAGTTTTCTATGTGAGAGAGGCTAAATAGACACGCGCTTCACTTCTTGGAATTACATGTACTATCTAATTGGATTTTGTTACAAATCAATTTGCAATGTAAAATTACCATTTTTTGTGTGTGTAAGTTTTATTTTTTGGTTTATCACTTTTTTATTTTTCTACTTTCTAAGCCATGGGTGTAAATCCCGATACTTAGTTTTACGTGCAGCTTGTATATGGAGCAATAGCACTTAGAGCAGCTCTAACGGACCCTGTAAAACAGGTCAAATTGTAAAATTCTGACGATATACAGTTTCACGAGCGGTTGGTCGAGCTAGTGGAGCCTGTAAAATTGCCCGGCATGTATATCTTTTTACAGTGGTCCGGTAACTTTATCCCGTGGCCTATACTAGTAGCGCTCCGAGGGACATTTATAGGTTGAAACGGTATTGTCTCCACCACTCACATCTGCCGGCCGTCCGCCATACACCGTCCCTCAGGAGAATATCATTTTGCGGCCCGAAAGTTGGGGTGGCCAGGTAACGCGGTACCCGAGTTCCCTGATATCAGCCGCGATGACTACAATTGGCGTGCCAAATACTCAGAGGGTTTTTTTTGGCACGAATTCAACTTTACGTTTCAATACAAAAAATCAAGCTAACGGCCGTCAAGTTGGCCCCCCCTGTCAGCTTCCGCCGTTATGTCGCTGCCATCATCGCTGCCATGTAGGCTTGCAGCGTTGGCACATGCATCCTTTACGCGTCTTCTTCTTCCTTCGGGGCGGCAATCTGTGGTCGCGGCCATGGCGCGGAGCTAGGACTTGGACAAACCTGCTCCGCATGTTCTCCTCCCCATCCCGAATCAGAGCTCGCCCTCACCATGACCGCACCATTGGCACGGCGCGGGGACGGGAATTCATTCCCGGGTGAGATCTGTCACCATACCGACCATGCTCGGTCATGTTGGTCTCCTCCAGAATCCGAGCTCGCCGTCGCCGTGGTCGCACACGCACCAGCCACGGCGCCTTCCTCTCCGAACCCCAAAGCCACATCCACCCAGTTCGGCACAATGCCAACATGGTGAAATGCATCAAGTTTTTTCTTGTGATTGTAGAAAAACATGTATGTACCATGGCCGTAGCATACTCTAACAATGTACACATATATTGTTTACTAGATTTTCATTTAAAATTAGTAGCTCCGTGATGACGAAACATAGAGAACCTAAATGGAATGATAATGACGACCATGTTCTGTACTTTGCATTGCATCAACAAGTGCTCGCTGACGAAGCAAGTTACCAAGAGAGTGGAGTTCATCAGCCATTACCAAAAAATACGTGAACAAATCAATGAGCGATTTAATGCAAATAAGTGCAGAAAAGCTAGATCCATGTCATCAATCATCAATAGGTGGCACATTCTAGTGATGCGTTCAAATGCGTACACGATGTATCATTTGTTTGAAGTGGTTGTTATCCTGAGCAAAAATGTCTGGTATGCACATTACATTTATATGTTCTATGCTGCAATTCTGTTGTTATGGGCGTGGAAAGAAAAGCTAGGCTTCACTGAATATTACCCAGTTAGGCCTAACTTAGTCTTACACAAATAAGCACAGCTTAGTCTTTACACACATAAGCGTAACTAATGATAAAGATAAAGACAAATAGTTCATAGGATCTGCCAGTATGAGCACTAGGTCCCTGGAGCTGGTGGTATCGTTGGAACGAACCAGAATGCTGCGTTTGGCCGTCTTTCATTCTCCTTCAAATAGTACGACCCCACTGATGAGCCAATTGTAGGCCCCCTCCCCCCGACGTGGATTCGGCTCTAGGTCGGATCTAGAGTGTCAACATGATAGGCGCGTGAGTGTGCGGCAAACACACAGTATGCTATCAACACCAGCATGTTCTTCCTGGACTCCGGCAGCAGCCTCAACAGGTATTTCGTCAGCTTCACCAGCAGCAGCATTAGCAAGTATTTCGTCAGCTTCACCAGCAGCAGCATCACCAAGTATTTCGTCAGCTTCACCAGGAGCAGCAACAGCTAGTTCTTCGTCAGCTCCACCACCACCACCAGCAGCAGCATCAGGGGCCAGGGCTGCCTGAGCAATTACAGGTTCAACAACTCTAGGGGCTCCGACAAAGAAAGGGTGGTTGATCCCAAGAAACACAGATTGTCCCTTCAGATTGTTGACTCTGCTCCAGACTTGCTCTACTGGGTCTTCAGATGGGCATGCGGACCTCGAGAAAACGTGACACCGCAGCGATGGGTATGAAGAAAGTTGTGTCCCCATATGTTCTATTGTATCACCAACACTGTTTAGTGCTCCCCTGATATGAGTCCACAAGAGTTCATCATCCTGTTTCGTGTTGTCTCCGAGAGGTGCCAGGAACCAGCGCCGTGTCCCAAGTTCAGCATCTACTACTGTATCTTTGATGACCGGAGCTGGAATGATGCGCTGGGTCGTGGGTACCGCGTTACTAACAGTTAGTAAGCAGAATTTTGAATGGGATTTTACATGCTATATGATACCATGACTCACCCCAAATGGATGGCTCCCAAACACGCACGTCGCCGCTAGGTTTAGTGACCACATAAATGCATTGCGGTCTGTACGAAGAGTAGCCGTAGGTGAAGACGGTGTCGACATACTTCTCCGGCCGCAGGAAGTCGTCGCGCAAGACTGTCCATTCCTTGTCTTCTGGGCATCTAATGAATGTGATTGCCTTGTCGAATACCGCTAAGAGGTCGTACTCCCAGTTCTTCCACGCCCCCTCCCGCGGTCTACGTGGGAGTTGTACCTTCATGAGGTCAAGTTCTGCCATGTTGAACCTGTAAGCAAATTCGGAAGTGGGCAGCGGTCACCCGTTGTTGAATGTAGTAATGCCGACACCCTTCAAAGATGGCACTGCAAGTCTCTTTGATCTGTAGCCATTTTTTAGAGTCCAGGTACTGCCATCCTGTGATAAAAGGACCAGCCACTCGCTGTTGCCACCCACCTAGTTCTGGTCATCTTCCATTTCCGTCTCTTCTTCTTCCTTGATATTCACCACTACTGATTCAGACCACTTATCCAAAGACATCGGTTTTGCATGAATATTCTGCAGAGTTTGTTGTCAGTTGGTACAATAAACTAGCATGGATTCCATTGCAAATACAATTTGACAACTGGGCCTTCAGATTAAAGTACACAAAATATCGCCTAAATACGAGTGTCTCCTCAGATATCGCCTAAATTGTGCATGTGTCACTACGAAGATACTCAATATATGGAGTAGTAGCATAACCCCAGAACAAACTCCTGACGATGATCATAATTAAACAGCTCAGGGCATAACAGCCTTAAATCGTCTAATCTGTTTGTTTTTATTTTAGGAAACAGAATATCACCTAGCAGGTATTCCATTGCAAAATCGAAATTGACAACTTGTCTATCACCTAAAGTAAGACTGTGTCACTGCGAAAATACCAGAATATCAGGTACGAGCAGAGCTTCCACTGTACATAATAGTCTTAAATGGTCCGATTTGTTCAAACCGCGTGTGCACACAACACGTTCGACGAAACGAACATAGGATTCCGATGAGAGTTTAGCACATATGAATCAATGATATGAATGAACGAATATGCTAGATACTAGAACTTATGTGGCCATCATGGTTATCTGGCCATTTGCTGTTATCGGGGTAAAGAAGGCATGGCGTGCCGAACGGTTGTTCGTCCATGTTCTGCATTGTCACGCGGTAGCCAGGGATGCAGCGAGCGAGGCGGACGGCTGAGATGATGTCCAACTCCGAGGAGATCCTGTGCATGTTCATGGCGCTGAGGTTCGGCCATCCCCAATCCTCGCGGTAGCGGTCGCCCTGGCCATCCGCGTCGTCGTCGCATGCCTTTCGCTTTAGCCTGTTGCTACCCCAAGCTCTACCCATAGCGGCAAATGGAGTATGGAATCCGGTAGATTAATGGAGGCGTTGTGATAAGGAGGCAGATGGATTCGAGAGGGGGTGGAATCAGGGATGGGAGCAGTTGTTCGAGTGGGAAGTGAATCTGCAAGGAACCGCCGCCGCCGGTTCTCGTCCGCGTGAAAGACAAGAAGGGGGGCATAATTATTGAGGGCGGGCACCGGAACCATCTAGAGGAAGTGAAAAAATAAATCGTAAAAGAGAAATGTGCGGCCCGCCTGTTAGTGAGTGAAGGTCGGCACGCGCAAACGTGCCTACGTTTGAATTGATTCCATCACATGCAAGTGGCGCAGAACAAATTTTAGGAAGTGCTAGCGTCGATGTGTAAAACCGCCGTTTTTCGCCACCTTCATCCTACTACGAACGGTTGTGCACCATTCCAGATATTGGTAAGGGCGGTTCCAATCTTTCACTTCTCCATCTCTCCTCCACGGCCTCATCGTCTTTCTCCTCCACGGCCTCATCCATTTCCTCCACCACCGCATCACCCTCTTCCTCTGTATCCTTTCCCTCTTCCCTGTAGTCATGGACGCCCGACGCTCAAACAACGGCAGTAAGAAATCGCGACTTCGACATCGAAGTACATGGCGGGAAGAAGATCGATGTCGTCTACACCACCGACCCTCGGACAGTGAGGAACACTCTGAATAATTACACTAGTTGGCTGTAGTTTGAAGAAAACAGGTCCGTAGGTCTCGACCTCGAGTACAGCCGCGATCACCGTAGGATCGTCGTGGTGCAACTCTCCATGAAGGGGCACATCCTCGTATACCAGCCTTTTTGCGAGAAGGGGGCTAACGGGATCTGGTAGACTTTGCTGTCTTTTTGTTCCTGAACCGTCTGTTTGCAAAAGTTATTGCTATATTATTTGTCTGAATTCATTTTCATGCAGGTGGGGCGAAAGCATTAGGGATCTGTTTCATGACTTTCTCGTGAACCAGCACATAACATTTACCAGTGTTGACATCACGAATGACAGTAAACTGCTTGAAAGCCCGACTATCAACATTAGAATCCCAAAGGAGTGCAGAGTGGACATCTAGGAAATTTACTAGATCCCAGGGACGAAGGGCGGCAAGACCGGGATGGCCGCTCTTGCCTTCAAACTCATCGACTCGTGGTACGTTGACATGAAGGACAGATTGCCGAGATGTTCGTGGAGGCATTTAGGGCACGATTACTGGGAGGATAAGCCACTTTTTGAACCTAATCTGAAGTACGCTGCAATTGACGGGTATGTTAGCCACGAGCTGTACCGCCAGTTGTAAAATCTCGTTCCAGGCATCGCATCATTGAAGGCAAGTTGTTTGTCTCAGATGCCGGAGTGTAGATGAATCTACAAACCAGGGCAAGCGACCGAAGGCATCCTGGGATCGGTTGCCTTCTCCAACAGGCTGGGATGTAGACTATTAGTGCATGATTGTTGTGTTTATGAAAACATGTTATTTCATAAGTACACTATGTGAGCAATTATGAACTGTTGTGTATTACCTTTGTCAAACTATAATCTGGTTCATGACTGTATCCTTCTCTATAATCTGGGTTTGGTTATGACTTATGACTATATCACACCTTATGCATGTCAGTCTTGGATTCTGTCGCATGCAAATGGCACAGACAGAATTTGTAAGAATGAATGTTGAGCACACAAAATGGGGAATGTAATTCATATAGGTTAAGTAGCTAATAGCACAGGGATCATACGAGCTTGGTTCTTACACACAGAATGCTTAGAAAATACATGAGAGATAAAATACAGGCGAGATAAAACTAGGAACGAAATACGAAACTAGTAGTGGTAAATAGCACACTCACTCACCCGCCAGATCCTGTTGAGCATCTCGTAGCAGACATACGCGTCCCTAGTTGCGTACTTGATGTCATCATAATCCAGGTGCCTCCACTCCCATCGCTCGTGCAGGTGCTTCGGGAACTCGATTTTCATGCCGGCGTACTCGCGGTCGATGATGTCGGAAGTGAGTCTAGCCATGCTGGCTTTCCCCGTACCGCCATCCGGGTACCTCCACAAATGTTAGAGATCGACGTGATTGACGACATGAACGAGGAGATCTCGTTCTAGCTTCGAAGTGTCGTTCTTGATGTCGACGCTGGCGAAGTAGATCTCCCTCCTGTGTAGGAACTCGCGAAGCTCTGGGCATACAGATTTGTCCCTACATACGTGATATAGTAGGCAGTGGTTGCGCATGAACAGCTGCAAAAGCGCCGTCCTCTTCCTATCTCTGGTATACTTGAGGTCAAGGCCGACGATCTTGTACCTGTCCATCGGCTCCTGTATCCACCGCTCGTACATTGCGATGACCTTGGCCACCTCGAATGACGCATTTTTGTGGATGACCGTCAGGTTGGTGGTGCCATGGGCACGGTGTACTCATCGGTGTAGTCGCTCCCGTCGCCGAACATGACATACTCTGCGTCCATGGCAGCAGCTAATGCAGCGGCGGTGGCCTAGGGTCAGTAGCGGTGGCTGGGACTGGGCGTGGAGGTGGAGTGATCTGTTGCGATGGTATGGCCAGACGGAGGCGGTGCCTGCGGCAGCGTCGATGGTCCTTGCGGTGGCGGCGCCGGCGGAAGGAATGAGTTGGGGATTTTTGCACAATGATGTGCTGAGGAGACGGAAGGCGATGCTTAAATTCCGTTTACCAATATTCCGGTCATACCCATGCGGAAGCAAGTTTGACCGGGCGAGCACCGATGGTTTCCAATTCTAGCGATTAAATTCAGCGTCCGTCCCGGTAGGCGATGGGACGGGTGTGCGACGTGGCTTTAGCTTGGCAGAGACCGGTCACGTAGACCACCGTCCCGTTGCCGATCCGCACATGCGCTGTGGTCGACACGACGTAACGTGACAGGACAAAAGGAAGTGTACAGTTATTATTAATTCCTAACAAGTTTAAGAAGTGTAAGCATAGACATGGACCTAGCATCCCTGCACCCCTGGGCAGCCGATCAGACCTGCCGATTGCGCAAAGCTTGTCCCGAATTTGCCAAAATGAAGCTCGTTTGGCCATGCTTCTATAAGTTTCTCTGTAGGCCACTTGTGTAAGCATGCATGATCAAGCAACTTTGCAACACACGTGTCGATGGAAAAGCATTAGGTTTCAACGCACCACATAGTTTAGGGATTTAGAATAGCTACATTGTGGAGCTCTAGCCAAATTGCATGGTAAAGCCAAATTTAGCTTTTTGTCAGATTTAGCTATAGCAACATTGTGTCTCGTTTGTCCTCACTTTTTCCCTCCCGATATTCCGAAGCCCTCACATGCGCTCGGAGGGGGGTGCCGTCTGGTCAAAGGTTTGGCCGTTACGTGCGCCATGACGCCTAAAGTGGAAGTTTTTTTTGTTATTTGGCCTTTTTAAGAGCGCCTTTTCCCCTCTCTCTAACAATTGTGTTTTTTTGCCCAAAAAGGTAGGGAATCTAGAGCAGCTTCTCTCTTCATTCGGTGTTCCTTTTGCGATCGGTTTTCCCCAATCTGGTAGCAAATCTAGAGCAGCAAAACAAACCAGGACCATAAATAAATTTAGTAAACAGAGCAGATGTAGATAAAGTAGCTAATATAGGTTATATAGTACGATACTTAACGAGGTTCGACAATTAGGCTGCTCAGCAGTAGCAGCGGACTGCTTCAACACAGACAAGACAAAAGAAGCTGCTTTACAGCAGCAGCAGTAGCTGATTAGTGGCTCCTCGTGGCCTCTGCCAGGAGGGCATCTACCTCCTCCCTCTGGCGCCTCCTCCACTTCTTGCTGCCCAGCCCCTTGACCTTGGGCGCCTTGGGTCTGATCGGGGGCATGCGACCCTCCTCGATAGCCACCTTCTGGAGGTTGCGAAGGTGAAGACCGAGCGCCTGGTGCTTGGCCCTGAAGCTGTGGACATTCATAGACTCGCCACAGGTCCTCACGTCCTCGGCATGCTTCATGAGGGAGTTGAAGTCCGTGCCGTGGAGCCTCCCGTGGGGCGAAGGCACTGACACGTCGCCGGCGAAGAAGTTGTTGTCTTGATCGACTTTAGCCTCCTCAAGACATGACGAGTCTTGGTGTCCTTGGACTGCTGTCATGGAGGTCGCTATATCCTCTAGTTGGAAAAAACAGTAGAGTGAAATAAGGACATGATTGAGATACTTTGATTATTGGGATTGATTTTTTGCATAAATTAACCGAATGAGATCTCCCGATTATTCCCCAAATCTCAAACCAAATCGAATACTGATCCCAACTACGAATAGGGGGATTCATCAAAAATCGAGATCTAACACAATAGGATTAGGTACTGTAAAAAATATGAACAGCCGAGCCCTAATAACATACGATCTAGCATCCAACAATGGGAACGGGGGAAGAACAAGGGAAGGGGAGAAAACCCTGGTTACCTCAGAGCACGGGTTGGCGATGCTGGTGTCGTAGGGGTTCTCCGGCCTTATGTAGACAACCTCCTCGTAGGGGTCCCAGCCGAGCAGGATCTGTCAGAGACCGGCGGGGCCTTCCTCGCCGGCGGCTACGGCAGATGCAGGGACAGGGGGCTCCTCGCCGGCGGCCTTGGAGGCGCCGATGGCCACCACGCCAATCTTCTCCATCACCGGCGTGGTTGGGATTTTGTTGGGCGTTTGCAGAAGGTGATGGGACAGTGGAGACGGTTGAGTGAGCGAGTGCGTGATGAGTGGGAGTGGGGAGGTCTCTATTAAAGGAGAAGGGAAGTGACGCTTGCTGCAGCACTCTACGCACCGCAGACGCTAATGCACGTGCACGGCCACACGTGTCCGCCATCGCCTGCACCGCATTACACGCCGCACTGCGTGAGTCACGTTTTTTCCCTCGTGTCTAACCATGGTGATTCAGTTGTACTTAGTTTTGCCCACCAACCGTTGATCCTCTGTGATCTAGCGAACAGGATAACCCTTATATCTGTCGGCGGCACCCCTCTATCCATGCAAAATAACGAGTATGCCACCGGAACTTTAACAACATAAACAGATGAACTTGGATATATTTTGAAGGGTACGAAAATAGAAATCCCCATAGTTTAAGGGTCTAGATACGGTAAGAGAACTAAATATTATTAGTGGTCGGGCCAGCACAGTGACGGGGTTGGTCGGCTAGAAGTTGCTGATTCCTAAGTAAGGGGATACTAGGCCGGTCTTGACATACTCCCTCAGGAACTTTCCATAAGCAGCGTGCTTAGCCTTGGTCGCCGACTTGTGTTTACTAGCCGGGCTTTTACCGATGCCAACCACATGCGGAATCAAGCTGGTAATCCTCGGGTTGACTCCTTTCTTACAGAAAGGGCACCTGAGCTTCCCAAGTCGAGTGCAGAAAGGGATTATCCCGCTCTTCAGCTTCTTCATGACATGGCGGCTCTTGTTGTCCCTGGTCTCCTTGTCAGCGTCCATCTCACTTGAATACACCTGTAATATATGGAATACAAACCGAAATGAGCAAAATAATAAATATATATTCCTTCCACCATTCCAAGTTACTTTCGATGCAATAACATGTCTATACAGGTTCAGCAGTTCATTACGGCCGCTCCCACCGCTCCTAAATTAATGTGGTTTGTGTTCTTAGTAACTTATTAATAAATAAATAATGTGGATTCATTCAGAACAGACTAGATCTCTCCATGTACCGGTTCGTACGTTGCATCTAATCATTAGGACTAGATTGTTTTATGACACCAGGATAGATTAAGCTCGAGCAGAAAATATGAAACATGTAGAAATAGATGTACCTCCGGGTACACGAGTGGAGCATGTTCGTCGAACTCCACGCCCTCATCGGCTCCTCCGAAGTCGTCATCACCGGCGTGCACATGGTCCCCCAAGGGGTTGAACTGAACGTCCTCCTCGGCCTATGCTACGTGATTCTCCTGCAAATCTGCTGCGTGAAGCACCACCCAGGCGGCGATGCCTGAACACTCACCCCCACGCACTGGTTTCATGGAGAAGGTTCGTGCAAGTACGTTCAAGATTGTGGGGTTTTGCTGGATAGGGAAGAGAGAGTAGTGGATGAGTGCGAATGGAGGACCCGATAGGCTGGGTTTTTAATGCGGGGACGTTTAGGCCTCCTCGAGGGCCCCGGTTGGCGCTCTTCCGCTGCGGCCGCCCGTGGAAGGTTCGTGTGGTGGGGGCCTGACGAAGTGAGTGCAGAAGGCCGCGTAGTAAAAATGGTATAGCCGGTGGTTTGTGGATGACCAGTTGCCGTGCAGTAGACTTGTAGCCTTTGCAGACTAGATTAAACATGACATGACCACTCGACGACTTTTTCCATGGACGGCATCGTGTTCCTTCTTGTAGATGTCTTGTTGAGGGAGACGCCGTGCTGTCTCGCGCTATCCTGTGAAGGGCACGACATGTGCAACGAGCCTCATTGGATCACACAGGATCAACGGTTGGTGCGCACGATCCGAGTGACAACTGTGACAACCAATCGTATGGTGCATGAGTGGGCACAGGTTTGGGCTTCTACGAAAGAGAGAGAGGGGAAACTTGGTAGTATCAAAAAACCAAGGGCAAAGCTGAGTAGTATAAAAATGGAAAGTGGGTGTCTTTTACAATGAAATGCAGCGTGGCATACGTCAAATTATGCCAAGATAGATCCACTAGAGTTTATTGCATGTGTGTTCTTTCCACAAACCACATATGTATCCACAAGAGTTATTGCATGTGTGTTCCTGTCATGAACCACAGTTGGATCAACCAGTGTCATTGCATTTGTGTTCTTTCCACAAACCACATATGGATCAACCAATGGCATTGCATGTGTGTTCTTTTCACAAACCACACATGGATCAACCAGTGTTCACTGCATGTGTGTTCTTTCCACAAACCACTTATGGATCAACCAGTGCTCATTGCATGTGTGTTCTTTTCCATAAACTACATATGGATCCATATGTGTTCTTAAACTAAAACCAGCATTAGAGTCACTGCATGTGTGTTCTTTCCACAAACCACTTATGGATCCACCAGTGTTCATTGCATGTGTGTTCTTTTCCACAAACCACATATGGATCAACCAGTGGTCATTGCATGTGTGTTCTTTTCACAAACCACATGTGGACCCACTAGAGCCATTGCATGTGTGTTCTTATACTAAAACAAGCACTAGACTCATTGCATGTGTGTTCTTTTCCACAAACCACACATGGATCCACCAGTGTTCATTGCATGTGTGTTCTTTTCCACAAACAACTTATGGATCAGTGGTCATTGCATGTGTGTTATTTTCACAAACTACATGTGGACCCACTAGAGTCATTATATGTGTGTTCTTATACTAAAACTAGCACTAGAGTCATTGCACGTGTGTTCTTTCCACAAACCACATATGGATCAACCAGTGTCATTGCATGTGTGTTCTTTCCACGAACCACTTATGGATTCACCAGTGTTCATTGCATGTGTGTTCTTTTCCAAAAACCACATATGGATCAACCAGTGGTCATTGCACGTGTGTTCTTTTCCACAAACCACTTATGGATCCATTAGAGTCATTGCATGTGTGTTATTTCCACAAACCACACATGGATCAACCACTAGAGTCATTGCATGTGTGTTCTTTCCACAAACCACACATGGATCAACCAGTGTCATTGCATGTGTGTTCTTTCCACAAATCACATATGGACCCACTAGAGTCATTGCTTGTGTGTTCTTATACTAAAACCAGCACTAGAGTCATTGCATGTGTGTTCTTTCCACAAACCACACATGGATCCACCTATGTTCATTGCATGTGTGTTCTTTTCCAAAAACCACATATGGATCAACCAGTGGTCATTGCATGTGTGTTCTTTTCACAAACCACATGTGGACCCACTAGAGTCATTGCATGTGTGTTCTTCTACTAAAACCAGCACTAGACTCATTGCATGTGTGTTCTTTTCCACAAACCACACATGGATCCACTAGACTAATTGCATGTGTGTTCTTTTCCACAAACAACTTATGGATCAACTAGTGGTCATTGCATGTGTGTTCTTTTCACAAACTACATGTGGACCCACTAGAGTCATTGTATGTGTGTTCTTATACTAAAACTAGCACTAGAGTCATTGAATGTGTGTTCTATCCACAAACCACACATGGATCAACCAGTGGCATTGCATGTGTGTTCTTTTCACAAACCACACATGGATCAACCAGTGTCATTGCATGTGTGTTCTTTCCACAAACCACATATGGATCAACCAGTGGTCATTGCATGTGTGTTCTTTTCCACAAACCACTTATGGATCCATTAGAGTCATTGCATGTGTGTTATTTCCACAAACCACACATGGATCAACCACTAGAGTCATTGCATGTGTGTTATTTCCACAATACACACATGGATCAACCACTAAGGTCATTGCATGTGTGTTCTTTTCCACAAACCACACATGGATCAAGCAGTGTCATTGCATGTGTGTTCTTTCCACAAACCACATATGGATCAACCAGTGGTCATTGCATGTGTGCTCTTTCCACAAACCACTTATGGATCCACCAGTGTTCATTGCATGTGTGTTCTTTTCCACAAACCACATATGGATCAACCAGTGGTCATTGCATGTGTGTTCTTTTCACAAACCACATATGGACCCATTAGAGTTATTGCATGTGTGTTCTATCCACAAACCACACATGGATCAACCACTAGAGTCATTGCATGTGTGTTTTTTCCACAAACCACACATGGATAAACCAGTGTTATTGCATGTGTGTTCTTTCCACAAATCACATATGGACCCACTAGAGTCATTGCTTGTGTGTTCTTATACTAAAACCAGCACTAGAGTCATTGCATGCGTGTTATTTCCATAAACCACTTATGGATCCACCAGTGTTCATTGCATGTGTGTTCTTTCCACAAACCACTTATGGATCAACCAGTGGTCATTGAATGTGTGTTCTTTTCCACAAACCACTTATGGATCAACCGGTGGCATTGCATGTGTGTTCTTTTCACAAACCACACATGGATAAACCTGTGGTCATTGCATGTGTGTTCTTTCCACAAACCACATATGGATCAACCAGTGGTCATTGCATGTGTGTTCTTTTCCACAAACCACATATGGATCAACCAGTGGTCATTGCATGTGTGTTCTTATACTAAAACCAACACTAAAGTCATTGCATGTGTGTTCTTTTCACAAACCACTTATGGATCCACCACTGTCATTGCATGTGTGTTCTTTTCCACAAACCACTTATGGATCAACCGGTGGCATTGCATGTGTGTTCTTTTCACAAACCACACATGGATCAACCAGTGGTCATTGCATGTGTGTTCTTTCCACAAACCACATATGGATCAACCAGTGGTCATTGCATGTGTGTTCTTTCCACAAATCACATATGGACCCACTACAGTCATTGCTTGTGTGTTCTTATACTAAAACCAGCACTAGAGTCATTGCATGTGTGTTCTTTTCACAAACCACACATGGATCCACCACTGTCATTGCATGTGTGTTCTTTCCACAAACCACACATGGATCAACAAGTGGTGATTGCATGTGTGTTATTTTCACAAACCACATATGGATCCATTAGAGTCATTGCATGTGTGTTCTTATACTAAAACTAGCACTAGAGTCATTGCATGTGTGTTCTTTCCACAAACCACTTATGGATCCACCAGTGTTCATTGCATGTATGTTCTTTTCACAAACAACATATGGATCCACCAGTGGTCACTACATGTGTGTTCTTTCCACAAACCACATATGGATCAACCAGTGGTCAGTGCATGTGTGTTCTTTTCACAAAACCAACACTAGAGTCATTGCATGTGTGTTATTTCCACAAACCACACATGGATCAACCACTAGAGTCATTGCATGTGTGTTCTTTCCACAAACCACACATGGATCAACCAGTGTCATTGCATGTGTGTTCTTTCCACAAACCACATATGGATCCATTTGAGTCATTTCATGTTTGTTCTTATACTAAAACTAGCACTGTCCCCCCAATGGATCCACTGTTAGACCGAGTCTTCTAGAAGGCACGCCATAACACAGTTGTTCTGCTTGACGATTGTTACATACCGTTCGATTGGGGCGCTTGGATGATTGGGATGGTCTTCGCGAGAGTGATCCTCGAGTAGGCTGTTCTGCGGCATGATTGGCCACGCTTGCTTTGGACAAACTCGCATGTTTGCAAGTGTTACGACTCACGAGTTCAGTGGGCCATATCCTAGTGTCACGTCCCCGTTACTTCTCTTCCTCCCCGTACTTCTCTTCCTTCCCCTCGAAGCCACTTTCCCCACTTCACTTCCATCCTGCCATAGCCGCAAGCCGACGACATCCACCAATTCTCCGGTTGCTACCTTCATGGTAAGAAATCATTTTACAAGCTTTTGAACTTATCCTACATATTCCTGCTATTCGCCAATCTAACTGCTGATCTTTTTTCCGATTTCTCGACGAACTTCAGATGTGGCAGATGTTGCAGCCCAAGAATCTGGAGATCCTCACGCGCAACTTCGCAGCGGTGTTCCCGCTTGTGTGCTCAAACCCAGGATGCTTTCGCCGTTACTCCTACCACGAGCTCCCGCTCCACGAGCTCGCGTGCCCGCACGGCGCGTGCTCCTGCATGGAGCCGGGCTGCAACTACACCGGCCCGCCGGCAGAGCTCGTCGTCCACCTTGCAGAGGGGTACTTGATCAAAGTGATTAGGATCTCGTACGGGCAAGCCGAACTTCTCCAAGAGCAGGTGTCATTCACTAACTCGGCACGCCGCCTGCTAATTTTCTAGGGGAGGGCTATGTTTTCGTCCTGACCATCACCGCCGGTGTTCTGGGAACTAGAGCTGGGCCCACCGTCGTGGGTGCCGTATGCGTCAGGTCGGTCTCGTGCGCCAGGCCCGTATACATGGTGTGCATGTGGGTGAACGCCCAGCCGTCGTTGTCGAATAGCATTCTTGTGCTAGCCGAGGCGCCGAGCTGCCCGACGCCGCGGGAGGTGGAGTATGTGCACCTAAGGTCGATCCTATGCGTGCCATCTCAGTACCTTGTCGGTGTTGGACCGAACAGGCAGATGCATTTCTACATTTGTATCGATAAGACCGACAGGCAAATGTAGTACTTGTGCTGTTGTTACTGTTAGACTTAAGTGATGCTTCTCAGGTGCTTAGAGCATACGTGTTGTGCGAATGTACCCTAGTTGTAGTTTTCAGTACTCCTTAATACTTTGACGAGTTATTATATTGGTCCAATCAGCTTGTTGTTGTCACGTTGCAAAGTCTGCTTGCTCTGGACAGACTGGCAATACCGTGTGCTCCCGCTCCCGCATGTCAGTGTCACGTGTTCCGAGGGCCCACCTGACAGTGTCACGCCCCCTCCTCTTCCTTCCCCTCAAAGCCACTGTCCCAACTTCTCTTCCATCCTGCCACTCCCGTCCGATGGTTGTAATCTGATGTTTTTCGTGGGATTGTTTACAAGTAATCTACGTTGATAATGCAACATGCAAATGGCACAGACACAATTTCTAAAGTGGAAGCACTCACACGCTGCTATTGCACATATTTCTCAATATAGCTCGACAAACCCATTACAATAATTGTACTCGCATTAAACACAACCGAAATTGCAACCATCATAAACAACATCTAAACCCACATCACACCGCTGTCGTCGGAGTCCACCTCGATTGGTGACACCGCCGTGCCCTTCCCGGCGACATCCACTCTCGCATGTGGCTTGCCCTTCGCCAAGGAGGCAACAATGGCGTTCTGCACAGCTTTGTCCCTGTCGTCCTCCACATCGGAATCGACAATGACGAAGGTGACAGGGTTGGCATGGACCGAGCATCGTCACGCCTAGCAGCTCCTGCTCAAGCTCGACGCCGCATCAGTCCTTCTACAGGTAGGAGGGGCCGAGCTCGCATACGTAGCGTCGTCGCTCCTCTCAAGAAACCATGGCCATTTGATACTGTGACGGTAGGATCTTGGGGTGGATCCGCCGCGGCGAGCCCTACCGGAAGCGGTGGAGCGGATGGATCTGCCGGCGCGAGCCATGACAAGTTCCTAGGAGGGAGTAAGATTATGGGCCAGGTGTTTCTGGTTCCTGAGCAAGGCCTCCAAGTGATATGTACGCGGGCAAGGTACCAAAAAATTTCGTCCAATGCGCGCGAGAGGGCTTTTGAACCACGAAGGCACGAGTTTTTTTGACAAGTCCACACGCTAGGTCCCCCACCTGTCAGCCGAATGTAGACGGTAGGATTCTGCCCGAGTTATTAAGTAGGGATAAATCACGTTTCACCACTACCCTGACATCCAAAGGCTCCTCTTTCCTCTGCCCACGCTCCCCTCGCTCATGTGTAACACCCTCGAATCGGCCCTATGCAAGTTTTAGCCCTTTCCGCCAAACCCGCATAGAAACGATTCAAGGACGCCCACCAGGCACTTTCGTGCGGGTGGAAAACGAAGTAATACCATTACACAACTGTCCTTGATGGGATCCACAGAACAGATATATATACAACAGTGACTCAACGAGTCAAGAATATAGATATACAATACAAAGATCCAAATCACCTTGAAATCGATACAACGTCCGAGTACGGACGAGATGCAAATGGGGCTAAGAGCCCTGAAGAATAACCAATGGCGTCCATAAACCTGCCTAGGCCAAGCCGGAAGGGTAACCCTGCTAACGATGTCGAACTTAAACCAGCTAAAACAAAAGGGGTGCCAACAAAGGGCAAAGGAAAAAGAGGAGCTGCAAGATCGAGGCCAAGACACTAAGGCTAGAATTCAAGGCTCGCCTACATAGGTATGGTGGATCAAGGCACAGGCAAGCACTAAACAACCTATAGAGACTCGGTATCACTGGCGACTATTAGAGAGGAGTAAGAAAGACCTATTAGGATCCTACCTGATACTAACACCAAACATACCCCTCCTGGTATTTCCCCCTCAAGATCAAACGAGGAAGTCGGACCAAGGAACTCACATAGTGGGCAGTTTTACTCATTCCATTTTAGTTGTAGCATTTACTAGTCAGGTATATAGCATGAGTCATCCTGATAGCATAAGTAGTGGGCATTTTTAGTTAACATTCCGTTATAGTTGGAACATTACTAATCAGATATAATTGTCCTAAGGAATCCCAAAACCCAGCAGTTGTTGGCACTTTTATCACATTCCATTGGAGTTGCAATACTTACTAGGCATATATACAAACAACCCAGATCCAGCAGTTGTTGGCATTTTTAATATCCATTCTGTTATAGTTGAATCTGATTACTAGTCATATATTAAGTCAAGTTTATAGCACTACTTTAGTTATGCTTGTCTATGATCGAGATACTGTGCTCCAAGTCGTCCATAACCGTGGACACGGCTTTCAGAAAGTTTTACCCTGCAGGGGTGCACAAATAGCAACACACACTCGATCAACCTCGGAAAAACCAACTCAAAACCCAACGAGGCATTCGCGACAAAGCGATCATACGATTCATAAAATATTTCAGGGGGCCACCCCACTAAGCTGCCCGCAACGAAGTTGGCCGGCTCCGGAACGGACCCAGGGTTTGTGTGGACGGCTATAAACGACTGGGAACCCGAAAGTGTGACTGGGCTTGTCAATACAGCGAAAACGTGTCATGATCCTAAACAGTACAGGTGCTCCACGCACAATCGTAAATAAAGCAGTAAAGCATGGCATAAGTACAGCATAGTAATAAAGCCCCAAACTAGTTTGTGGCCCCAAGAAATAGAAATGAATCAAGCTCTAGCTCAGGGGGTCCGTAAGGCCTCCCGGATGTGGATAGTGCGAAAAATCAAGGAACAGGTATCAAGTACTCGGGGTCCTACGGGACACAACTGAGCGTGGAAGAACCAAATAATATCTATTGCCCACCGGTGCCTCTGCATTAGTTATATCTAGCAATTTAATAGTTGTGTTTAAAGTCATGATCATCTCCACCAAAAACATCTGCCAGCATTCCAACAACTGTGGTACTCGACAACACGAGACCGCACCTGAGCAAGCAACTACGACTCGCAAGGCCAGCTATCTACCAAACAACAGGTATTAGGAGGTGTCCATGGCAATATAGAGGCTACACAGGATATAACTGGTGCACGGAAACTAAAGCATCGCGACACGGATAGCAATAGGTCAACAGGAGGAAATAAAGACTATAAATGCAAAATAGGTAGAAGGGGGAGAGATGCTCGCCTAGGAAACACTGTCGAAGATACATATCCGAAGGACTTGTCGATACTCACATCAACTCATCGGCCTAATCCGCGAAGAAGCAAACACTAGAAGAAACACCGGATGCAATATTTAATAGTACGACAGAAGATCCGGCATGCTTATGATATGATGCAAGGCATGGCACAGATGCGGTGCGATTAGGCAGTATTAAGCGGAACCGGGGTCCCGTCAATTAATGAAACGGTTCAAGTTATTTAACAACCCCGCAATTTAAATGTTGTATTAACAAGGCAAAGCATGGCATCGGTTCGCTGCACAAATTTAAATGGGGCCAATATGAGACTAGAAAAGCCTGCATATAGTCTCCATATTTAATTTAGGTGAATTCCTATTCAACCCAAACCACAGACAAGAATGCATGCATGAACAATTTAATATGCGACAGTTGGTAATGTCATATTATAAAAATAGGGGCTTAGGGTCACACATCTGGGTTCGGAAGATCTTGGGTTCCGGGTGGTTCGGGTTAGGTCTCGGGTTCAACAGGGCCAGCGGGAAGAAGGACTTGGTGCTCCGAGATGAAGCGCTTGTTGTTTTGGAGAAGATCTTGGGGTTCCACGTCGAAAACCTTCTGGTACGGGGTCTTCGGGTTCCGGGAAGATCTTGTGGTTGGTGACGAACTTGTATCGGTGCCGACGGTTCGTCACTGTCGATCTTGGCGTGGTCCTGGTACAGCTAGCCGCCTTGGACGATCTGGTTCATCAGGAGATCATGGCGTTCGTGAGGGAGAGCTCGGGGATTCGAAATCGTGAAGGATATCTTGTCGGTTCTACATCGAAGGCCTTGTCGTTCGCGGCGGAGATCTTGGTGTCAGACTCGGGTCGCTTGGTCCTTGACGGCAATAACTCATCAACATCACCCCATCAACAGATTGGCCGAGACAAGAATGTCACCAACTGGAAACGTACTAGATGTTCACGAGACACTGAGTCAGGGAGACAAAACAGTTGGTTCCCTACAACATTACAAGCACAAAGCAAGGTCAACAGGGACTAGCACATCACAAGGAGTGCTCACAGGCTCGGCTCGAGGCGACAGGGTGCCCGCGGGCCCGCGGACGAAGAGGGCAGCGCCGGGAGGAGAGGGCCCCGGAGCGAGGCGGCGGGGCCGGCGGAAGGCGGCTCGCCGGTGGAGGTGTCGGTGCCTGGTGGCGGGATCCGGTCAGCGAGGTCGCGCACACGCGACAGTGAGGAGGGGAGTGGAGGTGGGAACGCTGAGAGGGAGGCACGGACGAGGGGCATCGACGGTGGCCCACGAACACGGCGGTGGGCGAGCTCGGCACGAGGAGGAGGTGAGGCAGGGGCGGGCTCGGACGGTCGGTGGCGGCGTTGACCGGAGGTGCCGGGGACGAAAACCTCGGGGGAGTCTCGGGCGGCGTTGGCGCGTGCTGGCAGGTCGACGTGCTCGGGCTCGGGCAGCGGGGGTCGTGGTAGAGGAGCTTGTTGGATATATGCCCAAGAGCCAATAATAAAGTGGTTATTATTATATCTTTATGTTTATGATAAATGTTTACATCCCATGCTATAATTGTATTAACCGGAAACATTAATACTTGTGTGTTTTGTAAACATAAAAGAGTCCCTAGTAAGCCTCTTATTAAACTAGCTTGTTGATTAATGGATGATCATGGACATTGGATGTCGTTAATAACAAGATCATATCATTAGGAGAATGATGTGATGGACACACACCCATAGTAAGCATAGCATAGGATCAAGTCATTAAGTTCATTTTGCTACAAGCTTTTCAAATGCATAGTAACCTAATCCTTCGACCATGAGGTTATGTTAATCACCATCACCGGATGGGTACTTTGATGACATCAAACACCTCTTCGTAACTGGGTGGTTATAAAGGTGACATTGGGTATTCTAAAAGTATGTGTTGAAGCGCATGGACCAAGATTGGGATTTGTCCATCCATATGACGGATAGATATGCTCTGGGCCCTCTCGGTGGAATGTCATCTAGTTAGCTTGCAAGCATGTGACTAGGTCACAAGGGATGACATATCACGGAACGAGTAAAGAGTACTTATCAGTAACGAGGTAGAACTAGGTATGGAGATACCGACGATCAAACCTCGGATAAGTAAAGTATCGCGTGACAAAGGGAATTGGTTTCGTATGTCAATGGTTCTATCGATCACGAAGTCATCGTTGAGTATGTGGGAGCCGTTATGGATCTCCAGATCCTGCTGATGGTTATTGATCGGAGAGGTGTCTCCATCATGTCTGCATATTCACAAACCATAGGGTGACACACTTAAGGTTCGATGCTGTTTAGGTAGATATGGAATGTGCGTTGGAGACCGAATGTTGTTCGGAGTCTCGGATTGGATCTGGGACATCACGAGGAGATCCGTAATTGTCCGGAGAATAAGATTCATATAATGGAGATCATTTTCTAGGTTAGGAAATGTTCCGGAGTATTTATATGGGGATTCTAGAAGGTTTTGGAATGTTCCGGAAAGTTCTAGAAGATTTTTTGGAGTTTACTTGAAAACCAAGAAAGGATAAAGGAAAACTTGGGGGGCAAGAAAGGGAAACTTGGGGGGCAAGGACTCTCCCCCCAAGCTCCCTTGTGCGCCGGCCCTAGGTGGTGGGCCTAGGGGTGGGAACCCTAGGCGCCACCCCTTCCTCTATAAATAGAGGGGTGGAGGCGCCACCCCCCTTGCCCCTCCACTCTTGCCCTAGCCGCCTCTCTCTCCTCCTTCCTTCTGCTCAGGCTTAGGCGAAGCCCTGCAGAATTCTCTACTCCACCACCACCACCACGCCGTCGTGCTGCTGGGATTCCGTGGAGAGATCTACTACCTCCGCTGCTCGGAACGGGAGAGGAAGGTCTGCATCGACCAGACGCAGGACCGATCATGGAAGCGCTTACCGGAATGCGGCCGGAAGGATCGCTACTCGATCTTGAGATCGGCAAGTGATCGCTACATCAACCACGAGATCCGATCTCGCAAGGCTTTCGGATCTACAAGGGTTAGTACAGATCTATCTCGTTGCACATGTCTAATAGATTAGATCTTGGCTTTTATCTAGATTAGATCTAGGTTTTGTTCGTTCTGCGGTAGAAATTTTTGTTTTCCATGCTATTTAACCCTTCGGGTATCGAGCCACGCCTATGCGTAGATCTGTTGCACCAGTAGAACACAATGGTTTTGTGGGCTGGTGCTCGTCTTTTTGCTTTGTGTACTTTGCATCTTGCGGTATGGTGGGATGAAGCGGCTCGGGCTAACCTTACATGTCATCGCACATGAGACTTGCTCCACGCTTGACGTGTAACTTGCTTTGCACAAGTGGCTTTGCGGGTGTCTGTCTGTCTCACCATAGTATATATCCAATTTACACTTTGCACTTGATAGCACTTGTATCAACGTTGTGGTTCAGTTTCGTAGGTAAGATCCGTTCTTATTCGAAAGCCCCAAACCACGTAAAACATGCAAAGAAAATTAGAGGCGTTTAACTTGTTTTTGCAGGGGTTTTGTGATGTGATATTGCCATCATGTGATTGTGATTATATTTGATGTATGCAATGATCCTTGTTGTAATATGGCAACCAGCAGGAGCCTAATGGTTGTCTTTAATTCTGTTAAGACCTGCGTGTCTATTCATCTTGTAATAGCTTTATTCCAAGTAGTTGTAATAGTTGCTAGTGATGATGGACAACCATGAAGCGGCGCCACTGACCTTGACGCAATGTTGGTGATGATGGAGATCATGTCCGTGCTTTGGAGATGGAGATCAAAGGCACAAGAAGAAAGGGCCATATCATATCACACTAATTATGAATTTCCTGTGATGTTAATCCTTTATACATCTTGTATTGCTTAGATCGCGATGGTAGCATTATAAGATGATCCCTCTCACTAAATATCAAGTAATAAAGTGTTCGTCCTTAGTAGGCACCGTTGCTAAGACTCGTCGTTTCGAAGCATCTCGTGATGATCGGGTGTGATAGATTCTACGTGTGCATACGACGGGTGCAAGCCAGATTTGCACATGTGGATACTAAGGTTAACCTTGACGAGCCTAGCATGTACATACATGGTCTCGGAACACGGAATACCGAAAGGTAAAGCATGATTCATATGGATGATATGATGAACATGTTGATTGTTCGCCTTTGAAGCTACATCATCTCACGTGATGATCGGACTTGGTGTAGTGGATTTGGTTCGTGTAGTCACTAAAACAACTCGAGGGATGTTGTTTTGAGTGGGAGTTCATTTGTAATTTGGATTAGTCGAACTCAATTTATCATAAACACAATCAAAGTGAATTTGCATAGTTTGTTGTAGTCATTGGCATCCGTTCACCACCTTACGTTTAGTTATAGTTGAGATAGTGGAACTATAGAAATTCTGGATATTTGCTTTACGAACTGGTATCGTATTGTTTTGAGTGTCAATCTAAAGTTTAAAAGTCCTGTTGCAAACTTTCAGCAAACTCCATTTACTCTGTGAAGTTTAATAAACAGTATTAAATCAAGAGTAACAATTCCAGTGTTAGTATCTAATGTATCATGTTTGCCTCCATGATTCTTGATACTCAAAAGATTGTTTTTAATATCAAGTTTATCTAAGAGCTGAAAGCAATGTTTCAGAAACCATCATATGTGAAAGGTATTGCGATATCTAAAACAATGTGTTGGTTACAACATGATAGAGTATATGTCCTCATATTTGATGAGAATTTGTGAAGGTTGGAGACGCTAGTCATCCTAATCCTCCAAAAGGTTTTGGAAAAGAAACATTATACTCGCAATTCACCTTTATAAGCTATAGTAGCTTGATCATGAAAGTTGTCATGATAAGGATGAATAGAAGATGTAAGTAAAATGTTTACTACACTAAAAAATTACTAAATAATGGATTTTTGAAAGAATGCCAAACATTTGATGAAGGTGATCCACTTCAAAGTGCAAGTCCAAAGGTATTAGTATTTGACTATATACACTTTGTACTATGTGTCATGTGAATGACACCACTATTGATGTTGATAGATTCTTTTAAAAGAAAAGGAATTGTTGAAAGAGAATCTATAAAATATTTGGCAGAAAAGAAAAGATTGGAGATGTCCAACTTAGGTATATAGAAGATACATGTTATGGCTATATTCCTTGCTTGTTAAACAATGTGGTTCTGAGGTATTGGATACCGGTATTAGATACCGAATTGGTTGGTATGAAGTGTCATACAGAACAACACAATTCATGAACTGCAATGGCCTAAGTAACTAGCAAGAGAATATGTGATGATGTTCATCGAAAACAAACAAAGGGTTGTTGTGTTGCTCTTTAACATCAAAGCTTGCCTTCAAGATTCGTTTCAATAATTGTTATTTTGATCAGGTATTATGACAACAAAAGGTTGTTCAAATAATTACCGTATTCCATAATAGATGGATGATATACAAGTCTGGTTGGAGAAATAACAACCATAAAACTAATGCTAAAATGTCGCAAGACAACTGATTGAAAGATCACTTGCGAAGTGACATCGCCATTTAAATTATATTGAAAGGGATACATGAAGAAACTCCATGTTGATGGATTTTTGGAGTCTTTGATTTTGATCAAATGACGCTTGTGATACTTTCCTAGAGATAATTAAAACTCCGTCAGAGGGCCAAAGAGGAACGGACGACTAACTGATTGGAATTTGTACATATTGATGTATATAGTCCATTATGTGCTGTATGGATTTCAACTCCATATGCTTTCTCCGAAGATTTGAGTGAGTATATGTATATACTTACTCAATAAGGAAGAAGTATGAAACATTTGAAAATGTTCAAAGACTTTCAAGATGAAGTGGAAAATCATTGTAACAAGAAAATAAAAAGTTTATGATTGGATCATAAAGAAAGATGTTTGAGTTACAAGTTCAGCAAAACACCTAAGAATTGAGGAATCGTTCCATGGATTTGCATTTCCCAAAACACCATAGGAGTATGGAGTGTTCGAGATATGTAATGAAACCTTGTTTGACATGGTAAGATCAAAGGTGTCATTTATAAAACTGCCATTATATTTTAAAGATTAAAGCTTTAGTGACTACCGCTTTTACACTGAAAAGAGCTCCATCGTGATCCGTTGAAATGACACCATATAAGTCATGGTTTGGGATAAAACCCAGGTTGTCCTTTCTTGGTATGCTAGGCATAAGTAAAATGTTTACAACCAAAGTTGGATGAGCATGTCTTTGTAGGTTATTTCGAATAACCATTGGGTATTCCTCCATAACACCGAAGACAAAAGTGTTTGTCGCTTAGAATGTCGAGTTTCTTGAGAAGGAATTTTTGGTGAAAAGTTAAGTGGGAGGACAATAGAACTTTGACAAGGTTATTGAACCTTGGCTAATATGTGAAAGCGTCGAGAAAGTGTCCCTGAGGCAGCAACAATGCTCACGGCTCACGTGCCTCAAAGGTTGTGGTCACGGAGATCTAAGTTCCTATTGAACCAAGTAGGTCGGGTAAGTAATCAAATGCCAAGATTTGAGAGTTAAATCATTGTTGTTTGACAATGATGAACCAACTACATGCAAAGAAGCAATGATGGGCCTGACTTCGTTAAGTGGCTTGAAGCCATAAAATCCGTGATAATTCCATACACGAGAAATCAAGCTTTGAATTTGAAAGACCCTCTGGAAAGGTGTAAGACCTTACAATCGTACATGGATCTATAAAGAAATAGACATGGATGTTTCACATCTATGAAATAGTTGACATGTCGGAAAGATTTTACGACAATGTTCAAGGAATTGACTATGATAAGATTTGATCTTTCATAGCAATATTTAGTCTAGACGGATTAATGTAGCAACCACTACATATATTTTGGTATATGGTAATTGAACAAACAAAACAAGTTCTTCTAATAGAATGGTTACCTAGGGCGTGTACATGACATGATCCAAAGGGTTTTGTTAATTCAAAGGATGCTAAAAGAGTATGCAAAACTTCAATGGTTGAAGTGAGCATCGCGGAGTTGGAATCTTCACCGTGATGAAACCGTTAAAAGGTTTAATTTCATCAGAGACGATGAAGATGTTTGCATTTTGCAAGAAATTAAGTGGGAGCACTAAGACATATTTCTAATACATTATGTGAAAGACATATTGTTGATTAGAAATGATGTATCTTTTATTGACACGGGTTAAGAATTTCATTTTGATGAAAGACTTAGGCATAACCCAAGAATTATGCATCAATGTCTATATGGATAGATTGAGGCGCTAATATGGTTTTGCCAAATGTACATAGATAAGATGTTGAATGAGTTCAATGTGGAAACAACAAGAAAGGTTCTTGACGCACGGAAAGGACTGAATCAAGATTCAAGTGTGTTGACACGAGATTCAAGTGTTTTGACACTTGGTGAAATCACAAGAATATTTTGATCAATCATTCTTTGAGATGTACACATCCAGATATGTCCTATGCTCTAAATGTTATGACCATATACCAGAATGACTCATAAGATGATCATTGGACAATAGTAGGGATATTCCTATGATCTTTGGAAGAACTAAGAATATATTATTTATATAGTGGTGACAAATAGTTCATTGTAAATTGTTACATTGATACTAGTTTTGTCACAAATTAAGTTTATCTCAATTTAAACTATGGGTGGCACAATGTAATGGAAAGGAAGTTCCATAACGGATTTGGTTGAGTACCAAAGTTAAAACATTGTGACAGATACTACAACAAAAGGCTAAGTATATGACTGCTATTGTAGCAGCAAATGAGGGCATTTGCGTCAAGTAGTTTGTTATTAAACTAGGTGTGGTTCATAGCGGGATAATACTATGAAGATACATTGTATGACAATTGTATCAACATGATTTAATCCCAAGGAACTAAAGGTCTCACCAAAGGACCAAATATATACAATGCCATCTCATTGGAGAATGAGTAATGCGTAGAGACGCAAGGACATGCAAATACACACGGACCTGGAAGTGTCAGATCCGAAGATTATGTTTACCACTAGCAATAGTGTCTATACAACACCAGGAAGCCATAGGTGTTGAATGCACAAGTTTTTAACTAGATTATTGACTCTAGTGTAAGTGGGAGACTGTTGGAGATATGCCCAAGAGGCAATAATGAAGTGGTTATTATTATATCTTTATGTTTATGATAAATGTTTACATCCCATGCTATAATTGTATTAACCGAAAACATTAATATTTGTGTGTTTTGTAAACATAAAAGAGTCCCTAGTAAGCCTCTTGTTAAACTAGCTTGTTGATTAATGGATGATCATGGTTTCCTGATCATGGACATTGGATGTCGTTAATAACAAAATCATATCATTAGGAGAATGATGTGATGGACACACACCCATAGTAAGCATAGCATAAGATCAAGTCATTAAGTTCATTTTGCTACAAGATTTTCAAATGCATAGTAACCTAATCCTTCGACCATGAGGTTATGTTAATCACCATCACCGGATGGGTACTTTGATGACATCAAACACCTCTTCGTAACTGGGTGGTTATAAAGGTGACATTGGGTATTCTGAAAGTATGTGTTAAAGCGCATGGACCAAGATTGGGATTTGTCCATCCATATGACGGATAGATATGCTCTGGGCCCTCTCGGTGGAATGTCATCTAGTTAGCTTGCAAGCATGTGACTAGGTCACAAGGGATGACATATCACGGAACGAGTAAAGAGTACTTATCAGTAACGAGGTAGAACTAGGTATGGAGATACCGACGATCAAACCTCGGATAAGTAAAGTATCGCGTGACAAAGGGAATTGGTTTCGTATGTCAATGGTTCTATCGATCACGAAGTCATCATTGAGTATGTGGGAGCTGTTATGGATCTCCAGATCCTGCTGATGGTTATTGATCGGAGAGGTGTCTCCATCATGTCTGCATATTCACAAACCGTAGGGTGACACACTTAAGGTTCGATGCTGTTTAGGTAGATATGGAATGTGCGTTGGAGACCAAATGTTGTTCGGAGTCTCGGATTGGATCTGGGACATCACGAGGAGATCCGTAATTGTCCGGAGAATAAGATTCATATAATGGAGATCATTTTCTAGGTTAGGAAATGTTCCGGAGTATTTATATGGGGATTCTAGAAGGTTTTGGAATGTTCCGGAAAGTTCTAGAAGATTTTTTGGAGTTTACTTGAAAACCAAGAAAGGATAAAGGAAAACTTGGGGGGCAAGAAAGGGAAACTTGGGGGGCAAGGACTCTCCCCCCAAGCTCCCTTGTGCGCCGGCCCTAGGTGGTGGGCCTAGGGTGGGAACCTAGGCCACCCTTCCTCTATAAATAGAGGGTGGGCGCCACCCCTTGCCCCTCCACTCTTGCCCTAGCCGCCTCTCTCCCCTCCTTCTGTGCTTAGGCGAAGCCTGCAGAATTTCTACTCCACCACCACCACCACGCCGTCGCTGGGATTCCGTGGAGAGATCTACTACCTCATTGGACCGAACAGGAGAGGAAGGTCTGCATTGACTCCGCACGCGGCGCCGGAAGGATCGTCTACTCGATCTTGAGATCGGCAAGTGATCGTCTACATCAACCACGAGATCCGATCTCGCACAAGGCTTTCGGATCTACAAGGGTTAGTACAGATCTATCTCGTTGCACATGTCTAATAGATTAGATCTTGGCTTTTATCTAGATTAGATCTGGGTTTTGTTCGTTCTTGCGGTAGAAATTTTTTGTTTTCCATGCTACGAACCCTTCAGAGCTCGGCGCGGCGGACAGCGGTGGTTGGACAGGGGACGGGAGAGGCGGCGAGGATGAGGGCGACCCGATGGCGGCGCGGGGCCTTGAGCCCTAGCGAAGACGGGAGGGAGCGCGACACGCGGTGGCGGAGCTTGGGCGGCGGCGGCCGGAGGAGAGCGCGGCGAGGTTGGCGGCGGTGGTCGAGGTGGACGGGGGTTGGTGAGGCGGATGGTGGGTGGATGGAAACGAGCGGGAGAGTAGGTAGGGAGCCTGGGGCTGCACGCCCAGGTGGGGCCTGGTCGGGGTGGCAGGGTGGGGTGGGACGCGGGGCCAGGGGGTGGGTGTGTGCGTTGGGGCGTGCGACGCGGGGTGAGGTGGCGGATGGTGGTTGGTCGGGGTGAGGTGGCTGGTGGGATTTTGGGCAGGTGGGGTGAGAGAGAGAGAGAGAGAGGGAGGCGGTGGCTGATGGAGTGTGTGGGGTTAGGGTTTGGTTAGGATTAGACTAGGTTTTAGTTTAGGGCTTGGAGGTGGCCGGCCGGGATTTCGGGCCTGGCGGGCGGCCTCCTTAAAATATTATAAATATTTTATTTATTTAAAATGAGGCTTTGGCAATCCGGTTTTTAGACAAACCAAAATAATCCGGAGGCTCGGGGTTTTTAATTTGAATAAAAACGAAAACATTTAGAAAACAAAACTGGGCTTTTTGAAAATAGTTTTTAAACAAACCATGCATGATGACATGACGATGCTCAAATGCAATGTGGCATGATGACATGAGCATGCGGTCATGACGATGCAATGCACAAAAACAACGCGGTTTTCTAGTAGCGGTTTTGCGGGGCGCCACATCATGGCTCGCAGCTCATGTAGTTCGTCTCGAGCGGAATCAGGGTCGGCTCAACGCCGTCAGGCGGGTGCCCCCATCAGGTACCGGAGGGCGCCCTACGATTACTACCCCGATATGCTGTGTTTGTGCGGTGAGAAGATGCCGAGATGGATTTTGTGGACCGACGAAAATACTGTAGGAAAATTCAGCAACTGCAGCATCGGAGCGGTAAGTTCCTACTGTAGGTACAATGGTAACCCAGATCCGGAAAGCGTAATGTAATTTTTTTTGTTTCCTTCGATCTACTACGCAGGAAGGGAGGGGGACTGGCTGTGACAAGTTTGTGTGGATCGAAAATCCACTGACAGGTTTTCACAGAGCTTGTTCAGATCTGCGTGATTCGTGTGGGACAAGAAAGAGGAGATTCGGCGATGGAGCGAGAGATCCGGAGCTTCGCCAAAGTGAAGGAGGTAGGGGCAGGGAGGTGGTGAGACAGACGGGCTCAAGATTAGGCCAGATAGTGGACACAATTTCCTCATTATCTGGGCATTATCTGTTGTATTTGCAGTTTATGTTGTCATGTCGTTGTCCGACAGCTGAAATAAGTTGCTGCTTCGTGGAGTGTAGCAGCCAGCTTAAGAAATTGTTTTCCAGCCCAGGAACTTATCATAAGTGTAATGCCAACAATATGGATTTATTAAGCGCCTATAAATAAATCATGTTTGTGCCACTAACACCCATCGATTTTGGAGAGGATTTAACCGCTCAGCTATCGCGATTGTTCAGATAGTAGTGGCACGATACGCTTTTGATTCAACTAGTGGCCTCGGCCGTATCAAATCCTAAAGTCGCGATACATTTTACTCCGAGTATGGGAGGCAGATTGTTTCGCCCGACAAGTTCCACGCACACAGCTCTAGAGTTTAACCGAACTACATATATAGGTTCAAGTTCAATACATCATTAGGTTGCTACACTACTAGCCCTCTTTCTCTGCTTGGGTGCCAACTTTCTTCCTCTTTCCTTCACGTCCACTGGCTTCTTCATCTCCTGCCTTCTTCCTCTTCCTGGGTGCCAAATTTCTTACCTTCACGCATTCGCATCTCCGAGCGAGGGAAGTCAGGCCAATCAGCACCAGAATCTTGTCCGGCATCATCACTCCACTCGTTTTGGTTTTCTTCCCGCAGCAAAATCACTGAGTTGGCTGTCTTGTTTCTTACCTTGCGCTTCCTGTAAAAACAAGTACATGGATTACTACCTTATATCTATAGACTATAAACAATTTTTTGTGTGAATGTACCATCTCATACCTAGGTTTGAGAGCATTAAGGGGACATCCAGCTGTTCTATGGCCTATAAGATGGCATGTCTTGCATCTGTTTTTACCCTTCTTTGTAGCACAGAAAGCCGAACCCGTCTTCTCGAGAAAATTCTTAAACCTATTCACCTGGGGTCTTCCTCTGCCCCTTTTTGTAACTGGATGGCAAAGCTCGAAAGACAGTTGGACTTGAGGCCACTGAGATGGGTCTGTACATGGCTCGACGGATCCAGCGTACGCAGCTTTGAACTTTTCCATAGAGTAGTAGTCTGACAAATACTGATCCAAATGTGGTAGAGTTCTTTTCTTCACCAAGAAGGCCAAGGCATGGTTGCAAGGTTTCCCGGTATGCTGCCACTCTAAGCAGGTGCATTCTCGCAGCTGGATGTTCACAACATCCCTTTTGCCACTCTTAGACATATCGACCACCTCACAGCTTCTGCTGGTTGACGGGAGAACCTTAAGATGAGCAAGTCCTCGGCTTCTCTTGTGAAGTTGCTGTACAACTAGCGGTAGCATATGTCCTCTAAGTCTCCTACCGATCTCTCTCCTTATATTTAACAGCTTCATGATCATACCACGTATGTTGTCCATCAAGATATGAATAGGACGCACTTTTATGTCCTTCACCCAGTTATTCAGGCATTCTGCAAGGTTATTGTTTATGTAATCAACTTTGATGTTAGGGTTGAATTGACTCCTCTTCCATAGATGCGAATGATGGATGGCTAAGTACTCTGGAAGTTCAGGGGCTTCGGCAAAAATCTTGCTCATGAAATAATCGCTGCTACTAGGTTTGTAAACTCTAGCAGCAGGAAACATGTAACAAACACGTCACTGCGTAGTGTGAGTACAAGTTGAGCATCATATGGGCATGGCATTCTCTACCTTCAGCTCGCGGGAACATATCCTTCACTGCATTCGTCAGCCCTTTGCATTCATCCATGGATATAGCCAATGGATCCATGTGGCTTATTGATCTCCTGAGCTGCCTCATAAACCAGACCCAGTTTTCCTCCATTTCTGTTTCAAACAGCCCGAATGCCACTGGGAACATCCAGTTGTGACCATCAAGTGTTGTGGCAGATGGCAGGCAGCCTTTCCATTTGCCAGTTAGGACAGTGTTGTCTACACTCAGATACGGCCTACAGCCGTCCTTGAATCCCTGGATGCAAGGTTTAAGCGCCATGAAAAATATTTTGAAATATATTTTACCACCTTCTGTTTCGGTGTCAATCTCCACAACACTCCCCGGACACCTAGCTTGTACCTCCGCCTTGAAGTTGTACAGCATCCTGAAGCTATTGGTCCAATCCCTGTGTAAGACCCCCAGAGCTTTCTCTTTACCTTTCCAAACCGTGTAATACGGAAGGACAATGTTGTATTTAGAACCGAGGCTAGTCTAAATATTCTTCGCGGTCTCCTTAGGGTTATCCTCTAGTATGGACATAGATTGCATAGCCACCCACTCCGTATCAGCCATTGAGGATTTCAGTTTGCTGTCTGTCGGACACATGTGTGGAGGTCCCATTTTGTTCACCTACATAGATTCATTTAAAAGATAAGCAGAGTCGACTAGTTGCCAGAAAGATATCACACATCAATTGTAGTTATAGAGTGAAAAGAGAGAGAGTTCTAATGGTTTGCTGCATTCATTGCCCCAATACCCTAATTGCAGTCGACGCATGTAAGGATCTTGCTGTGATCCTCCATGGACAATGTACCTCGACCCGTCCATTCATCCACGTTAACTTGCAAACGGCCTCATACCTCTCGGCAGTGTTCTTCAGTCGATAAACGTCGAACTCCCCCTTGATACAAAAATGCCGGAACGACATCCTGAACTCATGCATGCTCCTGAACTCGGTGCTGACCGAAATTATAGGATACTCGTGGTCATGTTTCATTTCTTCTACTTCAACACCCAAATCATCGACTGGAATACCAGCCTCATCGTTAAGTTCCTCGTCTATTTCATCATCACCAGATTCTTGATCCTCTACAGTGCCTGCTTCTTCATCTGATTCAGAATCTTCTCCATCGTCTCTAATGCCTAGTACTACACACATCATATTGACTCCCATGGGTGGGGCTGCACCATCGTCTCCACCCGGATGGACAGGAACATTGCCCCAGTCCACCTCACCGGCAACTCTGTTTTCTCCAAGACACTCAGTTGGTTTTGCTGCAACCACATGGGGTGCTCTTATGTTTGCACGCATCCCAGGTACTTCAGTGGACAAACAGCAATCAGAATCAATTTCATCTTGAGTGTACAGAACCCTCTTGCTCTTCCTGTGTACATCCTCCTTCCTGATGTAATCTTTCCTGATGGTATCAGTAGGGCTTGACATCCGCGTTCCATTCCCCATCGAACTAGGCTTTTTGCTGCCGCTCTTGGGTGTGATCTCTTTACTGCCTCCCCTCACGGGTGTTGGCTCCATGGTGCTGGCATTCTTGCCTGACCTCTGCGGCGTGTTCTTCTTCGAATTAGCCCTTTTGCTGCTACTATTGGGCGTGTTCTCCTTCGTGCTGGCATTATTGCCTGACCCCAGCGGCGTGTTCCGCTCCAAATTAGCCCTTTTGCTGCTACTATTGGGCGTCTTCTCCTTCGTGCTGGCATTATTGCCTGACCTCAACGGCGTGTTCCGCTCCAAATTAGCCCTTTTGCTGCTACTATTGGGCGTGTTCTCTTTCGTGCTGGCATAATTCCCTGACAGCGGCGTGTTCTGCTCCAAATTAGTGTTTTTTCTGCTCCCACTGGGTGTGGTAGCCTCCGTGCTGGCCATCTTCGCCTCTTTGCTACCACTCCTGGGAGTGTTCACCACCGTGCTAGCCCTCTTAGCGTTTTTGCTGCTACCGTTCGGTGTGGCATTTTGACTGGATCTCAGGGGTATACTCTGCGGCGTGGTGCCCTTTGTCGTGCGACTCTTGGGCGTCCTCTTCTCCGGCGTGGTCTCCTTGGTGACGTTCTTCTTCGGGGTGCCCTTTCTGGGGATGCTCTTCCTGCTCCTCTTTATGACGCTCCTCTATAAGACTCTCCTCTGTTCGAAGCCACCCTCAGTCGCACCAGCCCCAGTGATGCCATGGATCAGGTCACGCATGCCTTCTAAAAGTCCATCATCTCTATTCTCGAGTTCCAATTCCTCTCCAACCGTGAGCACTACCAAGTGGAAGTAAACTTCACCTCTATAATGTTTCCTTGTAAATGGTACGACTAAATCCCTGGTATCTTTCACTTCGATAGCCTTTTTGCTCCTGTAACCATAATATAACAAATGTGCTTCCTTGGAGGACCCCCACAGCACCTTCACACGTAACGATGCCATCAGGTCAGATAACTCTACCACTTCAGGGTCGTATCTGCCAAGGATTACATCAAACTCGTCATAAAAAAATTATGTGCCATCATCTAATTTTGCAGTATAATCCGCGACACCGATACGAACGATTACTTTGCCATCATCAGGTTCTTCAGGATAGAAACCTCCGAGAGGTTCGAGACATGGAGCGGCACCATCAGACCCAGCCCGAATGCCACCGCCGCCATCACCAGCGTCATCGTTAGCTGGATCAACCTCGGTGGAAGTACCAAGACCAGGAGCAAGGCGATGGACCTTAGCAGCGGGAGCTACATTACATGGTGGACAGGCAGGGCCCCTTCTAACGGCAGCCACACTAGGATCAGCTGCTGCCATGCCACCTCGATGATCAGGAGCAGTTCCCACAACAGCAGTGTTTCGAGTGCTAGCAGAGTCTAGACCATGAGCTGGCTTCAGACCAGCAGCTCGCTGAACCCGAGCACGGGTTCGAGGAGGAGACAAGGCATCAGTCTTTGCAACAACAGTGGGGCAGCCTCCGAAAGCCTTAGTTTGCTCAACAGCGGCAGGGATTGGGTCAACAACGTCCAGATCAACAACAACACGAGGACGACCAGTACCAGCAGATTCCAGAGCACGGGTTCGCACAACTTGAGGACGGTTTCGAGGAGGAGCAGCACACAAGGCGGCGGTCTTGGCAACAACAATGGGGCAGCCTCCGGATGCCTTAGTTTTCTCAACAGCGGCTTGGATTGGGTGAGCAGCAGCCGTAGCAACACGGGCACGGGGACGGGGACGACCAGTACCAGCAGATTCCAGAGCAGAGTTTTCCACAACGGCAATACGGGGACTCCTACGAGGAGGTTGCCTGACAGAAGCATGTCGCGGACGAGGAACCACATTTTGCTCAACAACAGCAGGGGTTCGAGTTAGACCTCCCTGTCCAATAATAGCTGGGCGGCTCCCAGTAGCAGGAGCTTCCTCATCCACTATGTTACACACCAGCATAACCACACAAAGCCTAACATGCTGTTTCATCAACCCAATTAGCTGACTGTCACACGCTATAGGAATCTTGAAGCCTCGTTCATCAACGATGTTGAACCGTGCAGTCTGCTCTGGCCTCATTTCAGTAAGTTCACGCATAGCAGCAACCAAACCAGGGACAGTGCATAATTGCACAGGCGCTACTTCCATCTTCAGATTCTGAGCCTGTTTCCACGTGCTCTTCTCATGTGCTAATTTAATGAGGTAGCCGCAGATGGTCACCAGAACCATGTATTTGGGTTCAGCGGAGATCCTAGTTGACAGAAAATTGGAGACAAAAGATAAGAATTGTTTGTCAGCGTCATGCTAGCAAACAATTCTATGTTCAATATATCTCTGTAATGCCAATAGTCAGCTAGCAGTTATAGGTAGTGCGAATAGCAAAGAGAAGAGTAGCTCACCCGAAATTAGCCAGAAGTACTTCTTCCTCGGCAAATGGATCTGCCATCCTTCGCGCTGTTCAGCTAAATCGGTAGAGGCGGGCTAGATCGTCGCAACGGCTGGCACGACATTCGGCATTAGAGCTCGGTAGCAGCGAGTAGGCGCAGCAACTTGGCGCCGGAAGTCAAATGCGCGAAGAGATCATTCTGGTTGGAGAGGGGATTTCGACGACGCCGGTGCTAGGTTTCATGCGAAAGGAGGGAGGGAGTGGATTTGTGAATTTGGTCAACGCACGATGCTCCTTTAGTATCTCGTTTTGCCTACGAGGTTGCCGCGTTGGCGCTCGTGTCACGGAAATATTACTGACACGAGGGTCCCGACCGTCTACTTCACGGGGCAGTTTCACGGCATGTTTGGATTTGGTAGGGGTGAGACGAGTTTGCATCGAAATGGCCCCTCTCGGTAGTTGGCGGCCCAACTTTTCGAAACGCGGTAATTTCAGACAACTTAGGTACCGCCATGCGCTGGCCTACCAACTTTGATACCGCAGACGAACAAGCTCGTCTCTCAGCTGTAAAAATACGCGCTGCTTTGGCGAAATTAGCCGTCCGCGTCGGGCTCCTGCGGCGAGGGCATGCCACGGCTAAGCCGGACAGACGCGAGCGAGCGTAGCAGCAGCATGGGGCAGCAGCGCAATGTGGCAGCCTGCTCCGGGACATGGTCGAGCGCGCGCAAGCGGCAAGCGGCAGCAGCGCGCAAGCTAGCAGCGTGGCGATGTGGTCGGCGGTCGGTGGCCCAGGCAGCAACAGGCAGCGGCGTGGCCGGCGACCCGGACCATGGCAGGGCGGGCGACGGCCGGCAGTGAGAAGAAGGAGGAATATTCTATAAAAAAAAGGATTACCTATTTTACGGGTCTAGTTTTACGGCCTCCGTTCCGCGCCGTCTGTTTTCGAACTGTAAATATCGTTTATCATGTCCTGTGAACATGATTTATGGTTCGCGTTTTTACAAGCTACGTTAGAGCTGCTCTTAGACTTTTTTTTACTATACATAGAGCTAGCACAAGAGAAAATCCATATTTAAGAAAACACGAGGATAAAAACCAGGGGTAGTAGAGGACGTTCCATACATTTAACTGAAACTGATGGTGGTGATGGAAAATCTCTCCAAAAAGGTTATCGGTGTCGCCATTGGTGCTTGGAATTAAGAAAGATGATACCATGCGCAGTGCTGCGGAAATTGATAAGTATATCCTTAGAGAAATACCGCAATGAAAGTTCCTTTGGGCTCAACATAAGATAAGAGCTAAAGAATTTATTTTAATAAGTATCCTGTGCATTTTCCAAATGATTGCCATATATGAATTTTAGTGTTTTATGTACAAATGCATAAAACTTGTATCATATTACTAAAAATATATTAGAGAACCATTTTATTATTTTATTGAAGTTATAAATGGACACATATTGGTGAATATTAATGGATACTCATTGCAGTTACGCACATTTGCCTTTATCAACTTCCGCTTTATGAAGAATCATACTCCAAAAATGCCATAGATTCATTGAGGATGATGGTCTTGTGCTTCTCAAAGAACATAAAGTACCGTCATTTTATATATACATTAACAATTATTTTGTAGTAGGTCTAACATTAATGGAAACATATCTTGAACTCTGATATTTGTAATTACTATAGAAGTTGTGTTGCGCTCAAACCCATACAGAGTGGTTCCGAGAATATGTGAGCACAAAATAGAGGCACCAACAATTCAGCATCTTCTTCTTGCCTTGAACTATATTAGTATAGAAATAAGATGGATTATAGAAATAAATATGAGGAGAGTAGTAATTTATCGCCAATAAGAACAGAACCTGCTCATTGCTCCCTGCCAATCCATTGTACATTCATGTAACTATAAACAAATATTGGCATGTTCAATAGCCTGATTCAGTTCTCTCAAACAATACCAGAGCACAGATGTTGTAGAAATTTGCTACATCTACAAATATGTGAGCAGAGTATGGAGTTGATGCGTGTGACCTGATACCAAATTCACCTTCCTAAAGGCATAACATCCGAGAAGCTTCCTTGACCAATTGAGCCATAGAGCATTGGCATGTTAAGCAATTGGAAGCGACTGACGCTGAAACATAGTGCTCTTAGGCAGACCATCAAAGTTCAAAGCATTGCCTTACCTTCTTGAATTAGGCTAGTTCTAGATAAGCGGCAAAGTAGTGAATTGATAATTGTTGCCATGATTCGCTAAATCATGAAATGAATAACAAAAAGAATAGCATGGATGAAAGATCAGATCAGATCACATACATGTACGCATGACCACATCAACACTTCAATTATAGATTCCACTTAACTATGTATTTAAAGAAAGGAAAGGAAAACATATATTAGAATATCCAAGACATGTAGAATATGAAAAGCGAATGAAAATATATGAGGGTGAGAGAAAGGAGTATCCTTGCTTACCTCATCATATTCACATTAACGGAAAATCTAACGCCAAGCTGCTGGGCCTTTTGATTCATGAACAACCTGACTTTTCTACACATGTAGTATTTGAAATATAGGCTGAAATCAACTGAGAAAAAATGTAAGCCGTAATGAATTCCGTCAAAACATCTAAATGTCTGCCTGCGAATGAAATACACACCGAGAGAAAGAGATTGAGAGGGACATGCTTCCCTACGAAAGTACAACCTTGGCCAATCTTCTGACCCAACAAAGGAAATCAATTATATGCTCCCGTCCCATATGATTTCTTTGATTTTGTGGTATCTGTAAACAATGCCTACATGAGAAACAAAAACAAACACTCGGGTAAATATCTTGAAACCTGACCGTGCTCATGCATCATCAGGATTGTTAGGATTTATTTTATTCATTAATAAGAGGATAATCCTCCGCTTGTAAAACCGCCAACGTCGGTTCCTCGCTCCCATCTCTCCACGATCAGACGCGACCCCTCGTACGCGTCCCTTCGACCTGTATATAAATTTTGATCATCAATGGAATAGATAACAGTTGATTCATTCTACTATTCACTTCAACACGTTATCAACACTTCCTCTACCAGAGAGCAAAAGCCGAACTCCGGCGATCGCCGGAGAAACAAGAGCTGAACAAAAAAAAAGTAGTCGGGGGCTATTACATTGGGCTGTGTAGATTCGGCCCAATAGTTAAAATTTCGTTTTTCTTTTTCTGTGTAGCTTTTTAGCTTCAGTTTTTTGTATATAATCTGAATGTTAGTATTTTCTAGCATTGGCTATCAAGTGTCTACACATTTAAATGTCAATATTAGAATGTTTGCAATTTTTAATTGCTCTATATTGACTATGCTTGATAAAATAATATGACAAATTTCAAATTTATACACAATTTATGGATTGATTAAATATCAGTGAATCACTTTATACACAACTGTGGTGTCTACGCTAACAAGTTGGCGACTACCTTCAATGTGTTTATTAAACATAAGGTTGTGTGAAGTACCATAAGAGGTCGGTCTACACTACTTTGTAGTGATTACCTTGTGTTTAAAGCAAAGATGAAAGTACACATGTAAGTGAGATCTACACTACTCGGTAGTGACTATCTCCATGTGTTCTACAAATACGATCTACACCACATATAGTGATTATCTATTTGTAGAATGTCATATGATGGATAAGTAAGGATTTTTCTAGACCTTTAAGTGGATCAAGCATGTTATTCTACACAATTAATTTACTTGTTGGTAAATTAATGACATGATGTTTTTCATGTAGGCTATGGATAACATATCCAAGAAAGAATTTGTTGAATTTGCGCTTGATGGCAGAAACTATCTGACCTGGGCCATGGATGTCAAGATTAACTTGTCATCTAGGAATTTGATCAGCACTATAACCACACCTGCTCGAGGTGATCTTGCTATACCAGAACTGGCAAAGTATGTTGCTTTACACTTCATTCGACATCACCTTGACCCTGCTCTGAAAGATGAGTACATGATGGAGGAAAATCCTCTATCATTGTGGGACTCCTTAAAGGAGCGCTATGATCAACAGAGATCGGTGATGTTGCGTGAAGCGCAAAGGCAATGGATACTTATCCGTTTTCAGGATTTCAAGTCCGTTCGGTATAGAATTCTGTCGTGCATCAAATCAACTCTAAGTTGAGATTCTGCAATAGTGTAGTTTCGGATGCAGATCTCATTGAGAAGACGCTCTCTACTTTCCATCCTAGTATGAGGTTGATTGCTAAAAAGCATCATAACCAAAAGTATATGAAACATTCTGAATTGATATATGCACTTCTTCAGGCAGAAAAGCACAATGAAATTCTTGATAAGGATCATCTTTCCCGTTCAACGGGAACATTGCCGCTTCCTGAAGCACATTTCAATTCTTACAATGCTCAAAACTTCTGTGGTTCAAAGAAGAACCGTATGAGGTCTAAGGGAAAGTGGAGAATCAGAATAGCCATGGAGTTCAAAAGGGCAAGAATCATTTGAAGAGAAATGATAGGGGTAACAATTCACAAGGTTGTTACCGATGTGGTTGTAACACTCATATTGCAAAGAAGTGTACAATTTCTAAGCATTTGGTGTCACTGTATCAACAATCAATCAAGGACAAGAAGGCTAAAGGGCACCAATATGAAGCTTACTTCACTGGACCGATGGTCGAGAGTTTCCAAGGTGTTCAACAGAACAGTGTTCAAGTGAACATGGAGAACCATGATCAGCCTCAGCAAAAGAAAGGACCAACACTTCATGCTGAAGACATGCCAGTGGATTTCACTTTTACTAGTGACATATATGGAGACCACCTTTAATCTCCTCGTAGTGTCATAAGTATTGTGGTGATGTCCTTAGATATATTATGTGTTGTAAAATATTTGTGTCATAAGACATATGGTATTGTAATAATTATGTTGTCGAACATAATATATTGTAATACGTGAGCAGACATAGTATGTATTGTGTATATATTGTATATGAGTTTGGATAAAATATTGATTTTTATTTTTTTTCTCTATAGAAATCTTCTGAAAAATTCCAATGGAGGAGAAAATTTGTTTAGCGGAGAGTGGCGCCTCTAACACAATATTACGGGAGGTTAAATACTTCCAAACTCTAAAAAGGAGTAAGGAGAGTGTCATGACTATCGGTGGTCGCGACACCGCCATTGTTGATTCTGGTCATGCCACATTTACACTCCTAAATGGTACGAAGCTTATGATTTAGAAGGCATTGTTGTATCCAGATTCAACTCGTACATTGCTGAGTTTTAAGGACATCTGGAGTAATGGCTACCACATCAAAACTCATGAAGATGGTGTGGTTGGAAACCTACTCATAACTCAGAAAAAGGGTTAGGAAGACCCTCGAGAAAATTCCTGCTCTATGTTCTGGATTGTATTATACATACATAAAGCCAGAGCCACATTTGGCGTATTAAATAAATTTTCAAAATCTTGATAAATTCAAGATATGGCATGATAGCATGGGTCATCCTGATGTGGGGATGATGAGGAAAATTAGATGGTTCAATTTGACACAACATAACAGTTGCTAATTTCCCCAAATCCTCGGATTTTGTATGCACCACGTGTGCAACTAGGAAATTATTCACTAGACCCTCCTACCTGAAGGTCAAGAGTGAATCACTAAATTTTTTTGAACGCATTCAAGGAGATATATGTGGTCCAATTCAACCATTATCGAAACCATTCAGATATTTTATGGTACTCATTGATGCATCTATAAGATGATCAAATGTTTGTCTCATATCGAGAAGGAACCATGTATTTGCAAAACTGGTTACTTAAATCATAAAATTGAGAGCTAATCATCCTGAACATAGAATAAAATCCATCAGAATGGATAATGCTGCTGAATTTAGTTCACGAGCATTTAATGATTACTGCTTAGCTTTGAGCATAACTGTGGAGCATTCTGTACCGTATGTACACACACAAAATGGTCTTGCGGAATCACTTATCAAGAGGATCAAGTTGATAGCAAGACCGCTCCTGCAGAATTGTAATCTTCCAACTTTATGTTGGGGACATGCGGTGTTACATGCCGCAGAATTGATACAAATTCGACCAACTGCATACCATACGTCCTCCCCGTTGCAGTTAGTATGTTAGTACGTGGAAATCAACCAAGCATTTCCCACCTTCGAAGATTCGGTTGCGCTGTGTACGTGCCGATATCACAACCTCCGCGTACATCGATGGGTCCACACAGAAAGATGGGTATCTACATGGGGTACACTTCTCCGTCGATTATAAAGTACCTGCAGCCTCTAATAGGGGATCTCTTCACAGCTTGCTATGCTGATTGCATCTTCGATGATGATAATTTTCCGGTATTAGGGAGGAGAAAAGGACCAAAAAAAATGCCAGAAAATAGATTGGAATGTTGAAGACTTTCAGTCTTTAGATCCACGTACGAATGAATCTAAACTAGAGGTTCAGAGGATAATAAATTTGCAAAATTTTGCTAATAATCTGCCAGATGCATTTACTGACTATAAAGGTGTTACAAAATCCCATGTTCCCGCTATGAATGTCCCTGAGAGAGTTAAGATAGCTAAGACCACTCAACTGCCCAAAAGGAGAAGAAATCTAGACAAAAGGATAAAAAGGAGGAGCGGGAAACCTAATCTATGAGTTAAGTCTTTGATACAAGTAGTATTTTTAATAAATTAGATTAAAATTTTGCTGCTCCTTTTCGGCCTCCACGTCGATGGAGACAACATCATATACAATAAGTGTTCTCCGACCCTTCGTTTGACGACATGAGTTTCTTCTCGACGTCAATGGTGGTCTTGGAAGATCAAAATTTTTTAGGTATGGTTTTTCAGATATTGCTTTACCGGATCAATCTTGGATGGTTTTTGTTGGTTGTCGCGAGGAGGTTTGTCCTCGCAATATCTTTCCCGTCTGCCACGTTCTCGACAATAGGGATTCGTACTCTCGGCTCTTCAGCGACGTCAACGAGGTTGTTCGGTTCGTTTTTCCTGGAATACTGATGTTGGTGCTCTTGCCGATGTCGATTGATTACTCTAATGGTTGCGTGCATTTACGTAGCCTTGGACTGCGTCTTAAATTAAAATTATGGGAGAACTCTCGTTGGTATTTACATGTATATGGTTTGGTACCTATGTCTTGTTTATACGGATGCCTTTAGAAAAGTGCAAGATTGTGTCATGGAAGAATAAAGAGTTTGAAGATCTCGATAATTAGATAGTTCCTTTTAGAGTTTATTTTGTAATTGTTGAAGCCAGCTGGTCCTTTCTGGGATCGGAAATCCAATTTGCTCAATTTCAACAGGAGGGCAACCACTGATTGGGCTCAAATATAGGGGCTCCAAGAAGTGAAGAAACACGTCAGGGGAACATACGAAAATAAGCTAACCGGAGGGGAACAGTCCGGGTGGCCCGGGTGCTATTTTACACTGCAAACAAATGATCAGCTTTACATTATACCTCTGTTTGTATTCATAGAGTTAGAGAATTCTTTACCAAAAAAAAAATCGACTGCCTATATATACATGAAGATTTTTCATGAAGTCAAGTTTATGTTCCCAAGTTAATTCTAGTTCTCGCCTCTACAACGATTTTTAGGTGTGTCATCTTCTTTGCATTGCTCAGAGCTGTCAGGAAACCTAAATTGGCAGTAATATGTGTGAGAGAGCAATATCTCCTCCGGCTATCTGTCGGAAGAGATGGCTTCTTCTATCCTTCTGATGACGACGCTGAGACTATGTCCACTCTCGAGTGCTTTGACGGCAGCTCTATGCGCTTTCTTGTGCCACTTCAGAAGGTTGTAAGTCGGAAGAGATGGCTTCTTCTATCCTTCTGATGACGACGCTGAGACTATGTCCACTCTCGAGTGCTTTGACGGCAGCTCTATGCGCTTTCTTGTGCCACTTCAGAAGGTTGTAAGATTGCATCACTGACCAGCGAGCTCTATTTGCCATCTGATAAGCAATGGGTAAATATTCATGAACTATTTTGGTTTATTAAGACGTAGATAAAAGAGTATATGAGAACAAAATGGACCTGTGCAACAGAAAGCGGGGGATTTAGCAGAATACACAAACTCCTGAATAAATTCTCGTCATTTTCTCCTCCTTCTGCCTCACCATATACAAGTGCTTCTGCAGCGATCCCAGCAAATAGAATCATGCAGTATCTGCAATTCAGAATTTTATTTCAGAAAAAAAGCGAGTAGAAATGCTGTCCAAGAGCTTCAAGCGCCAACACTGAAACATAATAGTTTACATACCTGTCAAATGTTGTACTAGATAGATGACCCTCACCGAGTTCTTTCTCCATTTTCTCATCCCAGAACTGTGTCCCTGCCTGCAGAGGAATGAGATGACATCCTTGAGATCTCTAAGGAAACTTGAAAAGCATATCTCAGATTCTTCAGGATTTTGTTTTAAAGGAATGTGCCACAATCTGTACATTGCAAAGCAACACAGTTTAATCCTACTATATTCTTACAAGACATATTTTTGAAGCCTTAGCTATTAGTACAAGTCCAGTGAGGTGTATAAGATTCTAATTACTTCAAAACTACAACAAAATCCTACCTGATGACAAAATACTTGTTCTTTGTTTCTTAATATAGTGTGCAGGAACATGAGGAGATTGAACTCAGTTGAACCACTTGCTATTGCTAGCAATGGCAGTAGCACAGTTGTAATTGGAAGTAAAATGAAGTCAAAATTTGAGAAGGCAAGGTGACGTTCATAAACGACAGAAATTGCACGACTTTATCGGATTAAGAGACATAAACATACCAGGCACAACATATATGCAATATAACATGAAAATTAGAAACAGTTGCACCTGGCCTTGAATGTCCATTCGCAATGCCACAAATGGATCCAGGATGACTCCTCGTATGGGGCAACCCATTAGATAAGCTAGACACAGGTATGTGGAAGCAAGAAATGTTAGGGCAATAAACCAGTCTCTGAAGGCAAATATTATACGAACTGCAGAATGCGAAACTAACAAGTAAAAGCTACCATCCCAAAGTTGCATTGGCTGCAAGCAGGGATAGGCCCATGTTGGGAGCAAGGGTGTTACATGCACAGCCAAATTTTGGACATAAAATCAGTAATTAGATAGCTGTACTAGTCATACTCATACATACTGATAAGTTGCTACAATGAAAACAGTGTCTTCCCCTGTTAGCCACAAAGGAGTCTTTATTCTATTTGGTGATATCTGTGCATCTCTAGAATCAAAAAACCACAAGTTCAATCCATGATTATAGTAGAACGTTTGAATTTCTTAGTCCATAAAGCCAATCTACTGTGAGGCTCCAATAGCAAATTCTACTCAATGGTCATAACTAGTGATTGATCTTTTTCCTACAATAAATTGCCTGAAGAATAAATCAAGAAGTGGAAAAAGAGATCAATGCTTGAATATCGTCATAGAATTGTAAATTGTCTTCTACAATAGTAAAGTTTACAGTTACAGTAGAATCTTTTTAACTTTGAACACCCATTTGTAGCGTGTTGGGCCTGCCACTGGTTACAAGAACTTGAGACCACGAAAAAGCAGGGGAAATTGAAGGAGCACAATACCAGTAAGAAGATGGCCTGCTTCATGTACAAGGATTCTGCGCTTGTACGGAGGCCAGAAGCATGAGATTTGTGCAGCACAAGTACCACCAAGAAAAAGCGCATCTGCTGTTGCTAACCCCAATATGGCAGCCAAGTTAGGCCGAACATCAACTCCTTGAGTCAGTAGAAAAGATACACCTCCGAGAAATGTAGCCAGAACATACGGAGAATTTCCTGAGAGACCCCATTTCTTTGGCGCAAGCTTTGCAGCTGAAAAAAGTAAAACATAAAGAAGATAAGAGCTACAGAGAAAAAAGAGGCATTCTGAATTGGTGTATCAACACCTATTTCACATATCCATTGCTAGGGCAAGGTCTACTGCAGTATGAGTTCAAAAAAGTGCAGATCCATTTCAATATTTGAATAAGGAACAACGCAGATGAAACAAAGGGAATGTTTCCTCGATTATCACCTTCCAGGCCTGTCATCTCCCTTAAAATTGTCGGCGTAACTTCTCTTAGTCCCTCCAGAACTGCAGCAAAAGGCATGCATATACACTGGTCAGTGGGCTCGAGTAACACAAAATTATCAGTGCGCTGCTGTTAAATACTCCCTCCGTTCCAAATTATAAGATATTTTAGCTTTTTTATGAAACACATGTATCTAGTCGCATTTTAGTGTGTAGCAAAATGAGTGAACCTACACACACTAAAAGGCATCTAGATAAGTGTGTTTTAGAAAAAGGCTAAAACATCTTATAGTTTGGAATGGAGGGAGTACAATGTAAACCAAGTGCAAATTTTAAGGGCATTCCTGACTCAATCAGTACAGTATACTGAATCATCACTTGTGAACTCTTTTACATCCCAGTTATTACTATAAAAAAATTCAGTTCGCAGCTTCGGATTCTACAGAGAGCTAACTACCCCATACCCGCTAGAATGCTGGATTTTATCATGAACCCTGCAGAGATCATGGAACTCACTACAAAAGATAACATACTGAGTTGCACACCAGGCACAATTTTGAATGCAATTCGGCATTTGGGGTAGTAATTTTGCATACCAAGACCCTCAGGTGGAAATGATTTGTCACACTAAAAAGCGACAGTTAAACAGAGATCAAAATTTACCTATGTTCTTGCACTTGCCGAAGTTGGCGAGCACTCCGCGGTCGGAGAGGAACTGGTACGCCCGGCCGACAAGCCGCATGTCGTCGGCGTCGATGCAGGCGTCCAGCACCTCCCAGTCCCGCCCCGGCGGCATGGGGAGCGCCACCTGAGTACCCGCAGACGTCGCCGCCTCCGGATAAGATGCGGGCTCCACCGACTGCAGGAAGCGTAGCGCGCGCGAGAGGTCCTTGCTCTCGACGGCGTCCTCGAACTCGCGCCATTCCCTGAGGGAGCCCGCGCGGAGGTGAAGCCCCGGGCGCGGTGGGCGGGACGGGAGAGGAAAGAAGCGCTTGGAGGAGGGGGAGGTTCGGGTGGCGGCGGACTGGGAGGCGGAGAAGGTCGCGGTGGAGGCCAGCGGCGGGGAGCAGGAGGTGGGCGCCATTGGTGCGGTCGCAGAGGGGGTGGGTTCCCCTGCTTCCCTGTTGCTGTCGTGGCGTCGTCCACTGCCGATGGTCACGGTCCCGATCGAAATTTTTTGGGCTTGTTTTTTTTTTCTCAGTTTGGTGGCCCAGTACCGCTTGATGTTGCTAGAAGAAAAAAAAAGTTTCTCGTTAGAAAAGAAAAGAAAAGCTAAACATGAAAAATATTATATTTTATAATTGTAAATTGCTTACACGTAAAAATATTTATAAGTTACAATGCCTTCTTTTTCACTCAAAACTCTTCATATCCGGTGAGAGATTGTGATGTGGAGAATAAGAGGTCATTCTTAGATGTTTCTTCTCCCGTGTAAGCGGACCAACGAAACAAAGACTAATGTGATGGTTTGCAATGATAGTACGGAGCTTCAAGACACGGAGATAAGTGAATAAGGAGGCATAGTGGGACGACAAAGTAACATCGATCACATAATTACATAAGGTCGACGAGAATCATTGAGCTTGTTGCAGAAAATGACACGATAGAAAGTGTAAATGCAATGGGACGGTGGAAGATCACGAGCTCAGTGTTTCTGATAGAATTGTCTAGTTTTTGTGCGCGTGAAATAGAGTTGTCTAGCTTTAGTTTAGAGGTCACATCACTAAGGTATTATATATAAAAGAAAGTGGTGTATATGTCATCTTGAATTTGGAATTTGATTCTTCCATGTTTATTTTCCAATAGCAAGTCACTCGTTGCTGCCAATCGATAAACCACAGGCGGAGTGTCTTGGAGGCCATACTGGGCTTCGGCCCGGTCTTCTCAAAGTGCAAAAACATTTATTAGTGCATATACATTGTTGGATTGTCTAATTGCACATTTGATTCCATGGCGATTGTGATATTTGGAGCTTTTTATTTTGGCAGCACATACGCATTAGATAGCTCTGATTTGGTTCAAGCCTTCAAGATAAATCCATGGATAGATTTCTCAAAAGAAAAAGAGACGATGCATTTGCAACTGCTGAACGTTCTTCTGCTCTTGAACCTGAACATGAATCATTGGCATTGGCATTGGTTGAAGTTGAACAACCGAGACAAAATGAAGAACAACTAGCTGAACAACTGAGACCAAATGAAGAACAGCCAGCTCAACCGGTCATATTTAGAGACATTGAGTTTTTGGAGCGAGATTCCGTGTTACGCCCGCAAATATGACAATATCCACAATATGTGAGAGATGAAGTACGAAGAGCTTATATGCAGCAAGGTCGTATGCAGCAATTCTCTGTCAATTTAAAGGTTACATTTGTTGAAAGACTTGCATGTGATTGTTTGACATACAAGCAATTGGTCCTTCCTTTGTTTTGCGCCACGCTCCGCCACTGTGATAAACAACAACTGAATTAATTTTCTCCAAAAATCAATATGCGTTTTTCCTTCAGAGTCGAAGTTGAATTTGGTGTCCAATTTATAAAAGCATCGCCCGTGCATCCAAAGGTCAGGCTGACGGTCAGGGCACGCGAAGCCGAGCCGCCCGTGTCAGCATTTCCACGCACCATGCTTTCCATAAACCTACCCTCCTTTCCTCCGTTCCAAATCCAGGCCGTCCGTCGGCAATCCGTGGGCTCAGAACCGCGGGCGCCCGCACCCTTCTTACCCCCGCTCCAAGCCACACCCAGACAGCGCCCCCCAAAACGAGCCTCTCTCCCTGCCACCCTGTCCCACCTCCCTTGACCCCACATGTCACCGACACACCGCCTCCACAAATCCCAGGAATATTCGCTGCCCATCGCGAGCCACGCCGTCGCCTCTATAAAGAAAACCGGAGCGCCCGGCCTGCGTCGCCACATCCATCCATCCATCTGCCCGACCAAAGCAGCCTCACTCCCTCGTCCAGATCGCCGCCGATTCGATCCGGTTTCTTCCACGGTGAGCCCCTCCCCCTCCTCCGATCGCGATCCGCCGCGCGCCCTCCCCTAGCGGGCTGTTGCCTGACGCTCGCGTCGTCCGGCGGTGTTGTTTTGGGTGCAGGGATGGCGACCAAGAAGAGCGTGGGCACCCTCGGGGAGGCGGATCTCAAGGGGAAGAAGGTGTTCGTGCGCGCCGACCTCAACGTGCCGCTCGATGACGCCCAGAAGATCACCGACGACACCCGCATCCGCGCCTCGATTCCGACCATCAAGTTCCTCCAGGAGAAGGGCGCCAAGGTCATCCTGGCTAGCCATCTGGTGAGCGTCTCAATCCCATCCCCCACTCACGCTTATTGATCGATCCGGGACATGCTGCGCACTGTAGCCAATAAGGAGCTATGCTTGGGTCTGCTTATCGGGATTGGATGCGCGATTTCTGTGAGGATTGGACCTGCGTGTCTGTATGATCGCGCGGTGTGTGAATTTATAGTTACCTCGGAATTTAGATCAGTAGCTATAAACTGTTTGCATAGGCTTGCTCTCACATTAATTTGGCATCTGCATATACGTAATTTAACTCACTTTCTAGCCTTTTTATGGCAGTTCCTGCCTGTAAGTAGGTTGCAGTGAGGTTCAGTTAGTGTACCGCTCTACTTTACAGATACATCGCCAAGTCTATCTGAACCAACAAATGACTTATGCACAGGCGTGATCCTCTTCAATAGATCTACTCCTCATTATGGTGATGAACGTAATTCAACATATGCAGTTGCATTGTAACTAGTTGTTCCTCAACTGGGCGGTGAACTGAATTCAGGGATGCCTGCTCAGCTTGTGCATCAATTATCTTTTTTTCAACTTTTGACAATTGGTTGTTATTATTTTTCTTTTCTGTCTGATTTGTGTTGAAAATGAACCTTCTTCAGTTATGGTTGTTCCGTGTCATTCTGATTTTGAGTAGGAGCGGGTACTAAGATGTTTCGTGTTGGTATTAGTGATCTGACTACTAATCAGACCAAACAGTGCTGCTTTCAGCTGATTCTAGTCTCCAACATCTTACTTTAGGCTGTGATTTTTGGAGCAGTATTGTTATGTTAATTACATTTGCTTGATTTTAACAGGAACAAAATGAGAAGTTACTGCCAAATGTACTAAACTGTGATTATTATGTTTTCCTCTTTCTAATGTGATCCATTGTTGTATTTTCAGGGACGCCCAAAAGGTGTTACCCCCAAGTTCAGCTTGAAGCCTCTTGTGCCACGCTTGTCGGAGCTCCTTGGAGTTGATGTATGTTATGTGACTATATAGGCTCATCTTTTACTTTTGTTGTCTCTTTGAACTATATCAAGAGGACTTATATTTCCACATGTTTTACTTCTGTCAATAGGTTGTGATGGCCAATGACTGTGTTGGCGAGGAAGTGGAGAAGTTGGCTGCTGCTTTACCAGAGGGTGGTGTTCTACTCCTAGAGAATGTTAGATTCTACAAGGAGGAAGAGAAGAACGATCCTGAGTTTGCTAAGAAGCTTGCGTCAGTTGCTGACCTTTACGTGAATGATGCTTTCGGCACAGCACACAGGGCCCATGCTTCAACAGAGGGTGTAACCAAGTTTTTGAGGCCTTCTGTTGCTGGCTTCCTCATGCAGAAGGTATAGCTGAAATGAATCTCATGCTGCTGTTATTGGATTATGGTAATCTGCCTCATTGATTGACAATGACTTGGTAGGATTTTAAAGTTCAAGCTAGTACATAGATCCTTTGCTATCTGTTTCATTTTGCAACCTTAGGCTGACAGTTAAGATGCTTACTTAGATTTTTGAATAAGCTTTGGAGCAAAGTATGTTAGAAAAAAATAGCAGGTTGCCTAACTATTTTAATCATCCCAGGAACTTGACTATCTTGTCGGAGCTGTTGCCAACCCAAAGAAGCCATTTGCTGCCATTGTTGGTGGATCCAAGGTCTCATCTAAGATTGGAGTGATTGAATCTCTGCTGGCCAAGGTTGATATCCTCATCCTTGGTGGTGGTATGATCTTCACATTCTACAAAGCCCAGGGTAAAGCTGTTGGAAAGTCTCTTGTGGAGGAAGACAAGCTTGAGCTAGCAACTTCACTAATTGAAACCGCGAAGGCCAAGGGTGTTAAGCTCTTGCTTCCGACTGATGTTGTTGTTGCTGACAAGTTTGCAGCAGATGCTGAAAGCAAGGTTTGCTCATTTTACACAGTTACACCTTGGATGGTCCTTGCGAAAGCGTGTTAATGTTTGAAATTAGTTTTGAATGCTCTTGCTGTAATTTAACTGGCTTTGTGCACCAAAGCATGCATAGGTGTTTACCTGCTGATGCTCACTTTTAACTCTATTTACAGATTGTTTCTGCCGATGCTATCCCTGATGGTTGGATGGGTCTCGATGTTGGCCCAGATTCCATCAAGACTTTCAGTGAGGCCTTGGCCACCAGCAAGACTGTTATCTGGAACGGTCCTATGGGAGTCTTTGAGTTTGAGAAGTTTGCAGCAGGAACTGATGTAAGTAATGAAGTCTTGCATTGCATACCTTTGTCAATTTGTTGCCATCTTTTTGTTGCTAAACACGGTTTTCTTTCCTCAGGCAATTGCCAAGCAGTTGGCTGAACTTACTGGCACTGGTGTCACTACCATCATTGGTGGTGGCGACTCTGTTGCTGCTGTTGAGAAGGCTGGGCTGGCCGACAAGATGAGCCACATCTCGACCGGCGGTGGTGCGAGCTTGGAGCTGCTGGAAGGCAAGCCCCTCCCAGGTGTCCTTGCCCTCGACGAGGCTTAAGCTAATTCGGCCGTGCCTATAAGCTCCCTTCTGTTTGGGATAATCGGTGTAACTTTGCAACCTTATGTTTAAGGAACCTTGAGATAGGCTTGTCACCAATTTTTGCTAGGTGAGTCGTGAATAATGATCGACTTCCTCTCTGTGAGTGAAGTGGTTGGCAACTGACATATTCCTACTCCTGTGGATGTGTATGGCTATCTGCATTTTTGCATCCTGTTTCCTGTGTTGCTTGCTTTGCTGTTGTGAACTGCGATGTTGGTTTCAAATAACAATTACTCTCTCCACTTTAAAATATAAGATGTTTTAGCTTTGTGAAAGTAGTGTAATTTTGACTATTTTAGTTTTTAGTTTGTAGGTTCATTCCAAACCTAGAAACCTAAGACCTTGCTTACTTCTCTCGTATTTTTATTCACTAGAGTTTTGGGTATACTTGGGATTTCGTGTTTATCCAATACTCTCCAAACTCTGTAAATATCCTTCCCAAAAATACTCTATCATGTAGTAGGAGAGTTTTGAGTCTACACAAAAATAAGAAGGATTTGCGGGATATCTTGAGATTATCCCGGCCAAACCCATTACATTTTGCGGAAATTAGAATAATCTCTTCCGTTTCCCACAGATACACTAATATGCTACAAATACAATAATAAATACGAGAGAAGTAAACAAGACCTAAAAGGGGTTTGAAATGGAGGGAGTGCAAGAATCTGAGTATGGCAGGTCGATTAAAAGGTGAAAGGCCTGAAAACTGTCCTGTTAGTTCTACTCCCTCTTTTAAAATATAAGATGTTTTAGGTTTTTGTGAAATAAATATATCTAAACCTTTTTAGTGTGTAATTTCAGTGTGTAGGTTTGTTTGGGAATCTAAAATAGTCTAGATACATTCATTTTACAAAAGTTAAAACATCTTATATTTTAAAATAGAGGGAGTAGATGATAGTTTAGCAGGTCCATACAAAATGTTTATAAATTGGACATCTTCGTCTCTACTTTAAGAGAAAGATCGTGGCTTCAAATTGAACCCAGCCAATTCTTCCTTTGCCATCCTATACTCCTATAATCTTGATTAAAGAATAACCCTTTTTGCTAACTTCATCATTTCAACTTTGTTAAAATGTTTTGGCATTAAAAGTATTCTCTTTGATCCAAATTAATTGACTTGGATTTGTCTAGATTCGAATGTATCCAACTAATTTTGATCGGAGGGATATATATATATATATATATATATATATATATATATATATATACTCCTGATGATCTTTTACTTGATGTTTATTTTCTTAAATTCATCCTGGTGCTTGATCAATTTTTTCTTTCTAACCTTATGTCAATAATTACGCTAGTAATTGTTCTTCTAACGAGAAGAATCATGCTGATTTCTGGAGGTTTTGCATCGACATGCTTTTGATAGCGGTTGGCTGCGTGATTTTTCATATGCAAACTTTTTCATAAGCAGATGTGCAATTGCGCATATACGCGTAACAGCATACATGTGAGCAATTTTGAATTAACATATAATTTGTTTTTATTTGATTTTCCCAGGCCAACATGTACGTGTGTTTGTAATTCTTTTCTGAACTTTTTATTGGGCTTTATAGTTACACATCGAAATGATCACAAAAAAAAGAAATTCTGTGGATGAGGTAGATTGTTAATAAAACTTTCGGTTGTTGGAGAGAGAGGCATGTCCAAAGGTATTGGCATTGGAGATGTTTGGCTGAACTATACAAGACCCAAACTGATAATGAAAGGCTACAGCAACTGTGATCAATAACCATATCTGTGGCAATTATTTTTCAGGACAGCTCACTACAGGATGCGTCGGCTAGGCCGACGGCTAAAAGCCCTCGGCGTAGACAGCTAGACCGTCGGCCTACACTACGCCGAGGGCTGCCGTCGGCGTAGCCTCCTCGGCGAACCTCTCCCTCGGCGGAGCAAAAAAAGCCGTCGGCGTATGGTCTAGCCCTCGGCGTAAGCTTTGCCGACGGCCGTGGCAGGCCCCTCGGTGTAGTAGCCGTTGGCGAAAGGCGAGCCCGCCATTACACCGGCTGCTAAGGGCGCAGTCGGTACGCCGACGGCATGGCCCTCGGCGAAGGCGTGACGCGTGGCGACTGTGGGCGCCTGGCAGTAGTCCGACGGTCACGCGCCTCGGCGTAGGCCTAGGCATACGTCGACGGTTAGGCCCTCGGCATAGCTGTAGCACGTGGCATGCGCTGGTCGTCCCAGGCAGATAGCTACGCCGACGGCATGGCCCTCGGCGTAGCCTTTACCATTTGGCACATATTAGGGGCTACGCCGACGGCATGGCCCTCGGCGTAGGGCCAGCCCAGATTTATTTTCCACCAGTTTCGCTGCAATTTTATTTCTTGCAATATTATTCACAGCAATATTGAACATGTATTTCACAAAAATTCAAACAAAATCACATCATTCATACATGTATCAAACAAGATCACATCATTCAAACATGTATCAACATGATCACATCATTCATACATGTATCAATATGATCACATCATTCATACATGTATCAACATCGTCACACATGCATAGACAATAAAACCCTACAACTCTGGAGAAGACGGGGTGTACCCGAGATCTCCCCTGGTGAAAAGAGGCGACCTCCGGCGAGGGTGGCGTCCAGTAAAAGCAGCAGAAGAACCATCTCGCGAGGTAGTAGGAGAAGTGTCGGGGTGAGGATTGGGAGAACCACCAGCAGAATGGCCAGGAGAAGGACCATTGTCATGAAGCGGTGTGATCTGACGTCCATCCGGCGAGACATGGCTAAAGTGCTGGTTCCCAGAAGCTCCCGTTCCCTACATGTTGCCTACATGTTAGCAACTTGCGAGGCAAAGTAAAGCGATAATCAGTGAGCTAGCAAAGAACTTACCGGTGTCGATGCGTAGTATGTCCTAGCGAAACTGTCCCTCGATGGCATGCATGGAGGCTGCCCCGGCATGGGAGGCACAGGCCCTAAATCCGTATTCTGTCCAGTTTGAATATTCATCAACATCGCCTGCAAGATAGTTTAGATGTCAGGCCGTAATACAACAAACTAGGGAAAGTGGGACTTGTATCTTTTGCAAAAATAAAGGTTCAAACTTATATTTACGTATTGCATGTAGATCACATTCGTCTCCTGATACTGCCGAAAGGCCACCTGATATTCATCATGAGCGGCATCGTAGGCCGCCTCGAACTCAGGCTACAATTTTAAATACAAGGAATGTCGTCAGCAGTTAGCCATCCTATACTCCTATAATCTTGATTAAAGAATAACCCTTTTTGCTAACTTCATCATTTCAACTTTGTTAAAATGTTTTGGCATTAAAAGTACTCTCTTTGATTCAAATTAATTGACTTGGATTTGTCTAGATTCGGATATATCCAACTAATTTTGATCGGAGGGATTATATATATATATAACTCCTGATGATCTTTTACTTGATGTTTATTTTCTTAAATTCATCCTGGTGCTTGATCAATTTTTTCTTTCTGACCTTATGTCAATAATTACGCTAGTAATTGTTCTTCTAACGAGAAGAATCATGCTGATTTCTGGAGGTTTTGCATCGACATGCTTTTGATAGCGGTTGGCTGCGTGATTTTTCATATGCAAACTTTTTCATAAGCAGATGTGCAATTGCGCATATATGCGTAACTGCATACATGTGAGCAATTTTGAATTAACATATAATCTGTTTTTATTTGATTTTCCCAGGCCAACATGTACGTGTGTTTGTAATTCTTTTCTGAACTTTTTATTGGGCTTTATAGTTACACATCGAAATGATCAAAAAAAAAAAGAAATTCTGTGGATGAGGTAGATTGTTAAGAAAACTTTCGGTTGTTGGAGAGAGAGGCATGTCCAAAGGTATTGGCATTGGAGATGTTTGGCTGAACTATACAAAACGCAAACTGATAATGAAAGGCTACATCAACTGTGATCAATAACCATATCTGTGACAATTATTTTTCAGGACAGCTCACTACATGTAGCATCCTAATTGTCTAACAATTGCAATGCTATTAGCCTAGTCTATATAGATGCTACTTCCTACATATAATTGTTGTATCATCATTATATCATGCTCATGTCATCATGCCACCTTGCATTTGAGCATCATATAAAACCCTTTTTCATTTGGTTTTTCTCTCATATGCATTATTGATTGTATTTGCCTCTTGATATTGTATTTGGTTGTTGATATATTGTGTAAATGCCCAAGTTGAGTTGGGGGCATATCTTTATTAATCTCCACCCACATTTCTTGTCATCACCCCATCATTCCACCATCCAACTAAATATGAGCTTGGCACTTATTGGTTTTACCTCTAGCTCATGTGGGTTGGGATGGATCCAATTCTTTTCCACATGCTCTCATCTTAGCATCATGTTGTTTTCACATTATTGATATATGAGAGCCACATGGCCACCTTTGCATGCCTTGTGAGTGGGACCCTTTCTCCTAGCTTCCATATGGATTATTATGGAATTATGCTCATGTTGGGGTATTTTGGGACTATTGAGCATCTAGTGGCACATATACACTAGCAAGTCCCATTTCTATTCAAACATGGTCATCTCCATCTATTCCACATGGGGCATTCTTTTAATTCTTTTTGCTTGGCTTTTATTCCAATTTTGGGAATGCATAATAATAATGCCTTGTGATAATATTGTTTTCACAAGAATCAACATGGCAATAAATATTTTTGCATGGGCCATGCAAGTACCACCACATTTAAATCTTTTGGTTTATTTGAATTCTTGAGTGGTTCATCTCTATCTCTATCCCTTCTTTTGGGCTTGATCTATTTTGATCATGCTTAAACCACATCACCTCATCCCTCCCTTTCTTGTCTTGTTCTTGATGAAGCTTGGCATGTGCTTGCTTGACTTTGTCAAAAGAGGACACTCCACCTAATCACCTCTTTAAACCCTAAACCATACCACTCCTCTCTACCCCCCCTCTCTAAGCTAAACCCTAGCTCTCATCTCACCTCTCTCTAGCTTCTCTCTCTCTAAACCCTAATCCCCCACCACACCCCCTCTCTAGACCAAGCCCTAACCCGAGACCACCTCTCCCTAACCCTAGCTCTACCCTAACCCGAGCCCCTTTCTACCTAGCCCGAGCTACCTCTACCCCTCTCCACTCTTTCTTTGGCTTCAAGAAAAAGAGAAGAAAGAGAGAAACCTACCCCACCCGAGCCTTATCTTGCTTTGCAAAGTGGAGACCAAACCCATGTGCTCCTTCCTCCTCTCTCCCCAACCACCCAGTACCAGATCGAACTGAGAAGACCCCGACCCTCTCCTCCTGCCTCTATCCTCTCTACCTCCCTAGCCGCCATGGCCATCTCCTCCCTAAACCCTAGCTAGCCACCTACCTCTCAGGCTTTCTTCCGGTGGACGCCGAGTCGATCTAGGCATACCAGTACCTTCCCCGCCTCTTCACCGCCGCTTCGACTCTGCAGAAGCCTGGACTCGCCGGAGCGCCGCGTCGCCACCATGCCGAGAGGGAGCCGGTGAGGCCGCCCACGAGCCCGACGGATCTCCTCCACCTCCGCACGAGCCACCACGCTGGAGTTCACAGTGAGCCTTCCATCTCCTAGACATCCTCTTCCTCCCTCTCGCCAGAGAACGCCGCCTTGCGTGTCTTCTGCCCAGCTGTAGACTCCTCTCCCATGATGCCACCTGCATGGAAGTTGTAGACCCTGCAACCCTCTTCAGCTTTCCTTTTTGTGGCTTGGCCAGTTTCTCGCTAGTTTTGTCGCCATCGTCGTCGGAAGTCCGCCAGATCCGCCGCCGTCAGTGTCGCGTCCGTCAGCGACAGCAATGACTGGCCGTTTTATAGAGCCCCGCCTTTTTCCGCCTTAAACCCGCCCTAGTGCCCCACTGTCACCATGGAGTTCTTTTGCAAATAAACTCCGGAAGACCCATCCACCAGACCAGTCACCTCGCACCGATCGCTAACGTGTCACACCCTGGGCAAGGATGCGCGTGGCCCCGCTGTAACCGGCCCCACTTGTCATCGGTGTGGTTAGGAAGGACCGAGTGAGAAAAGCCCTGCAGCCTCTGCGGCCCCACCTGCTGCTGCGTCAGCGCGAGCCCCACCCGTCAGCGTCTAGGGCTAGGACGAGCCGAGTATAAAAAGTATTCCTGTAATCTGTTTTAATTCAAACCTTTTCAAATTTATTTCAAATTCAAATATTAAATCTGTTTTAAAATAACTTTTAATTTATAAACCCAAATAATACATATAATATATGTTTTCAAACCAGAAAAATATGAGGAGTTCAAATATAGCCTTCAAAATATATTTTGCACACTTTAAAATTCAAGTTGATTAAAATTACAAATAAAATGCCCTTTTATCTTAATTAATTAATAACTTTTGATTTATAACTCAAATTTAACAAATGATATGTCTAAAATAATTAGCTCGACGAGACCTTTCTGTTTATGCATTCCATGTTTTGATTGAAGCATGCATCATATAAATATAATGTGTACAACAACTAATATGAGGATAAAATGTGGTTAAAACCCAATAAAAATGTTTATTCTTGTATTCCACACCTCACCCATGCCATGCTACCTTATTGCCATGCAAATTGTGCATCATTCATCATGGCATGATTGTTTGCTTGTCGCATTTTATTCATATGCTTGTGCACTTTATTTATGTGGGCCCTTGTTTGTTTGGTTCTTCTTCGAATAGACGAAAGGTGGGATATATCAAGAGAACCAGGAGCACTACCCAGATCCATCCCTTGCTTCAACTGAGCTGCCAGGCAAGCACTACCACACGCTTGCATACATATAGTACCTATTGCCTCTTTCTTATTCTTGCATCATTGAGTCGCGATTGCATTAAACTGAATCCCAAGTATTGCATAGCCTTTTACTTTTAAACCCCAATCAAGCTTGTTCCTCCATCCCATGAGCCATTACTACAGGAGTTGTTTGAGCCATGCAGTCAGAGAACAACATGTGTAGGGTATGTGAGTGTCTCGATGGATAACGAGGTACCTAAACAACTTAACCCGAGTAGTAATGGGATAACTAATGAAAGTGGCATCGGTGGGCCATATTCGCTATTTGGTTTTTCAGGCTCACTTGTGTCCGTAGGACCCAGTACTTGATTCTGCCTTGAATATTCGGCTATCCACATCCGGGAGGCTTATGAACCCCCCGAGCAGAGCTTGATTCATTCTTATTTCTTGGGGCCACAAACTAGTTTGAGGTTTTATCTACTATCTCATTTCTTATGCCATGCTTTATCGCTTTATTTAAATTGTGCGAGGTAACGCACATCGCATCGCTTAGGAAAGCGGAGTGTTTTCATGTGTCGACAAGCCCACCACATTTTCGGTTCCTAGTCGTTCACGACCATCGACGCAAACCTTGAGGCCGTCTGTAGTCACTAACTCCGCTATGGTAGCTCAATGGGGTGGCCCCCTGAAATATTTCTGAATCCTGCAATTGCTTTGTCGTGACTGCCTTGTTGGGTTTTGATTTGGTTTTTCCGAGGCATATCGAGTGTGTGTTGCTATTTGTGCACCCCTGCAGGGTAAAACTTTCTGAAAGCCGTGTCCGCGGTTATGGATGACTTGGAGCACAGTTTCTCGATCATAGACAAGCATAACTAAAGTACCGCTTTTAATTTGACTAGACTAGGTACCTGACTAGTAAATAGTGCAATACTCACGGAATGGATAATAAAACTGCCAACGGATGGGGGGTTGTTCGTCCGCTTCCTCGTCGGTAAGCGAGGAGGAGGATGGATCTGTTAATATTACCTTTATAACTGTTGTTGTTAATTCACGGACATCCGTCTATCTCTGGTTAGGCGGATGGTTAGCGAGTATCTATAGAATTGCTAGGGTTTATCCTTTTGCTGCAATTGCGTCACCCCAGGTTGTGTCCCCTTTAGAGGCATAAAGACTTGCCGAAAATTCCCTAGGGTCTCACACGATAAATTATTGGTTCGGATGAATGGTACACTCACAAGATGGATACTGGGTGGAAGAGATGGACGATGTGGGCAACGATCATTCGTGTAGAGATTCCGGAACGGGATCCGTGAGATCCGTATGGATCTCGCTTATTTATGGGGCATCTTATGCCGATTTGCTTCTTATCCGTACTCGGATTTTGTCTTCCGCTTCCGCTTGATACTCTGATGTTTGATGTATGAGGAGATATCCTAAACTATTATATCTATCTAGGATATTTGGATCTTGCCGTATGGCGTTGCTATATTTCCTTTCTTTTAGTTGGAATGGCTCTGATGTACTGTTGTATGGTGGCTTGCATACATACTCATTTGTGTATGTAGTTGATCCCTTCGCCTGCCGATTACGCCGCCCGTACTTGTCCCGATGTTTGGAAATGGTTGGGACGGCCGAAAGGTCTACCTGTGAGTGGCATTTGGGCCCCACCGTACTATTTCAACCATTTCCGTTCATCCAGGCTTGTAACTAGGAGTGTAATTCACCGAGGTAGTTACAATTGGTATCAGAGCCATCCCGCCCTTCAGGGTCTCAGCCAAATGGTCGTTGTCAGTCTAGCAAATAATTTGGTAGCTATGTATACTAGGGAAAAACAAAACGCGAGAGTAGGACTGCTTCCACTTTTCTTCTTACCCAACCACCCACCCTTTTCTGGTAAGGAAGTGTAACGTTTTCAACCCTCTTCTTAAAATTCAAACTAGGATTCACGTGTTCTGGGTTTCCGTAGTACCATAGAAAGTGTGTGTGTGTGTGTGTGTGTGTGTGTAATTCCTTGTCTATCTGTTGCATCCAACTTGTTATCTCAATCTGCCTTTGGTTGTCAACTGTTGGTACATTCCATACCGACAGGCTTTTGGAAACCGGCGCGATCTATCTGACTCCTTGTTAACCGGTGCCATCTTCTTAAGGGTGTCCTTCCTTCTAGCAACTCCACATTCTGTGTAAGCATCTGTTGCTAATCTCTACCTGATAAGTGATTTTTCGCGTCTATTGGTATTTTAATGCCGAAAAATGCGGAAATTTTTTCTTTGATACATCTGTGTTTCCACACTCCTTTCCAATGTGTGAAACATTATCTATCTCCTTTTATCAGCATGTCCATGCTAACTCATTCTTTGTCACCGCGCTTAATCCTCGAGTTTCTTTTCATCTCTAATTCTCTTGGGCTAATTATATAACGTAGTCGATCCGATGTCGGTGATTGTAATTTGCTCATGACTAGCTATATTCCACTCATGATAAGTGTCGATTGGAATATGGAAAAATGCTATCAACCGTCACCATCTGGAGGATAAGGTTATCTCCTGTGATTTTGAGTACACCGTGATCATATCTATGCATATTCAAGCATCTTTGGCAATCCGGAGTTTCCCAAAGCACTACGGCGGTCTATCATCTATCCATCATGCTGCACATATTTTTGAACTCCATATCTGCAAAATTCTCGTTGATACGAGGGAATTGCATCTTTTCGCTTCGGATAGCTTTGCTTAAGGTATGAGCTATCATCGATTCTTATCCAAGATCTCTTTATCTTGTAACCGGTGATCCGATCGACAATGTGAACCAGGTGGCATCTCTTCTTCTTCCGAAGGTCCAGATAATCTATTCTTCCAGTGTCTCTTCTCCAACACGAACCCGTGCTCTTAATGTTGATCTTTCTAAGAGCGTTGAGCTCAGGAAGTGTTCGAGCATTTGTTTGTTTCCCCCGCCTCTTGAACTTGATATTCTGGGAATATCCTGTTGATCCATGGTGGTATATGTTGTTAATATGCTTGCCTATTCGATATCAATGGAAGGACATGGAAGATCATCTGTGTCTCTTTCTCTCAAGCTTCGTGAGCACTGCCTGTGTGCAAAGTCTCAAAGTGAGAGTTCTGGCTTCTTGAAGTCACCTATCTCGACCACGTCCTTCTGCTAAATACATTGCTTCAAATCTGGAATTAGCAAGTCTGTTGTTAATTCCATCCTCCATCTTCAACCAATCCGGAGTTGTTCCTTGTTGGCAAGTCATCATCAGCGTTTCGCTCAAGATTTTCCTCAAGACTGCTAAATCTCTCTCAATCTTTTCAAGAACAACATGGAGTTCTTTCACCTCAGTCTCGTCAAGTAATCTCTTGAAACCCTATCGCTTTATCGTCTATGCTCAATCCACCGGAGGCCATGGAGACCTTCCAGATCTTGTAATCCTTATGTTCAAGTGGTGCTATCTTTTTCTTTATCTGTGGAATCTTGCAGTTATCTCCGTGATCTTCCTTTATATCTTTCCGGTGGCTGGTTACTTACGACATGACGACAACATCATCATCTTTATCTATTCATGAATCCAGTGAATCGTTTGCATCAATCTTTGTTTTCTTATGGAGTTCCATGAGCTCTTCTTGTCAATACCTTCAGTCTGTTTCGGTAGTTGGGTTGCATGGTTTTCTTATTCATGTGCGGAGTAATGCTTTGAGTGCGGGATGGAGTAGCTACCATACCACTACTCTTATCATTCGCTCTTGTACATCGAATTGGTGAACTAATGTGATTTCACTCATTCCACGGAAGTTAGAAGTGGCCTTTATCCCTCGATACTTTTACTTCCGTCTTTGTTTGTCCGGAGTGCTCTCTCGAAGAAAGTAATCAATAATCTCTTGTTGGTGATCTCACCCTTTCTACACGGAGCAAAATCCTCAATTATCTGGTGGAAACAAACGCAAACTCTTTCTATCCTCGTCCTTCTACCGGTGCTGGACATCCCCAAACAAGATGAAAGGAAACTATCTCTCTTTGTTTCATCAATTCTTTTTCTGTGGTAACGCCAATTATGGTTGATGCCATCACCCGCAAATCTATTGCGTTAGCCTCAAGGCTAAAGAAAGCAATAAGTATCTCTACAATAAACTCCAGATCCTCCATATTCTTTTCTTCTCGGGATTCCACCATGATCTAGTTTCACATCCGTCTCTGGAAGTTATATCCGCGCATCTCAATTCCGTGATCCTTTGGTTCTTACCGGCGCAACAAGAATCTAATCCGACGATGTCTAGCTAAATCTTTCTGTTGATATCAAGGGACTCTATTGTTTGAAGGCAATATTGTTTCCATGCTTCATTTCTCACATCCGAGAGAAGATACGATGCTATTGTCATAGTGGTTTAAACCTCTCCAATCTAGCTCTTTTTCTTCCGGCGACATAAAGATCCATCCTCTCTAGTATCGGTAAATCTTTAATCTTAATGGTGTGTCTTTCTTTATCCATGATACATCATCTTGTCCTTTCTTTCACAAGGGGTTCTATTCTTTTATCATGTTTCTTGAGAAAACCGAAGCTTTGTCCATCCTATCCTTCTTGTCTCACGACAATCCTTCAATCCTTCTAATCCGTTGTTCTCGAAGCAAAACGCAAGACTCGCAACAAGTCTAGCAAGTTTTGCAAGGTGTAGTGGTCGCACCATTCCGTCGTTCATCAACTTGGGAACGTAAGGGTCACCTTCGTTCGAACACCCGCCTCTTCTTGTGTTGTTTCTTTTTCCTAGGAATCTCGGGGCGAGATTCTTGTTTAGTGGGGGAGAGTTGTAGCATCCCAATTGTCTAACAATTGCAATGCTACTAGCCTAGTCTATATAGATGCTACTTCCTACATATAATTGTTGCATCATCATTATATCATGCTCATGTCATCATGCCACCTTGCATTTGAGCATCATATAAAACCCTTTTTCATTTGGTTCTTCTCTCATATGCATTATTGATTGTATTTGCCTCTTGATATTGTATTTGGTTGTTGATATATTGTTTAAATGCCCAAGTTGAGTTGGGGGCATATCTTTATTAATCTCCACCCACCTTTCTTGTCATCACCCCATCATTCCACCATCCAACTAAATATGAGCTTGGCACTTATTGGTTTTACCTCTAGCTCATGTGGGTTGGGATGGATCCAATTCTTTTCCACATGCTCTCATCTTAGCATCATGTTGTTTTCACATTATTTATATATGAGAGCCACATGGCCACCTTTGCATGCCTTGTGAGTGGGACCCTTTCTCCTAGCTTCCATATGGATTATTATGGAATTATGCTCATGTTGGGGTATTTTGGGACTATTGAGCATCTAGTGGCACATACACACTAGAAAGTCCCATTTCTATTCAAACATGGTCATCTCCATCTATTCCACATGGGGCATTCTTTTAATTCTTTTTGCTTGGCTTTTATTCCAATTTTGGGAATGCATAATAATAATGCCTTGTGATAATATTGTTTTCACAAGAATCAACATGGCAATAAATATTTTTGCATGGGCCATGCAAGTACCACCACATTTAAATCTTTTGGTTTATTTGAATTCTTGAGTGGTTCATCTCTATCTCTATCCCTTCTTTTGGGCTTGATCTATTTTGATCATGCTTAAACCACATCACCTCATCCCTCCCTTTCTTGTCTTGTTCTTGATGAAGCCTGGCATGTGCTTGCTTGACTTTGTCAAAAGAGGACACTCCACCTAATCACCTCTTTAAACCCTAAACCATACCACTCCTCTCTACCCCCCCTCTCTAAGCTAAACCCTAGCTCTCATCTCACCTCTCTCTAGCTTCTCTCTCTCTAAACCCTAATCCCCCACCACACCCCCTCTCTAGACCAAGCCCTAACCCGAGACCACCTCTCCCTAACCCTAGCTCTACCCTAACCCGAGCCCCTTTCTACCTAGCCCGAGCTACCTCTACCCCTCTCCACTCTTTCTTTGGCTTCAAGAAAAAGAGAAGAAAGAGAGAAACCTACCCCACCCGAGCCTTATCTTGCTTTGCAAAAGTGGAGACCAAACCCATGTGCTCCTTCCTCCCCTCTCTCCCCAACCACCCCAGTACCAGATCGAACTGAGAAGACCTGACCCTCTCCTCCTGCCTCTATCCCTCTCTACCTCCCTAGCCGCCATGGCCATCTCCTCCCCTAAACCCTAGCCACGTCTACCTCTGTGCTTCACTATTCCGGTGGACGTCGAGTCGATCTAGGCGTACCAGTACCTTCCCCCGCCTCTTCACCGTCGCCCTAGACCTGCAGCAACGCCTGGACCTCGCCGGAGCGTCGCCGTCGCCACCATGCCGAGAGGGAGCCGGTGAGGCCGTCCACGAGCCCGACGCCGGATCTCCTCCACCTCGACGAGCCACCACGCTGAGAGTTCTGGTGAGCCCTTCCATCTCCTAGACATCCTCTTCCTCCCTCTAGCAGAGAACGCCGCGCCGCTTCTGCGCTCATACAGCGTCATGGCTGTCAAGGCGTTAGGCAACATTACCGCCTCTTTTCCTTCTTGCCTTCTTTCAGGCTTGTAGACCTCTCCTCGCGATGCCACTGCATGAAGTTGTAGACCAGAACCCTCTTGACTTCCCTTTTTGTGGCTTGGCGATTTCCGCTAGTTTCGTCGCCATCGTCAGTTTGAAGTCCGCCAGATCCACTTGCCGTCAAGGTGTCGCGTCCGTCACCGACAAGAAGAGCTCACGGCTGCTTTTGCGCAGAGCCCCCTGGCCTTTTTTCCCGCTAAACTCAAACCCGGTTCCCACTTTGCCACCTGCAGAGTTCTTTTGCAAATAAACCCGCGGAAGACCCACCACCATGCATCACCACCTCACTGGGATCGCTAACGTGTCACGCCCGGCTGGGCGACAGGCGTGGGCCTCACCAGAACCGCCCCACTTGTCATCTGTGGTTAGGAAGGACCGAGTGAGAAAAGCCTCAGCCTCTGGCCCCACCTGCTGCTGGCCACATGAGCCCCACCTGTCAGTCTAGGCTAGGACGAGCCGAGTATAAAAGTATTCTGTAATCTGCTTTTAATTCAAACCTTTTCAAATTTATTTCAAATTCAAATATTAAATCTGTTTTAAAATAACTTTTAATTTATAAACCCAAATAATACATATAATATATGTTTTCAAACCAGAAAAATATGAGGAGTTCAAATATAGCCTTCAAAATATATTTTGCACACTTTAAAATTCAAGTTGATTAAAATTACAAATAAAATGCCCTTTTATCTTAATTAATTAATAACTTTTGATTTATAACTCCAAATTTAACAAATGATATGTCTAAAATGATTAGCTCGACGAGACCTTTTTGTTTATGCATTCCATGTTTTGATTGAAGCATGCATCATATAAATATAATGTGTACAACAACTAATATGAGGATAAAATGTGGTTAAAACCCAATAAAAATGTTTATTCTTGTATTCCACACCTCACCCATGCCATGCTACCTTATTGCCATGCAAATTGTGCATCATTCATCATGGCATGATTGTTTGCTTGTCGCATTTTATTCATATGCTTGTGCACTTTATTTATGTGGGCCCTTGTTTGTTTGGTTCTTCTTCGAATAGACGCTGAGCAGGGGATATATCAAGAGAACCAGGAGCACTACCCAGATCCATCCCTTGCTTCAATCGAGCCTGTGCAAGCACTACCACACGCTTGCATACATATAGTACCTATTGCCTCTTTCTTATTCTTGCATCATTGAGTCGCGATTGCATTAAACTGAATCCCAAGTATTGCATAGCCTTTACTTTTAAACCCCACCGAAGCTTGTTCCTCCATCCCATGAGCCATTACTACAGGAGTTGTTTGAGCCATGCGAGTCGTAGAACAACATGTGTAGGGTATGTGAGTGTCTGATGGATAACGAGGTACCTAAACAACTTAACCTGAGTAGTAATGGGATAACTAATGAAAGTGGCATCGGTGGGCCATATTCGCTATTTGGTTTTTCAGGCTCACTTGTGTCCTGGGGACCCAGTACTTGATTCCTGTTCTTGAATATTCGGCTATCCACATCCGGGAGGCTTATGAACCCCCGAGCGAGCTTGATTCATTCTTATTTCTTGGGGCCACAAACTAGTTTGAGGTTTTATCTACTATCCTGTACTTATGCCATGCTTTATCGCTTTATTTAAATTGTGCGAGGTATCGCATAATCGCATCGCTTAGGAAAGCGGAGTGTTTTCGGTGTCGACAAGCCCACCACATTTTCGGTTCCCAAATTCACGCCACGACGCAAACCTTGAGGGCCTCAGAGTCACTAACTCCGCTATGGTAGCTCAATGGGGTGGCCTCAAATATTTCGAATCCTGCAATTGCTTTGTCGTGATCGCCTTGTTGGGTTTTGATTTGGTTTTTCCGAGGCATATCGAGTGTGTGTTGTTATTTGTGCACCCTGCAGGTAAAACTTTCAAAGCCGTGTCCGCGTTATGGACGACTTGGAGCACGGTTTCGATCATAGACAAGCATAACTAAAGTACCGCTTTTAATTTGACTAGACTAGGTACCTGACTAGTAAATAGTGCAATACTCACGGAATGGATAATAAAACTGCCAACGGATGGGGGGTTGTTCGTCCGCTTCCTCGTCGGTAAGCGAGGAGGATGGATCTGTTAATATTACCTGTTATAACTGTTGTTATTAATTCACGGACATCCGTCTATCTCTGGTTAGGTGGATGGTTAGCGAGTATCTATAGAATTGCTAGGGTTTATCTTTTGTTGCAATTGCCACCCTGTTGTGTCCCTTTAGAGGCATAAAGACTTGCTGAGTACCCCTAGGGTCTCACACGATAAATTATTGGTTCGATGAACAGTACACTCACAAGATGGATACTGGGTGGAAGAGACGGACGATGTGGGCAACGATCATTCGTGTAGAGATTCCGGAACGGGATCCGTGAGATCTGTATGGATCTGCTTATTTATGGGGCATCTTATGCCGATTTGCTTCTTATCCGCATCGGATTTTGTCTTTCGCTTCCGCTTGATACTCTGATGTTTGATGTATGAGGAGATATCCTAAACTATTATATCTATCTAGGATATTTGGATCTTGCCGTATGGTGTTGCTATATTTCCTTTCTTTTAGTTGGAATGGCTCTGATGTACTGTTGTATGGTGGCTTGCATACATACTCATTTGTGTATGTAGTTGATCCTTCGCCGCCGATTACGCCGCGCATTTGTCCCGATGTTTGAAATGGTTGGGACGGCCGAAAGGTCTACCCGTGAGTGGCATTTGGGCCCCACCGCACTATTTCAACCATTTCCGTTCATCCGTGCTTGTAACTAGGGAGCGAATTCACCGAGGTAGTTACACTATGATGGATGGCTAGGCCGACGGCTCAAAGCCCTCGGCCCAGGCAGCTAGAACCGTCCCACGCCACGCCGAGGGCTGCCGTCGTAGCCTCCTCGCGAACCTCTCTCGGCGGAGCAAAAAGCCGCCAACAGATGGTTCAGCCCTCGGCGTAAGCTTTCTCGACCAGGTGGCAGCCCTCGGCGTAGTAGCCGGCGAAGGCAAGCCACACCGCCGCTGGGGCTGCGCAGCGGCAGGTACGCCGACGGCATGGCCCTTGGCGAAGGCCGCACGTGGCACTGTGGGCGCTCGAAGGCAGGTGGCCGACGGTTGGCCCCTCGGCGAGGCCAGGCACGCCGACGGTTAGGCCCTTGGCATAGCTGTAGCACGTGGCAGGCGCTGGTCGTCCCAGGCAGACAGCTACGCCGATGGCATGGCCCTCGGCGTAGCCTTTACCATTTGGCACATATTAGGGGCTACGCCGACGGCATGGCCCTCGGCGTAGGGCCAACCTAGATTTATTTTCCACCAGTTTCGCTGCAGTTTTATTTCTTGCAATATTATTCACAACAATATTGAACATATATTTCACAAAAATTCAAACAAAATCACATCATTCATACATGTATCAAACAAGATCACATCATTCAAACATGTATCAACATGATCACATCATTAATACATGTATCAACATGATCACATCATTCATACATGTATCAACATCGTCATACATGCATAGACAATAAAACCCTACAACTCTAGAGGAGACGGGGTGTACCCGAGATCTCTCTTGGTGAAAAGAGGCGACCTCCGGCGAGGGTGGCGTCCAGTAGAAGCAGCAGAAGAACCATCTCGCGAGGTAGTAGGTGAAGTGTTGGGGTGAGGATTGGGAGAACCACCAGCAGAATGGCCAGGAGAAGGACCATTGTCATGAAGCGGTGTGATCTGACGTCCATCCGGCGAGGCATGGCTAAAGTGCTGGTTCCCAGAATCTCCCGTTCCCTATATGTTGCCTACATGTTAGCAACTTGCGAGGCAAAGTAAAGCGATAACCAGTGGGCTAGCAAAAAACTTACCGGTGTCGATGCGTAGTATGTCCTAGCGAAACTATCCCTCGATGGCATGCATGGCGGCTGCCCCGGTATGGGAGGCACAAGCCCTAAATCCGTATTCTGTCCAGTTTGAATATTCATCAACATCGCCTGCAAGATAGTTTAGATGTCAGACCGTAATACAACAAACTAGGGGAAGTGGGACTTGTATCTTTTGCAAAAATAAAGGTTCAAACTTACATTTACGTATTGCATGTAGATTGCATTCGCCTCCTGATACTGTCGAAAGGCCACCTGATATTCACCATGAGCGGCATCGTAGGCCGCCTCGAACTCAGGCTACAATTTCAAATACAAGGAATGTCGTCAGCAGTTAGCCATGCAGAAACAAAAGTCATAAAGATGATGAAAATGAGTAAAACTTACATCATCTCTGGAGGTGGATCGACGAGGCTGGCTACGAGGCGGGATAGGGGGCCACGGCGGGTGGGTAGCCTTGAGACACGTGAAGCTCGTGGTGAGGGTAGGCTTGACCTTCTTATTCAGAATCTTGAGACGTCCATGCTGCAATTCGTGCCCCGACAGGACCAACGACTCCTCGTCGATCTCCGTGTGAATGGGGTCATCCACATGGGGGTGACGAGCCTTCACCATCGTGCTGTAGTCCGCCAAGTTGTTCTGGGCAGTGCCGTAGTACTCGGGTAACGAGGGCTGAGGCTGCGAGGAATCGGGCTTCTTTCGCCGCGTCATCTCATAGACGGCGACGTCATGAATCACCTCCCCGGGTTGTGCCTCGGCCACCTGCATCGCGGAAAGAAATATTATGCATATGAATTACGAACATGACGAGAAATAAATGCAGGTCGTTCCATGTATATACATACCACCTTCCCCTTGAAGCGGTCAAAGTTGCGGTTTCCCGCGTAGTGTGTTCCATCATCGCCTCGGTTCTCCGCGCTCCACCTCGACAAGGCTGCAAACTCTTCGTCTTCACTGAGCCACCTCGTCCTAACCAGCTCCTCCCATGCGAGTCGATGCGGCTCAGCCCAATCGGGGACAACCTGAAAATGCAATACTCAACTCCAGACAATGCAATGGCAACTTAGCAGCAATGTAGAATCTCATTGACATTTTACTCACCGACATGTACTCTTCTGGCGTCATCGAGTACTCAGGATTAGACTTCTTACCGACAATGTCTTCCTTCCTGATCCTCACGCCCCTGTCGGCCCAGAAGTGACTAGCGGTCGTGACCTTCTGGTTGTACCACACCTGGGGTGTCAACTTCACACAAGCCCCAAGCAAAGTCCTGTCCGCCTTCTCCTAGTCCTCCTCAGCCACACGATAAAATCACTTCAATCATGCATAAAAAACAATTGTAAGAGTCATGAGTTAGCACGGTGGGGTCATCAAGTATTAACTCGAGAAATATGCCTTACCCAAAACTTGGTGATGACAGCATTAGCAATTGTCAAAATCTCGGACACGAGTAGTCTAGTAGTCCGCCCAAGTAGTAGCTAACCTCCTGACACCATCGGGGGAAATGTGATAGCCCGGCCAGAACTTCCTAATCAGAGCTCCAACCAGGCTATTAGGAAGGCAAGGCTTGGTCCCCGGAGGAAATGTCCAATTGCTGCACAATAATAAACATTAGTACACATGCCAAATTATTTATGACCAATATGAATTACATGTTTTAAATTGCAAAATTAGTACACTTACTCAAGGCCATCTGGAATAATAAGGGCTTTCGCCTCCTGGGTCCTAGGCTCTAACCTCTCCTCAGGGACTCCCGATTCCCCACGATTCCGCAATTTCTTCGGCGGCACCAACTCGTAGCTAGTGTCAGCCTCCGCCTCCGCCTCGTCTCTAGACTCCGTCTCGGTCTCCGCCTCCCTCTCGGTCGCCAGCCCCCAAAAGGCTGCTCACAAAGAAGAACTCAGGAGCCACGTCGCCAGAAGCGGAGGGTGGTGGGTCAAAGTCCACGCCTCCTCCCCTGCCACCTCGTCCTCGTCCTCCTCCTCGACCTCGACCTCCTCCCGCACTAGCAAGATCGGGGTAACGCGGATTGGGATTTGGCTGTCTCCCACTCCGTGTAGCTTTTTTCTTGCGCTGTTTCAGCGCATTAAGCAAGGACGAAGAGCTTGCCTTGCCGCTGCTCATATTTTTCAATCACCTGCATTGAATAAGAGAAAACAGTTAAGCACAAAGACATAATAAAATGTATACACAAAGCATAAAGGCATAATGCAATTAAGAAAACAATTAAGCACAAAGACATAATAAGTACTCACTATCATTCTGATTCTCATTCTCACTATCACTATCACTATCTTTTGAGTAGAAAGCTGGATTCTCATCAAAGGGTGGAGGCTCATCATCGTTGTCATTCTCTGTATGAAACTTCTCGAGCATATCTATATCATGTAGATTCACCATTGACTCACCCCGAGTTTCTGCATCGTTCCCAAGGTCCTCAAGATCAACCGGTTCTAAATCAAAGTGCCCGGCGTCCTCTTGCTCTTGATAAAATATTCCCTCGTACGTTACAGGGTTAATATTGTTGTAATCGTCCTCGGAGGGAATCAGTAGGTTATCATGTGGCGATACCTGGAACACGACTTCCCAGCCCTAGAGTTCTGCTTTCTGGCATGGGTAGGGCAAATAATAAACTTGGTTGGCTTGGTGAGCAACAACAAAGACGTCGGCTCCGCTATAGGTGGTTGAAGGCCTAACTTCAACTAACCCAATGGAAGGGGTACTTCTCCCACCCCTTGGTCGACCAAGGCACTTGAACACAACAAGATTGAGTTGTACGTTCGTACGATTGAATGTCAGCTCGTATACATTCTCTAACCTTCCGTAGTAATCAACGGAATCGGCTCCTCTGGTGAAGACCCCAGTATTTACCGTTTTTGCATTCGGTCGCCCCTTCTGGTACGTCTCTGTATGGAAGCGAAACCCATTCACATCATACTTCTCATACTTCATGACGTCATGGTTACAACCTTGGGAAACACATTTCAGCTCATCTGACATCTCAACGTTGGGATCAGCTCCCTACAGGTTTGTTCCATTCATTAGTTACGTGGAATAAGAGGGACAAGTCACATATTGCAAGGTAAGAGGGACAGGTTAGAAATTACTTTTTCCATGAACCAGGATACAAAGTTTTTTATTTCCAGGAGCACCCTCTTTCAGTAGAGTGTCCAACTCCATGGGAGAGGGATCCGTCGGTCCCGACCGCTGTTCATCCGTGAAGTCGCTAAGAAGAAAATAAGCATTAGACCGAGTTACTAGCTGCATAGAGCATTAGACCGAGAAAATAAGAAGTTGTTTACCATTTTACCTAATGAAATCGACCACTTCCTTCATGTTCATAAGCACATAGAGCATTATGCAATCCTTCTCTTCCTTCGGCAAGCTATATTTTAGTCCTTTACCGGCCTTGCCACCGGGAAATTGGAATAGTTCGAGATTGGGGTCATTCTTGGGCAGGTCGACATTGTAATGAGAGACCGGGTTATGCATAGTGGGAACATCATCGCCAAGAGGTTGTCGCATGGCTCGCCATCTCCCGAAGGCATGTTGCTTCATCTATGCATGCTTCAATCTTGGCTTTGTTTCCAGTTATCTTTCGAATATACTTAAACTCTCTCTCAATACAAAACTGCCAATGAAATTGCACCGGGCCCCCCAAGAGTGCCTCATTTGCGAGGTGCACAATGAGATGTGCCATCGGAGTAAAGAAGCCTGGCGGAAAGATCATCTCCAAATTTCATAGCAACTCCGGCACCTGAACTTGTAGCTTCTCAATAACCAGAGGACATATCTGCTTAGCACAGAGCGTGCGGAAGAAATGGCTCAACTCCGCAAGCACTCGCCAGACCTTCTCGAGGAGATACCCTCGAACCATCACAGGCATCAGCCGCTCAATCCATATATGATAGTCGTGACTCTTGAGCCCGGTGACTTGTCCCGTCGAAAGATTGACTCCCTTACTTATATTCAAACAATAACCATTAGGGAACATCACGACATATTTGAGCCACCTGAATGACTCCTTGTTTTGGACATTATCAAGGCAGTAGTAGGCATGCGGCTTGAACCAATTCTTTTGACGGACAGTAGGAGGCTGCATGTGTAATCTCTTCCTATCACAAAGCTTCTCAACATCGACTCTAGCCTTGACATTATCCTTTGACTTTCTAGGAATGTTCAGTACTGTGTGAAAAAGGGACTCCCCGACATTCTTTTTGGTGTGCATCACATCAATGTTATGGGGAAGTTCAAGGTCCTTGTAATACACAAGATTCGTATACGCCACATGAGTCCGCCAGCGTTACACCATATCCCGTAAATAGATGGCCAGTTCCCGGCGCCGCAGGCACGAGAGCACGTAGCTCGGCATCAACAACTGAACCATCGAACTTTGGTACCTCTTTTACTTCATGCACAACTTTGCCCTTCTTGAAGTTCTTCTTGTCTTCTCTGAACGGATGCTTTCTTTTGAGGTAATCACGATTGTCAAACGCAACATACTTGCACCCGACTTTTAGCCAAAGAAACTCAAGGTTCCACACTGGGCATGGCCACTTACCAGCTGTACACCATCCGCATGTCATGCATGGTATACTGCAACCAAACTTTCATCAAGAAGTTTCTCTTCGATGCTCGGTCGTATGTCAACGTCCCATGTATCTAGGAGTGGTTCAAATCATCCACAATCGGTTGCATGTAGACACTCAAATTTTTCCCCGGGTACTCGGCCCTGGAATGATCAACGACAGAAACATGGTCTTCCGTTGCATTAATACTCCGGGGGGGGGGGAGATTGAGCGGAATAACAAACATCGGCCAGCAGCTGTACGTGGCCGTTGACAAACCATATGGGTTGAAGCCATCTGTTGATATCGCAATTCTGACATTTCGAGCCTCTTCTGCCCACCGGGGGTATTTGTCATCGAAGTTCTTCCATGCCTTACCATCAGACGGATGTCCCATCTTCTTCTGTTCGTGCTCGTCCCCATATCTCTTCCCCTTCTTGTGCCACGTCATCTGTTTGGCAGTCTCCTCGCTCAAGTAAAACCGCTGGATTCTTTTTATGAATGGGAGATACCGAAGAATCTTTAGAGCGACATTCGACTGCCTCATCTGACCATCCTTTCCCTTTACCTCATCATACCTAGAGGCCCCACAAATGGAGCAGTACTTGTCATCCGCAAACTGTTTCCAAAACAAAAGGCAACCTTTTGGACAACAATCTATCTTTTCATAATCCATGTTCAGCTCCTTCATGAGTTTCTTCGTTTCGTAAAAGGTTTTAGGCAGACAATGCCCTTCGGGCAACATGTTACCACATGTTCTCAGATTAGCTTCAAAGTGAGAACGGGTGGCAGAGTACCAGCACTTGTCGGCTAGACACTGAGAGATGGCATCGAGCTAAGAAATCTTTGCACCCTCGTACAGAGGCCTCTTAGCCGCGGCCATCATATTAAGGAAGGCCTTCGCGGTTGGCTCCGGTTCCTCTGGTTCTAGCGGTTCCTCTGGTTCTGGTGGTTCCTCTGGTTCTGGTGGTTCCTCCCGTCGAGGTGGCGAATCCGGCTGGTCAGCATCGATGAGATCATCTAGCCAGTTTCTAATCCCATCGTGCTCATTGCCATTGAGCTACCGACATCACCTCACCCCTGTCACGATCCTACCGAGCAAAGTCGACTTGCATGACATAGTTAGACATGTACCCATATTGCAGAAGGTGTTTATACATGTCATCCTTTCCCTGACGATGACGCTTAGTGCAATGAGCGCAGGGACAAAGTGCCCGAACCATTGCCTTCGAACCACGCGCTAACTCATTCACTAACAAATGAGTGTTCCGTACCCAATCGTCTGTTTTATTAGTCGCACTAATACGGCCACTGTACATCCACCCATTATCAGCCATCCTCTTCTGCTTTGTTGGGAGCCAAACAACAAATATAACATTTTATATCAAACAGGAGATTAAATGCTTCATATTTTTACGCATTCATCAACCTACATGTCTAATAGGAAAAGAGGGTCCTAACCAGCCGCCGGATCCGTAGATTGGGTAAGTTCTCCCTGGCTCTACCCCGATCCGAGCAGAATTTCGGCAGCACCTCCCTGCTGCTCTCCCGATACACGTCTCGACAAAAAGCCAAGAGGATGTGCATCCGGAGAACAACGAGGAGGCGTCACCGAAATCCTGTCTCGAATCGAGGTAGAGCCAGGGAGAACCATACCCAACTACGAATCCGCCGATTGGCCGGTAAAAGCCGTAAGCGTTACGGTTCAAAATATGCGAGACCACTAATGCATATTAAGTCGCGTAACGCTTACGGTCGGGATGACGCCTAGGTGACGCGACAGACTTGGTGATCTAGACACGAAAATAAACCTAGGTACAAGAGAGGCGAACGGATTCTCACCCTCGAAGCGTGATCAAATCGTCGAAGATGATCCGGGACCCTGCCATCGAAACACTCCCCCCGCTCACCCTCCGGTAACTGCAAAACACATGAACAAATGGTTAAATATGCAACATCTATTTAGCAAATTTCATCTATTTTAGCCAAGTGTAGGATTTAGTTCTAATCTTTATTTAGAATTGTCTGTGAGTTATAAGTTACGATGCCACATGTGTGATGCCAATATTATTTTACAGAAAGTAGGATAAGTGTAATAAAACAAATTAAGAGCAGATCCTACTAAATACCACTCTTATCTCACAGAACAATTGTTCATCTAGGTTCTTGTGGTTGTTCATCTAGATGGGGCTAGCTTGCTGGTGAATGTGACAAATCAATTGTTCGGTGCCCCTGTTATATGCCTCTGCTGCAAAATGAAATATTAGGGGATTATAACACCCTTTGCATACTGCATAATTGATCTCATGGAACATATGTTCCAAACCTATCCATGCTATTTACCAACAGATTGCCTCTGATGAGAGAGTGCACAGGAAGTTATGTAAGACACTTCTGGTAAATTTACCACAGACATGGGTGTATATATACATATACTCGCATAATCCCAAGAAAGGGAAACACGAATAGGCTATGTTTTATTTTGCAGTTAATTACACCTGAATAAAATCTGAGGCTCACTTTATTCATGTTCATGCTAAACACGCTCTTGAATCGAATTGTGTGCCGCATGTCACCTGTTAAGTGCTAGACTGCCTTTAACAAGAACACATTATTTTGAAGTGATTAAGTGCTCGTTACTAGTGGTCAATGGTTCGTGACAACATCTTCGTGTTTAGTTTAGCTTCACCTGATTGGGGATTTACTCCTTCTAATTAGAGAAAAAATAATTTCTCAACTCGAATGTGCTCTTACCACATTAGAAGCTATTTTGCCCCTTTTACGAGCTATCTATCTCGGTTCAAATTCTCGATGTACCTGCGAGAGACCGGAGCTCCGGCGATGGCTCGACGGAGGGACGGGACAGGGAGGGGGGCGATGCAGCGAGGCGGCTGCTGCGCGGGGGAGGCGGCGTAGGGAGGGGGCGAGCTCGGGGAGGAGGAGGGGCGAGCTCCGGGACTAGGAGGGGCGGCGGCCGCGAGCTCGGGGAGGAGGAGGGGCTCTGGGAGGAGCTCGGGGAGGAGGAGGCGGCGTAGGGAGGAGGCGGCGGGACTTTGGGAGGAGGAGGGGCGGCGAGCTCCGGGAGGAGGAGGGGCGGCGAGCTTCGGGCTTGGGGAGCAGCGATTGGTGGCGGCGGGGTCAGGGGCGGGATGAGTGGCGGCGGGGTCAGGGCTGAGGGGATGGGGGAGGAGGAGGCGGCGGCGGCCCCGAGCTCGGGGAGCAGCGGCTGGTGGCGGCGGGGTCGGGGGCGGATTGGGGATATGGTCGGGGGTGAGTGGCCTAGGTGGGCCGCGGGCAAAAAAAGAGATAACGCTACGCCGACGGCCAAGATACGCCGAGGGCTGCCGTCGGCGTAGCTAGTTTTTTTTAATTTTCTAGTATTAGTACATACATTTACTAAGAAACTATAATATATAACAAATTATAATACATTATTTGGTCTCTACTAATACAGAAGAAACTATACTATATTATTACTATATACTTTTTTATAACTATATACGCCGACGACCCTGATACGCCGAGGTCTCCAAGCAAACCCTAGACGTGGGCCCCGTGAATCTACCCTCCACAGACTTCTCCATACGGGGGTTGACCAATGGAATTTACAGTTGGTTTACTATTGTTTAGGCCATACCTACATGCAAAACCAAGGTTGGGACTATGGTTCCACTGGTTTACTACGCTCCGGAGCGCGGTTCACAAGGTGTTTGTGTTGGTTATATGATGATGTAAAACCATGTTGGTTCACAAGGTGCGGCAGTATCCTACCCGGTTTCACCGGAACAGGGAGTTTCCCCCTTATATAAGTCCAGAACCTTCCCTTTTAGGTTACAGCGCATGCATGCGAAGGGGGACACATTCATGCAATCCGGGGACTAGGTTTTGCATGTTTCAACACAACACCACACCTCCATGCATGTGCAAGGGCCACATGCAAGTTCTTGAGGGTTTCCTACGCCTGAGCGTTTGTCATGGAACCCCGATCTGGGTTCTGATCGCCTACCCCCTAGACGCTCTCCCGACAGGTAGCCATGTAGCTCTCTTGTTTTGTGTTTGCTTAGGTCATATGATGATGTAAAACCATGTTGGTTCACAAGGTGCGGCAGTATCCTACCCGGTTTCACCGGAACGGGGAGTTTCCCCCTTATATAAGTCCAGAACCTTCCCTTTTAGGTTACAGCGCATGCATGCGAAGGGGGACACATTCATGCAATCCGAGGACTAGGTTTTGCATGTTTCAACACAACACCACACCTCCATGCATGTGCAAGGGCCAGATGCAAGTTCCTGAGGGTTTCCTACGCCCCGGAGCGAGGTTTGCCGTGGAACCCTGATCTGTGGGCCTCGGATCGTCTACCCCCCTAGAAGTTCCTCTGACAGGGGTAGCCCGGCGTAGCTCTCTCTTCTTTTGTGTTTGTTTAGGTCATATGATGATGTAAAACCATGTTTGTTCTCAAGGAGCGGCACTATCCTACCCGGTTTCACCGGAACAGGGAGTTTCCCCCTTATATAAGACTAGAACCTTCCCTTTTAGGTTACAGCGCATGCATGCGAAGGGGACACATTCATGCAACCCGGGGACTAGGTTTTGCATGTTTCGACACAACACCACACCTCCATGCATGTGCAAGGGCCACATGCAAGTTCTTGAGGGTTTCCTACGCCCCGGAGCGCGGTTTGCCGCGAAACCCTGATCTGTGGGCCTCGGATCGTCTACCCCCCTAGACGTTCCTCTGATAGGGGTAGCCTGGCGTAGCTCTCTCTTGTTTTGTGTTTGTTTAGGTCATATGATGATGTAAAACCATGTTGGTTCACAAGGTGCGGCAGTATCCTACCTAGTTTCACCGGAACAGGGAGTTTCGCCCTTATATAAGTCCAGAACCTTCCCTTTTAGGTTACAGCGCATGCATGCGAAGGGGGACACATTCATGCAATCCCGGGACTAGGTTTTGCATGTTTCAACACAACACCACACCTCCATGCATGTGCAAGGGCCACATGCAAGTTCTTGAGGGTTTCCTACGCCCTGGAGCGAGGTTTGTCACAAACCTGATCAGGTTTCGGATCGCCTACCCCTAGACGCTCCTCCCAGGGGTAGCCCGGCGTAGCTCTCTCTTGTTTTGTGTTTGCTTAGGGCATATGTTGATGTAAAACCATGTTGGTTCACAAGGTGCGGCAGTATCCTACCCGGTTTCACCGGAACAGGGAGTTTCCCCCTTATATAAGACCAGAACCTTCCCTTTTAGGTTACAGCGCATGCATGCGAAGGGGGACACATTCATGCAACCCGAGGACTAGGTTTTGCATGTTTCAACACAACACCACACCTCCATGCATGTTCAAGGGCCACATGCAAGTTCTTGAGGGTTTCCTACGCCCCGGAGCGCGGTTTGCCCTGAACCTTGATCTGTGGTCTTTGATCGTCTACCCCCTAGAAGTTCCTCTGACAGGGGTAGCCCGGCGTAGCTCTCTCTTGTTTTGTGTTTATTTAGGTCATATGATGATGTAAAATCATGTTGGTTCACAAGGTGCGACAGTATCCTACCCGGTTTCACCGGAACAGGGAGTTTCCCCCTTATATAAGTCCGTAACCTTCCTTTTAGGTTACAGCGCATGCATGCGAAGGGGGACACATTCATGCAACCCGGGGACTAGGTTTTGCATTATTCAACACAACACCACACCTCCATGCATGTGCAAGGGCCACATGCAAGTCCCTAAGGGTTTTTACTCTTGAGCGCGGTTTGTCATGGAACCCCGATCTGTGGGCTCTTGATCATCTACCCCCCTAGACGCTCCTCCGATAGGGGTAGCCAAGATAGCTCTCTCTTGTTTTGTGTTTGTTTAGGTCATATCATGATGTAAAACCATGTTGGTTCACAAGGTGCGGCAGTATCCTACCCGGTTTCACCGAATGTGGAGTTTCCCCTTATATAAGTCCAGAACCTTCCGTTTTAGGTTACAGCGGATGCATGTGAAGGGGGACACATTCATGCAACCCGGGGACTAGGTTTTGCATGTTTCAACACAACACCACACCTCCATGCATGTGCAAGGTCCACATGCAAGTTCTTGAGGGTTTCCTATGCCCGAGCATGGTTTGCTGAACCCCGATCTGGTTTTGATCGCCTACCCCCTAGACGTTCCTCATGTGGGAGGGGTAAGCATGTAGCTCTCTCTTGTTTTGTGTTTGTTTAGGTCATATGATGATGTAAAACCATGTTGGTTCACAAGGTGCGATAGTATCGTACCGGTTTCACCAAATGGGAGTTTCCCTTATATAAGTCCGTAACCTTCCCTTTTAGGTTATGGCGATGCATGCGAAGGGGACCCCTTCATGCAACCCGGGGACTATGTTTTGCATGTTTCAACTCAACACCACACCTCCATGCATGTGCAAGGGCCACATGCAAGTTCTTGAGGGTTTCACGCCTGAGAGCGTGGATTGCCATGGAACCCGATCAGTGGGTTTGATCGCCTACCCCTAGACGTTCCTCGACAGGGGTAAATGTAGCTCTCTCTTGTTTTGTGTTTGTTTAGGTCATATGATGATGTAAAACCATGTTGGTTCACAAGGTGCGGAAGTATCCTACCTGTTTCACCGAAACAGGAGTTTCCCCTTATATAAGTCCGTAACCTTCCCTTTAGGTTACGACGCATGCATGTGAAGGGGACACATTCATGCAACACGGGACTAGGTTTTGCATGTTTCAACACAACACCACACCTCCATGCATGTGCAAGGGCCACATGAAAGTTCTTGAGGCTTTTTCACGCCTGAGCGCGGGTTTGCCGGAACCCCGATCTGTGGGCCTTGATCGCCTACCCCCTAGACGCTCCCGACAGGGGTAGCCAGTAGCTCTCTTGTTTTGTGTTTGTTTAGGTCATATGATGATGTAAAACCATGTTGGTTCACAAGGTGCGGCAGTATCCTACCCGGTTTCACCGGAACGGGGAGTTTCCCTCTTATATAAGTCCAGAACCTTCCCTTTTAGGTTACAGCGCATGCATGGGAAGGGGGACACATTCATGCAACCCGGGGACTAGGTTTTGCATGTTTCAACACAACACCACACCTCCATGCATGTGCAAGGGCCACATGCAAGTTCTTGAGGGTTTCCTACGCCTGAGCGTTTGCTTGTCATGAACCCTGATTCAGGGTTTGATCGCCTACCCCCTAGACGCTCCTCCGATAGAGGTACCATGTAGCTCTCTCTTGTTTTGTGTTTGTTTAGGTCATATGATGATGTAAAACCATGTTGGTTCACAAGGTGCGCAAGATCCTACCCGGTTTCACCGAACAGGAGTTTCCTTATATAAGTCTGTAACCTTCCCTTTAGGTTACAGCGCATGCATGCGAAGGGGACACATTCATGCAACCTGGGACTAGGTTTTGCATGTTTCAACACAACACCACACCTCCATGCATGTGCAAGGGCCACATGCAAGTTCTTCAGGGTTTCTATGACCTGAGCGAGGTTTGTCATGGAACCCCGATCTATGGGTTTTGGATCGCCTACCCCCTAGACGTCCTCCAGGGTAGCCCATAGATCTCTCTTGTTTTGTGTTTGTTTAGGTCATATGATGATGTAAAACCATGTTGGTTCACAAGGTGCAAGATCCTACCCGGTTTCACCGAACGGGAGTTTCCCCTTATATAAGTCTAGAACCTTCCTTTTAGGTTATAAGCATGCATGTAAGGGGGACACATTCATGCAACCCGGGACTAGGTTTTGCATGTTTCAACACAACACCACACCTCCATGCATGTGCAAGGGCCACATGCAAGTTCTTGAGGGTTTCTAAACCCGGAGCGGGTTTGTCATGAACCTCGATCCAGGTTCTTGATCGCCTACCCCTAGATGTTCCTCCGATAGGGTAGCCTTTGAGCTCTCTCTTGTTTTGTGTTTGTTTAGGTCATATGATGATGTAAAACCATGTTGGTTCACAAGGTGCGGTAAGATCCTACCTGTTTCACCGAAGGGGAGTTTCCCCTTATATAAGTCCGTAACCTTCCTTTTAGGTTACAGCGCATGCATGAAGGGGGACACATTCATGCAACCCGGGACTAGGTTTTGCATGTTTCAACACAACACCACACCTCCATGCATTTGCAAGGGCCACATGCAGGTTCTTGAGGGTTTTATGCCTGAGCGTGTTTGTCATGAACCCCGATCTGTGGCCTTTGATCGCCTACCCCCTAGACGCTCCTCTAGGGGTAGCCCGTATCTCTCTTTGTTTTGTGTTTGTTTAGGTCATATGATGATGTAAAACCATGTTGGTTCACAAGGTGGCAAGATCCTACCCGTTTCACCGAACGGGGAGTTTCCCTTATATAAGTCCGTAACCTTCCCTTTTAGGTTACAGCAAGATGCATGCGAAGGGGACACATTCATGCAACCCGGGACTAGGTTTTGTATGTTTCAACACAACACCACACCTCCATGCATGTGCATGGGCCACATGCAAGTTCTGAGGGTTTTACGCATCATGAACCCCGACCAGGGTTCTTCGGATCGCCTACCCCCTAGACGCTCTCTCATGTGGGTACCACATAGCTCTTTCTTTGTTTTGTGTTTGTTTAGGTCATATGATGATGTAAAACCATGTTGGTTCACAAGGTGCAAAGTATCCTACCCGGTTTCACCAAACGGGAGTTTCCCTTATATAAGTCCGTAACCTTCCCTTTAGGTTACAACGCATGCATGTGAAGGGGACACATTCATGCAACCTGGGACTAGGTTTTGCATGTTTCAACACAACACCACACCTCCATGCATGTGCAAGGGCCACATGCAAGTTCTTGAGGGTTTCCTATGCCCTGAGCGTTTGCCGCGAACCCGATCTGGGTTCTCGGATCGCCTACCCCCTAGACGCTCCTCCGACAGGGTAGCCATGTAGCTCTCTCTTGTTTTGTGTTTGTTTACATCATATGATCATGTAAAACCATGTTGGTTCACAAGGTGCGGCAATATCCTACCCGGTTTCACCTAACAGTGGAGTTTCCTTATATAAGTCTAGAACCTTCCTTTTAGGTTACAGCAAGATGCATGCGAAGGGGACACATTCATGCAACCTGGGACTAGGTTTTGTATGTTTCAACACAACACCACACCTCCATGCATGTGCAAGGTCCACATGCAAGTTCTTGAGGGTTTCTACGACCCAGAGCGCGTTTGTCAGCGAACTCGATCTCAGGGTTTTGATCGCCTACCCCTAGACATTCCTCCGACAGGTAGCCTGTAGCTCTCTTGTTTTGTGTTTGTTTAGGTCATATGATGATGTAAAACCATGTTGGTTCACAAGGTGCGTGAGTATCCTACCCGGCTTTCACCGAACGGGAGTTTCCTTATATAAGTCCGTAACCTTCCTTTAGGTTACAGCATGCATGCTAAGGGGACACATTCATGCAACCTGGGACTAGGTTTTGCATGTTTCAACACAACACCACACCTCCATGCATGTGCAAGGGCCACATGCAAGTTCTTGAGGGTTTCTATGACCGAGCTGTTTGTCCGGAACCTCGATCTATGGGCTTGATCATCTACCCCCTAGATGTTCCTCCGACAGGGTAGCCATGTAGCTCTCTCTTGTTTTGTGTTCGTTTAGGTCATATGATGATGTAAAACCATGTTGGTTCACAAGGTGCGGAAGTATCCTACCCGGTTTCACCTAACAGTGGAGTTTCCTTATATAAGTCCGTAACCTTCCTTTTAGGTTACAACATGCATGTGAAAGGGGACACATTCATGCAACCTGGGACTAGGTTTTGCCTGTTTCAACACAACACCACACCTCCATGCATGTGCAAGGGCCACATGCAAGTTCTTGAGGGTCTCACGCCTGAGCGCAGCTTGTCATGAACCCCGATCTGTGGGTTTGGATCGCCTACCCCTAGACGCTCCTCTAACAGGTAGCCATGTAGCTCTCTTGTTTTGTGTTTGTTTAGGTCATATGATGATGTAAAACCATGTTGGTTCACATGGTGCGGCAAGATCCTACCCGGTTTCACCGAACAGGAGTTTCCTTATATAAGTCCGTAACCTTCCCTTTTAGGTTACAGTACATGCATGAAGGGGACACATTCATGCAACCCGGGACTAGGTTTTGCATGTTTCAACACAACACCACACCTCCATGCATGTGCAAGGGCCACATGCATGTTCTTGAGGGTTTCCTATGACCCGGAGCTGGTTTGTCATGAACCCCGATCCAGGGTTTGATCGCTCACCCCCTAGACGCCTCCCGACAGGGTAGCATGTAGCTCTCTTGTTTTGTGTTTTTTAAGTTCATATTATGATGTAAAACAAAGTATTTTCACAAGGTGTGGTGGTATACTACCCGGTTTCACTAGAACGGGCAGTTTCCCCCTTATATAAGTCAAGAACCTTCCTTTAGGTTACAAAGATGCATGTAAGGGGGACACATTCATGCAACCCGGGACTAGGTTTTGCATGTTTCAACACAACACCACACCTCCATGCATGTGCAAGGGCCACATGCAAGTTCTGAGGGTTTCCTACGCCTGAGCGCTGTCATAAACCCGATCTGTGGTTTTGATCGCCTACCCCCTAGACGCTCTCCTAACAGGGTAGCAATGTAGCTCTCTTGTTTTGTGTTTGTTTAGGTCATATGATGATGTAAAACCATGTTGGTTCACAAGGTGCGGTAGTATCCTATCCGTTTCACCGAACAGGAGTTTCCCTTATATAAGTCCGTAACCTTCCCTTTTAGGTTACAGCTGCATGCATGAAGGGGACACATTCATGCAACCTGGGACTAGGTTTTGCATGTTTCAACACAACACCACACCTCCATGCATGTGCAAAGACCACATGCAAGTTCTTGAGGGTTTCACGACTGGAGCGCTTGTCATGAACCTTGATCAGGGTTTCTGATCGCCTACCCCTAGACGCTCCTCCGACAGGGGTAGCCCATGTAGCTCTCTCTTGTTTTGTGTTTTTTTAGGTCATATGATGATGTAAAACCATGTTGGTTCACAAGGTGCGGTAGATCCTACCCGTTTCACCTGAATGGGAGTTTCCTTATATAAGTCTAGAACCTTCCCTTTTAGGTTACAAAGCATGCATGGAAGGGGGACACATTCATGCAACCTGGGACTAGGTTTTGCATGTTTCAACACAACACCACACCTCCATGCATGTGCAAGGGCCAGATGCAAGTTCTTGAGGGTTTCCACGACCCTGAGCGGGTTTGTCATGAACCCCGATCTCAGGCTCGGATCGTCTACCCCCCTAGACGTTCCTCTGACAGGGGTAGCCCGGCATAGATCTCTCTTGTTTTGTGTTTGTTTAGGTCATATGATGATGTAAAACCATGTTGGTTCACAAGGTGCGGCAGTATCCTACCCGGTTTCACCGGAACAGGGAGTTTCCCCCTTATATAAGTCCAGAACCTTCCGTTTTAGGTTACAGCGCAAGCATGTGAAAGGGGACACATTCATGCAACCCTGGGACTAGGTTTTGCATGTTTCAACACAACACCACACCTCCATGCATGTGCAAGGGCCACATGCAAGTTCTTGAGGCTTTACGCCTGAGCGTGCTTGCACTTGAACCCCGATATGTGGGTTTCAGATCGCCTACCCCCTAGACGCTCTCCCGACAGGGGTAGCCTGTAGCTCTCTCTTGTTTTGTGTTTGTTTAGGTCATATGATGATGTAAAACCATGTTGGTTCACAAGGTGCGGCAAGATCCTACCCGTTTCACCTAACAGGGAGTTTCCCTCTTATATAAGTCCAGAACCTTCCCTTTTAGGTTACAGCGCATGCATGGGAAGGGGGACACATTCATGCCACCCGGGGACTAGGTTTTGCATGTTTCAACACAACACCACACCTCCATGCATGTGCAAGGGCCACATGCAAGTTCTTGAGGGTTTCCTATGACCCGGAGCGCGGTTTGTCAGTGAACCCCGATCTCAGGGCCTTGATCGCCTACCCCTAGACGCTCCTCCCACAGGGTAGCATGTAGCTCTCTCTTGTTTTGTGTTTGTTTAGGTCATATGATGATGTAAAACCATGTTGGTTCACAAGGTGTGGTGGTATCCTACCCGGTTTCACTAGAACGGGGAGTTTCCCCCTTATATAAGTCCAGAACCTTCCCTTTTAGGTTACAGCGCATGCATGCGAAGGGGGACACATTCATGCAACCCGGGGACTAGGTTTTGCATGTTTCAACACAACACCACACCTCCATGCATGTGCAAGGGCCACATGCAAGTTCTTGAGGGTTTCCTACGACTGAGCGCTGGTTTGTCATGAACCCGATCTGTGGGTTTTGATCGCCTACCCCCTAGACGCCTCATCAGGGTAGCCATGTAGCTCTCTCTTGTTTTGTGTTTGTTTAGGTAATATGATGATGTAAAACCATGTTGGTTCACAAGGTGCGGCAGTATCCTACCCGGTTTCACCGGAACAGGGAGTTTCCCCCTTGTATAAGTCCAGAACCTTCCCTTTTAGGTTACAGCGCATGCATGCGAAGGGGGACACATTCATGCAACTCGGGGACTAGGTTTTGCATGTTTCAACACAACACCACACCTCCATGCATGTGCAAGGGCCACATGCAAGTTCTTGAGGGTTTCATACGCCTTGAGCTGGTTTGTCATGAACCCCGATCAGTGGTTCGGATCGCCTACCCCTAGACGCTCCTCACAGGTATCCATGTAGCTCTCTTGTTTTGTGTTTGTTTAGGTCATATGATGATGTAAAACAATGTTGGTTCACAAGGTGTGGCAAGATCTCATCCTGTTTCACCTAACAGGGAGCTTCCCCTTATATAAGTCCAACCTTCCTTTAGGTTACACACATGCATGCGAAGGGGGACACATTCATGCAACCCGGGGACTAGGTTTTGCATGTTTCAACACAACACCACACCTCCATGCATGTGCAAGGGCCACATGCGAGTTCTGAGGGTTTCCTACGCCTTGAGCGGATTTGTCATGAACCTCGATCTGGTTTTGATCGCCTACCCCCTAGATGTTCCTCCGACAGGGTAGCCTGTAGCTCTCTTGTTTTGTGTTTGTTTAGGTCATATGATGATGTAAAACCAAGTTGGATCCCAAGGTGCGTAAGTATCCTACCCGGTTTCACCTTAACAGGGAGTTTCCCCCTTATATAAGTCTAGAACCTTCCCTTTTAGGTTACAGCAAGCATGCATGGGAAGGGACACATTCATGCAACCCGGGACTAGGTTTTGCATGTTTCAACACAACACCACACCTCCATGCATGTGCAAGGGCCACATGTGTTCTTGAGGGTTTCGCCCTGAGCGCCGGTTTGCCATGGAACCCCGATATGGGCTCTTGATCGCCTACCCCCTAGACGTTCCTCTGATAGGGGTAGCCCGGTGTAGCTCTCTCTCTTGTTTTGTGTTTGTTGAGGTCATCTGATGATGTAAAACCATGTTGGTTCACAAGGTGCGGCAAGATCCTACCTGTTTCACCTGGAACAGGAGTTTCCTTATATAAGTCGAGAACCTTCCTTTTAGGTTACAAAGATGCATGTGAAGGGGACACATTCATGCAACCCGAGGACTAGGTTTTGCATGTTTCAACCCAACACCACACCTCCAAGCATGTGCAAGGGCCACATGCAAGTTCTTGAGGGTTTCTGATGACCCGGAGCGCTTTGCCCGAACCCCGATCTTTGGCCTTTGATCGCCTACCCCCTAGACGCTCCTCCGACGGGGTACCATGAGCTCTCTCTTGTTTTGTGTTTGTTTAGGTCATATGATGATGTAAAACCATGTTGGTTCACAAGGTGCGGCAGTATCCTACCCGCTTTCACCGGAACGGGGAATTTCCTCCTTATATAAATCCAGAACCTTCCCTTTTAGGTTACAGCGCATGCATGCGAAGGGGGACACATTCATGCAACCCGGAACTAGGTTTTGCATGTTTCAACACAGCACCACACCTCCATGCATGTGCAAGGGCCACATGCAAGTTCTTGAGGGTTTCCTACTCCTGAGCGCTTTGTCATGGAACCCCGATCAGGTTTTGATCGCCTACCCCTAGACGCTCCTCTACAGGGGTAGCCCATGTAGTTTCTCTTGTTTTGTGTTTGTTTAGGTCATATGATGATGTAAAACCATGTTGGTTCACAAGGTGCGGAAGATCCTACCCGTTTCAATAAACGGAGTTTCCCCTTATATAAGTCCGTAACCTTCCCTTTTAGGTTACAAATACATGCATGCGAAGGGGGACACATTCATGCAACCCGGGACTAGGTTTTGCATGTTTCAACACAACACCACACCTCCATGCATGTGCAAGGGACACATGCAAGTTCTTGAGGGTTTCCTATGACCCGGAGCGCTTTTGCCATAACCTCGATCTATGGGTTTCGGATCGCCTACCCCCCTAGACGCTCCTCCCGACAGGGTAGCCATGAGCTTTCTCTTGTTTTGTGTTTGTTTAGGTCATATGATGATGTAAAACCATGTTGGTTCACAAGGTGCAAGATCCTACCCTTTCACCTAAGGGGAGTTTCCTCTTATATAAGTCCGTAACCTTCCCTTTTAGGTTACAGCATGCATGGGAAGGGGACACATTCATGCAACCCGGGACTAGGTTTTGCATGTTTCAACACAACACCACACCTCCATGCATGTGCAAGGGCCACATGAATGTTCTTGAGGGTTTTATGACCTGAGCGCGGTTTCATGAACCCTGATCTGTGGGCTTTGATCGCCTACCCCCTAGACGCTCCTCCGATAGAGGTAGCCCGGCGCAGCTCTCTCTTGTTTTGTGTTTGTTTAGGTCATATGATGATGTAAAACCATGTTGGTTCACAAGGTGCGGCAAGATCCTACCGTTTCACCTAAACAGGAGTTTCTTATATAAGTCTGTAACCTTCCTTTTAGGTTATAGCATGCATGCGAAGGGGACACATTCATGCAACCCGGGACTAGGTTTTGCATGTTTCAACACAACACCACACCTCCATGCATGTGCAACGGCCACATGCAAGTTCTTGAGGGTTTTATGACCCGAGCGCCGGTTTGTCATGAACCCCGATTGTGGGTTTTGATCGCCTCCCCCTAGACGCTCCTCTAATGTGGGTAGCCAGAGATCTCTTGTTTTGTGTTTTTTTAGGTCATATGATGATGTAAAACCATGTTGGTTCACAAGGTGCGGCAGATCCTACCCGTTTTCACCGAACGGGAGTTTCCTTATATAAGTCTAGAACCTTCCTTTAGGTTACAGCATGCATGCGAAGGGGACACATTCATGCAACCCGGGACTAGGTTTTGCATGTTTCAACACAACACCACACCTCCATGCATGTGCAAGGGCCACATGCAAGTTTTTGAGGGTTTTAAACCCGGAGCGGTTTGTCATGAACCCCGATCCAGGCTCGATCGCCTACCCCTAGATGTTCCTCCGACGGGGTAGCTGCAGTAGCTCTCTCTTGTTTTGTGTTTGTTTAGGTCATATGATGATGTAAAACCATGTTGGTTCACAAGGTGCGAAGATCCTACCCGTTTCACCGAAGGGGAGTTTCTTATATAAGTCCGTAACCTTCCTTTTAGGTTACAGCATGCATGCGAAGGGGGACACATTCATGCAACCCGGACTAGGTCTTGCATGTTTCAACACAACACCACACCTCCATGCATGTGCAAGGGCCACATGTAAGTTCTTGAGGGTTTCCTATGCCCTGAGCGCTGGTTTGTCATGGAACTCGATCTCAGGTTTTGATCGCCTACCCCTAGACGCTCCTCTAACAGGGTAGCCCATGTAGCTCTCTTTGTTTTGTGTTTGTTTAGGTCATATGATGATGTAAAACCATGTTGGTTCACAAGGTGCGGCAGATCCTACCCGTTTCACCGAAGGGGAATTTCCTTATATAAGTCCGTAACCTTCCCTTTAGGTTACAAAAGATGCATGCAAGGGGACACATTCATGCAACCCGGGACTAGGTTTTGCATGTTTCAACACAACACCACACCTCCATGCATGTGCAAGGGCCACATGCAAGTTCTTGAGGCTTTCCCTATGTTCTGGTTTGCCATGAACCCCGATCTGTGGGTTTTGATCGCCTACCCCCTAGACGCTCCTCCGACAGGGTAGCCACATAGCTCTCTTTGTTTTGTGTTTGTTTAGGTCATATGATGATGTAAAACCATGTTGGTTCACAAGGTGCGCAAGATCCTACCCGGTTTCACCGAACGGGAGTTTCCCTTATATAAGTCCAGAACCTTCCGTTTTAGGTTACAGCGCATGCATGTGAAGGGGGACACATTCATGCAACCCGGGGACTAGGTTTTGCATGTTGCAACACAACACCACACCTCCATGCATGTGCAAGGGCCACATGCAAGTTCTTGAGGCTTTCCTATGCCTTGAGCGCTTTGTCATGAACCTCGATCAGGGGTTTGATCGCCTACCCCCTAGACGCTCCTCCGACAGGGGTAAATGCTGTAGCTCTCTTGTTTTGTGTTTGTTTAGGTCATATGATGATGTAAAACCATGTTGGTTCATAAGGTGCGGCAAGATCCTACCCGTTTCACCGTACAGGAGTTTCCCCCTTATATAAGTCCAGAACCTTCCCTTTTAGGTTACAGCACATGCATGCGAAGGGGGACACATTCATGCAACCCGGGGACTAGGTTTTGCATGTTTCAACACAACACCACACCTCCATGCATGTGCAAGGTCCACATGCAAGTTCTTGAGGGTTTCCTACGACCCGGAGCGTGATTTGCCACGGAACCTTGATCTGTGGGTTTTGATCGCCTACCCCCTAGACATTCCTCCGACAGGGTAGCCCAGTAGTTCTCTCTTGTTTTGTGTTTTTTTAGGTCATATGATGATGTAAAACCATGTTGGTTCACAAGGTGCGGTAGTATCCTACCCGGTTTCACTGGAACAGGGAGTTTCCTTATATAAGTCTGTAACCTTCCGTTTTAGGTTACAGCGCATGCATGCTAAGGGGGACACATTCATGCAACCCGGGGACTAGGTTTTGCATGTTTCAACACAACACCACACCTCCATGCATGTGCAAGGGCCACATGCAAGTTCTTGAGGGTTTCCTATGCCCCGGAGCGCTGCTTTGTCAGGAACCCCGATCAGGGCCTCGGATCATCTACCCCCCTAGATGTTCCTCTTACAGGGGTAGCCCGGCGTAGCTCTCTCTTGTTTTGTGTTTGTTTAGGTCATATGATGATGTAAAACCATGTTGGTTCACAAGGTGCGGCAGTATCCTTCCCGGTTTCACCGGAACAGGGAGTTTCCCCCTTATATAACTCCAGAACCTTCTCTTTTAGGTTACAGCGCATGCATGTGAAAGGGGACACATTCATGCAACCCGGGGACTAGGTTTTGCATGTTTCAACACAACACCACACCTCCATGCATGTGCAAGGGCCACATGCAAGTTATTGAGGGTTTCCTACGCCCCGGAGCGCAGTTTGCCACGGAACCCTGATATGTGGGCCTCAGATCGTCTACCCCCCTAGACGTTCCTCTGACAGGGGTAGCCCGGTGTAGCTCTCTCTTGTTTTGTGTTTGTTTAGGTCATATGATGATGTAAAATCATGTTGGTTCACATGGTGCGGCAGTATCCTACCCGGTTTCACCGGAACGGGGAGTTTCCCCCTTATATAAGTCCAGAACCTTCCCTTTTAGGTTACAGCGCATGCATGCGAAGGGGGACACATTCATGCAACCCGGGACTAGGTTTTGCATGTTTCAACACAACACCACACCTCCATGATTGTGCAAGGGCCACATGCAAGTTCTTGAGGGTTTCCTATGACCCGGAGCGCTGGCTTGTCAAGTGAACCCCGATTCAGGTTTGATCGCCTACCCCCTAGACGCTCCTCCGACAGGGTAGCCCATGTAGCTCTCTTGTTTTGTGTTTGTTTAGGTCATATGGTGATGTAAAACCATGTTGGTTCACAAGGTGTGGTGGTATCCTACCCGGTTTCACTAGAACGGGGAGTTTCCCCCTTATATAAGTCCAGAACTTCCCTTTTAGGTTACAAAGATGCATGCTATGGGGACACATTCATGCAACCCAGGGACTAGGTTTTGCATGTTTCAACACAACACCACACCTCCATGCATGTGCAAGGGCCACATGCAAGTTCTTGAGGGTTTCACGCCTTGAGCGCGGTTTGTCATGAAACCCCGATCAGGGTTTTGGATCGCCTACCCCTAGACGCCTCTAACAGGGTAAATGGCTGAGTTTCTATTGTTTTGTGTTTGTTTAGGTAATATGATGATGTAAAACCATGTTGGTTCACAAGGTGGCAAGATCCTATCCGTTTCACCTAATGGGAGTTTCCTTATATAAGTCCGTAACCTTCCTTTTAGGTTACAAATAAGATGCATGCGAAGGGGGACACATTCATGCAACCCGGGGACTAGGTTTTGCATGTTTCAACACAACACCATACCTCCATGCATGTGCAAGGGCCACATGCAAGTTCTTGAGGGTTTCCTACGACCCGGAGCGCGGTGTGCCGCGGAAGCTTGATTTGTGGGCCTCGGATCGTCTACCCCCCTAGACGTTCCTCTAACAGGGGTAGCCCAGCGTAGCTCTCTCTTGTTTTGTGTTTGTTTAGGTCATATGATGATGTAAAACCATGTTGGTTCACAAGGTGCAAGAGTATCCTACCCGTTGCACCGAACAGGGAGTTTCCTTATATAAGTCCGTAACCTTCCTTTAGGTTACAAATACATGCATGCGAAGGGGGACACATTCATGCAACCCGGGCACTAGGTTTTGCATGTTTCAACACAACACCACACCTCCATGCATGTGCAAGGGCCCCATGCAAGTTCTTGAGGGTTTCCTACACTTGAGCGCAGCTTTGTCGTGAACCCCGATCTCAGGCCTCGGATCGCCTACCCCTAGACGCTCTCCCATGTGGGTAGCCCGCATAGATCTCTCTTGTTTAGTGTTTGTTTAGGTCATATGATGATGTAAAACCATGTTGGTTCACAAGGTGTGGCAAGATCCTACCCGTTTCACCTAACAGGGAGTTTCCTTATATAAGTCTGTAACCTTCCCTTTTAGGTTACAAATAAGATGCATGCTAAGGGGACACAATCATGCAACCGAGGGACTAGGTTTTGCATGTTTCAACACAACACCACACCTCCATGCATGTGCAAGGGCCACATGCAAGTTATTGAGGGTTTCCTATGCCCCGGAGCGCGGTTTGCCATGAACCCGATCTCAGGGTTTTGATCGCCTACCCCTAGACGCTCCTCCGACAGGGTAAAATGTAGCTCTCTTGTTTTGTGTTTGTTTAGGTCATATGATGATGTAAAATCATGTTGGTTCACAAGGTGCAAGATCCTACCTGTTTCACCGAACGGGAATTTCCCCTTATATAAGTCTGTAACCTTCCTTTTAGGTTACAGCGCATGCATGCGAAGGGGGACACATTCATGCAACCCGGGGACTAGGTTTTGCATGTTTCAACACAACACCACACCTCCATGATTGTGCAAGGGCCACATGCAAGTTCTTGAGGGTTTCCTATGACCCGGAGCGCGGTTTGCCGCGGAACCCTGATCTCAGGTTTCTGATCGTCTACCCCCCTAGACGTTCCTCTGACAGGGGTAGCCTGGCGTAGCTCTCTCTTGTTTTGTGTTTGTTTAGGTCATATGATGATGTAAAACCATGTTGGTTCACAAGGTGCGGTGGTATCCTACCCGGTTTCACTAGAACGGGGAGTTTCCCCCTTATATAAGTCCAGAACTTCCCTTTTAGGTTACACAAGATGCATGTGAAGGGGGACACATTCATGCAACCCGGGGACTAGGTTTTGCATGTTTCAACACAACACCACACCTCCATGCATGTGCAAGGGCCACATGCATGTTCTTGAGGGTTTCCTACGCCCCGGAGCGCGGTTTGCCGCGAAACCCTGATCTGTGGTTTGATCGCCTACCCCCTAGACGCTCCTCTAACAGGGTACTCATGAGCTCTCTTGTTTTGTGTTTGTTTAGGTAATATGATGATGTAAAACCATGTTGGTTCACAAGGTGTGAAGATCCTATCCGTTTCACCTAACAGGGAGTTTCCTTATATAAGTCCGTAACCTTCCCTTTTAGGTTACAAACATGCATGTGAAGGGGACACATTCATGCAACCCCGGGACTAGGTTTTGCATGTTTCAACACAACACCACACCTCCATGCATGTGCAAGGGCCACATGCAAGTTCTTGAGGGTTTTATGCCTGAGCGCTTTGTCATGAACCCCGATCAGGTTTTGATCGCCTACCCCTAGACGCTCCTCTACAGGGGTAGCCATGTAGCTATCTCTTGTTTTGTGTTTGTTTAGGTCATATGATGATGTAAAACCATGTTGGTTCACAAGGTGCTGCAGTATCCTACCCGGTTTCACCAAACAGGGAGTTTCCCCTTATATAAGTCCGTAACCTTCCCTTTTAGGTTATCAAGCATGCATGTGAAGGGGACACATTCATGCAACCTGGGACTAGGTTTTGCATGTTGCAACACAACACCACACCTCCATGCATGTGCAAGGGCCACATGCAAGTTCTTGAGGCTTTCCTATGCCTCAGAGCGGCTTTGTCACGTGAACCTCGATCTGGTTCTGGATCGCCTACCCCCTAGACGCTCTCCGACAGGGGTAAATGCATAGCTCTCTCTTGTTTTGTGTTTGTTTAGGTCATATGATGATGTAAAACCATGTTGGTTCACAAGGTGCGTAAGATCCTTCCTGTTTCACCGAACGGGAGTTTCCTTATATAAGTCCGTAACCTTCCTTTTAGGTTACAACGCATGCATGGAAGGGGGACACATTCATGCCACCCGGGGACTAGGTTTTGCATGTTGCAACACAACACCACACCTCCATGCATGTGCAAGGGCCACATGCATGTTCTTGAGGGTTTTATGACCCGAGCGCTGGTTTGCCACTGAACCCTGATGTGGGTTCTGATCGTCTACCCACCTAGACGTTCCTCTGATAGGGGTAGCCCGGCGTATCTCTCTCTTGTTTTGTGTTTGTTTAGGTCATATGATGATGTAAAACCATGTTGGTTCACAAGGTGCGGCAGTATCCTACACGGTTTCACCGGAACAGGGAGTTTCCTTATATAAGTCCGTAACCTTCCTTTTAGGTTATAGCGCATGCATGTAAGGGGACACATTCATGCAACCCGGGACTAGGTTTTGCATGTTTCAACACAACCCACACCTCCATGCATGTGCAAGGGCCACATGCAAGTTCTTGAGGGTTTCTATGACCTGAGGCGGTTTGTCATGAACTCGATCTGTGGCCTTTGATCGCCTACCCCTAGACGCCTCCGACAGGGGTAGCCCGAGTTTCTCTCTTGTTTTGTGTTTGTTTAGGTCATATGATGATGTAAAACCATGTTGGTTCACAAGGTGCGGCAGTATCCTACCCGGTTTCACCGGAACGGGGAGTTTCCCCCTGATATAAGTCGAGAACCTTCCCTTTTAGGTTACAGCACATGCATGCGAAGGGGGACACATTCATCCAACCCGGGGACTAGGTTTTGCATGTTTCAACACAACACCACACCTCCATGCATGTGCAAGGGCCACATGCAAGTTTTTGAGGGTTTCCTACAACCCGGAGAGCGGTTTGTCATGAACCTCGATCAGTGGCCTTGATCGTCTACCCCCCTAGATGTTCCTCTGACGAGGGTAGCCAGCGTAGCTCTCTCTTGTTTTGTGTTTGTTTAGGTCATATGATGATGTAAAACCATGTTGGTTCACATGGTGCGGCAGTATCCTACCCGGTTTCACCGGAACGGGGAATTTCCCCCTTATATAAATCCAGAACCTTCCCTTTTAGGTTAAAGCGCATGCATGCGAAGGGGGACACATTCATGCAACCCGGGGACTAGGTTTTGCATGTTTCAACACAACACCACACCTCCATGCATGTGCAAGGTCCACATGCAAGTTCTTGAGGGTTTTACGCCTGAGCGGGTTTGCTGGAACCCCGATCTGTGGGTTTGATCGCCTACCCCTCGACGCTCCTCTAACAGGGTAGCCTGTAGCTCTCTCTTGTTTTGTGTTTGTTTAGGTCATATGATGATGTAAAACCATGTTGGTTCACAAGGTGCGGTAGTATCCTACCCGGTTTCACCGAACGGGAGTTTCCTTATATAAGTCTAGAACCTTCCTTTAGGTTACAACAAGATGCATGTGAAGGGGGACACATTCATGCAACCCGGCGACTAGGTTTTTCATGTTGCAACACAACACCACACCTCCATGCATGTGCAAGGGCCACATTCAAGGTCTTGAGGTCTTCCTATGCCCTGAGAGCGGGTTTGCCAGAACCCCGATCCAGGGTTTTGATCGCCTACCCCCTAGACGCTCCTCTCACAGGGTAGCCATAGCTCTCTCTTGTTTTGTGTTTGTTTAGGTCATATGATGATGTAAAACCATGTTGGTTCATAAGGTGCGGCAGTATCCTACCCGGTTTCACCTAACGGGAGTTTCTTATATAAGTCCGTAACCTTCCTTTTAGGTTACAGCATGCTTGCGATGGGGGACACATTCATGCAACCTGGGACTAGTTTTTGCATGTTTCAACACAACACCACACCTCCATGCATGTGCAAGGGCCACATGCAAGTTCTTGAAGGTTTCCTACGACCCGAGCGGTTTGTCATGAACCCTCGATCTGTGGCTTTGGATCGCCTACCCCCTAGACGCTCTCCTCCGACAGGGTAGCCGTAGCTCTCTTGTTTTGTGTTTTTTTAGGTCATATGATGATGTAAAACCATGTTGGTTCACAAGGTGCGGTAGTATCCTACCCGGTTTCACTGGAACGGGGAGTTTCCCCCTTATATAAGTCCAGAACTTCCCTTATAGGTTACAGCGCATGCATGCGAAGGGGGGACACATTCATGTAACCCGAGGACTAGGTTTTGCCTGTTTCAACACAACACCACACCTCCATGCATGTGCAAGGGCCACATGCAAGTTCTTGAGGGTTTTATGATCTGAGCGCTGGTTTGTCATGAACCCTGATTTGTGGGCTCGATCATCTACCCCTAGATGTTCCTCTCGTGGGTAAAATGTAGCTCTCTCTTGTTTTGTGTTTCTTTAGGTCATATGATGATGTAAAACCATGTTGGTTCACAAGGTGCGGTAGATCCTTCCTGTTTCACCGAACGGGAGTTTCCTTATATACCTCCGTAACCTTCTTTTAGGTTACAGCGCATGCATGTGAAAGGGGACACATTCATGCAACCCGGGGACTAGGTTTTGCATGTTTCAACACAACACCACACCTCCATGCATGTGCAAGGGCCACATGCAAGTTCTTGAGGGTTTCATACGCCCCGGAGCTGGTTTGTCATGGAACTCGATCTCAGGTTCTTGATCGCCTACCCCCTAGACGCCTCCGACAGGGTAGCCTGTAGCTCTCTTGTTTTGTGTTTGTTTAGGTCATATGATGATGTAAAACCATGTTGGTTCACAAGGTGCGGTGGTATCCTACCCGGTTTCACTAGAACGGGGAGTTTCCCCCTTATATAAGTCCAGAACTTCCCTTTTAGGTTACAGCGCATGCATGTGAAGGGGGACACATTCATGCAACCCGGGGACTAGGTTTTGCATGTTTCAACACAACACCACACCTCCATGCATGTGCAAGGGCCACATGCATGTTCTTGAGGGTTTCCTACGCCTGAGCGCCGGGTTTGTCATGAACCTCGATTCAGGGCTTTGGATCGTCTACCCCCTAGACGTTCCTCTAACAGGGGTAGCCCGGTGTAGCTCTCTTGTTTTGTGTTTGTTTAGGTAATATGATGATGTAAAACCATGTTGGTTCACAAGGTGTGGCAGTATCCTATCCGGTTTCACCGGAACAGGGAGTTTCCCCCTTATATAAGTCCAGAACCTTCCCTTTTAGGTTACAGCGCATGCATGCGAAGGGGGACACATTCATGCAACCCGGGGACTAGGTTTTGCATGTTTCAACACAACACCACACCTCCATGCATGTGCAAGGGCCACATGCAAGTTCTTGAGGGTTTCCTACGCCCCGGAGCGCGGTTTGTCATGAACCCCGATCTGTGGCCTCGGATCGCCTACCCCCTAGACGCTCCTCTAATGGGTAACTGCTGTAGCTCTCTCTTGTTTTGTGTTTGTTTAGGTCATATGATGATGTAAAACCATGTTGGTTCACAAGGTGCGGCAGTATCCTACCCGGTTTCACCGAAACGGGGAGTTTCCCCCTTATATAAGTCCAGAACCTTCCGTTTTAGGTTACAGCGCATGCATGTGAAGGGGGACACATTCATGCAACCCGGGGACTAGGTTTTGCATGTTGCAACACAACACCACACCTCCATGCATGTGCAAGGGCCACATGCAAGTTCTTGAGGCTTTCCTATGCCCCGGAGCGCGGTTTGCCGCGGAACCCTGATCTATGGGTTTTGATCGCCTACCCCCTAGACGCTCCTCCGACAGGGTAGCCCGTCGTAGCTCTCTCTTGTTTTGTGTTTGTTTAGGTCATATGATGATGTAAAACCATGTTGGTTCACAAGGTGCGGCAGTATCCTACCCGGTTTCACCGGAACGGGGAGTTTCCCTCTTATATAAGTCCAGAACCTTCCCTTTTAGGTTACAGCGCATGCATGGGAAGGGGGACACATTCATGCAACCCGGGGACTAGGTTTTGCATGTTTCAACACAACACCACACCTCCATGCATGTGCAAGGGCCACATGCATGTTCTTGAGGGTTTCCTATGCTCCGGAGCACGGTTTGCCACGAAACCCTGATATGTGGGCCTCGGATCGTCTACCCACCTAGACGTTCCTCTGATAGGGGTAGCCCGGCGTATCTCTCTCTTGTTTTGTGTTTGTTTAGGTCATATGATGATGTAAAACCATGTTGGTTCACAAGGTGCGGCAGTATCCTACACGGTTTCACCTAACAGGAGTTTCTTATATAAGTCCGTAACTTCCCTTTAGGTTACAGCGCATGCAGGCGAAGGGTGACACATTCATGCAACACGGGGACTAGGTTTTGCATGTTTCAACACAACACCACACCTCCATGCATGTGCAAGGGCCACATGCAAGTTCTTGAGGGTTTCCTATGACCTGAGCGCTTTGTCATGAACCCCGATCCAGGTCTTGATCATCTACCCCCTAGACGCTCCGACAGGGTAGCCATGTAGCTCTCTTGTTTTGTGTTTGTTTAGGTCATATGATGATGTAAAACCATGTTGGTTCACAAGGTGCGTAAGATCCTACCCGTTTCACCGGAACGGGAGTTTCCTATATAAGTCTAGAACCTTCCTTTTAGGTTACAGCAGCATGCATGTAAGGGGGACACATTCATGCAACCTGGGACTAGGTTTTGCATGTTTCAACACAACACCACACCTCCATGCATGTGCAAGGGCCACATGCAAGTTTTGAGGGTTTCACGACCTGGAGAGCGGTTTGTCATGAACCCCGATCTGGGTTTTGATCGCCTACCCCCTAGACGTTCCTCCGACAGGGGTAGCATGTAGCTCTCTCTTGTTTTGTGTTTGTTTAGGTCATATGATGATGTAAACCATGTTGGTTCACAAGGTGCGGTAAGATCCTACCCGGTTTCACCGAACGGGAGTTTCCCCTTATATAAGTCCGTAACCTTCCTTTTAGGTTACAGCATGCATGCGAAGGGGACACATTCATGCAACCCGGGACTAGGTTTTGCATGTTTCAACACAACACCACACCTCCATGCATGTGCAAGGGCCATGCAAGTTCTTGAGGGTTTCACGACCGAGCGGTTTGCCGCGGAACCCGATCTCAGGGTTTTGATCGCCTACCCTAGACGCTCCTTCGACAGGGTACCCGCGAGATCTCTCTTGTTTTGTGTTTGTTTAGGTCATATGATGATGTAAAACCATGTTGGTTCACAAGGTGCGGCAAGATCCTACCTGTTTCACCGAACGGGAGTTTCCTTATATAAGTCTAGAACCTTCCCTTTTAGGTTACAGCATGCATGCGAAGGGGACACATTCATGCAACCCGAGGACTAGGTTTTGCATGTTTGAACACAACACCACACCTCCATGCATGTGCAAGGGCCACATGCAAGTTCTTGAGGGTTTCCTATGTCGTGAGTTTGCCATGAACCCTGATCTATGGGCCTTGATCGCCAACCCCTAGACGCTCTCCGACAGGGGTAGCCCATGTAGCTCTCTCTTTGTTTTGTGTTTGTTTAGGTCATATGATGATGTAAAACCATGTTGGTTCATAAGGTGCAGTATCCTACCTGCTTTCACCGAACGGGAGTTTCTTATATAAGTCCGTAACCTTCCTTTAGGTTACAAAGGCATGCATGCGAAGGGGGACACATTCATGCAACCCGGCCACTAGGTTTTGCATGTTTCAACACAACACCACACCTCCATGCATGTGTAAGGGCCACATGCAAGTTCTTGAGGGTTTCCTATGACCCGAGGCTGCTTGTCATGAACCCGATCCAGGGTTTGATCGCCTACCCCCTAGACGCTCCTCCGACAGGGTACTGCATGTAGCTCTCTTGTTTTGTGTTTGTTTAGGTCATATGATGATGTAAAACCATGTTGGTTCACAAGGTGCAAGATCTCTACCCGGTTTCACCTAATGGGGAGTTTCCTTATATAAGTCCGTAACCTTCCTTTTAGGTTACAGACATGCATGCTAAGGGGACACATTCATGCAACCCGGGACTAGGTTTTGCATGTTTCAACACAACACCACACCTCCATGCATGTGCAAGGGCCACATGCAAGTTCTTGAGGGTTTCACGACCTTGAGCGCAGCTTTGCCATGAACCCCGACCAGGTCTTTGATCGCCTACCCCTAGACGCTCCTCCGACAGGGTACCATGCATAGCTCTCTTGTTTTGTGTTTGTTTAGGTCATATGATGATGTAAAACCATGTTGGTTCACAAGGTGCAGATCCTACCCGTTTCACCGAACAGGAGTTTCCTTATATAATTCTAGAACATTCCATTTTAGGTTACAGCGCATGCATGCAAAGGGGGACACATTCATGCAACCCGGGGACTAGGTTTTGCATGTTTCAACACAACACCACACCTCCATGCATGTGCAAGGGCCACATGCAAGTTCTTGAGGGTTTCCTACGACCCGAGCGGGTTTGTCATGAACCCCGATCTGGGCCTTTGGATCGCCTACCCCCTAGACGCTCCTCCGACAGTGTAGCCCATGTAGTTTCTCTTGTTTTTGTTTGTTTAGGTCATATGATGATGTAAAACCATGTTGGTTCACAAGGTGCGGCAGTATCCTACCCGGTTTCACTGAAACGTGGGAGTTTCCCCCTTATATAAGTCTAGAACTTCCCATTTAGGTTACAGCGCATGCATGCGAAGGGGGACACATTCATGCAACCCGGGGACTAGGTTTTGCATGTTTCAACACAACACCACACCTCCATGCATGTGCAAGGGCACATGCAAGTTCTTGAGGGTTTCCTATGACCCGGAGCGCGGTTTGTCATGAACCCCGATCTCAGGCCTTGATCGCCTACCCCCCTAGACGCCTCCCGACAGGGGTAACATGAGCTCTCTCTTGTTTTGTGTTTGTTTAGGTCATATGATGATGTAAAACCATGTTGGTTCACAAGGTGCGGTGGTATCCTACCCGGTTTCACTAGAACGGGGAGTTTCCCCCTTATATAAGTCCAGAACTTCCCTTTTAGGTTACAGCGCATGGCTGCACAGGGGGACCCATTCATTCAACCTGGGACTAGGTTTTGCATGTTTAAACACAACACCACACCTCCATGCATGTTCAAGGGCCACATGCAAGTTCATGAGGGTTTCACGCCCCTGAGCTGGGTTTGCCACTAACCCCGATCTGTGGGACTTGATCGCCTACCCCCTAGACGCTCTTCCGACAGGTAGCCCATGTAGCTCTCTTGTTTTGTGTTTGTTTAGGTCATATGATGATGTAAAACCATGTTGGTTCACAAGGTGTGGCAAGATCCTATCCGGTTTCACCGAACAGGAGTTTCCCCTTATAAGTCCGTAACCTTCCCTTTTAGGTTACAGCATGCATGTGAAGGGGACACATTCATGCAACCTGGGACTAGGTTTTGCATGTTTCAACACAACACCACACCTCCATGCATGTGCAAGGGCCACATGCAAGTTCTTGAGGGTTTCTACGCCTGAGCGGGTTTGTCATGAACCCCGATCTGTGGGCCTCGGATTGCCTACCCCCTAGACGCTCCTCTGTGGGTAAATGTAGTTCTCTCTTGTTTTGTGTTTGTTTAGGTCATATGATGATGTAAACCATGTTGGTTCACAAGGTGCGGCAAGATCCTACCCGTTTCACCGAATGGGAGTTTCTTATATACCTCCAGAACCTTCTCTTTTAGGTTACAGCGCATGCATGTGAAGGGGGACACATTCATGCAACCCGGGGACTAGGTTTTGCATGTTTCAACACAACACCACACCTCCATGATTGTGCAAGGGCCACATGCAAGTTCTTGAGGGTTTCCTATGACCCGGAGCGCGGTTTGTCATGAACCCGATTCAGGTCTTGATCGCCTACCCCCTAGACGCCTCCCGACAGGGTAGCCATGTAGTTTCTCTTGTTTTGTGTTTGTTTAGGTCATATGATGATGTAAAACCATGTTGGTTCACAAGGTGCGGGGGTATCCTACCCGGTTTCACTAGAACGGGGAGTTTCCCCCTTATATAAGTCCAGAACTTCCCTTTTAGGTTACAGCGCATGCATGTGAAGGGGGACACATTCATGCAACCCGGGGACTAGGTTTTGCATGTTTCAACACAACACCACACCTCCATGCATGTGCAAGGGCCACATGCAAGTTCTTGAGGGTTTTATGATCTGAGCGGGTTTGTCATAAACTCGATCTGGTGGGCTTGATCGCCTAACCCCTAGACGCTCTCTAACAGGTAGCTCATGTAGATCTCTCTTCTTTTGTGTTTGTTTAGGTCATATGATGATGTAAAACCATGTTGGTTCACAAGGTGTGGTAAGATCCTATCCGTTTCACCGAACAGGGAGTTTCCTTATATAAGTCCGTAACCTTCCTTTAGGTTACAGCATGCATGCTAAGGGGACACATTCATGCAACCCGGGACTAGGTTTTGCATGTTTCAACACAACACCACACCTCCATGCATGTGCAAGGGCCACATGCAAGTTCTTGAGGGTTTCTATGACCTTCAATGTCATGGAACTTAACCTCGATCTCAGGGTTTGATCGCCTACCCCCTAGACGCTCCTCTGTAGGTAGCCCATGTAGCTCTCTTGTTTTGTGTTTGTTTAGGTCATATGATGATGTAAAACCATGTTGGTTCACAAGGTGCGGTATCCTACCCGTTTCACTAGAACGGGAGTTTCTTATATAAGTCTGTAACCTTCCTTTTAGGTTACAAAAGCATGCATGCTAAGGGGACACATTCATGCAACCCGGGACTAGGTTTTGCATGTTTCAACACAACACCACACCTCCATGCATGTGCAAGGGCCACATGCAAGTTCTTGAGGGTTTACCCCCTGGAGCGGTTTGCCACGAAACCCCGATCTCAGGTTCTGGATCGCCTACCCCTAGACGCCTCCGACAGGTAGCCCGAAGCTCTCTCTTGTTTTGTGTTTGTTTAGGTTATATGATGATGTAAAACCATGTTGGTTCACAAGGTGCGGTAAGATCCTACCCGTTTCACCGAACAGGAGTTTCTTATATAAGTCTGTAACCTTCCTTTTAGGTTACACATGCATGCTAAGGGGACACATTCATGCAACCCGGGACTAGGTTTTGCATGTTTCAACACAACACCACACCTCCATGCATGTGCAAGGGCCACATGCAAGTTCTTGAGGGTTTTACGCTGAGCGCGGTTTGCCATAACTCGATCTGTGGCTTTGATCGCCTACCCCCTAGACGCTCCTCGACAGGTAGCCCGGCGTAGATCTCTCTTGTTTTGTGTTTGTTTAGGTCATATGATGATGTAAAACCATGTTGGTTCACAAGGTGCGGCAGTATCCTACCCGGTTTCACCGAAACGGGGAGTTTCCCCCTTATATAAGTCCAGAACCTTCCGTTTTAGGTTACAACGCATGCATGTGAAGGGGGACACATTCATGCAACCCGGGGACTAGGTTTTGCATGTTTCAACACAACACCACACCTCCATGCATGTGCAAGGGCCACATGCAAGTTCTTGAGGGTTTCCTAAGACCCGGAGCACGGTTTGCCATGGAACCCGATCTGGGTTTTGATCGCCTACCCCCTAGACGCTCCTCCGACAGGGGTACCAATGTAGCTCTCTCTTGTTTTGTGTTTGTTTAGGTCATATGATGCTGTAAAACCATGTTGGTTCACAAGGTGCGGCAGTATCCTACCCAGTTTCACTGGAACGGGGAGTTTCCCCCTTATATAAGTCCAGAACCTTCCCTTTTAGGTTACAGCGCATGCATGCGAAGGGGGACACATTCATGCAACCCGGGGACTAGGTTTTGCATGTTTCAACACAACACCACACCTCCATGCATGTGCAAGGGCCACATGCAAGTTCTTGAGGGTTTCCTACGACCCGGAGCGCAGTTTGCTCAAAACCCTGATTCAGGCCTTTGATCATCTACCCCCTAGATGTTCCTCCGACAGGGTATCCCAAGCATAGGTCTCTCTTGTTTTGTGTTTGTTTAGGTCATATGATGATGTAAAACCATGTTGGTTCACAAGGTGTAGTATCCTACCCGGTTTCACCGAACAGGAGTTTCCCCCTTATATAAGTCCAGAACCTTCCGTTTTAGGTTACAGCGCATGCATGTGAAAGGGGACACATTCATGCAACCCTGGGACTAGGTTTTGCATGTTTCAACACAACACCACACCTCCATGCATGTGCAAGGGCCACATGCAAGTTCTTGAGGGTTTCTTATGACCCAGCGCGGCTTGCCGCTGAACCTCGATTCAGGGTCCTTGATCATCTACCCCTAGACGTTCCTCACAGGGTACCCAATGAGCTCTCTCTTGTTTTGTGTTTGTTTAGGTCATATGATGATGTAAAACCATGTTGGTTCACAAGGTGCGGCAGTATCCTTCCCGGTTTCACCGGAACAGGGAGTTTCCCCCTTATATAACTCCAGAACCTTCTCTTTTAGGTTACAGCGCATGCATGTGAAAGGGGACACATTCATGCAACCCGGGGACTAGGTTTTGCATGTTTCAACACAACACCACACCTCCATGCATGTGCAAGGGCCACATGCAAGTTCTTGAGGGTTTCACGCCTGAGCGAGCTTTGCCACGGAACCCCGATATGTGGGTCTGGATCGCCTACCCCCTAGACGCTCCTCCGATAGGTAGCCCATGTAGCTCTCTTGTTTTGTGTTTGTTTAGGTCATATGATGATGTAAAATCATGTTGGTTCACAAGGTGCGTAAGATCCTACCTGTTTCACCGAACAGGGAGTTTCTTATATAAGTCTAGAACCTTCCTTTTAGGTTACAGGCATGCATGCGAAGGGGACACATTCATGCAACCTGGACTAGGTTTTCATGTTTCAACACAACACCACACCTCCATGATTGTGCAAGGGCCACATGCAAGTTCTTGAGGGTTTCCTAGGACCCGAGCGCGGGTTTGTCATGAACTCGATCTGTGGTTTGATCGCCTACCCCCTAGACGCTCCTCCGACAGGTGCAATGTAGTTTCTCTTGTTTTGTGTTTGTTTAGGTCATATGATGATGTAAAACCATGTTGGTTCACAAGGTGCGGGGGTATCCTACCCGGTTTCACTAGAACGGGGAGTTTCCCCCTTATATAAGTCCAGAACTTCCCTTTTAGGTTACAGCAAGATGCATGCGAGGGACACATTCATGCAACCTGGACTAGGTTTTGAATGTTTCAACACAACACCACACCTCCATGCATGTGCAAGGGCCACATGCAAGTTCTTGAGGGTTTCACGCCTGGAGCGTGGTTTGTCAGCCAAACCTCGATCTATGGGTTTCGGATCGCCTACCCCTAGACGCCTCTAATGTGGGTAGCCATGAGCTCTCTCTTGTTTTGTGTTTGTTTAGGTAATATGATGATGTAAAACCATGTTGGTTCACAAGGTGTGGTAAGATCTCATCCGTTTCACCGAACAGGAGTTTCTTATATAAGTCCGTAACCTTCCTTTTAGGTTACAAAGATGCATGCGAGGGGACACATTCATGCAACCTGGGACTAGGTTTTGCCTGTTTCAACACAACACCACACCTCCATGCATGTGCAAGGGCCACATGCAAGTTCTTGAGGGTTTCACGAGCGTGTGCCATGAAGCCTGATTTAGGGTCTTGATCGCCTACCCCCTAGACGCTCTCTAACAGGGTAAATGCATAGCTCTTCTTTTGTGTTTGTTTAGGTCATATGATGATGTAAAACCATGTTGGTTCACAAGGTGCGGTAAGATCCTACCCGGTTTCACCTAACAGGAGTTTCCCTTATATAAGTCCGTAACCTTCCCTTTTAGGTTACAGCGCATGCATGCGAAGGGGGACACATTCATGCAACCCGGGCACTAGGTTTTGCATGTTTCAACACAACACCACACCTCCATGCATGTGCAAGGGCCCCATGCAAGTTCTTGAGGGTTTCCTACGACCCGGAGCGCAGTTTGCCGCGGAACCCTGATCTCAGGTTTGATCGCCTACCCCTTAGACGTTCCTCTGACAGGGGTAGCCCGGCATAGATCTCTCTTGTTTTGTGTTTGTTTAGGTCATATGATGATGTAAAACCATGTTGGTTCACAAGGTGCGGCAGTATCTGTAGGGGTTCGTAGCATGGAAAACAAAAATTTTCTATCGCATACAAACAAACAAGCCAAGATCTATCTACTAGATTGTAGCAACGAGTCGATGGAATAACTCACCCTCGAAGATTCCAAAGTGTTTAACGAGAGCAGATTCTCGGGTGATGTAGTCGATTTTCCGATCTCAAGATCACAGAGACGATCCTTCCGCCTGCTCTCAAGCTGGCCCCGCAATGGGTCACATCGCTCGTACTGACGAAGACCTTCCTCTCCCTTGTTCCAAAGAAATGGAGGTTGTAGCACTCTCTCATGATTCTGCAAAGACAACGGCGTGGTACCGAGGTAGAGGGAGATCCCGCAGGCTTCGCTTTAAGCCAAAAGTAGTATGGTGGAGCTTATGAGAGAGGCTATTAGTGGTCTAGTAATTAGACACACCAATTAGAGGGCTCTAAACCAATTAGAAGGCTCTAAACCAAATAGCTCTAAACCGGGTCTAGGTCTAGTTTCTAGTTTAGAGGATAGGAACTTGTGTGTCTCTAGAGGAGGAGGCCCCGCCTCCCTTTATAGGTGGGAGGGCTGGCGGCCAGGGGAGGAGTCCTCCCCAAGTCGGCCTTGGGAGGCTGGCCGGCTTGGGAGGAGGACTCTCCCCAAGTCGGCCTCCACCTCTCTCCTTCTTCCCAAAATTGGCAGCTTGACTTTCAAACTAGCCGCTTGACTTTTCCAATTTAGGATTTAAATAAACCCTTTATTTTGGACAGAGAGAACACTTAGTACATGATGCAATCATTCCATCTTGCAATGACACATTCATGTACCCCTTCCCCGGAGTGCCGGACATTCCGGGATCTTCTAGAATGTTCCCATGAAAACACCTAACCATTCCCCAACTCAAACGGGACTTTCCTTATATGAATCTTATTCTCCTGACCATTCCGATCACCTCGTGATATCCCGGATCCCATCCGAGACCAACAACATTCGTCTCTTTCATAATACCATAACTACTCAAACAACGTCAATCCTTATGTGTCTCCCTACGGCTCGTGGAATTATGCGACATGATCGAGACACTTCTCAACAATAACCAATAGAGGAATCTGGAAATTCATATGGTTCTACATATTTCTATTTATTACTTTCGATCGAATGAACCACTTACATACGATACCAATTTCCCTTTGTCTCACGATATGTTACTTATCCGAGGTTATGATCGCCAGATCTCTCGCATACCTAGTTCAACCTCACATCGATAAGTACTCTTTCTCGCTCCTGATATGTGATCCCTTGTGACCAAGTCACATGCTTGCAAGCTAATTGGATGACATTTCACCGAGAGGGCCCAGAGAATATCTATCCGTCATGTGGATGGACAAATCCCACTCTTGATCCATGTGTTTCAACCAATACTTTCCAAACACTCAATGCCACTTTTATAGCCACCTGTTACGGTGGTGTTTGATGACATCAAAGCATCCATCCAAGAAAGGCAATATGCATGATCTCATGGTCGAAGGAATTAGGTTACTATGTATCGTAAAGCATATAGCAATTGAACTATTGAAATGACTTGATCTTTATGCTACGCTTGTCTATAGGAGTATGTCCACCATATCATTCTCCTAACGATATGATCTTGTTGTTGATAACATCTCAATGTTCATGACAAAGAAACCACATCATCAATCAACCAACAAGCTAGTGAAGTATAGAGGCTATACTAGGGACTTCAAATTAAGTTTACAAATCACACAAGTATTAATGGTTTCCTTGTTAATACTATTATAGCATGAATGTAAACATTTATCATAAACACAAAGATATATAATAATAACTACATTTATTATTACCTCTAGGCATATCTCCAACAGCCTCCCACTTGCACTAGAGTCATCTAATCTAGATTACATGGTAATATACCGAACACCCATGGCAGTTTGGTGTTGGTCATGTTTTGCCCTTGGGAGAGGTTTAGTCAACGGATCCGCCACATTCAGATCTGTGTGTACTTTGCAAATCTTTATATCCCCATCTTGGATATGTTCTCGAATAGCGTGAAAACGCAGCTTGATATGCTTCACTTCTTGTGACCTTGGTTCTGGCAAGATTGGCTATGGCGCCCATGTTATCACAAAGAGATAGACATTGGGTCCAACAGCGACTTGGAACCACACCCAGCTCAGAATGAACTCTTTCATCCATATCGCTTGTGAAGCCTCCGGCAGCCATGTATTCCGATTCGCTTGAAGATCTCGCCACAACGCTTTGCTTTGCACTCCTCCAGCTAATCGCTGCACCATTCAAAATAAATACGATCCAGATTGTGATTTAGAATCATCCGGATCGGTGTTCCAACTAGCATCGGTGTAACCATTAACAACGAGTCGCTCATCACCTCCATAAGAAAGAACCATATCCTTAGTTCTTCTCAAGTACTTAAGGATGTTTTGATCACTGTCCAATGATCCACTCGATCACTTTGATATCTGCTAGTTAGACTAACAAAGATATGCGATGTCGGGTCTAGTACATAGCATGGCATACATTAGAGATCCTATGGCTGAGGCATAGGAGTCTTACTCATCCTTTCTCTATCTTCCGCCGATGTCGGACTTTGAGTTTTACTCAAGGTCGATATAGCAACATGGGCAAGAACCCTTTCTTGCTATCTTCCATTCCAAACCTCTTTAGAACTTTGTCCAAATATGTACTTTGTGACAATGATATTTGGCGCTTCGACTATCTCTATAAATCTTTATGCCTAATATGTAAGCTGCTTCGCCAAGATCCTTCATTGAAAAACTATTATTCAAATACTCTTTGACACTATTAAGAAGGTCTACATCATTCCCAATCAACAATATGTCATCCACATACAGTATTAAGAATGCCACAGTAGCTCCCACTCACTTTCTTGTAAATACAAGCTTCTCCATAAGTTTGTATAAAACCAAAACTTTTGATTACCTTATCAAAACGTTGATTCCAACTTCGGATGCTTGCTTCAATCCATAGATGGACCGCTGAAGTTTGCATACCTTGTTAGCATCTTTAGGATCGACAAAACCTTTGGGTTGCATCATATACAACTCTTCATCAATGTCTCCATTGAGGAATGCTGTTTTGACATCCATCCGCCATATCTCATAATCATAATATGCAGCGATTGCTAACATAATCCTCACAGACTTTAGCTTCGCACCGTGAGAAAGTCTCATCGTAGTCAACTCCTTGAATTTGTCGAAACCCTTTTGCGACAAGTCGAGCTTTATAGACAGTGAATATTACCATCAACATCTGCTTTCTTCTTGAAAATCCATTTGTTCTCGAGCCTTCCTACCATCCGTAAGTCCACCAAAGTCCATACTTGGTTTTCGACATGGATCCAATCTCGGATTTCATGGCTTCTTGCCATTTATTGAATCTGGGCTCATCATCGCTTCCTCATATGTCTCGGGTCATCGGTGTTGTCCACCAACATGACATTCATAACGGAATCATACCAACTGGAGTGGTACGATTTCTCGCTGACCTCCGAGGCTCAGAGCAACTTCAACCAAGTTTCATGATCACCATCATTAGCTTCCTCTCTTATTGGTGCAGCACCACAGAACTTCTTCCGGTCGCGCTACTCGCAATTTCGAGAGAAGGTTCGACAACCTCGCCGAGTTCTACTTTCCTTCCAAATACTTCTTTCGAGAGAAATTCTTCTAGAAAGGATCCATTCTTAGCAACAAAGATTTTGCCTTCGGATCTATGATAGAAGGTATACCCAATAGTTTCCTTCGGTATCCTATGAAGACGATTTTTCCGCTTTGGGTTCAAGCTTGTCCGGGTAACTTCTTTACATAGGCTTCAGATCCCCAAACTTTAAGGAACGATAATTTAGGTTTCTTCCCAAACCATAATTCATACGGTGTCGTTTAACGGATTTAGACGGTGCCCTATTTAAAGTGAATGCGGTTGCTTCTAATGCATAACCCCAAAATGATAGTGGCAAATCTGTAAGTGACATCATAGAATCTAACCATATCTAAGAGAGTTCGACACGACGCTCAGACACACCATTACTGTGGTGTTCCCGCGTGTCAATCATGAAAGTATTCCACATTTCTTCAAATGCTCGCCAAACTCAGAATTTAGATATTCACCTCCATCGTAACGTAGAAATTTAATCTTCTTGTTACGTTGATTCTCTACCTCACTTTGAAACTCCTTAAACTTCTCGAAAGTTTCGGACTTATGTTTCATGAAATAGATATACCCATATCTACTCAAGTCATCCGTGAAGGTAAGAACATAACGATAACCATCACATGATGCTACACTCATTGGACCACACACATCGGTATGTATGATTTCCAATAAGTCCGTAGCTCGCCCATCATACCGTAAAATGGAGTCTTAGTCATTTTACCCATCGACATGCTTCAGATCTTTCAAGTGATTCAAAATCAAGTGATTCAAGAAGTCCATCGGAATGGAGTTTCTTCATACGCTTCACTCCAATGTGACCAAGACGACAAAGGCTACATATAGGTCAAATTATCGCTGATTTCAAACGCTTAGCTTCAATGTTATTAATATGTGTATTTCCACTATCGAGATTCAATATGAATAGACCATCTATCAAAGGTGCATGTGCATAAAACATATTACTCATATAAATCGAACAACCATTATTCTCGGATTTAAACAAGTAACCTCGCAATAAACAAGATCCCGATATAATGTTCATGCTCAACGCAGCACCAAATAACAATTATTTAAGTATAAAACTAATCCCGATGGTAGATGAAGAGGTAGTGTGTCAACCGCGATCACATCAACCTTGATCCGCTTCCCACGCTGCATCGCCACCTCGCTCTTCACTAGCTTCCGCTTATTCTGCAGCCTGCTTCGAAGTTACAAATATGAGCAACCGAACCAAGATTAAATACCTGCACTACTACGAATACTAGTGAGATACACATCAATAACATGTATATCGATATACCTTTCTTCTTGATGTTGCCGCTCTTCAAATCCGCCAAGTACTTTGGGCAATTCCGCCCAAAGGACCTTCTCCCTTGCAAGAAAAGCACTGGGCCAGTGCTTAGGTCCAGCCTTGGTCCTCTTCGTCCGGTATGGTAACTTTCTTACCACCCTTCTTGAAGTGTCCTTCGCTTAGACTTGCCTTTCTTGAATTTGGTGGTCTTATTGACCATCAACACTTGGTGCTCTTTCTTGATCTCCACTGCAGATTTTAACATAGCAAATAGTTCGCAACTCTTTGTTCATGTTCGCATGTTGTAGTTCATCACAAAGTTCTTGTAACTTGGTGGTAGTGATTGAGGATGCGGTAAACCCCAAAGTATTAGGAATCACTATACCCAAACTTTGAAGTTTATTTGCGTGCCTGCACATCTTAAGCACATGCTCACCGTGAGCTACCTCTTCCATCTTGCAGCTTAAAGAACTTTTCGAAGCTTCATAACTTTCAATTGCCGCATGAGTCTCAAAGATTAATTTGAGATCCTCGACAATATCATATGGATCTGACTCTTCAAACCTTTCAAGTCTGATTCTAAACCATACAAGATAGCACATCGAACTATGGAGTACCGATTCTTCCGAGCGAGGTAAACATTCTTTACTTCATCGGTAGCATCACCGCAGGTGGGTCACCTAGCGGTGCATCCAAAGACATAGGTCAAATTACCACTGTGAGGACAATCTCAAATTATGGAACCAATCCGCCAAGTTGCTTCCATTGTTTTTCAACTTTTCTTTCTCTAGAACGCATTAAAATTGATGGTAGGGCTGCCATTGATCTACAACATATTTGCAATAGTTTAGACTAAGTTTATGACAAATTGAGTTCAAATTAATTAATGAAATTAAACTAGGTGAACTCCCACCAAAACAACATCCTCACATTGTTTTAGTGATCACATCGAACCAAATCCACTACATCAACACCGATCATCACGAGAGTTGATATAGTTTCAATGGCTTAACAATCATCATGTTCATCATATCTACTATATGATTCATGCTTTGCCTTTCGGCCATCCGTGTTCTGAGGCCATGTCTGTACATGCTAGGCTCACAAGATCAAACCTTAGCTTCCGTGATAAGCAAATCTGGCTTGCTTACGTTGTATTCACCAAGGAATCAAAGACACCCGATCATCACGTGGTGCTTCAAGGCAAGCTTTGGCAACGGTGCATACTAAGGGTGAACACTTTAGAACTTGAAATTTATGTGCATGAGGGATCATCTTATAATGCTACCGCTGCCTACTAAGCAATACAAGATGCATAAAGGATTAACATCACATGCAATTCATAATATGTGATATGATATGGCCTTTCTTCTTTGTGCTTCCGATCTCCATCTTCAAGCACGAACATGATCTCCATCATCACGGCATAGCATCAAGGTCAATGACGCTTCTTCATGGTTGTCGTCCACCAGCTTCAACTATTACAACTATTTTGAATAGACACGCAGGTCTTAACAGAAATTAAAGACAACCATATGGCTCCGGTTGCCAACTTACAATAAGGAACATTGCATACATCAAATATAATCACAATCATGGCCATATCACATCATCAGACACCCTCGCAAAACAAAGTTAGACGCTTCTACTTTCTTTGCATATTTTACGTGGTTTGGGGCTTTCCATAAGTGTCGTTCTAACTTACGAACAAGAACCACAACATTGATACTAGCATTGTTGATTACCGTTGTAAATTGGATCTTAACTATGCTAGGAGAAACAGCACCCATAAAGCCACTTATGCAATACAAGTTGCATGTTAAGCGTGGAGCAAGTCTCATGAACGATGTCATGTAAGGTTAGCCGGCCGCTTCATCCCAACATACCGCAAGATGCAAAGTACACAAAAGCAATCTACAATAAAGCATCAACGCCCACAATGATCATTGTGTTCTACTCGTCAAACAGATCTACATATAGACACGGCTCGATACCCTTAGTAGGGGTTCGAGCATGGAAAACAAAAATTTTCTATCGCATACAAACAAACAAGCCAAGATCTATCTACTAGATTGTAGCAACGAGTCGATGGAATAACTCACCCTCAAGATTCCAAAGTGTTTAACGAGAGCAGATTCTCGTGGGTGATGTAGTCGCACTCTTTCCGATCTCAAGATCGCAGAGACGATCCTTCCAGGCGCTGCGTTCCCAAGGCGCTCCCAAGATCGGTCACACGCTCGGTACTGACGAAGACCTTCCTCTCCCTTGTTCCAAAGAAACGGAGGTTGTAGCACTCTCCTCGCGATTCCGAAGACAACGGCGTGGTACCGAGGTAGAGGAGATCCCGCAGGCTTCGCCTTAAGCAAAGTGCAGTATGGTGGAGCTTATGAGAGAGGCTATTAGTGGTCTAGTAATTAGACACACCAATTAGAGGCTCTAAACCAATTAGAAGGCTCTAAACCAAACAGCTCTAAACCGGGTCTAGGTCTAGTTTCTAGTTTAGAGGATAGGAACTTGTGTCTAGGAGGAGGCCCTGCCCCTCCTTTATAGGTGGGAGGGCTGGCGCGCCAGGAGGAGGAGTCCCTCCCAAGTCGGCCTAGGGCTGGCCGCCCGGCTTGGGGAGGAGGACTCCTCCCCAAGTCGGTTTCAACTTCTCCTCTTTCCAACTGGCGGTTTGACCAAACTAGCGGCTTGACTTTTCAATTTAGGAATTAAATAAACCCTTTATTTTGGACAGCGAGAACACTTAGTACATGATGCAATCATTCCATCTTGCAATGACACATTCATGTACCCTTCCCCGGAGTGCCGGACATTCGGACCTTCTAGAATGTTCCCGATGAAAACACCGAACCATTCCCCAACTCCGAAATGGGACTTTCCTTATATGAATCTTATTCTCCGGACCATTCCGGATCACCTCGTGATATCCGGATCCCATCCGAGACTCAACAACATTCGGTCTCTTTCTCATAATACCATAACTACTCAAACAACGTCAATCCTTAAGTGTGTCTCCCTACGGTTCGTGAATTATGCGGACATGATCGAGACACTTCTCGAACAATAACCAATAGAGGAATCTGGAAATTCATATGGCTCTACATATTTCTACGATTACTTTGCGATCGAATGAACCATTTACATACGATACCAATTTCCCTTTGTCTCACGATATGTTACTTATCCGAGGTCATGATCGCTGGTATCTCCGCATACCTAGTTCAACCTCATTCGATAAGTACTCTTTTCTCGTTCGTGATATGTGATCCCTTGTGACCAAGTCACATGCTTGCAAGCTAATTGGATGACATTTCACCGAGAGGGCCCAGAGAATATCTATCCGTCATGTGGATGGACAAATCCCTCTTGATCCATGTGTTTCAACCAATACTTTCCGAACACCCAATGCCACTTTTATAGCCACCCCATTGTGTGGTGTTTGATGACATCAAAGCATCCATCCAGTAAAGGCAATATGCATGATCTCATGGTCGAAGGAATTAGGTTACTATGTATCAGAAAGCATATAGCAATTGAACTATTGAAATGACTTGATCTTTATGCTACGCTTGTCTATAGGAGTATGTCCACCATATCATTCTCCTAACGATATGATCTTGTTGTTGATAACATCTCAATGTTCATGACAAAGAAACCACATCATCAATCAACCAACAAGCTAGTGAAGTATAGAGGCCATACTAGGGACTTCAAATTAAGTTTACAAATCACACAAGTATTAATGGTTTCCTTGTTAATACTATTATAGCATGAATGTAAACATTTATCATAAACACAAAGATATATAATAATAACTACATTTATTATTACCTCTAGGGCATATCTCCAACAGTTTAGGACATATGTACATGGAGATCCAAGGTTGGGCCAACTTTGCCACATTCTAGGCCCCGGTTGTGACGCGGCGGGAGTTTCCACGTACAGATCCAGGATTTTACTAAGTGTTAACGCATGTCCGGGAAGGGGGTCACACCTGGGGCCTACACATGGCACATACCAACCTTGAACCACTCTCACACACATATCCTAGGGGCACATGCAAGTTTTCATGTGATTCTGACGCTCTGGCGGTCTTTCTCCGGTGAAACCCTAGACCGGGGGCCCCGGATCGTCTACCCCTATAGCTTTCTCCGTACGATGGTAGCCCGGTGGACCTCTCTACTTGTTTTGGTTTGTTTAGGACATATGTACATGGAGAGCCAAGGTTGGGCCAACTTTGCCACATTCTAGGCCCCGGTTGTGACGCAGCGGGAGTTTCCACGTACAGATCCAGGATTGTACTAAGTGTTAACGCCTGTCCGGGAAGGGGGTCACACCTGGGGCCTACACATGCAACCTACCAACCTTGAACCACTCTCACACACATATCCTAGGGGCACATGCAAGTTTTCATGTGATTCCGACGCTCCGGCGGTCTTCCTCCGGCGAAACCCTAGACCGGGGCCCCGGATCGTCTACCCCTATAGCTTTCTCCGTACGAGGGTAGCCCGGTGGACCTCTCTACTTGTTTTGGTTTGTTTAGGACATATGTACATGGAGAGCCAAGGTTGGGCCAACTTTGCCACATTCTAGGCCCCGGTTGTGACGCGGCGGGAGTTTCCACGTACAGATCTAGGATTTTACTAAGTGTTAATGCATGTCAGGGAACGGGGTCACACCTGGGGCCTACACATGGAACCTACCAACCTTGAACCACTCTCACACACATATCCTAGGGGCACATGCAAGTTTTCATGTGATTCCGACGCTCCGGCGGTCTTTCTCCGGCGAAACCCTAGACCGGGGGACCCGGATCGTCTACCCCTATAGCTTTCTCCGTACGAGGGTAGCCCGGTGGACCGCTCTACTTGTTTTGGTTTGTTTAGGACATATGTACATGGAGATCCAAGGTTGGGCCAACTTTGCCACATTCTAGGCCCCGGTTGTGACGCACCGGAGTTTCCACGTACAGATCTAGGATTATACTAAGTGTTAACGCATGTCTGGGAAGGGGGTCACACCTGGGGCCTACACATGCAACCTACAAACCTTGCACCACTCTCACACACATATCCTAGGGGCACATGCAAGTTTTCATGTGATTCCGACGCAACGGTGGTCTTCCTCCGGTGAAACCCTAGAGCGGGGGATCCCGGAGCGTCTACCCTATTGCTCTCTCCGTATGAGGGTAGCCCGGTGGACCTCTCTACTTGTTTTGGTTTGTTTAGGACATATGTACATGGAGAGCCAAGGTTGGGCCAACTTTGCCACATTCTAGGCCCCGGTTGTGATGCGGCGGGAGTTTCCACGTAGAGATCCAGGATTGTACTAAGTGTTAACGCATGTCCGGGAAGGGGGTCACACCTGGGGCCTACACATGGAACCTACCAACCTTGCACCACTCTCACACACATATCCTAGGGGCACATGCAAGTTTTCATGTGATTCCAAGGCTCTGGCGGTCTTCCTCCGGTGAAACCCTAGACCGGGGGCCCCGGATCGTCTACCCCTATAGCTTTCTCCGTACGAGGGTAGCCCGGTGGACCTCTCTACTTGTTTTGGTTTGTTTAGGACATATGTACATGGAGAGCCAAGGTTGGGCCAACTTTGCCACATTCTAGGCCCCGGTTGTGATGCGGCGGGAGTTTCCACGTCTGAGATCCGATTTTACTAAGTGTTAGCATGTCAGGAAGGGGTCACACACAGGGCCTACACATGGAACCTACCAACCTTGCACCACTCTCACACACATATCCTAGGGGCACATGCACATTTTCATGTGATTAGGCGCTCGGCGGTCGTCCTCGGGCGAAACCCTAGACAGGGGGCCCCGGATCGTCTACCCCTATAGCTTTCTCCGTACGAGGGTAGCCCGGTGGACCTCTCTACTTGTTTTGGTTTGTTTAGGACATATGTACATGGAGAGCCAAGGTTGGGCCAACTTTGCCACATTCTAGGCCCCGGTTGTGAGGCGGTAGTTTCACGTCTGAGATCCATGATTTTACTAAGTGTTAACGCATGTCCGGGAAGGGGGTCACACCTAGGGCCTACACATGGAACATACCAACCTTTAACCATTCTCACACACATATCCTAGGGGCACATGCAAGTTTTCATGTGATTCTGACGCTCTGGCGGTCTTTCTCCGGTGAAACCCTAGACCGGGGGCCCCGGATCGTCTACCCCTATAGCTTTCTCCGTACGAGGGTAGCCGGTGGACCTCTCTACTTGTTTTGGTTTGTTTAGGACATATGTACATGGAGAGCCAAGGTTGGGCCAACTTTGCCACATTCTAGGCCCCGGTTGTGACGCGGCGGGAGTTTCCACGTATAGATCCAGGATTTTACTAAGTGTTAACGCATGTCCGGGAAGGCGGTCACACCTGGGGCCTACACATGGAACCTACCAACCTTGCACCACTCTCACACACATATCCTAGGGGCACATGCACGTTTTCATGTGATTCCAACGCTCTGGCGGTCTTCCTCCGACGAAACCCTAGACCGGGGGCCCCGGATCGTCTACCCCTATAGCTTTCTCCGTACGAGGGTAGCCCGGTGGACCTATCTACTTGTTTTGGTTTGTTTAGGACATATGTACATGGAGAGCCAAGGTTGGTCCAACTTTGCCACATTCTAGGCCCGGTTGTGTGTGGAGTTTCCACGTCTGAGATCCGAGATTGTACTAAGTGTTAGCATGTCAGGAAGGGGTCACACACAGGGCCTACACATGGAACCTACCAACCTTGCACCACTCTCACACACATATCCTAGGGGCACATGCAAGTTTTCATGTGATTAGGCGCTCGGCGGTCTTCCTCCGTGAAACCCTAGGCAGGGGCCCGGATCGTCTACCCCTATAGCTTTCTCCGTCTGAGGGTAGCCGGTGGACCGCTCTACTTGTTTTGGTTTGTTTAGGACATATGTACATGGAGAGCCAAGGTTGGGCCAACTTTGCCACATTCTAGGCCCGGTTGTGGCTTGGCGGGAGTTTCCACGTCTGAGATCGAGGATTGTACTAAGTGTTAGCATGTCAGGAAGGGGTCACACCTGGGGCCTACATGGAACCTACCAACCTTGCACCACTCTCACACACATATCCTAGGGGCACATGCAAGTTTTCATGTGATTCAGCTCGGCGGTCTTCCTCGTGAAACCCTAGGCAGGGGCGCGGATCGTCTACCCTAATAGCTTTCTCCTTAAGAGTGTAGCCCGGTGGACCTCTCTACTTGTTTTGGTTTGTTTAGGACATATGTACATGGAGAGCTTAGGTTGGGCCAACTTTGCCACATTCTAGGCCCGGTTGTGTGTGGCGGGAGTTTCCACGTCTGAGATCGAGGATTTTACTAAGTGTTAACGCATGTCAGGAAGGGGGTCACACAGGGCCTAGACATGGAACCTACCAACCTTGGACCACTCTCACACACATATCCTAGGGGCACATGCAAGTTTTCATGTGATTAGGCGCTCTGGCGGTCTTCCTCGTGAAACCCTAGGCAGGGGCCCGGATCGTCTACCCTAATAGCTTTCTCCGTCTGAGGGTAGCCGGTGGACCTCTCTACTTGTTTTGGTTTGTTTAGGACATATGTACATGGAGAGCAAGGTTTGGGCCAAGTTTGCCACATTCTAGGCCTCGGTTGTGGCTTGGCGGGAGTTTCCACGTCTGAGATCCAGGATTTTACTAAGTGTTAGCATGTCAGGAAGGGGGTCACACACAGGGCCTACACATGGAGCTTACCAACCTTGCACCACTCTCACACACATATCCTAGGGGCACATGCAAGTTTTCATCTGATTCCAGCTCTGGCGGTCTTCCTCGTGAAACCCTAGGCAGGGGCCCCGGATCGTCTACCCTATAGCTTTCTCCGTCTGAGGTAGCCGGTGGACCTCTCTACTTGTTTTGGTTTGTTTAGGACATATGTACATGGAGAGCCAAGGTTGGGCCAACTTTGCCACATTCTAGGCCCGGTTGTGTGGCGGGAGTTTCCACGTCTGAGATCGAGGATTGTACTAAGTGTTAGCATGTCAGGAAGGGGTCACACACAGGGCCTACACATGGAACCTACCAACCTTGCATCACTCTCACACACATATCCTAGGGGCACATGCAAGTTTTCATGTGATTCCAGCTCAGTGGTCTTCCTCCGTGAAACCCTAGGCCAGGGGCCCGGATCGTCTACCCCTATAGCTTTCTCCGTCTGAGGTAGCCGGTGGACCTCTCTACTTGTTTTGGTTTTTTTAGGACATATGTACATGGAGAGCCAAGGTTGGGCCAACTTTGCCACATTCTAGGCCCGGTTGTGTGGCGGGAGTTTCCACGTCTGAGATCGAGGATTTTACTAAGTGTTAGCATGTCAGGAAGGGGTCACACACAGGGCCTACACATGGAACCTACCAACCTTGCACCACTCTCACACACATATCCTAGGGGGCACATGCAAGTTTTCATGTGATTAGGCGCTCAGTGGTCTTCCTCGTGAAACCCTAGGCAGGGCCCGGATCGTCTACCCCTATAGCTTTCTCCGTCTGAGGTAGCCGGTGGACCTCTATACTTGTTTTGGTTTGTTTAGGACATATGTACATGGAGAGCCAAGGTTGGGCCAACTTTGCCACATTCTAGCCCCGGTTGTGGCCGGGAGTTTCCACGTCTGAGATCGAGGATTTTACTAAGTGTTAGCATGTCAGGAAGGGGTCACACAGGGCCTACACATGGAACCTACAAACCTTGCACCACTCTCACACACATATCCTAGGGCACATGCAAGTTTTCATGTGATTAGGCGCTCTGGCGGTCTTCCTCTGGCGAAACCCTAGACCGGGGGCCCGGATCGTCTACCCCTATAGCTTTCTCCGTACGAGGGTAGCCCGGTGGACCTCTCTACTTGTTTTGGTTTGTTTAGGACATATGTACATAGAGATCCAAGGTTGGGCCAACTTTGCCACATTCTAGGCCCTGGTTGTGATGCGGCGGGAGTTTCCACGTACAGATCCAGGATTTTACTAAGTGTTAACGCATGTCCGGCAAGGAGGTCACACCTGGGGCCTACACATGGAACCTACCAACCTTGCACCACTCTCACACACATATCCTAGGGGCACATGCAAGTTTTCATGTGATTCCAACGCTCTGGCAGTCTTCCTCCGGCGAAACCCTAGACCAGGGCCCCGGATCGTCTACCCCTATAGCTTTCTCCGTACGAGGGTAGCCCGGTGGACCTCTCTACTTGTTTTGGTTTGTTTAGGACATATGTACATGGAGAGCCAAGGTTGGGCCAACTTTGCCACATTCTAGGCCCCGGTTGTGACGCGGCGGGAGTTTCCACGTACAGATCCAGGATTGTACTAAGTGTTAACGCATGTCCGGGAAGGGGGTCACACCTAGGGCCTACACATGGAACCTACCAACCTTGCACCACTCTCACACACATATCCTAGGGGCACATGCAAGTTTTCATGTGATTCCAACGCTCTGGCGGTCTTCCTCCGGTGAAACCCTAGACCGGGGGCCCCGGATCGTCTACCCCTATAGCTTTCTCCGTACGAGGGTAGCCCGGTGGACCTCTCTACTTGTTTTGGTTTGTTTAGGACATATGTACATGGAGAGCCAAGGTTGGGCCAACTTTGCCACATTCTAGGCCCTGGTTGTGATGCGGCGGGAGTTTCCGCATACAGATCCAGGATTGTACTAAGTGTTAACGCATGTCCGGGAAGGGGGTCACACCTGGGGCCTACACATGGAACCTACCAACCTTGCACCACTCTCACACACATATCCTAGGGGCACATGCAAGTTTTCATGTGATTCTGACGCTCCAGCGGTCTTCCTCCGGCGAAACCCTAGACCGGGGGCCCGGATCGTCTACCCCTATAGCTTTCTCCGTACGAGGGTAGCCCGGTGGACCTCTCTACTTGTTTTGGTTTGTTTAGGACATATGTACATGGAGAGCCAAGGTTGGGCCAACTTTGCCACATTCTAGGCCCTGGTTGTGATGCGGCGGGAGTTTCCACGTACAGATCCAGGATTTTACTAAGTGTTAACGCATGTCCAGGAAGGGGGTCACACCTGGGGCCTACACATGGAACCTACCAACCTTGCACCACTCTCACACACATATCCTAGGGGCACATGCAAGTTTTCATGTGATTCCGACGCTCCGACAGTCTTCCTCTGGTGAAACCCTAGACCAGGGGCCCCGAATCGTCTAGCCCTATAGCTTTCTGCATACGAGGGTATCCCGGTGGACCTCTCTAATTGTTTTGGTTTGTTTAGGACATATGTACATGGAGAGCCAAGGTTGGGCCAACTTTGCCACATTCTAGGCCCCGGTTGTGACGCGGCGGGAGTTTCCACGTACGGATCTAGGATTGTACTAAGTGTTAACGCATGTCTGGGAAGGGGGTAACAACTAGGGCCTACACATGGAACCTACCAACCTTGCACCACTCTCACACACATATCCTAGGGGCACATGCAAGTTTTCATGTGATTCCAACGCTCCGGTGGTCTTCCTCTGGCGAAACCCTAGACCGGGGGCCCCGAGTCGTCTACCCCTATAGCTTTCTCCGTACGAGGGTATCCCGGTGGACCTCACTACTTGTTTTGGTTTGTTTAGGACATATGTACATGGAGAGCAAAGGTTGGGCCAACTTTGCCACATTCTAGGGCCCAGTTGGGGCCGGGAGTTTCCACGTCTGAGATCGAGGATTTTACTAAGTGTTAGCATGTCAGGAAGGGGTCACACACAGGGCCTACACATGGAACCTACCAACCTTGCACCACTCTCACACACATATCCTAGGGGCACATGCAAGTTTTCATGTGATTAGGCGCTCTGGCGGTCTTCCTCGTGAAACCCTAGGCAGGGGCCCCGGATCGTCTACCCTATAGCTTTCTCCGTCTGAGGTAGCCGGTGGACCTCACTACTTGTTTAGGTTTGTTTAGGACATATGTACATGGAGAGCAAAGGTTGGGCCAACTTTGCCACATTCTATGCCCCGGTTGTGGCCAGCGGGAGTTTCCACGTCTGAGATCGAGGATTGTACTAAGTGTTAGCATGTCAGGAAGGGGTCACACAGGGCCTACACATGGAACCTACCAACCTTGCACCACTCTCACACACATATACTAGGGGCACATGCAAGTTTTCATGTGATTCAGCGCTCAGTGGTCTTCCTCCGTGAAACCCTAGGCAGGGGCCCCGGATCGTCTACCCCTATAGCTTTCTCCGTACGAGGGTAGCCCGGTGGACCTCTCTACTTGTTTTGGTTTGTTTAGGACATATGTACATGGAGAGCCAAGGTTGGGCCAACTTTGCCACATTCTAGGCCCCGGTTGTGACGCGGCGGGAGTTTCCACGTACAGATCTAGGATTGTACTAAGTGTTAACGCATGTCCGGGAAGCGGGTCACACCTAAGGCCTACACATGGAACCTACCAACCTTGCACCACTCTCACACACATATCCTAGGGGCACATGCAAGTTTTCATGTGATTAGGACGCTCCGGCGGACTTCTTCCGGTGAAACCCTAGACCAGGGGCCCCGGATCGTCTACCCCTATAGCTTTCTCCGTATGAGGGTAGCCCGGTGGACCTCTCTACTTGTTTTGGTTTGTTTAGGACATATGTACATGGAGAGCCAAGGTTGGGCCAACTTTGCCACATTCTAGGCCCCGGTTGTGGCCGGGAGTTTCCACGTCTGAGATCGAGGATTTTACTAAGTGTTAGCATGTCAGGAAGGGGTCTCACCTGGGGCCTACACATGGAACCTACCAAGCTTGCACCACTCTCACACACATATCCTAGGGGCACATGCACGTTTTCATGTGATTCAAACGCTCTGGCGGTCTTCCTCCGGTGAAACCCTAGGCCGGGGCCCCCGGATCGTCTACCCCTATAGCTTTCTCCGTACGAGGCTAGCCCGGTGGACCTCTCTACTTTTTTTGGTTTGTTTTGGACATATGTACATGGAGAGCAAAGGTTGGGCCAACTTTGCCACATTCTAGGCCCCGGTTGTGTGTGGCGGAGTTTCCACGTCTGAGATCGAGGATTGTACTAAGTGTTAACGCATGTCCGGGAAGGGGGTCACACCTGGGGCCTACACATGGAACCTACCAACCTTGCACCACTCTCACACACATATCCTAGGGGCACATGCAAGTTTTCATGTGATTCAGACGCTCAGGCGTTCTTCCTCGTGAAACCCTAGGCAGGGGCCCCGGATCGTCTACCCCTATAGCTTTCTCCGTATGAGGGTAGCCCGGTGGACCTCTCTACTTGTTTTGGTTTGTTTAGGACATATGTACATGGAGAGGCAAGGTTAGGCCAACTTTGCCACATTCTAGGCCCCGGTTGTGACGTGGCGCGAGTTTCCACGTATAGATCCCGGATTTTACTAAGTGTTAACGCATGTCAGGGAACGGGGTCACACCTGGGGCCTACACATGGCACCTACCAACCTTGCACCACTCTCACACACATATCCTAGGGGCACATGCAAGTTTTCATGTGATTAGGCGCTCGGCGGTCTTCCTCCGGTGAAACCCTAGAGCGGGGGATCCTGGAGCGTCTACCCTATTGCTCTCTCCGTATGAGGGTAGCCCGGTGTACCTCTCTACTTGTTTTGGTTTGTTTAGGACATATGTACATGGAGAGCCAAGGTTGGGTCCACTTTGCCACATTCTAGGCCCCGGTTCTGATGCGGCGGGAGTTTCCACGTAGAGATCCAGGATTGTACTAAGTGTTAACGCATGTCCGGGAAGGGGGTCACACCTGGGGCCTACACATGGAACCTACCAACCTTGCACCACTCTCACACACATATCCTAGGGGCACATGCAAGTTTTCATGTGATTCCGACGCTCTGGCGGTCTTCCTCCGGCGAAACCCTAGACCGGGGGCCCCGGATCGTCTACCCCTATAGCTTTCTCCGTACGAGGTAGCCCAGTGGACCGCTCTACTTGTTTTGGTTTTTTTAGGACATATGTACATGGAGAGCCAAGGTTGGGCCAACTTTGCCACATTCTAGGCCCCGGTTGTGACACGGCGGGAGTTTCCACGTACAGATCCAGGATTTTACTAAGTGTTAACGCATGTCTGGGAAGGGGGTCACACCTGGGGCCTACACATGGCACATACCAACCTTGAACCACTCTCACACACATATCGTAGGGGCACATGCAAGTTTTCATGTGATTCTGACGCTCAGGCGTTCTTCCTCCGGCGAAACCCTAGACCGAGGGCCCCGGATCGTCTACCCCTATAGCTTTCTCCGTACGAGGGTAGCCCGGTGGACCTCTCTACTTGTTTTGGTTTGTTTAGGACATATGTACATGGAGAGCCAAGGTTGGGCCAACTTTGCCACATTCTAGGCCCAGTTGTGGCGTGGGAGTTTCCACGTCTGAGATCCGGATTGTACTAAGTGTTAGCATGTCAGGAAGGGGTCACACCGGGCCTACACATGGAACCTACCAACCTTGCACCACTCTCACACACATATCCTAGGGGCACATGCAAGTTTTCATGTGATTCCATCGCTCTGGCGGTCTTCCTCGTGAAACCCTAGGCAGGGGCCCGGATCGTCTACCCCTATAGCTTTCTCCGTACGAGGTAGCCCGGTGGACCTCTCTACTTGTTTTGGTTTGTTTAGGACATATGTACATGGAGAGCCAAGGTTGGGCCAACTTTGCCACATTCTAGGCCCGGTTGTGTGTGGCGGGAGTTTCCACGTCTGAGATCGAGGATTGTACTAAGTGTTAACGCATGTCCAGGAAGGGGGTAACACCTGGGGCCTACACATGGAACCTACCAACCTTGCACCACTCTCACACACATATCCTAGGGGCACATGCAAGTTTTCATGTGATTCCGACACTCTGGCGGTCTTCCTCCGGCGAAACCCTAGACCAGGGCCCCGGATCGTCTACCCCTATAGCTTTCTCCGTACGAGGGTAGCCCGGTGGACCTCTCTACTTGTTTTGGTTTGTTTAGGACATATGTACATGGAGAGCCAAGGTTGGGCCAACTTTGCCACATTCTAGGCCCCGGTTGTGATGCGGCGGGAGTTTCCATCTAGAGATCCAGGATTGTACTAAGTGTTAACGCATGTCCGGGAAGGGGGTCACACCTGGGGCCTACACATGGAACCTACCAACCTTGCACCACTCTCACACACATATCCTAGGGGCACATGCAAGTTTTCATGTGATTCCAACGCTCTGGCGGTCTTCCTCCGGTGAAACCCTAGACCGGGGCCCCGGATCGTCTACCCCTATAGCTTTCTCCGTACGAGGGTAGCCCGGTGGACCTCTCTACTTGTTTTGGTTTGTTTAGGACATATGTACATGGAGAGCCAAGGTTGGGCCAACTTTGCCACATTCTAGGCCCTAGTTGTGACGCGGCAGGAGTTTCCATGTACAGATCCAGGACTGTACTAAGTGTTAACGCATGTCTGGGAAGGGGGTCACACCTGAGGCCTACACATGGAACCTACCAACCTTGCACCACTCTCACACACATATCCTAGGGGAACATGCAAGTTTTCATGTGATTATGACGCTCCGGCGGGCTTCCTCCGGTGAAACCCTAGACAGGGGGCCCCGGATCGTCTACCCCTATAGATTTCTCCGTATGAGGGTAGCCCGGTGAACCTCTCTACTTGTTTTGGTTTGTTTAGGACATATGTACATGGAGAGCAAAGGTTGGGCCAACTTTGCCACATTCTAGGCCCTGGTTGTGATGCGGCGGGAGTTTCCACGTATAGATCCAGGATTTTACTAAGTGTTAACGCATGTCCGGGAACGGGGTCACACCTGGGGCCTACACATGGCATATACCAACCTTGAACCACTCTCACACACATATCCTAGGGGCACATGCAAGTTTTCATGTGATTCCGACGCTTCGGCGTTCTTCCTCCGGTGAAACCCTAGACCGGGGCCTCCGGATCATCTACCCCAATAGCTTTCTCCGTACGAGGGTAGCCCGGTGGACCTCTCTACTTGTTTTGGTTTGTTTAGGACATATGTACACGGAGAGCCAAGGTTGGGCCAACTTTGCCACATTCTAGGCCCCGGTTGTGATGCGGCGGGAGTTTCCACGTCTGAGATCCAGGATTTTACTAAGTGTTAGCATGTCAGGAAGGGGTCACACACAGGGCCTACACATGGAACCTACCAACCTTGCACCACTCTCACACACATATCCTAGGGGCACATGCACGTTTTCATGTGATTCCAACGCTCTGGCGGTCTTCCTCCGTGAAACCCTAGACCGGGGGGCCCGGATCGTCTACCCCTATAGCTTTCTCCGTACGAGGGTAGCCCGGTGGACCTCTCTACTTGTTTTGGTTTGTTTAGGACATATGTACATGGAGAGCCAAGGTTGGGCCAACTTTGCCACATTCTAGGCCCCGGTTGTGATGCGGCGGGAGTTTCGACGTAGAGTTCTAGGATTTTACTAAGTGTTAACGCATGTCTGGGAAGGGGGTCACACCTGGGGCCTACACATGGCACATACCAACCTTGAACCACTCTCACACACATATCCTAGGGGCACATGCACGTTTTCATGTGATTCTGACGCACTGTTGTCTTCCTGCGGCGAAACCCTAGACCGGGGCCCCGGATCGTCTACCCCTATAGCTTTCTCCGTACGAGGGTAGCCCGGTGGACCTCTCTACTTGTTTTTGGTTTGTTTAGGACATATGTACATGGAGAGCCAAGGTTGGGCCATCTTTGCCACATTCTAGGCCCCGGTTGTGACGCGGCGGGAGTTTCCACGTAGAGATCTAGGATTTTACTAAGTGTTAACGCATGTCCGGGAAGGGGGTCACACCTGGGGCCTACACATGGAACCTACCAACCTTGCACCACTCTCACACACATATCCTAGGGGCACATGCAAGTTTTCATGTGATTCCGACGCTCCGGTGGTCTTCCTCCGGCGAAACCCTAGACCGGGGGCCCCGGATCGTCTACCCCTATAGCTTTCTCCGTACGAGGGTAGCCCGGTGGACCTCTCTACTTGTTTTGGTTTGTTTAGGACATATGTACATGGAGAGCAAAGGTTGGGCCAACTTTGCCACATTCTAGGGCCCGGTTGTGACGCGGCGGGAGTTTCCACTTACAGATCCAGGACTGTACTAAGTGTTAACGCATGTGCAGGAAGCGGGTCACACCTGGGGCCTACACATGGCACATAACAACCTTGCAGCACTCTCACATCACATATCCTAGGGGCACATGCAAGTTTTCATGTGATTCCGACGCTCCGGCGTTCTTCCTTCGGCGAAACCCTAGACCAGGGGCCCCGGATCGTCTACCCCTATAGCTTTCTCCGTACGAGGGTAGCCCGGTGGACCTCTCTACTTGTTTTGGTTTGTTTAGGACATATGTACATGGAGAGCCAAGGTTGGGCCAACTTTGCCACATTCTAGGCCCTGGTTGTGATGCGGCGGGAGTTTCCACGTACAGATCCAGGATTGTACTAAGTGTTAACGCATGTCAGGGAACGGGGTCACACCTGGGGCCTACACATGGAACCTACCAACCTTGAACCACTCTCACACACATATCCTAGGGGCACATGCAAGTTTTCATGTGATTCTGACGCTCTGGCGGTCTTTCTCCGGTGAAACCCTAGACCGGGGGCCCCGGATCGTCTACCCCTATAGCTTTCTCCGTACGATGGTAGCCCGGTGGACCGCTCTACTTGTTTTGGTTTGTTTAGGACATATGTACATGGAGAGCCAAGGTTGGGCCAACTTTGCCACATTCTAGGCCCCGGTTGTGACGCGGCGGGAGTTTCCACGTACAGATCCAGGATTTTACTAAGTGTTAACGCATGTCCGGGAAGGGGGTCACACCTGGGGCCTACACATGGAACCTACCAACCTTGCACCACTCTCACACACATATCCTAGGGGCACATGCAAGTTTTCATGTGATTAGGCGCTCGGCGGTCTTCCTCGTGAAACCCTAGGCCAGGGGCCCGGATCATCTACACCTATAGCTTTCTCCATACGAGGGTAGCCTGGTGGAGCTATCTACTTTTTTTGGTTTTTTAGGACATATGTACATGGAGAGCCAAGGTTGGGCCCACTTTGCCACATTCTAGGCCCCAGTTGTGACGCGGCGGGAGTTTTCACGTAGAGATCCAGGATTTTACTAAGTGTTAACGCATGTCCGGGAAGGAGGCCACACCTAGGGCCTAGACATGGAACCTACCAACCTTGCACCACTCTCACACACATATCCTAGGGGCACATGCAAGTTTTCATGTGATTCCACGGCTCTGGCGGTCTTCCTCTGGCGAAACCCTAGACCGGGGGCCCCGGATCATCTACCCCTATAGCTTTCTCTGTACGAGGGTAGCCCGATGGACTTCTCTACTTGTTTTGGTTTGTTTAGGACATATGTACATGGAGAGCAAAGGTTGGGCCTACTTTGCCACATTCTAGGCCCCGGTTGTGACGCGGCGGCAGTTTCCACGTACAGATCCAGGATTTTACTAAGTGTTAACGCATGCCTGGGTATGGGGTCACACCTGGGGCCTACACATGGCACCTACCAACCTTGCACCACTCTCACACACATATCCTAGGGGTACATGCAATTTTTCATGTGATTCCAGCTCAGTGGTCTTCCTCCGGCGAAACCCTAGAGCAGGGGCCCCGGATCGTCTACCCCTATAGCTTTCTCCGTATGAGGGTAGCCCGGTGGACCTCTCTACTTGTTTTGGTTTGTTTAGGACATATGTACATGGAGAGCCAAGGTTGGGCCAACTTTGCCACATTCTAGGCCCCGGTTGTGACACGGCGGGAGTTTCCACGTAGAGATCCAGGATTTTACTAAGTGTTAACGCATGTCCGGGAACGGGGTCACACAGGGGCCTACACATGGAACCTACCAACCTTGCACCACTCTCACACACATATCCTAGGGGCACATGCAAGTTTTCATGTGATTAGGCGCTCAGTGGTCTTCCTCGTGAAACCCTAGACCCGGGCCTTCGGATCGTCTACCCCTATAGCTTTCTCCGTATGAGGGTAGCCCGGTGGACCTCTCTACTTGTTTTGGTTTGTTTAGGACATATGTACATGGAGAGCCAAGGTTGGGCCAACTTTGCCACATTCTAGGCCTCGGTTGTGACGCGGCGGGAGTTTCCACGTACAGATCAAGGATTTTACTAAGTGTTAACGCATGTCCGGGAAGGGGGTCACACCTGGGGCCTACACATGGAACCTACCAACCTTGCACCACTCTCACACACATATCCTAGGGGCACATGCAAGTTTTCATGTGATTCCAACGCTCCGGCGGTCTTCCTCCGGCGAAACCCTAGACCAGGGGCCCCGGATCGTCTACCCCTATAGCTTTCTCCGTACGAGGGTAGCCCGGTGGACCTCTCTACTTGTTTTGGTTTGTTTAGGACATATGTACATGGAGAGCCAAGGTTGGGCCAACTTTGCCACATTCTAGGCCCGGTTGTGGCGGGGAGTTTCCACGTCTGAGATCGAGGATTGTACTAAGTGTTAGCATGTCAGGAAGGGTCACACAGGGCCTACACATGGAACCTACCAACCTTGCACCACTCTCACACACATATCCTATTGGCACATGCAAGTTTTCATGTGATTCAGCGCTCGGCGGTCTTCCTCGTGAAACCCTAGGCAGGGCCGGATCGTCTACCCCTATAGCTTTCTCCGTCTGAGGTAGCCGGTGGACCTCTCTACTTGTTTTGGTTTGTTTAGGACATATGTACATGGAGAGCCAAGGTTGGGGCAAATTTGCCACATTCTAGGCCCGGTTGTGGCTGGCGGGAGTTTCCACGTCTGAGATCGAGATTGTACTAAGTGTTAGCATGTCAGGAAGGGGGTCACACCTGGGGCCTACACATGGAACCTACCAACCTTGCAGCACTCTCACACACATATCCTAGGGGCACATGCATGTTTTCATGTGATTCCAACGCTCTCGCGGTCTTCCTCTGGTGAAACCCTAGACCGGGGCCCCGGATCGTCTACCCCTATAGCTTTCTCCGTACGAGGGTAGCCCGGTGGACCTCTCTACTTGTTTTGGTTTGTTTAGGACATATGTACATGGAGAGCCAATGTTGGGCCAACTTTGCCACATTCTAGGCCCCGGTTGTGACGCGGCGGGAGTTTCCACGTCTGAGATCGAGATTGTACTAAGTGTTAGCATGTCAGGAAGGGGTCACACACAGGGCCTACACATGGAACCTACCAACCTTGCACCACTCTCACACACATATCCTAGGGGCACATGCAAGTTTTCATGTGATTCCGACGCTCCGGCGGTCTTCCTCCGGAGAAACCCTAGGCAGGGCCCGCATCGTCTACCCCTATAGCTTTCTCCGTATGAGGGTAGCCCGGTGGACCTCTCTACTTGTTTTGGTTTGTTTAGGACATATGTACATGGAGAGCCCAGGTTGGGCGAACTTTGCCACATTCTAGGCCCAGGTTGTGACGCGGCGGGAGTTTCCACGTATAGATCTAGGATTTTACTAAGTGTTAACGCATGTCCGGGAAGGGGGTCACACCTGGGGCCTACACATGGAACCTACCAACCTTGCACCACTCTCACACACATATCCTAGGGGCACATGCACGTTTTCATGTGATTCCAACGCTCTGGCGGTCTTCCTCCGGTGAAACCCTAGACCGGGGGCCCCGGATCGTCTACCCCTATAGCTTTCTCCGTACGAGGGTAGCCCGGTGGACCTCTCTACTTGTTTTGGTTTGTTTAGGACATATGTACATGGAGAGCCAAGGTTGGGCCAACTTTGCCACATTCTAGGCCCCGGTTGTGACGCGGCGGGAGTTTCCACGTACAGATCCAGGATTGTACTAAGTGTTAACGCATGTCTGGGAAGGGGGTAACAACTTGTGCCTACACATGGAACCTACCAACCTTGCACCACTCTCACACACATATCCTAGGGGCACATCCAAGTTTTCATGTGATTCCGACGCTCAGGCGGTCTTCCTCCGGCGAAACCCTAGACCGGGGGGCCCGGATCGTCTACCCCTATAGCTTTCTCCGTACGAGGGTAGCCCGGTGGACCTCTCTACTTGTTTTGGTTTGTTTAGGACATATGTACATGGAGAGCCAAGGTTGGGCCAACTTTGCCACATTCTAGGCCCTAGTTGTGATGCGACGGGAGTTTCCACGTACAGATCCAGGATTTTACTAAGTGTTAACGCATGTCCGGGAAGGAGGTCACACCTGGGGCCTACACATATAACCTACCAACCTTGAACCACTCTCACACACATATCCTAGGGGCACGTGCAAGTTTTCATGTGATTCCACGGCTCTGGCGGTCTTCCTCCGGTGAAACCCTAGACCGGGGGCCTCGGATCGTCTACCCCTATAGCTTTCTCCGTACGAGGGTAGACCGGTGAACCTCTCTACTTGTTTTGGTTTGTTTAGGACATATGTACATGGAGAGCAATGGTTGGGCCAACTTTGCCACATTCTAGGCCCCGGTTGTGACGCGGCGGGAGTTTCAACGTCTGAGATCCGAGATTTTTACTAAGTGTTAGCATGTCCGGGAAGGGGGTCACACCTAGGGCCTACACATGGAACCTACCAACCTTGCACCACTCTCACACACATATCCTAGGGGCACATGCAAGTTTTCATGTGATTCCGACGCTCTGGCGGTCTTCCTCCGGAGAAACCCTAGACAGGGGCCCCCGGATCGTCTACCCTATAGCTTTCTCCGTCTGAGGTAGCCGGTGGACCTCTCTACTTGTTTTGGATTGTTTAGGACATATGTACATGGAGAGCCAATGTTGGGCTTACTTTGCCACATTCTAGGCCCCGGTTGTGTGTGGCGGGAGTTTCCACGTCTGAGATCGAGGATTTTACTAAGTGTTAGCATGTCAGGGAAGGGGTCACACACAGGGCCTACACATGGAACCTACCAACCTTGCACCACTCTCACACACATATCCTAGGGGCACATGCAAGTTTTCATGTGATTCCAACGCTCTGGCGGTCTTCCTCCGGTGAAACCCTAGACAGGGGGCCCCGGATCGTCTACCCCTATAGCTTTCTCCGTACGAGGGTAGCCCGGTGGACCTCTCTACTTGTTTTGGTTTGTTTAGGACATATGTACATGGAGAGCCAAGGTTGGGCCAACTTTGCCACATTCTAGGCCCCGGTTGTGACGCGGCGGGAGTTTCCACGTACAGATCTAGGATTGTACTAAGTGTTAACGCATGTCTAGGAAGGGGGTAACACCTAGGGCCTACACATGGAACCTACCAACCTTGCACCACTCTCACACACATATCCTAGGGGCACATGCAAGTTTTCATGTGATTCCGACGCTCTGGCGGTCTTCCTCTGGCGAAACCCTAGACCGGGGGCCCCGAATCATCTACCCGTATAGCTTTCTCCGTACGAGGGTATCCCATGGACCTCTCTACTTGTTTTGGTTTGTTTAGGGCATATGTACATGGAGAGCAAAGGTTGGGCCAACTTTGCCACCTTCTAGGCCCCGGTTGTGACGCGGCGGGAGTTTCCACGTCTGAGATCGAGGATTTTACTAAGTGTTAGCATGTCCAGGAAGGGAGTCACACCTGGGGCTACACATGGAACCTACCAACCTTGCACCACTCTCACACACATATCCTAGGGGCACATGCAAGTTTTCATGTGATTCCCATGCTCTGGCGGTCTTCCTCCAGCGAAACCCTAGACCGGGGGCCCCGAATCGTCTACCCCTATAGCTTTCTCCGTACGAGGGTAGCCGGTGGACCTCTCTACTTGTTTTGGTTTGTTTAGGTCATATGTACATGGAGAGCCAAGGTTGGGCCAACTTTGCCACATTCTAGGCCCAGGTTGTGACGCGGCGGGGAGTTTCCACGTCTGAGATCCAGGATTTTACTAAGTGTTAGCATGTCAGGAAGGGGTCACACAGGGCCTACACATGGAACCTACCAACCTTGCACCACTCTCACACATATCCTAGGGGCACATGCAAGTTTTCATGTGATTAGGCGCTCGGCGGTCTTCCTCCGTGAAACCCTAGGCCAGGGCCCGGATCGTCTACACCTATAGCTTTCTCCGTATGAGGGTAGCCGGTGGACCTCTCTACTTGTTTTGGTTTGTTTAGGACATATGTACATGGAGAGCCAAGGTTGGGCCAACTTTGCCACATTCTAGGCCTCGGTTGTGTGTGGGAGTTTCCACGTCTGAGATCCGGATTGTACTAAGTGTTAGCATGTCAGGAAGCGGGTCACACCTAGGGCCTACACATGGAACCTACCAACCTTGCACCACTCTCACACACATATCCTAGGGGCACATGCAAGTTTTCATGTGATTCCAACGCTCCTGTGGTCTTCCTCTGGCGAAACCCTAGACCGGGGCCCCGGATCGTCTACCCCTATAGCTTTCTCCGTACGAGGGTAGCCCGGTGGACCTCTCTACTTGTTTTGGTTTGTTTAGGACATATGTACATGGAGAGCCAAGGTTGGGCCAACTTTGCCACATTCTAGGCCCCGGTTGTGATGCGGCGGGAGTTTCCACGTATAGATCGAGGATTGGGAAGGGGGTCACACCTGGGGCCTACACATGGAACCTACCAACCTTGCACCACTCTCACACACATATCCTAGGGGCACATGCAAGTTTTCATGTGATTCCAACGCTCTGGCGGTCTTCCTCCGGCGAAACCCTAGACCGGGGGCCCCGGATCGTCTACCCCTATAGCTTTCTCCGTACGAGGGTAGCCCGGTGGACCTCTCTACTTGTTTTGGTTTGTTTAGGACATATGTACATGGAGAGCCAAGGTTGGGCCAACTTTGCCACATTCTAGGCCCGGGTTGTGTGTGGCGGGAGTTTCCACGTCTGAGATCGAGGATTTTACTAAGTGTTAACGCATGTCAGGAAGGGGTCACACCGGGCCTACACATGGAACCTACCACCCTTGCACCACTCTCACACACATATCCTAGGGGCACATGCAAGTTTTCATGTGATTAGGCGCTCAGCGGTCTTCCTCCGGTGAAACCCTAGACCGGGGCCCCCGGATCTTCTACCCCTATAGCTTTCTCCGTATGAGGGTAGCCCGGTGGACCTCTCTACTTGTTTTGGTTTGTTTAGGACATATGTACATGGAGAGCCAAGGTTGGGCCAACTTTGCCACATTCTAGGCCCCGGTTGTGACGCGGCGGGAGTTTTCACGTACAGATCCAGTATTTTACTAAGTGTTAACGCATGTCCAGGAAAGAGGTCACACCTGGGGCCTACACATGGAACCTACCAACCTTGCACCACTCTCACACACACATCCTAGGGGCACATGCAAGTTTTCATATGATTCCGACGCTCCAGCGGCCTTCCTCCGACGAAACCCTAGACCAGGGGCCCCGGATCGTCTACCCCTATAGCTTTCTCCGTACGAGGGTAGCCCGGTGGACCTCTCTACTTGTTTTGGTTTGTTTAGGACATATGTACATGGAGAGCCAAGGTTGGGCCAACTTTGCCACATTCTAGGCCCCGGTTGTGACGCGGCGGGAGTTTCCACGTACGGATCTAGGATTGTACTAAGTGTTAACGCTAGTCTGGGAAGGGGGTCACACCTGGGGCCTACACATGGAACCTACCAACCTTGCACCACTCTCACACACATATCCTAGGGGCACATGCAAGTTTTCATGTGATTCCGACGCTCTGGCGGTCTTCCTCCGGCGAAACCCTAGACCGGGGGCCCGGATCGTCTACCCCTATAGCTTTCTCCGTACGAGGGTAGCCCGGTGGACCTCTCTACTTGTTTTGGTTTGTTTAGGACATATGTACATGGAGAGCCAAGGTTGGGCCAACTTTGCCACATTCTAGGCCCGGTTGTGACGCGGCGGGAGTTTCCACGTACAGATCCAGGATTTTACTAAGTGTTAACGCATGTCCGGGAAGGGGGTCACACCTGGGGCCTACACATGGAACCTACCAACCTTGCACCACTCTCACACACATATCCTAGGGGCACATGCAAGTTTTCATGTGATTCCAATGCTCTGGCGGTCTTCCTCCGGCGAAACCCTAGACCTGGGGCCCCGAATCGTCTACCTCTATAGCTTTCTCCGTACGAGGGTAGCCCGGTGGACCTCTCTACTTGTTTTGGTTTGTTTAGGACATATGTACATGGAGAGCAAAGGTTGGGCCAACTTTGCCACATTCTAGGCCCCGGTTGTGACGCGGCAGGAGTTTCCACGTCAGATCGAGGATTGTACTAAGTGTTAGCATGTCAGGAAGGGGTCACACACAGGGCCTACACATGGAACCTACCTACCTTGCACCACTCTCACACACATATCCTAGGGGCACATGCAAGTTTTCAATTGATTAGGCGCTCTGGCGGTCTTCCTCCGTGAAACCCTAGGCAGGGGCCCGGATCGTCTACCCCTATAGCTTTCTCCGTCTGAGGTAGCCTGGTGGACCTCTCTACTTGTTTTGGTTTGTTTAGGACATATGTACATGAAGATCCAAGGTTGGGCCAACTTTGCCACATTCTAGGCCCCGGTTGTGATGCGGCGGGAGTTTCCACGTATAGATCCAGGATTTTACTAAGTGTTAACGCATGTCCGAGAAGGGGGTCACACCTGGGGCCTACACATGGAACCTACCAACCTTGCACCACTCTCACACACATATCCTAGGGGCACATGCACGTTTTAATGTGATTCCAACGCTCTAGCGGTCTTCCTCCGGTGAAACCCTAGACCAGGGGCCCTAGATCGTTTACCCCTATAGCTTTCTCCGTACGAGGGTAGCTCGGTGGACCTCTCTACTTGTTTTGGTTTGTTTAGGACATATGTACATGGAGATCCAAGGTTGGGCCAACTTTTCCACATTCTAGGCCCGGTTGTGGCAGGGAGTTTCCACGTCTGAGATCGAGATTGTACTAAGTGTTAACGCATGTCCGGGAAGGGGGTCATACCTGGGGCCTACACATGGAACCTGCCAACCTTGCACCACTCTCACACACATATCCTAGGGGAAGCATGCAAGTTTTCATGTGATTCCGACGCTCTAGTGGTCTTCCTCCGGCGAAACCCTGGACCGGGGGCCCCGGATCCTCTACCCCTATAGCTTTCTCCGTATGAGGGTAGCCCGGTGGAGCTATCTACTTTTTTTGGTTTTTTAGGACATATGTACATGGAGAGCCAAGGTTGGGCCCACTTTGCCACATTCTAGGCCCTGGTTGTGGCGCGGCGGGAGTTTTCACGTCTGAGATCGAGGATTTTACTAAGTGTTAGCATGTCAGGGAAGGGGTCACACATGGGGCCTACACATGGAACCTACCAACCTTGCACCACTCTCACACACATATCCTAGGGGCACATGCATGTTTTCATGTGATTCAGACGCTCAGTGGTCTTCCTCCGTGAAACCCTAGGCCAGGGCCCGGATCGTCTACCCTATAGCTTTCTCCGTGCGAGGTTAGCCCGGTGGACCTCTCTACTTGTTTTGGTTTGTTTAGGACAGATGTACATGGAGAGCCAAGGTTGGGCCAACTTTGCCACATTCTAGGCCCGGTTGTGTGTGGCGGGAGTTTCCACGTCTGAGATCGAGGATTTTACTAAGTGTTAACGCATGTCAGGAAGGGGTCACACCTGGGGCCTACACATGGAACCTACCAACCTTGCACCACTCTCACACACATATCCTAGGGGCACATGCAAGTTTTCATGTGATTCCGACACTCCGGCGGTCTTCCTCCGACGAAACCCTAGGCCGGGGGCCCCGGATCGTCTACCCCTATAGCTTTCTCTGTATGAGGGTAGCCCGGTGGACCTCTCTACTTGTTTTGGTTTGTTTAGGACATATGTACATAGAGATCCAAGGTTGGGCCAACTTTGCCACATTCTAGGCCCTGGTTGTGTGTGGGAGTTTCCACGTCTGAGATCGAGATTGTACTAAGTGTTAGCATGTCAGGAAGGGGTCACACAGGGGCCTACACATGGAACATACCAACCTTGCACCACTCTCACACACATATCCTAGGGTCACATGCACATTTTCATGTGATTCCAGCTCGGCGGTCTTCCTCCGTGAAACCCTAGGCCAGGGGCCCGGATCGTCTACCCTATAGCTTTCTCCGTGCGAGGTAGCCGGTGGACCTCTCTACTTGTTTTGGTTTGTTTAGGACATATGTACATGGAGAGCCAAGGTTGGGCCAACTTTGCCACAATTCTAGGCCCGGTTGTGGCCTTGGCGGGAGTTTCCACGTCTGAGATCGAGATTGTACTAAGTGTTAGCATGTCAGGGAAGGGGTCACACAGGGGCCTACACATGGCACCTACCAACCTTGCACCACTCTCACACACATATCCTAGGGGCACATGCAAGTTTTCATGTGATTCCGACGCTCCGGCGGTCTTCCTCCGGCGAAACCCTAGACCGGGGCCTCAGATCGTCTACCCCTATCGCTTTCTCCGTATGAGGGTAGCCCGGTGGACCTCTCTACTTGTTTTGGTTTGTTTAGGACATACGTACATGGAGAGCCAAGGTTGGGCCAACTTTGCCACATTCTAGGCCCCGGTTGTGACGCGGCAGGAGTTTCCACGTCTGAGATCGAGGATTGTACTAAGTGTTAGCATGTCAGGAAGGGGTCACACCTGGGCCTACACATGGCATCTACCAACCTTGCACCACTCTCACACACATATCCTACGGGCACATGCAAGTTTTCCTGTGATTCCAGCTCAGCGGTCTTCCTCCGTGAAACCCTAGGCACCGGGGCCCGGATCGTCTACCCCTATAGATTTCTCCGAACGAGGGTAGCCCGGTGGACCTCTCAACTTTTTTTGGTTTGTTTAGGACATATTTACATGGACAGCCAAGGTTCGGCCAACTTTGCCACATTCTAGGCCCCGGTTGTGACGCGGCGGGAGTTTCCACGTCTGAGATCGAGGATTGTACTAAGTGTTAGCATGTCCAGGAAGGAGGTCACACCTAGGGCCTACACATGGAACCTACCAACCTTGCACCACTCTCACACACATATCCTAGGGGCACATGCAAGTTTTCATGTGATTCCGACGCTCCGGCGGTCTTCCTCCGGTGAAACCCTAGACCGGGGCCCCGGATCGTCTACCCCTATAGCTTTCTCCGTACGAGGGTAGCCCGGTGGACCTCTCTACTTGTTTTGGTTTGTTTAGGACATATGTACATGGAGAGCCAAGGTTGGGCCAACTTTGCCACATTCTAGGCCCTGGTTGTGACGCGGCGGGAGTTTCCACGTACAGATCCAGGATTGTACTAAGTGTTAACGCATGTCCGGGAAGGAGGTAACACCTGGGGCCTACACATGGAACCTACCAACCTTGCACCACTCTCACACACATATCCTAGGGGCACATGCAAGTTTTCATGTGATTAGGCCTCAGTGGTCTTCCTCGTGAAACCCTAGGCCAGGGCCCGGATCGTCTACCCCTATAGCTTTCTCCGTCTGAGGTAGCCGGTGGACCTCTCTACTTGTTTTGGTTTGTTTAGGACATATGTACATGGAGAGCCAAGGTTGGGCCAACTTTGCCACATTCTAGGCCCCGGTTGTGACGCGGCGGGAGTTTCCACGTACAGATCCAGGATTTTACTAAGTGTTAACGCATGTCCAGGAAGGGGGTCACACCTGGGGCCTACACATGGAACCTACCAACCTTGCACCACTCTCACACATATATCCTAGGGCACATGCAAGTTTTAATGTGATTTCGACGCTCAGGCGTTCTTCCTCCAGCGAAACCCTAGAGCGAGGGCCCCGGATTGTCTACCCCTATATATTTCTCCATATGAGGGTAGCCCGGTGGACCTCTCTACTTGTTTTGGTTTGTTTAGGACATATGTACATGGAGAGCCAAGGTTGGGCGAACTTTGCCACATTCTAGGCCCAGGTTGTGACGCGGCGGGAGAGTTTCCACGTCTGAGATCGAGGATTTTACTAAGTGTTAACGCATGTCCGGGAAGGGGGTCACACCTGGGGCCTACACATGGAACCTACCAACCTTGCACCACTCTCACACACATATCCTAGGGGAACATGCAAGTTTTCATGTGATTCCGACGCTCTGGCGGTCTTCCTCCGGTGAAACCCTAGACCGGGGCCCCGGATCGTCTACCCCTATAGCTTTCTCCGTACGAGGGTAGCCCGGTGGATCTCTCTAATTGTTTTGGTTTGTTCAGGACATATGTACATGGAGAGCCAATGTTGGGCCAACTTTGCCACATTCTAGGCCCCGGTTGTGACGCGGCGGGAGTTTCCACGTACAGATCCAGGAATTTACTAAGTGTTAACGCATGTCCGGGAAGGCGGTCACACCTGGGGCCTACACATGGAACCTACCAACCTTGCACCACTCTCACACACATATCCTAGGGGCACATGCAAGTTTTCATGTGATTCCGACGCTCTGGCGGTCTTCCTCCGGCGAAACCCTAGACCAGGGCCCCGGATCGTCTACCTTATAGCTTTCTCCGTACGAGGGTAGCCCGGTGGACCTCTCTACTTGTTTTGGTTTGTTTAGGACATATGTACATGGAGAGCCAAGGTTGGGCCAACTTTGCCACATTCTAGGCCCGGTTGTGTGTGGCGCGGGAGTTTCCACGTCTGAGATCCGAGTTGTACTAAGTGTTAACGCATGTCCGAGAAGGGGGTCACACCTGGGGCCTACACATGGCACCTAACAACCTTGCACCACTCTCAGACACATATCCTAGGGTCACATGCAAGTTTTCATGTGATTCTGCCGCTCCGGCGGTCTTCCTCCGGAGAAACCCTAGATCGGGGGCCCCGGATCGTCTACCCCTATAGCTTTCTCCGTACGAGGGTAGCCCGGTGGACCTCTCTACTTGTTTTGGTTTGTTTAGGACATATGTACATGGAGATCCAAGGTTGGGCCAACTTTGCCACATTCTAGGCCCCGGTTGTGATGCCGCGGGAGTTTCCACGTACAGATCCAAGATTGTACTAAGTGTTAACGCATGTCCGGGAAGGGGTCACACCTGGGGCCTACACATGGAACCTACCAACCTTGCACCACTCTCACACACATATCCTAGGGGCACATGCAAGTTTTCATGTGATTCCAACGCTCTGGCAGTCTTCCTCCGGCGAAACCCTAGACCGGGGGCCCCGGATCGTCTACCCCTATAGCTTTCTCCGTACGAGGGTAGCCCGGTGGACCTCTCTACTTGTTTTGGTTTGTTTAGGACATATGTACATGGAGAGCCAAGGTTGGGCCAACTTTGCCACATTCTAGGCCCCGGTTGTGACGCGGCGGGAGTTTCCACGTACAGATCCAGGATTGTACTAAGTGTTAACGCATGTCCGGGAAGGAGGTAACACCTGGGGCCTACACATGGAACCTACCAACCTTGCACCACTCTCACACACATATCCTAGGGGCACATGCAAGTTTTCATGTGATTAGGCGCTCGTGGTCTTCCTCGTGAAACCCTAGGCAGGGGCCCGGATCGTCTACCCCTATAGCTTTCTCCGTACGATGGTAGCCCGGTGGACCGCTCTACTTGTTTTGGTTTGTTTAGGACATATGTACATGGAGAGCCAAGGTTGGGCCAACTTTGCCACATTCTAGGCCCCGGTTGTGACGCGGCGGGAGTTTCACGTCTGAGATCCAGGATTTTACTAAGTGTTAACGCATGTCCAGGAAGGGGGTCACACCTGGGGCCTACACATGGAACCTACCAACCTTGAACCACTCTCACACACATATCCTAGGGGCACATGCAAGTTTTCATGTGATTCCGACGCTCCGGCGTTCTTCCTCCGGTGAAACCCTAGACCAGGGGCCCCGGATCGTCTACCCCTATAGCTTTCTCCGTACGAGGGTAGCCCGGTGGACCTCTCTACTTGTTTTGGTTTGTTTAGGACATATGTACATGGAGAGCCAAGGTTGGGCCAACTTTGCCACATTCTAGGCCCCGGTTGTGACGCGGCGGGAGTTTCCACGTACAGATCCAGGATTGTACTAAGTGTTAACGCATGTCCGGGAAGGGGGTCACACCTGGGGCCTACACATGGAACCTACCAACCTTGCACCACTCTCACACACATATCCTAGGGGCACATGCAAGTTTTCATGTGATTCCAACGCTCCGGTGGTCTTCCTCCGGCGAAACCCTAGACCAGGGCCCCGGATCGTCTACCCCTATAGCTTTCTCCGTACGAGGGTAGCCCGGTGGACCTCTCTACTTGTTTTGGTTTGTTTAGGACATATGTACATGGAGAGCCAAGGTTGGGCCAACTTTGCCACATTCTAGGCCCCGGTTGTGACGCGGCGGGAGTTTCCACGTAGAGATCTAGGATTTTACTAAGTGTTAACGCATGTCCGGGAAGGGGGTCACACCTGGGGCCTACACATGGCACATACCAACCTTGAACCACTCTCACACACATATCCTAGGGGCACATGCAAGTTTTCATGTGATTAGGCGCTCGGTGGTCTTCCTCGTGAAACCCTAGGCAGGGGCCCGGATCGTCTACTCCTATAGCTTTGTCCGTACGAGGGTAGCCCGGTGGACCTCTCTACTTGTTTTGGTTTGTTTAGGACATATGTACATGGAGAGCCAAGGTTGGGCCAACTTTGCCACATTCTAGGCCCGGTTGTGTGTGGCGGGAGTTTCCACGTCTGAGATCGAGGATTTTACTAAGTGTTAGCATGTCAGGAAGGGGTCACACAGGGGCCTACACATGGAACCTACCAACCTTGCACCTCTCTCACACACATATCCTAGGGGCACATGCAAGTTTTCATGTGATTAGGCGCTCGGTGGTCTTCCTCCGTGAAACCCTAGGCCAGGGGCCCGGATCGTCTACACCTATAGCTTTCTCCTTTTGTGGGTAGCCCGGTGGACCTCTCTACTTGTTTTGGTTTGTTTAGGACATATGTACATGGAGATCCAAGGTTGGGCCAACTTTGCCACATTCTAGGCCCCGGTTGTGATGCGGCGGGAGTTTCCACGTCTGAGATCGAGTTTTACTAAGTGTTAGCATGTCAGGAAGCGGGTCACACCTAGGGCCTACACATGGAACCTACCAACCTTGCACCACTCTCACACACATATCCTAGGGGCACATGCAAGTTTTCATGTGATTCCAACGCTCTGGCGGTCTTCCTCCGGCGAAACCCTAGACCGGGGGCCCCGGATCGTCTACCCCTATAGCTTTCTCCGTACGAGGATAGCCCGGTGGACCTCTCTACTTGTTTTGGTTTGTTTAGGACATATGTACATGGAGTGCCAAGGTTGGGCCAACTTTGCCACATTGTAGGCCCCGGTTGTGGCGCGGCGGGAGTTTCCACGTCTGAGATCGAGATTGTACTAAGTGTTAGCATGTCAGGAAGGGGTCACACGTAGGGCCTACACATGGAACCTACCAACCTTGCACCACTCTCACACACATATCCTAGGGGCACATGCAAGTTTTCATGTGATTCTGACACTCTGGCGGTCTTCCTCCGGCGAAACCCTAGACCGGGGCCCCGGATCGTCTACCCCTATAGCTTTCTCCGTACGAGGGTAGCCCGGTGGACCTCTCTACTTGTTTTGGTTTGTTTAGGACATATGTACATGGAGAGCCAAGGTTGGGCCAACTTTGCCACATTCTAGGCCCCGGTTGTGACGCGGCGGGAGTTTCCACGTAGAGATCCAGGATTTTACTAAGTGTTAACGCATGTCCGGGAAGGGGGTCACACCTGGGGCCTACACATGGCACATACCAACCTTGAACCACTCTCACACACATATCCTAGGGGCACATGCAAGTTTTCATGTGATTCCGACGCTCAGGCGTTCTTCCTCCGGCGAAACCCTAGACCGGGGGCCCCGGATCGTCTACCCCTATAGCTTTCTCCGTACGAGGGTAGCCCGGTGGACCTCTCTACTTGTTTTGGTTTGTTTAGGACATATGTACATGGAGAGCCAAGGTTGGGCCAACTTTGCCACATTCTAGGCCCCGGTTGTGACGCGGCGGGAGTTTCCACGTACAGATCCAGGATTGTACTAAGTGTTAACGCATGTCCAGGAAGGGGGTCACACCTGGGGCCTACACATGGAACCTACCAACCTTGCACCACTCTCACACACATATCCTAGGGGCACATGCAAGTTTTCATGTGATTCCAACTCTCTGGCGGTCTTTCTCCGGTGAAACCTTAGACCGGGGGCCCCGGATCGTTTACCCCTATAGCTTTCTCCGTACGAGGGTAGCCCGGTGGACCTCTCTACTTGTTTTGGTTTGTTTAGGACATATGTACATGGAGAGCCAAGGTTGGGCCAACTTTGCCACATTCTAGGCCCCGGTTGTGATGCGGCGGGAGTTTCCACGTACAGATCCAGGATTGTACTAAGTGTTAACGCATGTCCGGGAAGGGGGTCACACCTGGGGCCTACACATGGAACCTACCAACCTTGAACCACTCTCACACACATATCCTAGGGGCACATGCAAGTTTTCATGTGATTCCGACGCTCCGGTGGTCTTCCTCCGGCGAAACCCTAGACCGGGGGCCCCGGATCGTCTACCCCTATAGCTTTCTCCGTACGAGGGTAGCCCGGTGGACCTCTCTACTTGTTTTGGTTTGTTTAGGACATATGTACATGGAGAGCCAAGGTTGGGCCAACTTTGCCACATTCTAGGCCCCGGTTGTGACGCGGCGGGAGTTTCCACGTACAGATCCAGAATTTTACTAAGTGTTAACGCATGTCCGGGAAGGCGGTCACACCTGGGGCCTACACATGGCACATACCAACCTTGAACCACTCTCACACACATATCCTAGGGGCACATGCAAGTTTTCATGTGATTCCGACGCTCAGGCGTTCTTCCTCCGGCGAAACCCTAGACCGAGGGCCCCGGATCATCTAGCATGGAATATAAACTTTATCATGAACAAGAATTATAATAATAACATCTTTATTATTGCCTCTAGGGCATAATTCCAACAGTCTCCCACTTGCACTAGAGTCAATAATCTAGTTTACATTTGGCAACAATCTTACACCCATGGCACTGAGGTGCTGATCATGTTTTACACGTGGAAGAGGTTTAGTCAATGGATCTGCGGCATTCAGATCTGTATGTACTTTGCTAATCTTCAGATCTCCATCTGCTATATAATCTCGGATTATATGAAACTTGCGGTTGATATGCTTGGTCTTTGGATGATATCTTGGTTCCTTAGCGAGTGCTATGGCGCGGTGTTGTCACACAATATCTCCATGGGTCCAATGCACTTGGAACCACGCCAAGCTTCGATGATGAAGTTCTGATCCAAACTCCTTCACTTGGCGCTTCTGCGGCGTCATGTATTCCGCTTCTACTATAGATCCATGATCACGCTTTGCTTGCAGCTTCTCCAGCTTACAGCTCCTCCATTCAAAATATACCGTATCACATCGAGATTTATAATCATCCTTGTCGATTGTCGAAACTAGCATCGGCGTAACCTTTTCTGACAGTGTTCATCACCACCATAGACTAAGAACATTTCTTTAGTCCTATTTAGGTACCTTAGGATGTTCTTCACGGCTGTCGTGTTCCACTCTGGATCACTTTGATATCTGCTCGTCAAACTAAGAGCATTGGACACATCCGGTCTAGTACACAGCATGGCATACATGATGGAACCTATGGCGAGGCATAAGCACTTAGCTCATAGCTTCCCTATCATTTACCGTAGCTGGACCTTTGAGCCTTGCTCAATATCTTACGACAACATAGGCCTTGAACCTTTCAATGCCTTATCCATTCTGAACCTTTTCAGAACTTTGTCTAGGTATGTACTTTGACTTAAAGCTATCAGGCGTCTTTATCTATCTCTATAGATTTTGATGCCCAATATATAAGCAGCTTCACCTAGGTCTTTCATTGAAAAACACTTGTTCAAATAACTCTTCACATCGTTAAGCATGTTGATGTCATTTCCAATAATCAATATGTCATCCACATATAGTACGAAGCGATCACCGAGCTCCACTCACTTTCTTGTAGATGCAAGCTTCATAGCAATTTGGAACAAATCCAAAGCTCTTGATCACTTGATCAAAGCGAAGGTTCAACTCGAGATGCTTGCTTGATCCATAAATGGAGCTGAAGTTTGCATACTTTATCGGCATCCTTAGGATCGATAAAACCTTCGGGTTGCATCATATACAACTCTTCATCAATGTTGCCATTGAGGAAAGCAATCTTGACATCCATTTGCCATATTTCATAATCATGAAGCAGCAATTGCTAATAAAATCGAATGGACTTAAACATCGCTACGGAGAGAAAGTCTCATCGTAGTCAACACCTTGAACTTGCCGAAAACCTTTCGCGACAAGCGTGCTTTATAGGCGGTAACATTACCATCGCGTCCGTTTTCTTCTTGAAGATCCATTTGCACTCAACGGCCTTTCGGTCGCTAGGAGGGTCCACCAAAGTCCATACTTGGTTTTCGCTCATGGATCCCAATTCGGTTCATGGCTTCTAGCCATTTCTCAGTCTGGGCTCATCGCCGCTTCCTCATAGTTCGTGGGTTCACTTTGTCTTCTACTAACAAGACGGTCAAGAGGAGTTGCCGTACCACTCGGGAGGGGCACGCGACCTTGTCGACTGCTGACGTTCGATGCTTGACATCGTCCAAGCTTCATGATCCTTGTCATTAGCTTCCTCTATTGTTGGTGCGACCTTTGGAACAATTTCAGGTGCTTTACTCTCCAATTCAAGAGAAGGTTCAATAACCTCGTCTAGCTCTACTTTCCTCCCACTCACTTCTTTCGAGAGAAACTCCTTCTCAAGAAAGGAACCGTTCTTCACGACAAACACTTTGCCTTGGTTACGTGATAGAAGGTATACCCAATAGTTTCCTTAGGGTATCCTATGAAGGCGCATTTCTCCGCTTTGGGTTCGAGCTTGTCGGCATCAACTTCTTGGCGTAAAGCATCCCCAAACTTTAAGAAACGACAACTTAGGTTTAGCACCAAACCATAGTTCATACGGTGTCGTCTCAGCAGTTTAGATGGAGCCCTATTTAAAGTGAATGCAGCGGTTTCTAATGCATAACCCCAAAATGATAACGGCAAATCCGTAAGAGACATCATCGATCGGACCATATCTAATAGGGTTCGATTCGCTCGACACACCATTGCAGCCGTGGTGTTCGGGTGGCGTGAGTTGTGAAACGATTCCACTTGCTTTGAGATGCGTGAGAAAATCATAACTCAAATATTCGCCCACGATCGGATAGTAGAAACTTAATCTTTCATACGATGGTTCTCCACTTCATTCTGAAATTCTTTGAACTTTTCAAGCGTTTCAGATTTATGTTTCATTAAATAGATATACCCATATCTACTTAAGTCATCGGTAAAAGTGAGAAAATAGCGATATCCACCGGCCGAAACACTCATCGGTCCGCATACATCGGTATGTATGATTTCCAACAAGTCCGTTGTTTCGCTCCATCATACGGAGAATGGGGTTTTGATCATCTTGCCCATAAGGCATGGTTCGCATGTGTCAAATGATTCAAAATCAAGAGACTCCAAAAGTCCATCAGAATGGAGTTTCTTCATGCGCTTTACACCAATATGACCTAGACGACAATGCCACAAATAAGTAGTATTATCACTATCTACTTTGCATCTCTTAGCCTCAATGTTATGGATGTGTGTTTCATCCCTTTCGAGATTTAGAAGAAATAAACCACTCACAAGAGGTGCATGACCATAAAAGATGTTACTCATATAAATAGAACAACCATTATTCTCCGATTTAAATGAATAACCGTCTTGCAATAAACACGATCCAGAAATAATGTTCATGCTCAACGCAGGCACATAATAACATTTATTAAGGTTTAAAACTAATCCCTAAGGTAAAACTAAGGAGAGCGTGCCGACGGCCATCACATCAACTCTTGATCCATTGCCAACGCCAAGATCGTCACCTCATCCTCGCAAGTCAGCCGTCTATTCATGCTCCTATTTGAGTTACAAATATTAGCAATGAACCCAGATCAAATACCTAGGCACTACAACGAGGGCTAGTAAGGAAAACATCAATAACATGTATATCAAATATACCTTTGATGGTGCCAGCCTTCTTGTCCGCTAAGTACTTCGGACGATTATGCCCAAAGGACCCTTGTCCTTGCAATAGAAGCACTGCCGGCTTGGGACCAGACGAGCTTCTTCAGCAGGGCATTGCGCTTGCCGCCGCCCTTCTTGAAGGGCTTCTTTGCACCTTTACCTTTCTTAAAGGAGGGCTTGTTGACCATCAACACATGATTATCCTTCTTGCCACCTCCGTAGCCTTCAGCTTTGCGAAGAGCTCGGTGATCGTATCGATGGAACCAATCTGATTATGAGTCACTACAAAACTTTTGTAGGGAGGGAGTGATTGCAGAACCCTTTCAATCTTGAGCTCCTACGAATCTTGCAGTCAGGTTGCTCAAGGTTGAGTGTAGCCCGACATCTTAATGGCGTGCTCACTAACGGAACTCCCTTCCTCCATCTTGCGGTTAAAGAACTTCTCGAGATCTCATATCTCTCTAGCGGACTGAGTCTGAAACATGGTTTTCAACTCTTCGAGAATCTCAAAGGGCCCGGGATAGTTTTCAAAACGATTTTGAAGTTCCGGTTCCATAGCAAACAACATGGTGCTCTTAATCACACCATAATCATCTTTGCACGACTGATAGACAGCTTTCTCATCACGGCAAGCTTGTTAGGGGCCACCTAACGCTTTCTCAAGGACATAGTCCTTTGACCCAGAGAGAATGATTCTCAAATTGCAGAACCAATTGGTGAAGTTAGACCCATTGTTCTTAAGCTTTTCTTTCTCAGCAAAAACATTGAAGTTGAAGTTGGACTTAGCCATGTGATCTACAATATTTGCAAGTACAAATTAGACTATGTTCATGATAACTAGTTCAACTTTTAATCAAATTACTAGATGAACTCCCACTAAATTCAACATCCTCAAGTTGTTTAGTGAACACGATCCAAATTCACCACACCTAATCCGATCTTCACGAGAAGAGATGTGGTTTCAATGGTGGACAATGAAGTGTCGATCATATCATTCATATGACTCATGCTTAACCTTTCGGTTCTTGTGTTCCGAGGCCATGTGCATACATGCTAGGCTCGTCAAGCTAGACCAAGTATTTCCGCGTGTGCAAAACTGGCTTGCACCCGTTGTATGTGAGCGTAGAGTCTATAGCACCCGATCATCACGTGATGCTTGGACACGACGAACTTTCGCAACGGTGCATACTTGGGGAGAACACAGTTTTATCTTGATCTTTAAGTGAGGAATCATCTTATAATGCTACCGTCGCGATCTAAGCATAATAAGATACATAAAAGGATAAACATCACATGCATATAACTTTATGTGACATGGTATAGCCAATCTTCGCGCAATGATCTCCATCTTGTGCGTTAGCATGATCTCCATCACTTCACCATGATTTCCTCCACCACGAATAGCAACTACAACTATTGCTAACTACTTAGCGATAAAGTAAAGCTATTACATGGCGTATAAGAAGTTGACTCAGGTCATACACAATTATAAAGACAACCATATGGCTCCTGCCGGTTGTGTACTCATCGACATGCAAGTCGTGAAACATTACAAAACATGATCATCGCATACATTATACACATCACATCTTGGGCCATACCATATCACGAAAACACTCCTGCAAAACAAGTTAGACGCCTCTACTTTGTTGTTGCATGTTTTACGTGGCTTATGGGAGTAGATGCTAAGAACGATTCTTACCTACGGAAAGCCACAGCGGTGATATTATGGTTGCGAAACTCCGGTGTTAATCCCATGACAACTATAGTGAGAGAAACTGACATCCACCAGCCGCATGTGTGGAACAAGCCACACGTCAAGTGCGGAGCCGGTCTCGTGAACGACGTCGCGTAAGGTTGGCCTGGACCGCTTCAATCTCACTATCCCGCGTCATAAGAAGAACACAAACAAGAGGCTTGCAACAGAAAACATCAACGCCCAACAACCATGTTGCGTTCTACTCGTGAATCACATCTACGCATAGATCTAGCTCGATACCATCAAGGGTTTCGGCATAGTAAATCAAAATTTTCTACTAAGCGAGCAGAGGGAAAGCCAAGATCTAATCTAGGAGATGCAAACAACAAGAGAGATTGGATTAGATCTTCATACCCTTGAAGATTCGCACGGTGAACGTTCGCCGAACGTGGGTGATGTAGTCGTACTCGCTTCTCCTCCTCGCGATCCGATCCGATCTAGCACCACAAGTGGCGGTGCCTCCGTGAGATGCACACGTGCAGCACCTCGACGTCTCCTCCTTCCTTGGACCAGCAAGTATGGTGGAGAGATGGATTGGATCTACAACACGACGGCGTGGTGTATTTGGTGGAGAATTTCTGCAGCAGGGCTTCGCCTGCAAGCGATGGAGGAGAGAGAGGAAGGCGCAGGGCTACTAGGGCTTGGAGGAGATGTGTGTGGAGGGGCGCACCAGCCCTCTATATATAGAGGGGAGGGCCAGCCCCAGCCCCTCCTCCAAGCCTATCTCTAGTTTAAACGATTTAAACTCTCCTTATCTAGAAACCTTCTATCCCGAGATTTAAACGAGTTAAATCTCTCTAGAATCAGCTGGGCCCTATGGGGCCATGTGCCCTGGCCCATTGCGGCCAGGACACTCCCTCATAGGCCATACCCTCCCGGAAGGTGGGACCACGTTGGCCCCTTCGGAAGGTTCTAGAAGCTTCCGGTACAATACCGATTAATCCGAACAATTCGAACTCCAAAACTGCACCGCCTTATATGAATCTTATTCTCGGACCATTCGGAACCTCTCGTGATATCCCGGATCCCATCCGAGACTCGAACAAAAATTCATAAACCAATTATCCAATCTATCCTAGCCGAGACACGTTAAGTGAGTGACCTCGCGGGTTCGAGAATATGCGACATGATCTTCTATCAATAATCAACAGCGGGGTCTGGGCACCCATATTGACTCCCACATTCATCGATGATCATATCGGATGAACCACGATGCCAGGATTCAATCAATCCCATATATATATTCCCTTAGTCTCGCGATATTTTACTTGCCCGAGATTCGATCGTCGGTATCGTCATACCTAGTTCAATCTCGTTCACGTTAAGTACTTTACTGCCCGTAATCCGATATCACTTTGTGATTAACTCCTTAACCACATGCTTGCAAGCGGTGTTGATATCGACACCGAGTGGGCCCAAGTATATCTCCTACTTGGGAGGGACAAATTCCATCTCGATACATACAACCCAATGATACTTTCCGATTACCTGAGAGACACCTTTATGATCACCCTCTCATAGGATGACGTTTGATGACCTCAAAGCTTTCTTCCGATACCAGGGAGTTGTATTATCTCATGGTCTAAGGAATACAATATTTGACATAAGAAAAACTTCGCAAAGACGAACACGATGACACGATCTAATTGCTTCGCTTAGTTTGGGTCTATCCACCATATCATTCTCCAATGATATGATCTCATTATCAATTGACAACTCATGTCTATGGTTAGGAAACCTTAACCATCATTGATCAATGAGCTAGTCCATAGAGGCGTACTAGGGACACGGTGTTGTTCACAAACCACACAAGTATTAAAGTTTCCGCTTAATACAATTCTAGCATGGAATATAAAATTTATCATGAACAAGAATTATAATAATAACATCTTTATTATTGCCTCTAGGGCATAATTCCAACAGCCCTTGCACATGCATGGAGGTGTGGTGTTGTGTTGCAACATGCAAAACCTAGTCCCCGGGTTGCATGAATGTGTCCCCCTTCACATGCATGCGCTGTAACCTAAAACGGAAGGTTCTGGACTTATATAAGGGGGAAACTCCCCGTTTCGGTGAAACCGGGTAGGATACTGCCGCACCTTGTGAACCAACATGGTTTTACATCATCATATGACCTAAACAAACACAAAACAAGAGAGAGCTACGCCGGGCTACCCCTGTTAGAGGAACGTCTAGGGGGGTAGACGATCCGAGGCCCACAGATCAGGGTTCCGCGGCAAACCGCGCTCCGGGGCGTAGGAAACCCTCAAGAACTTGCATGTGGCCCTTGCACATGCATGGAGGTGTGGTGTTGTGTTGAAACATGCAAAACCTAGTCCCCGGGTTGCATGAATGTGTCCCCCTTCGCATGCATGCGCTGTAACCTAAAAGGGAAGGTTCTGGATTTATATAAGGGGGAAATTCCCCGTTCCGGTGAAACCGGGTAGGATACTGCCGCACCTTGTGAACCAACATGGTTTTACATCATCATATGACCTAAACAAACACAAAACAAGAGAGAGCTACGCCGGGCTACCCCCGTCAGAGGAACATCTAGGGGGGTAGACGATCCGAGGCCCACAGATCAGGGTTCCGCGGCAAACCGCTCTCCGGGTCGTAGGAAACCCTCAAAAACTTGCATGTGGCCCTTGCACATGCATGGAGGTGTGGTGTTGTGTTGAAACATGCAAAACCTAGTCCCCGGGTTGGATGAATGTGTCCCCCTTCGCATGCATGCGCTGTAACCTAAAAGGGAAGGTTCTGGACTTATATCAGGGGGAAACTCCCCGTTCCGGTGAAACCGGGTAGGATACTGCCGCACCTTGTGAACCAACATGGTTTTACATCATCATATGACCTAAACAAACACAAAACAAGAGAGAGCTACGCCGGGCTACCCCTGTTAGAGGAACGTCTAGGGGGGTAGACGATCCGAGGCCCACAGATCAGGGTTCCGCGGCAAACCGCGCTCCGGGTCGTAGGAAACCCTCAAGAACTTGCATGTGGCCCTTGCACATGCATGGAGGTGTGGTGTTGTGTTGAAACATGCAAAACCTAGTCCCCGGGTTGCATGAATGTGTCCCCCTTCGCATGCATGCGCTGTAACCTAAAAGGGAAGGTTTTGGACTTATATAAGGGGGAAACTCCCTGTTCCGGTGAAACCGGGTAGGATACCGCCGCACCTTGTGAACCAACATGGTTTTACATCATCATATGACCTAAAGAAACACAAAACAAGAGAGATCTACGCTGGGCTACCCCTGTCAGAGGAACATCTAGGGGGTAGACGATCCGAGGCCCACATATCAGGGTTTGTGCAAAACCGCGCTCTGGGTCGTAGGAAACCCTCAAGAACTTGCATGTGGCCCTTGCACATGCATGGAGGTGTGGTGTTGTGTTGAAACATGCAAAACCTAGTCCCCGGGTTGGATGAATGTGTCCCCCTTCGCATGCATGCGCTGTAACCTAAAAGGGAAGGTTCTGGACTTATATAAGGGGGAAACTCCCTATTCCGGTGAAACCGGGTAGGATACTGCCGCACATTGTGAACCAACATGGTTTTACATCATCATATGACCTAAACGAACACAAAACAAGAGAGATCTACGCCGGGCTACCCCTGTCAGAGGAACGTCTAGGGGGGTAGACGATCCGAGGCCCACAGATCAGGGTTCCGCGGCAAACCGCGCTCTGGGTCATAGGAAACCCTCAAGAACTTGCATGTGGCCCTTGCACATGCATGGAGGTGTGGTGTTGTGTTGAAACATGCAAAACCTAGTCCCCGGGTTGGATGAATGTGTCCCCCTTCGCATGCATGCGCTGTAACCTAAAAGGGAAGGTTCTGGACTTATATAAGGGGGAAACTCCCTGTTCCGGTGAAACCGGGTAGGATACTGCCGCACCTTGTGAACCAACATGGTTTTACATCATCATATGACCTAAACAAACACAAAACAAGAGAGAGCTACGCCGGGCTACCCCTATGAGAGGTACGTCTAGGGGGGTAGACGATCCGAGGCCCATAGATCAGGGTTCCGCGGCAATTCGCGCTCCGGGTCGTAGGAAACCCTCAAGAACTTGCATGTGGCCCGTGCACATGCATGGAGGTGTGGTGTTGTGTTGAAACATGCAAAACCTAGTCCCCGAGTTGCATGAATGTGTCCCCCTTCGCATGCATGTGCTGTAACCTAAAAGGGAAGGTTCTGGACTTATATAAGGGGGAAACTCCTGCCCGTGAAATCGGTAGGATACCGCACCTTGTGAACCAACATGGTTTTACATCATCATATGACCTAAAGAAACACAAAACAAGAGAGATCTACGCTGGGCTACCCCTGTCAGAGGAACATCTAGGGGGTAGACGATCCGAGGCCCACATATCAGGGTTCCGCGGCAAACCGCGCTCTGGGTCGTAGGAAACCCTCAAGAACTTGCATGTGGCCCTTGCACATGCATGGAGGTGTGGTGTTGTGTTGAAACATGCAAAACCTAGTCCCCGGGTTGGATGAATGTGTCCCCCTTCGCATGCATGCGCTGTAACCTAAAAGGGAAGGTTCTGGACTTATATAAGGGGGAAACTCCCTATTCCGGTGAAACCGGGTAGGATACTGCCGCACATTGTGAACCAACATGGTTTTACATCATCATATGACCTAAACGAACACAAAACAAGAGAGAGCTACGCCGGGCTACCCCTGTCAGAGGAACGTCTAGGGGGGTAGACGATCCGAGGCCCACAGATCAGGGTTCCGCGGCAAACCGCACTCCGGGTCGTAGGAAACCCTCAAGAACTTGCATGTGGCCCTTGCACATGCATGGAGGTGTGGTGTTGTGTTGAAACATGCAAAACCTAGTCCCCGGGTTGGATGAATGTGTCCCCCTTCGCATGCATGCGCTGTAACCTAAAAGGGAAGGTTCTGGACTTATATAAGGGGGAAACTCCACACCGGTGAAACCGGTAGGATATCGCCGCACCTTGTGAACCAACATGGTCTTACATCATCATATGACCTAAACAAACACGAAACAAGAGAGAGCTACTGGCTACCTCGGAGGAACGTCTAGGGGGGTAGACGATCCGAGGCCCACAGATCAGGGTTCCGTGGCAAACCTCGCTCCGGAGCGTAGGAAACCCTCAAGAACTTGCATGTGGCCCTTGCACATGCATGGAGGTGTGGTGTTGTGTTGAAACATGCAAAACCTAGTCCCCGGGTTGCATAAATATGTCCCCCTTCGCATGCATGCGCTATAACCTAAAAGGGAAGGTTCTGGACTTATATAAGGGCGAAACTCCCTGTTCCGGTGAAACTAGGTAGGATACTGCCGCACCTTGTGAACCAACATGGTTTTACATCATCATATGACCTAAACAAACACAAAACAAGAGAGAGCTACGCCAGGCTACCCTGTCGAGGAACGCCTAGGGGTAGACGATCCGAGGCCCCAGATCGGGGTTCCGCAAGCAACCGCTTTCTACGGTCGTAGGAAACCCTCAAGAACTTGCATGTGGCCCTTGCACATGCATGGAGGTGTGGTGTTGTTTTTAAACATGCAAAACCTAGTCCCCGGGTTGCATGAATGTGTCCCCCTTCGCATGCATGCGCTGTAACCTAAAAGGGAAGGTTATGGACTTATATAAGGGGGAAACTCCCCGTTCCGGTGAAACCGGGTAGGATACTGCCGCACCTTGTGAACCAACATGGTTTTACATCATCATATGACCTAAACAAACAAAAAACAAGAGAGAGCTATGCCGGGCTACCCCTGTCAGAGGAACGTCTAGGGGGGTAGACGATCCGAGGCCCACAGATCAGGGTTCCGTGGCAAACCTCGCTCCGGAGCGTAGGAAACCCTCAAGAACTTGCATGTGGCCCTTGCACATGCATGGATGTGTGGTGTTGTGTTGAAACATGCAAAACCTAGTCCCCGGGTTGCATGAATGTGTCCCCCTTCGCATGCATGCGCCAGTAACCCAAAAGGGAAGGTTACGTACTTATATAAGGAAACTCCTGCCCGGTGAAACCGGGTAGGATACTGCCGCACCTTATGAACCAACATGGTTTTACATCATCATATGACCTAAACAAACACAAAACAAGAGAGAGCTACGCCGGGCTACCCCTGTCAGAGGAACGTCTAGGGGGGTAGACGATCCGAGGCCCATTGATCAGGGTTCTGCGGCAAACCGCGCTCCGGGGCATAGGAAGACCTCAAGACCTTGAATGTGGCCCTTGCACATGCATGGAGGTGTGGTGTTGTGTTGCAACATGCAAAACCTAGTCCCCGGGTTGCATGAATGTGTCCCCCTTCACATGCATGCGCTGTAACCTAAAACGGAAGGTTCTGGACTTATATAAGGGGGAAACTCCCCGTTTCGGTGAAACCGGGTAGGATACTGCCGCACCTTGTGAACCAACATGGTTTTACATCATCATATGACCTAAACAAACACAAAACAAGAGAGAGCTACGCCGGGCTACCCCTGTTAGAGGAACGTCGAGGGGGGTAGACGATCCGAGGCCCACAGATCAGGGTTCCGCGGCAAACCGCGCTCCGGGGCGTAGGAAACCCTCAAGAACTTGCATGTGGCCCTTGCACATGCATGGAGGTGTGGTGTTGTGTTGAAACATGCAAAACCTAGTCCCCGGGTTGCATGAATGTGTCCCCCTTCGCATGCATGCGCTTTAACCTAAAAGGGAAGGTTCTGGATTTATATAAAATTCCCCGTTCCGGTGAAACCGGGTAGGATACTGCCGCACCTTGTGAACCAACATGGTTTTACATCATCATATGACCTAAACAAACACAAAACAAGAGAGAGCTACGCCGGGCTACCCCTGTCAGAGGAACGTCTAGGGGGGTAGACGATCCGAGGCCCACAGATCAGGGTTCTGCGGCAAACCGCGCTCCGGGGCGTAGGAAACCCTCAAGAACTTGCATGTGGCCCTTGCACATGCATGGAGGTGTGGTGTTGTGTTGAAACATGCAAAACCTAGTCACCGGGTTGCATGAATGTGTCCCCCTTCGCATGCATGCGTTGTAACCTAAAAGGGAAGGTTCTAGACTTATACAAGGGGGAGGAAACCGGGTAGGATACTGCCGCACCTTGTGAACCAACATGGTTTTACATCATCATATGACCTAAACAAACACAAAACAAGAGAGAGCTATGCCGGGCTACCCCTGTCAGAGGAACGTCTAGGGGGGTAGACGATCCGAGGCCCACAGATCAGGGTTCCGTGGCAAACCTCGCTCCGGAGCGTAGGAAACCCTCAAGAACTTGCATGTGGCCCTTGCACATGCATGGAGGTGTGGTGTTGTGTTGAAACATGCAAAACCTAGTCCTCGGGTTGCATGAATGTGTCCCCCTTCGCATGCATGCGTTGTAACCTAAAAGGGAAGGTTCTGGACTTATATAAGGGGGAAACTCCCTGTTCCGGTGAAACCGGGTAGGATACTGCCGCACCTTGTGAACCAACATGGTTTTACATCATCATATGACCTAAACAAACACAAAACAAGAGATAGCTACACCGGGCTACCCCTATCAGAGGAACGTCTAGGGGGTAGACGATCCGAGGCCCACAGATCAGGGTTACTGCAAGAAACCGCCCCGGAGCGTAGGAAACCCTCAAGAACTTGCATGTGGCCCTTGCACATGCATGGAGGTGTGGTGTTGTGTTGAAACATGCAAAACCTAGTCCCCGGGTTGCATGAATGTGTCCCCCTTCGCATGCATGCGTTGTAACCTAAAAGGGAAGGTTCTAGACTTATATAAGGGGGAAACTCCCCGTTCCGGTGAAACCGGGTAGGATACTGCCGCACCTTGTGAACCAACATGGTTTTACATCATCAGATGACCTAAACAAACACAAAACAAGAGATAGCTACACCGGGCTACCCCTATCAGAGGAACGTCTAGGGGGGTAGACGATCCGAGGCCCACAGATCAGGGTTCCGCGGCAAACCGCGCTCCGGGTCATAGGAAACCCTCAAGAACTTGCATGTGGCCCTTGCACATGCATGGAGGTGTGGTGTTGTGTTGAAACATGCAAAACCTAGTCCCCGGGTTGCATGAATGTGTCCCCCTTCGCATGCATCTTATTGTAACCTAAAAGGGAAGGTTCTGGACTTATATAAGGGGGAAACTCCCTGTTCCGGTGAAACCGGGTAGGATACTGCCGCACCTTGTGAACCAACATGGTTTTACATCATCATATGACCTAAACAAACACAAAACAAGAGAGAGCTACGCCGGGCTACCCCTGTCAGAGGAACGTCGATGGGGGTAGACGATCCAAGGCCCACAGATCAGGGTTCCGTGGCAAACCGCGTTCCGGGGCATAGGAAACCCTCAAAAACTTGCATGTGTCCCTTGCACATGCATGGAGGTGTGGTGTTGTGTTGAAACATGCAAAACCTACTCCCCGGGTTGCATGAATGTGTCCCCTTCGCATGCATGCGCTGTAACCTAAAAGGGAAGGTTCTGGACTTATATAAGGAAACTCCTGTTCGGTGAAACCGGTAGGATACTGCCGTACCTTGTGAACCAACATGGTTTTACATCATCATATGACCTAAACAAACACAAAACAAGAGAGAGCTACGCCGGGCTACCCCTGTCAGAGGAACGTCTAGGGGGGTAGACGATCCGAGGCCCATAGATCAGGGTTCCGCGGCAAACCGCGCTCCGGGTCGTAGGAAACCCTCAAGAACTTGCATGTGGCCCTTGCACATGCATGGAGGTGTGGTGTTGTGTTGAAACATGCAAAACCTAGTCCCCGGGTTGCATGAATGTGTCCCCCTTCGCATGCATGCGCTGTAACCTAAAAGGGAAGGTTCTGGACTTATATAAGGGGGAAACTCCCCGTTCCGGTGAAACCGGGTAGGATACTGCCGCACCTTGTGAACCAACATGGTTTTACATCATCATATGACCTAAACAAACACAAAACAAGAGAGAGCTATGCCGGGCTACCCCTGTCAGAGGAACGTCTAGGGGGGTAGACGATCCGAGGCCCACAGATCAGGGTTCCGTGGCAAACCTCGCTCCGGAGCGTAGGAAACCCTCAAGAACTTGCATGTGGCCCTTGCACATGCATGGAGGTGTGGTGTTGTGTTGAAACATGCAAAACCTAGTCCCCGGGTTGCATGAATGTGTCCCCCTTCGCATGCATGCGCTGTAACCTAAAAGGGAAGGTTTTGTACTTATATAAGGGGGAAACTCCCTGTTCCGGTGAAACCGGGTAGGATACTGCCGCACCTTGTGAACCAACATGGTTTTACATCATCATATGACCTAAAAAAACAAAACAAGAGAGAGCTACACCGGGCTACCCCTGTCAGAGGAACGTCTAGGGGGTAGACGATCCGAGGCCCACAGATCAGGGTTCCGCGGCAAACCGCGCTCCGGGGCGTAGGAAACCCTCAAGAACTTGCATGTGGCCCTTGCACATGCATGGAGGTGTGGTGTTGTGTTGAAACATGCAAAACCTAGTCCCCGGGTTGCATGAATGTGTCCCCCTTCGCATGCATGCGTTGTAACCTAAAAGGGAAGGTTCTAGACTTATATAAGGGGGAAACTCCCCGTTCCGGTGAAACCGGGTAGGATACTGCCGCACCTTGTGAACCAACATGGTTTTACATCATCATATGACCTAAACAAACACAAAACAAGAGAGAGCTACGCCGGGCTACCCCTGTCAGAGGAACGTCTAGGGGGGTAGACGATCCGAGGCCCACAGATCAGGGTTCCGCGGCAAACCGTGCTCCGGGTCATAGGAAACCCTCAAGAACTTGCATGTGGCCCTTGCACATGCATGGAGGTGTGGTGTTGTGTTGAAACATGCAAAACCTAGTCCCCGGGTTGCATGAATGTGTCCTCCTTCGCATGCATGCGCTGTAACCTAAAAGGGAAGGTTCTGGACTTATATAAGGGGGAAACTCCCTGTTCCGGTGAAACCGGGTAGGATACTGCCGCACCTTGTGAACCAACATGGTTTTACATCATCATATGACCTAAACAAACACAAAACAAAAAAGAGCTATGCCGGGCTACCCCTGTCAGAGGAACGTCTAGGGGGGTAGACGATCCGAGGCCCACAGATCAGGGTTCCGTGGCAAACCTCGCTCCGGAGCGTAGGAAACCCTCAAGAACTTGCATGTGGCCCTTGCACATGCATGGAGGTGTGGTGTTGTGTTGAAACATGCAAAACCTAGTCCCCGGGTTGCATGAATGTGTCCCCCTTCGCATGCATGCGCTGTAACCTAAAAGCGAAGGTTCTGGACTTATATAAGGGGGAAACTCCCCGTTCTGGTGAAACCGGGTAGGATACTGCCGCACCTTGTGAACCAACATGGTTTTACATCATCATATGACCTAAAAAACACAAAACAAGAGAGAGCTACGCCGGGCTACCCCTGTCAGAGGAACGTCTAGGGGGTAGACGATCCGAGGCCCACAGATCAGGGTTCTGCGGCAAACCGCGCTCCGGTTCTTAGGAAACCCTCAAGAACTTGCATGTGGCCCTTGCACATGCATGGAGGTGTGGTGTTGTGTTGAAACATGCAAAACCTAGTCCCCGGGTTGCATGAATGTGTCCCCCTTCGCATCCATGCGCTGTAACCTAAAAGGGAAGGTTCTGTACTTATATAAGGGGAAACTCCCTGTTCCGGTGAAACCGGGTAGGATACTACCGCACCTTGTGAACCAACATGGTTTTACATCATCAGATGACCTAAACAATTACAAAACAAGAGAGAGCTACTGGCTATCACCTTTGTTAGAGGAACGTCTAGGGGTAGACGATCCGAGGCCTGAGATCGGGGTTCTGGCAAACCACGCTCAGGGCGTGAAACCCTCAAGAACTTGCATGTGGCCCTTGCACATGCATGGAGGTGTGGTGTTGTGTTGAAACATGCAAAACCTAGTCCCCGGGTTGCATGAATGTGTCCCCCTTCGCATGCATGCGTTGTAACCTAAAAGGGAAGGTTCTAGACTTATATAAGCGGGAAACTCCCCGTTCCGGTGAAACCGGGTAGGATACTGCCGCACCTTGTGAACCAACATGGTTTTATATCATCAGATGACCTAAACAAACACAAAACAAGAGAGAGCTACGCCGGGCTACCCCTATCAGAGGAACGTCTAGGGGGATAGACGATCCGAGGCCCACAGATCAGGGTTCCGTGGCAAACCGTGCTTCGGGTCATAGGAAACCCTCAAGAACTTGCATGTGGCCCTTGCACATGCATGGAGGTGTGGTGTTGTGTTGAAACATGCAAAACCTAGTCCCCGGGTTGCATGAATGTGTACCCCTTCGCATGCATGCGCTGTAACCTAAAAGGGAAGGTTCTGGACTTATATAAGGGGGAAACTCCCTGTTCCGGTGAAACCGGGTAGGATACTGCCGCACCTTGTGAACCAACATGGTTTTACATCATCATATGACCTAAACAAACACAAAACAAGAGAGATATGCCGGGCTACCCCTGTCAGAGGAACGTCTAGGGGGGTAGACGATCCGAGGCCCACAGATTAGGGTTCCGCGGCAAACCGTGCTCCGGGTCGTAGCAAACCCTCAAGAACTTGCATGTGGACCTTGCACATGCATGGAGGTGTGGTGTTGTGTTGAAACATGCAAAACCTAGTCCCCGGGTTGCATGAATGTGTCCCCCTTCGCATGCATGCGTTGTAACCTAAAAGGGAAGGTTCTGGACTTATATAAGGGGCAAACTCCCCGTTCCGGTGAAACTGGTTAGGATACTGCCGCACCTTGTGAACCAACATGGTTTTACATCATCATATGACCTAAACAAACACAAAACAAGAGAGAGCTACGCTGGGCTACCCCTGTCAGAGGAACGTCTAGGGGGTAGACGATCCCAGGCCCACAGATCAGGGTTCCGTGGCAAACCGCGCTCCGGGGCGTAGGAAACCCTCAAGAACTTGCATGTTGCCCTTGCACATGCATGGAGGTGTGGTGTTGTGTTGAAACATGCAAAACCTAGTCCCCGGGTTGGATGAATGTGTCTCCCTTCGCATGCATGCGCTGTAACCTAAAAGGGAAGGTTTTCGAATTATATAAGGGGGAAACTCCCTGTTCTGGTGAAACCAGGTAGGATACTGCCACACCTTGTGAACCAACATGGTTTTACATCATCATATGACCTAAACAAACACAAAACAAGAGAGAGCTACGCCGGGCTACCCCTGTCAGAGGAACGTCTAGGGGGGTAGATGATCCGAGGCCCACAAATCAGGGTTCCGCGGCAAACCGCGCTCCGGGTCATAGGAAACCCTCAAGAACTTGCATGTGGCCCTTGCACATGCATGGAGGTGTGGTGTTGTGTTGAAACATGCAAAACCTAGTGCCCAGGTTGCATGAATGTGTCCCCTTCCCATGCATGCTGTAACCTAAAGGGAAGGTTACGGACTTATATAAGGGGAAACTCCTGTTCGGTGAAACCGGTAGAGATACTGCCGCACCTTGTGAACCAACATGGTTTTACATCATCATATGACCTAAACAAACACAAAACAAGAGAGAGCTACGCCGGGCTACCCCTATCAGAGGAACGTCTAGGGGGGTAGACGATCCGAGGCCCACAGATCAGGGTTCCGTGGCAAACCGCGTTCCGGGGCATAGGAAACCCTCAAAAACTTTCATGTGGCCCTTGCACATGCATGGAGGTGTGGTGTTGTGTTGAAACATGCAAAACCTAGTCCCCGGGTTGCATGAATGTGTCCCCTTCATGCATGTTGTAACCTAAAAGGGAAGGTTCTGGACTTATATAAGGGGGAAACTCCCCATTCCGGTGAAACCGGGTAGGATACTACCGCACCTTGTGAACCAACATGGTTTTACATCATCATATGACCTAAACAAACACAAAACAAGAGAGAGGTACGCGGCTGGTCGCCGAGGAACGTCTAGGGGTAGACGATCCAAGGCCCTGATCAGGGTTCCGGCAAACCGCCCGGGCGAGGAAACCCTCAAGAACTTGCATGTGGCCCTTGCACATGCATGGAGGTGTGGTGTTGTGTTGAAACATGCAAAACCTAGTCCCCGGGTTGCATGAATGTGTCCCCCTTCGCATGCATGCGCTGTAACCTAAAAGGGAAGGTTCTGGACTTATATAAGGGGCAAACTCCCTGTTCCGGTGAAACCGGGTAGGATACTGCCGCACCTTGTGAACCAACATGGTTTTACATCATCATATGACCTAAACAAACACAAAACAAGAGAGAGCTACGCCGGGCTACCCCTGTTAGAGGAACATCTAGGGGGTAGACGATCCGAGGCCCACAGATCAGGGTTCCGTGGCAAACTGCGCTCCGGGGCGTAGGAAACCCTCAAGAACTTGCATGTGGCCCTTGAACATGCATGGAGGTGTGGTGTTGTGTTGAAACATGCAAAACCTAGTCCCCGGTTTGGCTGAATGTGTCCCCCTTCGCATGCATGCGCTGTAACCTAAAAGGGAAGGTTCTGGACTTATATAAGGGGCAAACTCCCTGTTCCGGTGAAACCGGGTAGGATACTGCCGCACCTTGTGAACCAACATGGTTTTACATCATCAGATGACCTAAACAAACACAAAACAAGAGATAGCTACTGGCTACCCTGTCGGAGGAACGCCTAGGGGGTACGATCCGAGCCCACAGATGGGGTTCTCAAGCAAACCGCGCTCCGGGGCGTAGGGAACCCTCAAGAACTTGCATGTGGCCCTTGCACATGCATGGAGCTGTGGTGTTGTGTTGAAACATGCAAAACCTAGTCCCCGGGTTGCATGAATGTGTCCCCCTTCGCATGCATGCGTTGTAACCTAAAAGGGAAGGTTCTAGACTTATATAAGGGGGAAACTCCCCGTTCCGGTGAAACCGGGTAGGATACTGCCGCACCTTGTGAACCAACATGGTTTTACATCATCAGATGACCTAAACAAACACAAAACAAGAGATAGCTACACCGGGCTACCCCTATCAGAGGAACGTCTAGGGGGGTAGACGATCCGAGGCCCACAGATCAGGGTTCCGCGGCAAACCGTGCTCCGGGTCATAGGAAACCCTCAAGAACTTGCATGTGGCCCTTGCACATGCATGGAGGTGTGGTGTTGTGTTGAAACATGCAAAACCTAGTCCCCGGGTTGCATGAATGTGTCCCCCTTCGCATGCATGCGCTGTAACCTAAAAGGGAAGGTTCTGGACTTATATAAGGGGGAAACTCCCTGTTCCGGTGAAACCGGGTAGGATACTGCCGCACCTTGTGAACCAACATGGTTTTACATCATCATATGACCTAAACAAACACAAAACAAGAGAGAGCTATGCCGGGCTACCCCTGTCAGAGGAACGTCTAGGGGGGTAGACGATCCGAGGCCCACAGATCAGGGTTCCGCGGCAAACCGCGCTCCGGGGCGTAGGAAACCCTCAAGAACTTGCATGTGGCCCTTGCACATGCATGGAGGTGTGGTGTTGTGTTGAAACATGCAAAACCTAGTCCCCGGGTTGCATGAATGTGTCCCCCTTCGCATGCATGCGCTGTAACCTAAAAGCGAAGGTTCTGGACTTATATAAGGGGGAAACTCCCCGTTCCGGTGAAACCGGGTAGGATACTGCCGCACCTTGTGAACCAACATGGTTTTACATCATCATATGACCTAAAAAACACAAAACAAGAGAGAGCTACGCCGGGCTACCCCTGTCAGAGGAACGTCTAGGGGGGTAGACGATCCGAGGCCCACAGATCAGGGTTCCGCGGCAAACCGCGCTCCGGGGCGTAGGAAACCCTCAAGAACTTGCATGTGGCCCTTGCACATGCATGGAGGTGTGGTGTTGTGTTGAAACATGCAAAACCTAGTCCCGGGTTGCATGAATGTGTCCCCCTTCGCATCCATGCGCTGTAACCTAAAAGGGAAGGTTCTGTACTTATATAAGGGGAAACTCCCTGTTCCGGTGAAACCGGGTAGGATACTACCGCACCTTGTGAACCAACATGGTTTTACATCATCAGATGACCTAAACAATTACAAAACAAGAGAGAGCTACGCCGGGCTACCCCTGTTAGAGGAACGTCTAGGGGGTAGACGATCCGAGGCCCACAGATCAGGGTTCCGCGGCAAACCGCGCTCCGGGGCGTAGGAAACCCTCAAGAACTTGCATGTGGCCCTTGCACATGCATGGAGGTGTGGTGTTGTGTTGAAACATGCAAAACCTAGTCCCCGGGTTGCATGAATGTGTCCCCCTTCGCATGCATGCGTTGTAACCTAAAAGGGAAGGTTCTGGACTTATATAAGGGGGAAACTCCCCGTTCCGGTGAAACCGGGTAGGATACTGCCGCACCTTGTGAACCAACATGGTTTTACATCATCAGATGACCTAAACAAACACAAAACAAGAGATAGCTACACCGGGCTACCCCTATCAGAGGAACGTCTAGGGGGGTAGACGATCCGAGGCCCACAGATCAGGGTTCCGCGGCAAACCGCGCTCCGGGTCATAGGAAACCCTCAAGAACTTGCATGTGGCCCTTGCACATGCATGGAGGTGTGGTGTTGTGTTGAAACATGCAAAACCTAGTCCCCGGTTGCATGAATGTGTCCCCTTTGGCTTGCTTGGGCTGTAACCTAAATGGTATGTTCTGGACTTATATAAGGGGGAAACTCCCCGTTCTAGTGAAACCGGGTAGGATACCACCGCACCTTGTGAACCAACATGGTTTTACATCATCATATGACCTAAACAAACACAAAACAAGAGAGATATGCCGGGCTACCCCTGTCAGAGGAACGTCTAGGGGGGTAGACGATCCGAGGCCCACAGATTAGGGTTCCGCGGCAAACCGTGCTCCGGGTCGTAGGAAACCCTCAAGAACTTGCATGTGGACCTTGCACATGCATGGAGGTGTGGTGTTGTGTTGAAACATGCAAAACCTAGTCGTCGGGTTGCATGAATGTGTCCCCTTCGTATGCATGCGCTGTAACCTAAAAGGGAAGGTTCTGGACTTATATAAGGGGGAAACTCCCCGTTCCGGTGAAACTGGTTAGGATACTGCCGCACCTTGTGAACCAACATGGTTTTACATCATCATATGACCTAAACAAACACAAAACAAGAGAGAGCTACGCCGGGCTACCCCTGTCAGAGGAACGTCTAGGGGGGACGATCCCAGCCCACAGATCGTGGTTCCGTGGCAAACCAAGGGCTCGGGTCGTAGGAAACCCTCAAGAACTTGCATGTTGCCCTTGCACATGCATGGAGGTGTGGTGTTGTGTTGAAACATGCAAAACCTAGTCCCCGGGTTGGATGAATGTGTCTCCCTTCGCATGCATGCGCTGTAACCTAAAAGGGAAGGTTTTCGAATTATATAAGGGGGAAACTCCCTGTTCTGGTGAAACCAGGTAGGATACTGCCACACCTTGTGAACCAACATGGTTTTACATCATCATATGACCTAAACAAACACAAAACAAGAGAGAGCTACGCCGGGCTACCCCTGTCAGAGGAACGTCTATGGGGGTAGATGATCCGAGGCCCACAAATCAGGGTTCCGTGGCAAACCGCGCTCCAGGTCATAGGAAACCCTCAAGAACTTGCATGTGGCCCTTGCACTTGCATGGAGGTGTGGTGTTGTGTTGAAACATGCAAAACCTAGTCCCCGGGTTGCATGAATGTGTCCCCCTTCCCATGCATGCGCTGTAACCTAAAAGGGAAGGTTCTGGACTTATATAAGGGGGAAACTCCCTGTTCCGGTGAAACCGGGTAGGATACTGCCGCACCTTGTGAACCAACACGGTTTTACATCATCATATGACCTAAACAAACACAAAACAAGAGAGAGCTACGCCGGGCTACCCCTATCAGAGGAACGTCTAGGGGGGTAGATGATCCGAGGCCCACAGATCAGGGTTCCGTGGCAAACCGCGTTCCGGGGCATAGGAAACCCTCAAAAACTTTCATGTGGCCCTTGCACATGCATGGAGGTATGGTGTTGTGTTGAAACATGCAAAACCTAGTCCCCGGGTTGCATGAATGTGTCCCCCTTCGCATGCATGAGCTGTAACCTAAAAGGGAAGGTTCTGGACTTATATAAGGGGGAAACTCCCCATTCCGGTGAAACCGGGTAGGGTACTACCGCACCTTGTGAACCAACATGGTTTTACATCATCATATGACCTAAACAAACACAAAACAAGAGAGAGGTACGCCGGGCTACCGCTGTCAGAGGAACGTCTAGGGGGGTAGACGATCCAAGGCCCACAGATCAGGGTTCCGCGGCAAAACCCCGGACCGGGCCTTGGGAAACCCTCAAGAACTTGCATGTGGCCCTTGCACATGCATGGAGGTGTGGTGTTGTGTTGAAACATGCAAAACCTAGTCCCGGGTTGCATGAATGTGTCCCCCTTCGCATGCATGCGCTGTAACCTAAAAGGGAAGGTTCTGGACTTATATAAGGGCGAAACTCCTGTTCGGTGAAACCGGTAGGATATCGCACCTTGTGAACCAACATGGTTTTACATCATTATATTACCTAAACAAACAAAAAACAATAGAGAGACGCTACCTATTAGAGGAACATCTAGGGGGTAGGCGATCAAAACCCACAGATCAGGGTTCCGCGGCAAACCGCGCTCCGGGGCGTAGGAAACCCTCAAGAACTTGCATGTGGCCCTTGCACATGCATGGAGGTGTGGTGTTGTGTTGAAACATGCAAAACCTAGTCCCCGGGTTGGATGAATGTGTCCCCCTTCGCATGCATGCGCTGTAACCTAAAAGGGAAGGTTCTGGACTTATATCAGGGGGAAACTCCCCGTTCCGGTGAAACCGGGTAGGATACTGCCGCACCTTGTGAACCAACATGGTTTTACATCATCATATGACCTAAACAAACACAAAACAAGAGAGAGCTACGCCGGGCTACCCCTGTCAGACGATCCGAGGCCCACAGATCAGGGTTCCGCGGCAAACCGCGCTCCGGGTCATAGGAAACCCTCAAGAACTTGCATGTGGCCCTTGCACATGCATGGAGGTGTGGTGTTGTGTTGAAACATGCAAAACCTAGTCCCCGGGTTGCATGAATGTGTCCCCCTTCGCATGCATGCGCTGTAACCTAAAAGGGAAGATTCTGGACTTATATAAGGGGGAAACTCCCTGTTCCGGTGAAACCGTGTAGGATACTGCCGCACCTTGTGAACCAACATGGTTTTACATCATCATATGACCTAAACAAACACAAAACAAGAGAGAGATACGCCGGGCTACCCCTATCAGAGGAACGTCTAGGTGGGTAGACGATCCGAGGCCCACATATCAGGGTTCCGTGGCAAACCGCGCTCCGGAGCATAGGAAACCCTCAAGAACATGCATGTGGCCCTTGCACATGCATGGAGGTGTGGTGTTGTGTTGAAACATGCAAAACCTAGTCCCCGGGTTGCATGAATGTGTCCCCCTTCCCATGCATGCGCTGTAACCTAAAAGGGAAAGTTCTGGACTTATATAAGGGGGAAACTCCCCGTTCCGGTGAAACCGGGTAGGATACTGCCGCACCTTGTGAACCAACATGGTTTTACATCATCATATGACCTAAACAAACACAAAACAAGAGAGAGCTACGCTGGGCTACCCCTGTCAGAGGAACATCTAGGGGGGTAGACGATCCGAGGCCCACAGATCAAGGTTCCGCGGCAAATCGCGCTCCGGGGCGTAGGAAACCCTCAAGAACTTGCATGTGGCCCTTGCACATGCATGGAGGTGTGGTGTTGTGTTGAAACATGCAAAACCTAGTCCCCGGGTTGCATGAATGTGTCCCCCTTCGCATGCATGCGCTGTAACCTAAAAGGGAAGGTTCTGGACTTATATAAGGGGGAAACTCCCCGTTCCGGTGAAACCGGGTAGGATACTGCCGCACCTTGTGAACCAACATGGTTTTACATCATCATATGACCTAAACAAACACAAAACAAGAGAGAGCTACGCCGGGCTACCCCTGTCAGAGGAACGTCTAGGGGGGTAGACGATCCGAGGCCCACAGATCAGGGTTCCGCGGCAAACCACGCTCCGGGTCATAGGAAACCCTCAAGAACTTGCATGTGGCCCTTGCACATGCATGGAGGTGTGGTGTTGTGTTGAAACAGGCAAAACCTAGTCCCCGGGTTGCATGAATGTGTCCCCCTTCGCATGCATGCGCTGTAACCTAAAAGGGAAGTTCTGGACTTATATAAGGGGGAAACTCCCCGTTCCAGTGAAACCGGGTAGGATACCGCACCTTGTGAACCAACATGGTTTTACATCATCATATGACCTAAACAAACACAAAACAAGAGAGAGCTACGTCGGGCTACCCCTGTCAGATGAACTTCTAGGGGGGTAGACGATCCGAGGCCCACAGATCGGTTCATGACAAACGCGCTCTGGGTCATAGGAAACCCTCAAGAACTTGCATGTGGCCCTTGCACATGCATGGAGGTGTGGTGTTGTGTTGAAACATGCAAAACCTAGTCCCCGGGTTGCATGAATGTGTCCCCCTTCCCATGCATGCGCTGTAACCTAAAAGGGAAGGTTCTGGACTTATATAAGGGGGAAACTCCCCGTTCCGGTGAAACCGGGTAGGATACCGCCGCACCTTGTGAACCAACATGGTTTTACATCATCATATGACCTAAAGAAACACAAAACAAGAGAGAGCTACGCTGGGCTACCCCTGTCAGAGGAACATCTAGGGGGTAGACGATCTAAGGCCGACATATCAGGGTTCCGCGGCAAACCGCTCCTGGTCGAGAAACCCTCAAAAACTTTCATGTGGCCCTTGCACATGCATGGAGGTGTGGTGTTGTGTTGAAACATGCAAAACCTAGTCCCCGGGTTGGATGAATGTGTCCCCCTTCGCATGCATGCGCTGTAACCTAAAAGGGAAGGTTCTGGACTTATATAAGGGGGAAACTCCCTATTCCGGTGAAACCGGGTAGGATACTGCCGCACATTGTGAACCAACATGGTTTTACATCATCATATGACCTAAACGAACACAAAACAAGAGAGAGCTACGCCGGGCTACCCCTGTCAGAGGAACGTCTAGGGGGGTAGATGATCCGAGGCCCACAGATCAGGGTTCCACAGCAAACCGCACTCCAGGTCATAGGAAACCCTCAAGAACTTGCATGTGGCCCTTGCACAATCATGGAGGTGTGGTGTTGTGTTGAAACATGCAAAACCTACTCCTCGGGTTGCATGAATGTGTCCCCCTTCGCATGCATGAACTGTAACCTAAAAGGGAAGGTTGTGGACTTATATAAGGGGGAAACTCCCGTTCCGGTGAAACCGGGTAGGATACTGCCGCACCTTGTGAACCAACATGGTTTTACATCATCATATGACCTAAACAAACACAAAACAAGAGAGAGCTACGCCGGGCTACCCCTGTCAGAGGAACGTCTAGGGGGGTAGACGATCTGAGGCCCACAGATCAGGGTTCCGCGGCAAACCGCGCTCCGGGTCATAGGAAACCCTCAAGAACTTGCATGTGGCCCTTGCACATGCATGGAGGTGTGGTGTTGTGTTGAAACATGCAAAACCTAGTCCCCGGGTTGCATGAATGTGTCCCCCTTCGCATGCATGCGCTGTAACCTAAAAGGGAAGGTTATGTACTTATATAAGGGGGAAACTCCCAGTTACGGTGAAACCGGGTAGGATATTGCCGCACCTTGTGAACCAACATGGTTTTACATCATCATATGACCTAAACAAACACAAAACAAGAGAGAGCTACGCCGGGCTACCCCTGTCAGAGGAACGTCTAGGGGGGTAGACGATCCGAGGCCCACAGATCAGGGTTCCGCGGCAAACCGCGCTCCGGGGCGTAGGAAACCCTCAAGAACTTGCATGTGGCCCTTGCACATGCATGGAGGTGTGGTGTTGTGTTGAAACATGCAAAACCTAGTCCCCGGGTTGCATGAATGTGTCCCCCTTCGCATGCATGCGCTGTAACCTAAAAGGGAAGGTTCTAGACTTATATAAGGGGGAAACTCCCTGTTCCGGTGAAACCGGGTAGGATACTGCCGCACCTTGTGAACCAACATGGTTTTACATCATCATATGACCTAAACAAACACAAAACAAGAGAGAGCTACGCCGGGCTACCCCTGTCAGAGGAACGTCTAGGGGGGTAGACGATCCGAGGCCCACAGATCAGGGTTCCGTGGCAAACCGCGCTCCGGGGCGTAGGAAACCCTCAAGAACATTGTTGAAATGGTTGAAGGGATCAAGCCTGGATGATCAGAAATGGTTGAAATAGTACGGTGGGGCCCAAATGCCACTCACAGGTAGACCTTTCGGCCGTCCCAACCATTTCCAAACATTGGGACAAGAACGGGCGGCGTAATCGGCAAAGGATCAAGGATCTACATACACAAATGAGTATGTATGCAAGCCACCATACAATAGTACATCAGAGCCATTCCATCTAAAAAGAAAGGAAATATAGCAACACCATACGGCAAGATCCAAATATCCTAGATAGATATAATAGTTTGGGATATCTCCTCATACATCAATCAACAGAGTATCAAGCGGAAGCAGAAGACAAAATCCGAGTACGGATAAGAAGCAAATCGGCATAAGATGCCCCATAAATAAGCACATCCCGCCCACAGATCTCACGGATCCCCGTTCCCGGAATCTCTACACCGAATGATCGTTGCCCACATCGTCCGTCTCCTCCACCCAGTATCCATCTTGCGAGTGTACCTATCCATCTGAATCAATAATTTATCGTGTGAGACCCTAGGGGTGCTCAGCAAGTCTTTATGCCTCTAAAGGGGACACAACCTGGGGTGACGCAATTGCGGCAAAAGATAAACCCTAACAGTTCTATAGATACTCGCTAACCATCCGCCTAACCAAAGATAGACGGATGTCCGTAAATTAGTAACAACAGTTATAACAGTTATAACAGTAATATCCACAGATCCATCCTCCTCCTCGCTTACCGACGAGGAAGCGACGAACAACCCCCCATCCGTTGGCAGTTTTATTATCCATTAGTGAGTGTTGCACTATTTACTAGTCGGATACCTAGTCTAGTCAAATTAAAAGCGGTACTTTAGTTATGCTTGTCTATGATCGAAACCGTGCTCCAAGTCGTCCATAACCGCGACACGGCTTTGAGAAAGTTTTACCTGAGGGTGCACAAATAACAACACACTCGATATGCCTCGGAAAAACCAAATCAAAACCCAACGAGGCGATCACGACAAAGCGATCACGAGATTCAGAAATATTTCGGGCCACCCCATTGAGCTACCATAGCGAAGTTAGCTAACTCGAGACGGACTCAAGGTTTGCGTCAATGGCTGTGAGCAGTAGGAACCGAAAATGTGTGGGCTTGTCGACACCGAAAACACTCCGCTTTCCTAATGATGCGATGTGCGGTTACCTGCACAATTTAAATAAAGCGATAAAGCATGGCATAAGTAGGATAGTAAATAAAACCTCAAACTAGTTTGTGGCCCCAAGAAATAAGAATGAATCAAGCTCTGGCTCGGGGTCCATAAGGTCTCCGGATGTGGATAAGCGAATAATCTTGGAACAGAATCAAGTACTCGGGGTCTTACGGGACACAAGTGAGCCTGAAAAACCAAATAGCGAATATGGCTCACCGATGCCATTTTCATTAGTTATCCCATTACTACTCAGGTTAAGTTGTATAGGTACCTCGTTATCCATCAGACACTCACATACCCTACACATGCTTTGTTCTCACTCGCATGGCTCAAACAACTCATGTAGTAAGGGCTCATGGGATGGAGGAACAAGCTTCGGTGGGGTTTAAAAGTAAAGGCTATGCGATACTTGGGATTCAATTTAATGCATTCGCGACTCAATGATGCAAGAATAAGATAGAGGCAATAGGTACTATATGTATGCAAGCATGTGGTAGTGCTTGCACAGCAGCTCGATTGAAGCAAGGGATGGATCTGGTAGTGCTCACAGGTTGTCTTGATATATCCCACCTTTCAGCGTCATCAGGAAGAACCAAACAAACAAGGGCCAACATAAATAAAGTGCACAAGCATATGAATAAATGCGACAAGCAAACAATCATGCCATGATGAATGATGCACAATTTGCATGGCAATAAGGTAGCATGGCATGGGTGAGGTGTGGAAACAATAATAAAGCATTTTTATTGAGCTTTGGCCCCATTTTATCCTCAATTAAGTTGCTGTACACATTATATTTATATGATGCATGCTTCAAACCATGGAATGCATAAACAGAAAGGTCTCGTCGAGCTAATCATTTTAGACATATCATTTGTTAAATTTGGAGTTATAAAACAAAAGTTATTAATTAATTAGTGAAAAGGGCATTTTATTGTAATTTAAATAAACTTGGAATTTTAAATGTTCAAAATATATTTTGGAGGGCATATTTGAAATCCTCACATTTTTCTGATTTGAAATCATATATTATTTGTATTATTTGAGTTTATAAATAAAAAGTTATTTAAAACAGAATTTAAATCATTTATAAAGACATTTCTAAAATTGTTTTATTAAAACAGATTTACATAGAGTCTTTTTGTACCCGGGTAGAGCTAGCCCGAGTCGCTGACAAGCAGGGCCCAACGCTGACTCAGCTCCAGGTGGGTCGCAGCGGAACTGGCTTGATTTTTCTCACCGCACGTTCACCCAGCCACAGTGGCTGACAAGCGGGACCGGGGGACGGCGGGGCCACATCGCGCGCGCGGCCAGCGGGCAGCGGACACGTGGGCGATCCTGCGCGCGAGGGGGAGGACTGGTCTGTGGTGGCCTGGATTCTCCGCGGTCTACTTGCAAAGTTGCAACGAGGCAGGCAGGTGGGGACGCAGGGGCCGCGGGTTTAGGCGGGAAAAAGGGCAAGGGCCTCTCATAAAGCAGGCATCGGCGGCTGGCTCTTGTGAGCAACGGCAACGGCGGCCTGGCCGTTTTCCGGCGTCGGTGGCGACGCCTCCGCTGGATGAAACGCGGCGGCTCCAAAACGAAAAACGCAGAGGGGACTGGGATCTACAACTTCCGTTTTAGGGTTTTCGGCAGAGGTGGACCAGGTCGGCCGGGATCTGGTGAGGAACAGAGGCGGGAAACTGCGGTGGCGACGCGAGCGGCACGGACCGGCAGCGTCTGCGCGTGCGCCGGCTGTTTGACGAATGGCGGCTGCGTTACGGGGCACCAGAGAGGGAGCGGGCAAGTCCGGCGAGTAGGGGAGCTCACCAGGAGTTCGGCGGTGTGGTCGCTGGAGCTTGGGGCGGTCGCGATCGGGCGCGTAGCTGGCTGGCCGGAGCTCCTGGTGCTCACGGACACGGCGGCGGCGAGGCTTCTCCGGCGAGGTCCTGCAGCTCCCTGCGGTTCTAGGCGACGAAGAAGAAGCAGAGGAAGCTCCTGGCGTTCCTTGGACAGCTTGGCGCGTTCCAGATCGTCTAGAGGAAGAGGTGGCCGAGGCTAGGGTTGGAGATGGACATGGAGCTGTCCATGGCCATGGTGGTGGAGGAGAGCAGGTAGGGGAGGAAGGAGAGGATGCAGAGGACCCCAGATCGAGATCTGAGAGCTGGGTGGTTGGGGTAGAGAGGGTGGAAGGAGCACATGGGGTGGTGGCTTTGCATAAAGTGAGGAGGAGGGATGGGCTAGGGCTCTTTCTTGCCTCCTTCTTGTCCCTGTATTGAGAGGGCAGAGAGGAACCAAGGGAGGAGGGGAGCTCGTGGTGGGGCTAGGGTTAACTAGGGTGGGTTAGAGAGAGAGGGTATGGCTCGGGTTAGGTTAGAGGGTAGCTAGGGTTTAGGAGGAAAGAGAGAGAGGGGAGGGGGTATGGTGTTAGGGTTTGGTACTAGGGGGTATGGTTTAGATTAGGGTTTAAAGAGGTGATGTGGTTTAAGCATGATCAAACTTAGACCAAGCCCAAAAGGAGGGAGGGAGAGATAGATTAGAGATGAACCACTCAAGATAAAAATCAAATCAAAAACCAAAGGACTAGAATAAGGTGGTGCTTGCATGGCCCATGCAAAAATGACAATTGCCATGATTAAATCCTGTGAAAACAATAATATTAATCATGGCATCATTCTTAGGCATTCCCAAAGTTGGAATAAAGCCAAACAAAAGAATTGTAGAATAAGTTCCAAGTGGAGTAGATGGGGATGATCACATTTGATTATAATTTGGAATTGCTAGTGTGTATATTCCACTAGATGTTTAATAGTCCCAAAAATATTCCCACATGAGCATGAATCCAAACCCCACATATGGAAGCTAGGAAAAGGTTCCACTCACAAGGCATGCAAAGGTGGCCATGTGGCTCTCATGTTTCAATGTTGTGAAAACAACATGATGCTAAGATGAAAGCATGTGGAAAAGACTTGGGTCCATCCCAACCCACATGAGCTAGAGGTAAAACCAATAAGTGCCAAGCTCATATTTAGTTGGATGGTGGAATTATAAGGTGGTGAAAGAAAGGTGGTGGAGTTCATAAAAGATATGCCCCCAACTCAACTTGGGCATTTAAACAATATATCAAGAACCAAATACAATATCAAGAGGCAAATACAATTAATAATGCATATGAGATAAGAACCAAAACAAAAAGGGTTTTATATGATGCTCAAATGCAAGGAGGCATGATGACATGAGCATGATATAATGATGATGCTACAATTATATATTTGAAGTAGCCATTATATTACTAGACCAAGTAGCATTACAATTGTTAGACAATTGGGATGCTACAACTCTCCCCCACTAAGCAAGAATCTCGCCCCGAGATTCCTAGGAAAAAGAAAACAACACAAGGAGAGACGGGTGTCCGGAACGAAGGTGACCCCCACGTTCCCAAGATGATGAACCACGGAATGGTGCATCCACTACACCTTGCAAAACTTGCTAGACTTGTTGCGAGTCTTGCGTTTTGCTTGCGAAACAACGGGTTGGAAGAGTTGAAGGATTGTCGAGAGACAAGAAGGATAGGATGGACATGGCTCCGGTTTTCTCAAGAACATGATAAAAGACTAGAACCACTTGTGAAAGAAAGGACAAGATGATGTATCATGGATACAGAAAGACACACCGGTAAGATTAAAGATTTACCGATACTAGAGAGGATGAATCTTTGTGTCGCTGGAAGACTAGGTTGGAGAGGTTGGAACCACTATGACAATAGCATCGTACCTGCTCTCAGATTTTGAGAAAGGAAGTTCGGAAACAATATTGCCTTCAAACAATAGAGTCCCTTGATATCAACAGAAAGATTTAGTTAGACATCGTCGGATTAGATTCTTCTTGCGCCGGTAAGACCCAACGGATCACGCAATTGAGGTGCGCGGATATAACTTCTAGAGACGGATGTGGAGCCAGATCATGGTGGAATCCCGAAAGGCAAAGAATATGGAGGATCTGGAGTTTATTGTAGAGATACTTATTGCTTTCTTTAGCCTTGAGGCTTAACGCAATAGATTTGCGGCTGATGGCATCAACCATACTTGGCTTTACCATCGAAAAAGAATTGATGAAACACAGAGAGAGATAGCTTCCTTTCATCTTGTTTGAGGATGGCGAGCACCGGTAGAATGACGAGGACAGAAAAGAGTTTGTGTTTGTCTCCACTAGATAATTGAAGATTTGCTCCGTGTAGGAAAAGACGAGATCACCAACAAGAGATTATTGATTACTTTCTTCGAGAGCACTCCGGAAAAACAAGGACGGAAGCAACAGTATCAAGGGATAAAGGCCACTTCTAACTTCCGTGGAATGAGTGAAATCACATTAATTCACCAATTCAATGTACGAGAGCGAATGATAAGAGTAGTGGTATGGTAGCTACTCCATCCCGCACTCAAAGCATTACTCCGCACATGAATAAGAAAACCATGCAACCCAACTACCGAAACAGACTGAAGGTATTAACAAAAAGAACTCATGGAACTCCGTTAGAACACAAGGATAGATGCAAACGATTCACCGGATCCAAGATAGATAAGGGTGATGATGTTGTCGTCATATCGTAAGTAACCAGCCACCGGAAAGATATGAAGGGAGATCACGGAGACAACTGCAAGATTCCACAGATAAAGAAAAAGATAGCACCACTTGCACAGAAGGAAAACAAGATCTGGAAGGTCATCATGGCCTCCGGTGGATTGAGCACAGATGATAGAGCGAGAGGGTTTCAAAAGATCACTTGACGAGACTGAGGTGAAAGAACTCCATGTTCTTCTTGAAAAGATTGAGAGAGATTTAGCAGTCTTAAGGAAACTTTAGCGGAACGACGATGATAACTTGCCAACAAGGAACAACTCCGGATTGGTTGAAGATGGAGGATGGAATTAACAATGGACTTGCTGATTCCAGAATCGAAGCGATCTATTTAGCAGAAGGACGTGGCCGAGATAGGTGACTTCGAAAAGCCAGAATTCACGCTTTGAGAACTTTGCACACAGGCAGTGCTCACGAAGCTTGAGAGAAAGAGACACAGATGATCTTCCATGTCCTTCCATTGATATCGAATAGGCAAGCATATTAACAACATATACCACCATGGATTAACTGGATATTCCCAGAATATCAAGTTCAAGAGGCGGAAGAAACGAACAAATGCTCGAAACACTTTCTGAGCTCAACGCTCTTCGAAAGATTAATATTACGAGCACGGGTTCGCGTTGAAGAAGATGCACTGGAAGAGTAGATTATCTGGTCCTTCGGAAGACAAAGAGATGCCACCTGGTTCACATTGTCGATCAGATCGCCGGTTACAAAGATAAGGAGAACTTGGATAAGAACCGATGATAGGTCATACCTTAAGCAAAACTATCAGAAGCGAAAAGATGAAATTCCCTCGTATCTAGGAGAATTGTGTAGATATGGGGTTCAAAAGGTGTGCAGCAAGATAGACAGATGATAGACCGCCGTAGTGTCTTGGGAAACTCCGGATTGCCAAAGATGCTTGAATATGCGTCGATATGATCATGGTATACTCAAAATCACAGGAGATAACCTTATCCTCCAGATGGTGACGGTTGATAGCATTTTTCCATAATCCAATCGACACTTATCATGAGTGGAATATAGCTATGCCGAGAGCCAAATTACAATCACCAGCATCGGATCGACACATGTTATGTAATTAGCCCAAGAGAATTGGAGATGAAAAGAACTCCAGGATTAAGCGCCGGTGACAAAAGAATGAGTTATCAAGGACATGCTGATAAAAGGGAGGTAGATAATGTTTCACACACGACGGAAAAGGAGTGTGGAAACACAGATGTATCAAAGAAAATTTTTCTGCATTTTTCGGCATTAAAATACCAATAGATGCGCAAAACAGATAACGAATCAAGATCAGCGACTCTACCTCTCTACCTGATAAGTGATTTTGCACAGAAAGCGGAGTTGCTAGAAGGAAGGACACCCTTAAGAAGATGGCACCGGTTAACAAGGAGTCAGATAGATCGCGCCGGTTTGCAAAAGCCTATCAGTATGGAATGTACCAACAGTTGATAACCAAAGGCAGATTGCGATAACAACTTGGATGCAACAGATAGACAAGGATTTACACACACACACACAAACACACAACCTATGGTACTACGGAAACCCAGAACACGTGAATCCTAGTTTGAATTTTAAGAAGAGGATTGAAAACATTACACTTCCTTACCAGAAAATGGTGGGTGGGTGGGTAAGAGGAAAAATGGAAGCAGTCCTACTCTCACGTTTTGTTTTTCCCTAATATACATAACTACCAAAAATATTTGCTAGACAGACAACGACCATTTGGCTGAGACCCTGAAGGGCAGGATGGCTCTGATACCAATTGTAACTACCTCGGTTAATTACGCTCCTAGTACAAGCCTGGATGATCAGAAATGGTTGAAATAGTACGGTGGGGCCCAAATGCCACTCACAGGTAGACCTTTCGGCCGTCCCAACCATTTCCAAACATCGGGACAAGAACGGGCGTAATCGGCGAAGGGATCAACTACATACACAAATGAGTATGTATGCAAGCCACCATACAATAGTACATCGAGCCATTCCATCTAAAAATAAAGGAAATATATAGCATACGGCAAGATCCAAATATCCTAGATAGATATAATAGTTTGGGATATCTCCTCATACATCAATCAACAGAGTATCAAGCGGAAGCGGAAGACAAAATCCGAGTACGGATAAGAAGCAAATCGGCATAAGATGCCCCATAAATAAGCACATCCCGCCCACAGATCTCACGGATCCCCGTTCTCGGAATCTCTACACCGAATGATCGTTGCCCACATCGTCCGTCTCCTCCACCCAGTATCCATCTTGCGAGTGTACCTGTCCATCTGAATCAATAATTTATTGTGTGAGACCCTAGGGGTGCTCAGCAAGTCTTTATGCCTCTAAAGGGACACAACACAGGGTGACGAATTGTGGCAAAAGATAAACCCTAACAATTCTATAGATACGCTAACCATCCGCCTAACCGGAGATAGACGGATGTCCGTGTATTTGTAACACAAGTTATAACAGTTATAACGGTAATATCCACAGATCCATCCTCCTCCTCGCTTACCGACGAGGAAGCGGACGAACAACCCCCCCCCCCCCCATCCGTTGGCAGTTTTATTATCCATTCCGTGAGTGTTGCACTATTTACTAGTCAGGTACCTAGTCTAGTCAAATTAAAAGCGGTACTTTAGTTATGCTTGTCTATGATCGATAAACTGTGCTCCAAGTCGTCCATAACCGCGGACACGGCTTTCAGAAAGTTTTTACCCTACAGGGGTGCACAAATAACAACACACACTCGATATGCCTCGGAAAAACCAAATCAAAACCAACGAGACAATCACGACAAAGCGATCACAGGATTCAGAAATATTTCAGGGGGCCACCCCATTGAGCTACCATAGCGAAGTTAGCTAACTCGAGACGGACTCAAGGTTTGCGTCAATGGTCGTGAAACGACTGGAACCCGAAAATGTGACTGGGCTTGTCGACACCATGAAAACACTCCGCTTTCCTAAACGATGCAAAGACTCGCACAATTTAAATAAAGCGATAAAGCATGGCATAAGTACAGGATAGTAAATAAAACCTCAAACTAGTTTGTGGCCCCAAGAAATAAGAATGAATCAAGCTCGCTCGGGGGTCCATAAGGCCTCCGGATGTGGATAGCGAATAATCTTGGAACAGGAATCAAGTACTCGGGTCTTACAGGACACAAGTGAGCCTGAAAACCAAATAGCGAATATGGCTCACCGATGCCACTTTCATTAGTTATCCCATTACTACTCAGGTTAAGTTGTATAGGTACCTCGTTATCCATCAGACACTCACATACCCTACACATGCTGTTCTATGACTCGCATGGCTCAAACAACTCCTGTAGTAAGGGCTCATGGGATGGAGGAACAAGCTTCGGTGGGGTTTAAAAGTAAAGGCTATGCGATACTTGGGATTCAATTTAATGCATTTGCGACTCAATGATGCAAGAATAAGATAGAGGCAATAGGTACTATATGTATGCAAGCATGTGGTAGTGCTTGCCTGGCAGCTCAGTTGAAGCAAGGGATGGATCTGGGTAGTGCTCCTGGTTGTCTTGATATATCCCACCTTTCGCGTCTATCCGAGGAAGAACCAAACAAACAAGGGCCAACATAAATAAAGTGCACAAGCATATGAATAAATGCGACAAGCAAACAATCATGCCATGATGAATGATGCACAATTTGCATGGCAATAAGGTAGCATGGCATGGGTGAGGTGTGGAAACAATAATAAAGCATTTTTATTGAGCTTTGGCCCCATTTTATCCTCAATTAAGTTGCTGTACACATTATATTTATATGATGCATGCTTCAAACCATGGAATGCATAAACAGAAAGGTCTCGTCGAGCTAATCATTTTAGACATATCATTTGTTAAATTTGGAGTTATAAAACAAAAGTTATTAATTAATTAGTGAAAAGGGCATTTTATTGTAATTTAAATAAACTTGGAATTTTAAATGTTCAAAATATATTTTGGAGGGCATATTTGAAATCCTCACATTTTTCTGATTTGAAATCATATATTATTTGTATTATTTGAGTTTATAAATTAAAAGTTATTTAAAACAGAATTTAAATCATTTATAAAGACATTTCTAAAATTGTTTTATTAAAACAGATTTACATAGAGTCTTTTTGTACCCGGGTGGAGCTAGCCCGAGTCGCTGACAAGCAGGGCCCAATGCTGACTCAGCCTGTGGGTCGCAGTGAACAGCTTGATTTTTCTCACCAACGTTCACCTGCCACAGTGGGCGACAAGGGACCGGAGACTGGCGGGGCCACATCGCTGTGGCCAGCAGCGGACACGTGGGCGATCCTGCGCGCGAGGGGGAGGACTGGTCTGTGGTGGCCTGGATTCTCCGGGGTCTACTTGCAAAGTTGCAACGAGGCTGGCAGGTGGGGACGCAGGGGCCGCGGGTTTAGGCGGGAAAAAGGGCAGGGGCCTCTACGCAAAACGGGCATCGACTACGGCTGGCAGCGACGAACGGCAGCGACTGGGCGGCAAGCTGGCGTCGCTTCAGCGCCTCTGCTGGATGAAACGCGGCGGCTCCAAAACGAAAAACGCAGAGGGGACTGGGATCTACAACTTCCGTTTTAGGGTTTTCGGCAGAGGTGGACCAGGTCGGCCGGGATCTGGTGAGGAACAGAGGCGGGAAACTGCGGTGGCGACGCGAGCGGCACGGACCGGCAGCGTCTGCGCGCGCGCCGGCTGTTTGACGAATGGCGGCTGCGTTACGGGGCACCAGAGAGGGAGCGGGCAAGTCCGGCGAGTAGGGGAGCTCACCAGGAGTTCGGCGGTGTGGTCGCTGGAGCTTGGGGCGGTCGCGATCGGGCGCGTAGCTGGCTGGCCGGAGCTCCTGGTGCTCACGGACACGGCGGCGGCGAGGCTTCTCCGGCGAGGTCCTGCAGCTCCCTGCGGTTCTAGGCGACGAAGAAGAAGCAGAGGAAGCTCCTGGCGTTCCTTGGACAGCTTGGCGCGTTCCAGATCGTCTAGAGGAAGAGGTGGCCGAGGCTAGGGTTGGAGATGGACATGGAGCTGTCCATGGCCATGGTGGTGGAGGAGAGCAGGTAGGGGAGGAAGGAGAGGATGCAGAGGACCCCAGATCGAGATCTGAGAGCTGGGTGGTTGGGGTAGAGAGGGTGGAAGGAGCACATGGGGTGGTGGCTTTGCATAAAGTGAGGAGGAGGGATGGGCTAGGGCTCTTTCTTGCCTCCTTCTTGTCCTGTAGCTGAGAGAGGGCAGAGAGGAACCAAGGGAGGAGGGGAGCTCGTGGTGGGGCTAGGGTTAACTAGGGTGGGTTAGAGAGAGAGGGTATGGCTCGGGTTAGGTTAGAGGGTAGCTAGGGTTTAGGAGGAAAGAGAGAGAGGGGAGGGGGTATGGTGTTAGGGTTTGGTACTAGGGGGTATGGTTTAGATTAGGGTTTAAAGAGGTGATGTGGTTTAAGCATGATCAAACTTAGACCAAGCCCAAAAGGAGGGAGGGAGAGATAGATTAGAGATGAACCACTCAAGATAAAAATCAAATCAAAAACCAAAGGACTAGAATAAGGTGGTGCTTGCATGGCCCATGCAAAAATGACAATTGCCATGATTAAATCCTGTGAAAACAATAATATTAATCATGGCATCATTCTTAGGCATTCCCAAAGTTGGAATAAAGCCAAACAAAAGAATTGTAGAATAAGTTCCAAGTGGAGTAGATGGGGATGATCACATTTGATTATAATTGGGAATTGCTAGTGTGTATATTCCACTAGATGTTTAATAGTCCCAAAAATATTCCCACATGAGCATGAATCCAAACCCCACATATGGAAGCTAGGAAAAGGTTCCACTCACAAGGCATGCAAAGGTGGCCATGTGGCTCTCATGTTTCAATGTTGTGAAAACAACATGATGCTAAGATGAAAGCATGTGGAAAAGACTTGGGTCCATCCCAACCCACATGAGATAGAGGTAAAACCAATAAGTGCCAAGCTCATATTTAGTTGGATGGTGGAATTATAAGATGGTGAAAGAAAGGTGGTGGAGTTCATAAAATATATGCCCCCAACTCAACTTGGGCATTTAAACAATATATCAAGAACCAAATACAATATCAAGAGGCAAATACAATTAATAATGCATATGAGATAAGAACCAAAACAAAAAGGGTTTTATATGATGCTCAAATGCAAGGAGGCATGATGACATGAGCATGATATAATGATGATGCTACAATTATATATTTGAAGTAGCCATTATATTACTAGACCAAGTAGCATTACAATTGTTAGACAATTGGGATGCTACACACATGCATGGATAGCTACACCGGGCTACCCCTATCAGAGGAACGTCTAGGGGGGTAGACGATCCGAGGCCCACAGATCAGGGTTCCGCGGCAAACCGCGCTCCGGGTCATAGGAAACCCTCAAGAACTTGCATGTGGCCCTTGCACATGCATGGAGATGTGGTGTTGTGTTGAAACAGGCAAAACCTAGTCCCCGGGTTGCATGAATGTGTCCCCCTTCGCATGCATGCGCTGTAACCTAAAAGGGAAGTTCTGGACTTATATAAGGGGGAAACTCCCCGTTCCAGTGAAACCGGGTAGGATACTACCGCACCTTGTGAACCAACATGGTTTTACATCATCATATGACCTCAAACACAAAACAAGAGAGAGCTACGCCGGGCTACCCCTGTCAGAGGAACGTCTAGGGGGGTAGACGATCTGAGGCCCACAGATCAGGGTTCATGACAAACCAAGGCCCGGTCGTAGGAAACCCTCAAGAACTTGCATGTGGCCCTTGCACATGCATGGAGGTGTGGTGTTGTGTTGAAACATGCAAAACCTAGTCCCCGGGTTGCATGAATGTGTCCCCCTTCGCATGCATGCGCTGTAACCTAAAAGGGAAGTTCTGGACTTATATAAGGGGGAAACTCCCCGTTCCGGTGAAACCGGGTAGGATACTGCCGCACCTTGTGAACCAACATGGTTTTACATCATCATATGACCTAAACAAACACAAAACAAGAGAGAGCTATGCCGGGCTACCCCTGTTAGAGGAACGTCTAGGGGGTAGACGATCCGAGGCCCACAGATCAGGGTTCATGGCAAACCAAGGCCCGGTCATAGGAAACCCTCAAGAACTTGCATGTGGACCTTGCACATTCTTGGAGGTGTGTTGTGTTGAAACATGCAAAACCTAGTCCCCGGGTTGCATGAATGTGTCCCCCTTCGCATGCATGCGCTGTAACCTAAAAGGGAAGTTCTAGACTTATATAAGGGGGAAACTCCCCGTTCCAGTGAAACCGGGTAGGATACTACCGCACCTTGTGAACCAACATGGTTTTACATCATCATATGACCTAAAAAAACACAAAACAAGAGAGAGCTACGCCGGGCTACCCCTGTTAGAGGAACGTCTAGGGGGGTAGACGATCCGAGGCCCACAGATCAGGGTTCCGCGGCAAACCGCGCTCCGGGTCGTAGGAAACCCTCAAGAACTTGCATGTTGCCCTTGCACATGCATGGAGGTGTGGTGTTGTGTTGAAACATGCAAAACCTAGTCCCCGGGTTGGATGAATGTGTCTCCCTTCGCATGCATGCGCTGTAACCTAAAAGGGAAGGTTCTGGAATTATATAAGGGGGAAACTCCCTGTTCCGGTGAAACCGGGTAGGATACTGCCGCACCTTGTGAACCAACATGGTTTTACATCATCATATGACCTAAACAAACACAAAACAAGAGAGAGCTACGCCGGGCTACCCCTATCAGAGGAACGTCTATGGGGGTAGACGATCTGAGGCCCACAAATCAGGGTTCCGTGGCAAACCGCGTTCCGGGGCATAGGAAACCCTCAAGAACTTGCATGTGGCCCTTGCACATGCATGGAGGTGTGGTGTTGTGTTGAAACATGCAAAACCTAGTCCCCGGGTTGCATGAATGTGTCCCCCTTCCCATGCATGCGCTGTAACCTAAAAGGGAAGGTTCTGGACTTATATAAGGGGGAAACTCCCCGTTCCAGTGAAACCGGGTAGGATACTGCCGCACCTTGTGAACCAACACGGTTTTACATCATCATATGACCTAAACAAACACAAAACAAGAGAGAGCTACGCCGGGCTACCCCTATCAGAGGAACGTCTATGGGGGTAGACGATCCGAGGCCCACAGATCAGGGTTCCGTGGCAAACCGCGTTCCGGGGCATAGGAAACCCTCAAAAACTTGCATGTGGCCCTTGCACATGCATGGAGGTGTGGTGTTGTGTTGAAACATGCAAAACCTAGTCCCCGGGTTGCATGAATGTGTCCCCCTTCGCATGCATGCGCTGTAACCTAAAAGGGAAGGTTCTGGACTTATATAAGGGGGAAACTCCCCGTTCCGGTGAAACCGGGTAGGATACTGCCGCACCTTGTGAACCAACATGGTTTTACATCATCATATGACCTAAACAAACACAAAACAAGAGAGCTACGCCGGGCTACCCCTGTCAGAGGAACGTCTAGGGGGGTAGACGATCCGAGGCCCACAGATCAGGGTTCCGCGGCAAACCGCGCTCCGGGTCGTAGGAAACCCTCAAGAACTTGCATGTGGCCCTTGCACATGCATGGAGGTGTGGTGTTGTGTTGAAACATGCAAAACCTAGTCCCCGGGTTGCATGAATGTGTCCCCCTTCGCATGCATGCGCTGTAACCTAAAAGGGAAGGTTCTGGACTTATATAAGGGGCAAACTCCCCGTTCCGGTGAAACCGGTTAGGATACTGCCGCACCTTGTGAACCAACATGGTTTTACATCATCATATGACCTAAACAAACACAAAACAAGAGAGAGCTACGCCGGGCTACCCCTGTCAGAGGAACGTCTAGGGGGTAGACGATCCTGCCCTGATCGAGGTTCCGTGGCAAACCGCGCTCCGGGGCGTAGGAAACCCTCAAGAACTTGCATGTTGCCCTTGCACATGCATGGAGGTGTGGTGTTGTGTTGAAACATGCAAAACCTAGTCCCCGGGTTGGATGAATGTGTCTCCCTTCGCATGCATGCGCTGTAACCTAAAAGGGAAGGTTCTGGAATTATATAAGGGGGAAACTCCCCGTTCCGGTGAAACCGGGTAGGATACTGCCGCACCTTGTGAACCAACATGGTTTTACATCATCATATGACCTAAACAAACACAAAACAAGAGAGAGCTACATGGCTACCCCTATCGGAGGAACGCCTATGGGGGTACGATCCAGTCCCACAGATCGTGGTTCCGTGGCAAACCCGCGTTCGGGCATAAACCCTCAATAACTTGCATGTGGCCCTTGCACATGCATGGAGGTGTGGTGTTGTGTTTAAACATGCAAAACCTAGTCCTCGGGTTGCATGAATGTGTCCCCCTTCGAATGCATGCGCTGTAACCTAAAACGAAGGTTCTGAACTTATATAAGGGGGAAACTCCCTGTTCCGGTGAAACCGGGTAGGATACTGCCACACCTTGTGAACCAAAATGGTTTTACATCATCATATGACCTAAAAAAACACAAAACAAGAGAGAGCTACGCCGGCTACCCTGTCGGGAGAACGTCCAGGGGGTGACGATCCGAGGCCTGAGATCGGGGTTCTGGCAAACCGAGCTCCGGGTCGTAGCAAACCCTCAAGAACTTGCATGTGGCCCTTGCACATGCATGGAGGTGTGGTGTTGTGTTGAAACATGCAAAACCTAGTCCCCGCGTTGCATGAATGTGTCCCCCTTCGCATGCATGCGCTGTAACCTCAAGGAAGGTTCTGGACTTATATAAGGGGCAAACTCCCTGTTTCGGTGAAACCGGTTAGGATACTGCCGCACCTTGTGAACCAACATGGTTTTACATCATCATATGACCTAAACAAACACAAAACAAGAGAGAGCTACGCCGGGCTACCCCTGTGAGAGGAACGTCTAGGGGGTAGATCCCAACCCACGATCGTGGTTCCGTGGCAAACCGCCCAGGCATTAGGGAAACCCTCAAGAACTTGCATGTGGCCCTTGCACATGCATGGAGGTGTGGTGTTGTGTTGAAACATGCAAAACCTAGTCCCCGGGTTGGATGAATGTGTCTCCCTTCGCATGCATGCGCTGTAACCTAAAAGGGAAGGTTCTGGAATTATATAAGGGGGAAACTCCCTGTTCCGGTGAAACCGGGTAGGATACTGCCGCACCTTGTGAACCAACATGGTTTTACATCATCATATGACCTAAACAAACACAAAACAAGAGAGAGCTATGCCGGGCTACCCCTATCAGAGGAACGTCTATGGGGGTAGACGATCCGAGTCCCACAGATCAGGGTTCCGTGGCAAACCGCGTTCCGGGGCATAGGAAACCCTCAAAAACTTGCATGTGGCCCTTGCACATGCATGGAGGTGTGGTGTTGTGTTGAAACATGCAAAACCTAGTCCCCGGGTTGCATGAATGTGTCCCCCTTTGCATGCATGCGCTGTAACCTAAACGGGAAGGTTCTGGACTTATATAAGGGGCAAACTCCCTGTTCCGGTGAAACCGGGTAGGATACTGCCGCACCTTGTGAACCAACATGGTTTTACATCATCATATGACCTAAACAAACACAAAACAAGAGAGCTACGCCGGGCTACCCCTGTCAGAGGAACGTCTAGGGGGGTAGACGATCCGAGGCCTGAGATCGGGGTTCATGACAAACCCGAGCTCGGGTCGTAGCAAACCCTCAAGAACTTGCATGTGGCCCTTGAACATGCATGGAGGTGTGGTGTTGTGTTGAAACATGCAAAACCTAGTCCCCGCGTTGCATGAATGTGTCCCCCTTCGCATGCATGCGCTGTAACCTAAAAGGGAAGGTTCTGGACTTATATAAGGGGCAAACTCCCCGTTCCGGTGAAACCGGTTAGGATACTGCCGCACCTTGTGAACCAACATGGTTTTACATCATCATATGACCTAAACAAACACAAAACAAGAGAGAGCTACGCCGGGCTACCCCTGTGAGAGGAACGTCTAGGGGGTAGACGATCGCCCACGATCAGGGTTCCGTGGCAAACCCGCTCATGTAGGAAACCCTCAAGAACTTGCATGTTGCCCTTGCACATGCATGGAGGTGTGGTGTTGTGTTGAAACATGCAAAACCTAGTCCCCGGGTTGGATGAATGTGTCTGCCTTCACATGCATCCGCTGTAACCTAAAACGGAAGGTTCTGGACTTATATAAGGGGAAAACTCCTGTTGGTGAAACCGGTAGGATCTTACGCACCTTGTGAACCAACACGGTTTTACATCATCATATGACCTAAACAAACACAAAACAAGAGGGAGATACGCTTACCCCTATCGAGAGGAACGTCTATGGGGTACGATCCGAGTCCCAGATCGTGGTTCCGTGGCAAACCGCGTTCCGGGGCATAGGAAACCCTCAAAAACTTGCATGTGGCCCTTGCACATGCATGGAGGTGTGGTGTTGTGTTGAAACATGCAAAACCTAGTCCCCGGGTTGCATGAATGTGTCCCCCTTCGCATGCATGCACTGTAACCTAAAAGGAAAGGTTCTGGACTTATATAAGGGCAAACTCCCGTTCGGTGAAACCGGGTAGGATACTGCCGCACCTTGTGAACCAACATGGTTTTACATCATCATATGACCTAAACAAACACAAAACAAGAGAGCTACGCCGGGCTACCCCTGTCAGAGGAACGTCCAGGGGGGTAGACGATCCGAGGCCCACAGATCAGGGTTCATGAACCGAAAGCCCGGGTCGAAAGTAAACCCTCAAGAACTTGCATGTGGCCCTTGCACATGCATGGAGGTGTGGTGTTGTGTTGAAACATGCAAAACCTAGTCCCCGCGTTGCATGAATGTGTCCCCCTTCGCATGCATGCGCTGTAACCTAAAAGGGAAGGTTCTGGACTTATATAAGGGGCAAACTCCCTGTTTCGGTGAAACCGGTTAGGATACTGCCGCACCTTGTGAACCAACATGGTTTTACATCATCATATGACCTAAACAAACACAAAACAAGAGAGAGCTACGCCGGGCTACCCCTGTGAGAGGAACGTCTAGGGGGTAGACGATCCCAGGCCCACAGATCAGGGTTCCGTGGCAAACCGCGCTCCAGGGCGTAGGAAACCCTCAAGAACTTGCATGTGGCCCTTGCACATGCATGGAGGTGTGGTGTTGTGTTGAAACATGCAAAACCTAGTCCCCGGGTTGGATGAATGTGTCTCCCTTCGCATGCATGCGCTGTAACCTAAAAGGGAAGGTTCTGGAATTATATAAGGGGGAAACTCCCTGTTCCGGTGAAACCGGGTAGGATACTGCCGCACCTTGTGAACCAACACGGTTTTACATCATCATATGACCTAAACAAACACAAAACAAGAGAGAGCTACGCCGGGCTACCCCTATCAGAGGAACGTCTATGGGGGTAGACGATCCGAGTCCCACAGATCAGGGTTCCGTGGCAAACCGCGTTCCGGGGCATAGGAAACCCTCAAAAACTTGCATGTGGCCCTTGCACATGCATGGAGGTGTGGTGTTGTGTTGAAACATGCAAAACCTAGTCCCCGGGTTGCATGAATGTGTCCCCCTTCGCATGCATGCGCTGTAACCTAAAAGGGAAGGTTCTGGACTTATATAAGGGGCAAACTCCCCGTTCCGGTGAAACCGGGTAGGATACTGCCGCACCTTGTGAACCAACATGGTTTTACATCATCATATGACCTAAACAAACACAAAACAAGAGAGCTACGCCGGGCTACCCCTGTCAGAGGAACGTCCAGGGGGGTAGACGATCCGAGGCCCACAGATCAGGGTTCCGCGGCAAACCGAGCTCCGGGTCGTAGCAAACCCTCAAGAACTTGCATGTGGCCCTTGCACATGCATGGAGGTGTGGTGTTGTGTTGAAACATGCAAAACCTAGTCCCCGCGTTGCATGAATGTGTCCCCCTTCGCATGCATGCGCTGTAACCTAAAAGGGAAGGTTCTGGACTTATATAAGGGGCAAACTCCCTGTTTCGGTGAAACCGGTTAGGATACGGCCGCACCTTGTGAACCAACATGGTTTTACATCATCATATGACCTAAACAAACACAAAACAAGAGAGAGCTACGCCGGGCTACCCCTGTGAGAGGAACGTCTAGGGGGTAGACGATCCCAGCCCACGATCGAGGTTCCGTGGCAAACCGCTCAGGCGTGGGAAACCCTCAAGAACTTGCATGTTGCCCTTGCACATGCATGGAGGTGTGGTGTTGTGTTGAAACATGCAAAACCTAGTCCCGGGTTGGATGAATGTGTCTCCTTCGCATGCGATGTAACCTAAAAGGGAAGGTTCTGGAATTATATAAGGGGGAAACTCCCCGTTCCGGTGAAACCGGGTAGGATACTGCCGCACCATGTGAACCAACACGGTTTTACATCATCATATGACCTAAACAAACACAAAACAAGAGAGAGATACGCCGGGCTACCCTTGTCAGAGGAACGTCTAGGGGGGTAGACGATCCGAATCCTGGATCAGGGTTCCGTGGCAAACCGCGCGTTCAGGGCATAAACCCTCAAAAACTTGCATGTGGCCCTTGCACATGCATGGAGGTGTGGTGTTGTGTTGAAACATGCAAAACCTAGTCCCCGGGTTGCATGAATGTGTCCCCCTTTGCATGCATGCGCTGTAACCTAAACGGGAAGGTTCTGGACTTATATAAGGGGCAAACTCCCCGTTCCGGTGAAACCGGGTAGGATACTGCCGCACCTTGTGAACCAACATGGTTTTACATCATCATATGACCTAAACAAACACAAAACAAGAGAGCTACTCTGGGCTACCCTGTCGGAGAGCGTCCAGGGGTAGACGATCCGAGGACACAAATCAGGGTTCCGCTGCAAACCGCGCTCCGGGGCATAGTAAACCCTCAAGAACTTGCATGTGGCCCTTGCACATGCATGGAGGTGTGGTGTTGTGTTGAAACATGCAAAACCTAGTCCCCGCGTTGCATGAATGTGTCCCCTTCGCATGCATGCGCTGCAACCTAAAAGGGAAGGTTACGGACTTATATAAGGGAAACTCCCGTTTAGGTGAAACCGGTTAGGATCTTGCCGCACCTTGTGAACCAACATGGTTTTGCATCATCATATGATCTAAACTAACACAAAACAAGAGAGAGCTACGGGCTACCCTGTGAGAGGAGCGTCTAGGGGTAGATCCCAAGCCCTGATCGGGTTGTGGCAAACCGCTCAGGCGTAGGAAACCCTCAAGAACTTGCATGTTCCCCTTACACATGCATGGAGGTGTGGTGTTGTGTTGAAACATGCAAAACCTAGTCCCCGGGTTGGATGAATGTGTCTCCCTTCGCATGCATGCGCTGTAACCTAAAAGGGAAGGTTCTGGAATTATATAAGGGGGAAACTCCCCGTTCCGGTGAAACCGGGTAGGATACTGCCGCACCTTGTGAACCAACATGGTTTTACATCATCATATGACCTAAACAAACACAAAACAAGAGAGAGCTACGCCGGGCTACCCCTATCAGAGGAACGTCTAGGGGGGTAGACGATCCGAGGCCCACAGATCAGGGTTCCGTGGCAAACCGCGCTCCGGGGCGTAGGAAACCCTCAAGAACTTGCATGTGGCCCTTGCACATGCATGGAGGTGTGGTGTTGTGTTGAAACATGAAAAACCTAGTCCCCGGGTTGCATGAATGTGTCCCCCTTCGCATGCATGCGATGTAACCTAAAAGGGAAGGTTCTGGACTTATATAAGGGGGAAACTCCCTGTTCCGGTGAAACCGGGTAGGACAGTGCCGCACCTTGTGAACCAACATGGTTTTACATCATCATATGACCTAAACAAACACAAAACAAGAGAGAGCTACGCCGGGCTACCCCTATCAGAGGAACGTCTAGGGGGGTAGACGATCCGAGGCCCACAGATCAGGGTTCCGTGGCAAACCGCGCTCCGGGGCATAGGAAACCCTCAAGAACTTGCATGTGGCCCTTGCACATGCATGGAGGTGTGGTGTTGTGTTGAAACATGCAAAACCTAGTCCCTGGGTTGCATGAATGTGTCCCCCTTCGCATGCATGCATGCGCTGTAACCTAAAAGGGAAGGTTCTGGACTTATATAAGGGCAAACTCCCGTTAGGTGAAACCGGGTAGGATCTTGCCGCACCTTTTGAACCAACATGGTTTTACATCATCATATGACCTAAACAAACACAAAACAAGAGAGATAGCTGGCTACCCTGTCGAGGAAGAGCGTCTAGGGAGTAGGCGATCAAGGCCTGAATCAGGGTTCATGACAAAGGCCGCTCAGGCGTAGGAAACCCTCAAGAACTTGCATGTGGCCCTTGCACATGCATGGAGGTGTGGTGTTGTGTTGAAACATGCAAAACCTAGTCCTCGGGTTACATGAATGTGTCCCCCTTCGCATGCATCTTGTAACCTAAAAGGGAAGGTTACGGACTTATATAAGGGGAAACTCCCATTAGTGAAACCGGTAGGATACTGCCGCACCTTGTGAACCAACATGGTTTACATCATCATATGCCTAAACAAACACAAAACAAGAGAGCTACTGGGCTACCCTGTGAGGAACGTCTAGGGGGTAGGCGATCCGAGGCCCTGAGATCGGGGTTCATGACAACCGCGCTCCGGTTAAGGGAAACCCTCAAGAACTTGCATGTGGCCCTTGCACATGCATGGAGGTGTGGTGTTGTGTTGAAACATGCAAAACCTAGTTCCCGGGTTTCATGAATGTGTCCCCCTTAGCATGCATGCGCTGTAACCTAAAAGGGAAGGTTACGGACTTATATAAGGGCAAACTCCTGTTCCGGTGAAACGGGTAGGATCTTGCCGCACCTTGTGAACCAACATGGTTTTACATCATCAGATGACCTAAACAAACACAAAACAAGAGATAGCTACACCGGGCTACCCCTGTCAGAGGAACGTCTAGGGGGGTAGACGATCCGAGGCCTGAATCGAGGTTCATGACAAACGCGCTCGGGTCTTGAAACCCTCAAGAACTTGCATGTGGCCCTTGCACATGCATGGAGGTTTGGTGTTGTGTTGAAACATGCAAAACCTAGTCCCAGGTTGCATGAATGTGTCCCCCTTGCATGCATGCGTTGTAACCTAAAAGGGAAGTTCTGGACTTATATAAGGGGGAAACTCCCTGTTCCGGTGAAACCGGGTAGGATTCTGCCGCACCTTGTGAACCAACATGGTTTTACATCATCATATGACCTAAACAAACACAAAACAAGAGAGAGCTACGCCGGGCTACCCCTGTCAGAGGAACGTCTAGGGGGGTAGACGATCCGAGGCCCACAGATCAGGGTTCCGCGGAAAACCGCGCTCTGGGTCGTAGGAAACCCTCAAGAACTTGCATATGGCCCTTGCACATGCATGGAGGTGTGGTGTTGTGTTGAAACATGCAAAACCTAGTCCCCGGGTTGCATGAATGTGTCCCCCTTCGCATGCATGCGCTGTAACCTAAAAGGGAAGGTTCTGGACTTATATAAGGGGGAACTCCATGTTAGGTGAAACGGGTAGGATCTACCGCACCTTGTGAACCAACATGGTTTTACATCATCATATGACCTAAACAAACACAAAACAAGAGAGAGCTATGCAGGGCTACCCTTGTCGGAGGAAGCGTCTAGGGGTAGGCGTTTGAGGCCCACAATCAGGGTTCATGACAAACCGCTCAGGCGTAGGAAACCCTCAAGAACTTGCATGTGGCCCTTGCACATGCATGGAGGTGTGGTGTTGTGTTGAAACATGCAAAACCTAGTCCCCGGGTTTCATGAATGTGTCCCCCTTCGCATGAATGCGCTGTAACCTAAAAGGGAAGGTTTTGGACTTATATAAGGGGGAAACTCCCTGTTCCGATGAAACCGGGTAGGATACTGCCGCACCTTGTGAACCAACATGGTTTTACATCATCATATGACCTAAACAAGCACAAAAAAAGAGAGAGCTACGCCGGCCTACCCCTGTCGGAGGAACGTCTAGGGGGGTAGACGATCCGAGGCCCACAGATCAGGGTTCCGCGGCAAACCGCGCTCCGGGTCGTAGGAAACCCTCAAGAACTTGCATGTGGCCCCTGCACATGCATGGAGGTGTGGTGTTGTGGTGAAACATGCAAAACCTAGTCCCCGGGTTGCATGAATGTGTCCCCCTTCGCATGAATGCGCTGTAACCTAAAAGGGAAGGTTCTGGACTTATATAAGGGGCAAACTCCCTGTTAGGTGAAAGCGGTAGGATCTTGCCGCACCTTGTGAACCAACATGGTTTTACATCATCATATGACCTAAACAACCACAAAAAAGAGAGAGCTACATGCCTACCCTGATAGAGAGCGTCTAGGGCGGTAGACGATCCGAGGCCCACAGATCAGGGTTCCGCGGCAAACCTCGCTCCGGGTCGTAGGAAACCCTCAAGAACTTGCATATGGCCCTTGCACATGCATGGAGGTGTGGTGTTGTGTTGAAACATGCAAAACCTAGTCCCCGGGTTGCATGAATGTGTCCCCCTTCGCATGCATGCGTTGTAACCTAAAAGGAAAGGTTCTGGTCTTATATAAGGGGGAAACTCCCTGTTCCGGTGAAACCGGGTAGGATACTGCCGCACCTTGTGAACCAACATGGTTTTACATCATCATATGACCTAAACAAACACAAAACAAGAGAGAGCTACGTCGGGCTACCCCTGTCAGAGGAACGTCAGGGGGGTAGACGATCCGAGGCCCACAGATCAGGGTTCCGCGGCAAACCGCGCTCCAGGGCGTAGGAAACCCTCAAGAACTTGCATGTGGCCCTTGCACATGCATGGAGGTGTGGTGTTGTGTTGAAACATGCAAAACCTAGTCCCCGGGTTGCATGAATGTGTCCCCCTTCGCATGCATGCGCTGTAACCTAAAAGGGAAGTTCTGGACTTATATAAGGGGGAAACTCCCTGTTCCGGTGAAACCGGGTAGGATACTGCCGCACCTTGTGAACCAACATGGTTTTACATCATCATATGACCTAAACAAACACAAAACAAGAGAGAGCTATGCGGGCTACCCTGTCGGAGGAGCGTCTAGGGGTGAGCGATCAGGCCCACAAATCAGGGTTCCGTGGCAAACCCTCAAGAACTTGCATGTGGCCCTTGCACATGCATGGAGGTGTGGTGTTGTGTTGAAACATGCAAAACCTAGTCCCGGGTTGCATGTGTCCCCTTCGCATGCATGCGCTGTAACCTAAAAGGAAGGTCTGGACTTATATAAGGAAACTCACCGTTAGTGAATCGGGTAGGATCTTGCCGCACCTTGTGAACCAACATGGTTTTACATCATCATATGACCTAAAAGAAACACAAAACAAGAGAGAGCTATGCGGGCTACCTGTCGGAGGAGCGTCTAGGGGGTAGGCGATTGAGGCCCACAGATCGGGGTTCGCATGAAAGCGTAAGGAAACCCTCAAGAACTTGCATGTGGCCCTTGCACATGCATGGAGGTGTGGTGTTGTGTTGAAACATGCAAAACCTAGTCCCAGGTTGCATGAATGTGTCCCCCTTCGCATGCATGTATTTGTAACCTAAAAGGGAAGGTTACGGACTTATATAAGGAAACTCCTGTTCCGGTGAAACCGGGTAGGATCTTACCGCACCTTGTGAACCAACATGTTTTACATCATCATATGACCTAAACAAACACAAAACAAGAGAGCTACGCTGGCTACCCTGTCGGAGGAGCGTCTAGGGGTAGGCGATCCGAACCTGATCGGGGTTCATGACAAACCCGCTCCAGGCGTAAAACCCTCAAGAACTTGCATGTGGCCCTTGCACATGCATGGAGTGTGGTGTTGTGTTGAAACATGCAAAACCTAGTCTTGGGTTGCATGAATGTGTCCCCAGCATGCATGCGCTGTAACCTAAAAGGAAGGTTACGGACTTATATAAGGGGAACTCCTTGTTAGGTGAAACCGGTAGGATCTTGCCGCACCTTGTGAACCAACATGGTTTTACATCATCATATGACCTAAACAAACACAAAACAAGAGAGGCTATGCGGGCTACCCTTGTCGAGGAATGACTAGGGGGTAGGCGATCAAGGCCCTGATCAGGTTAGTGGCAAACCGCGCTTCGGGGCGTAGGAAACCCTCAATAACTTGCATGTGGCCCTTGCACATGCATGGAGGTGTGGTGTTGTGTTGAAACATGCAAAACCTAGTCCCCGGGTTGGATGAATGTGTCCCCCTTAGCATGCATGCGCTGTAACCTAAAAGGGAAGGTTCTGGACTTATATAAGGGGGAACTCCCTGTTCCGGTGAAACCGGGTAGGATACTGCCGCACCTTGTGAACCAACATGGTTTTACATCATCATATGACCTAAACAAACACAAAACAAGAGAGCGCTATGCAGGGCTACCCTTGTCAGACGAACGACTAGGGGGGTAGACGATCCGAGGCCCACAGATCCGGGTTCCGCGGCAAACCGCGCTCCGGGGCGTAGGAAACCCTCAAGAACTTGCATGTGGCCCTTGCACATGCATGGAGGTGTGGTGTTGTGTTGAAACATGCAAAACCTAGTCCCCGGGTTGCATGAATGTGTCCCCCTTCGCATGCATGCGCTGTAACCTAAAAGGGAAGGTTCTGGACTTATATAAGGGGGAAACTCCCTGTTCCGGCGAAACCGGGTAGGATACTGCCGCACCTTGTGAACCAACATGGTTTACATCATCATATGACCTAAACAAACACAAAACAAGAGAGAGCTACGCTGGCTACCCCTGTCAGAGGAACGTCTAGGGGGTAGACGATCTGAGGCCCACAGAGGTTCATGACAAAGGCGTTACAGGCGTAGGAAACCCTCAAGAACTTGCATGTGGCCCTTGCACATGCATAGAGGTGTGGTGTTGTGTTGAAACATGCAAAACCAAGTCTTCGGGTTGCATGAATATGTCCCCCTTCGCATGCATGCGCTGTAACCTAAAAGGGAAGGTTCTGGACTTATATAAGGGGGAAACTCCCTGTTCCGGTGAAACCGGGTAGGATACTGCCGCACCTTGTGAACCAACATGGTTTTACATCATCATATGACCTAAACAAACACAAAACAAGAGAGAGCTATGCCGGGCTACCCCTGTCAGAGGAACGTCTAGGGGGGTAGACGATCCGAGGCCCACAGATCAGGGTTCCGCGGCAAACTGCGCTCCGGGTCGTAGGAAACCCTCAAGAACTTGCATGGGGCCCTTGCACATGCATGGAGGTGTGGTGTTGTGTTGAAACATGCAAAACCTAGTGCCCGGGTTGCATGAATGTGTCCCCCTTCGCATGCATGCGCTGTAACCTAAAAGGGAAGGTTCTGGACTTATATAAGGGGGAAACTCCCTGTTCCGGTGAAACCGGATAGGATACTGCCACACCTTGTGAACCAACATGGTTTTACATCATCATATTACCTAAACAAACACAAAACAAGAGAGAGCTACGTCGGGCTACCCCTGTTAGAGGAACGTCTAGGGGGTAGACGATCAAAACCCATGAATCGGGTTTATGACAAACCGTGCTCCGGGGCATAGGAAACCCTCAAGAACTTGCATGTGGCCCTTGCACATGCATGGAGGTGTGGTGTTGTGTTGAAACATGCAAAACCTAGTCCTCGGGTTGCATGAATGTGTCCCCCTTCGCATGCATGCGCTGTAACCTAAAAGGAAAGGTTCTGGACTTATATAAGGGGGAAACTCCCCGTTCTAGTGAAACCGGGTAGGATACCACCGCACCTTGTGAACCAACATGGTTTTACATCATCATATGACCTAAACAAACACAAAACAAGAGAGAGCTACATGCTACCCCTGTCGGGAGGAGCGTCTAGGGGGTAGGCGATCAAAACCCACAGATCGAGTTCATGACAACCGCGCTCCGGGTCATAGGAAACCCTCAAGAACTTGCATGTGGCCCTTGCACAATCATGGAGGTGTGGTGTTGTGTTGAAACATGCAAAACCTAGTCCCCGGGTTGCATGAATGTGTCCCCCTTCGCATGCATGCGCTGTAACCTAAAAGGGAAGGTTCTGGACTTATATAAGGGGGAAACTCCCTGTTCCGGTGAAACCGGGTAGGATACTGCCGCACCTTGTGAACCAACATGATTTTACATCATCATATGACCTAAACAAACACAAAACAAGAGATAGCTACGCCGGGCTACCCTGTCAGAGGAACGTCTAGGGGGGTAGACGATCCGAGGCCCACAGATCAGGGTTCCGCGGCAAACCGCGCTCCGGGGCGTAGGAAACCCTCAATAACTTGCATGTGGCCCTTGCACATGCATGGAGGTGTGGTGTTGTGTTGAAACATGCAAAACCTAGTCCCCGGGTTGCATGAATGTGTCCCCCTTAGCATGCATGCGCTGTAACCTAAAAGGGAAGGTTCTGGACTTATATAAGGGGGAAACTCCCTGTTCCGGTGAAACCGGGTAGGATACTGCCGCACCTTGTGAACCAACATGGTTTTACATCATCATATGACCTAAACAAACACAAAACAAGAGAGAGCTATGCCGGGCTACCCCTGTCAGAGGAACGTCTAGGGGGGTAGACGATCCGAGGCCTGAGATCGGGGTTCATGACAAACTGCGCTCCGGGTCGTAGGAAACCCTCAAGAACTTGCATGGGGCCCTTGCACATGCATGGAGGTGTGGTGTTGTGTTGAAACATGCAAAACCTAGTGCCCGGGTTGCATGAATGTGTCCCCCTTCGCATGCATGCGCTGTAACCTAAAAGGGAAGGTTCTGGACTTATATAAGGGGGAAACTCCCTGTTCCGGTGAAACCGGGTAGGATACTTTCGCACCTTGTGAACCAACATGGTTTTACATCATCATATGACCTAAACAAACACAAAACAAGAGAGAGCTACGCCGGGCTAGCCATGTTAGAGGAACGTCTAGGGGGGTAGACGATCCGAGGCCCACACACTACAAGAGGAACCATGGTATAGCAATGAATACTCTGCAACACTGGAACTATGCGTTGCCAATTTTTATGATAGATATAGATATATGTGTAGCTAAGTACATATGTTGTGTGATTATAAACTGCTACAGATAGAAGGCGTAGCAATCCATGTGTTGCAATTTTTACTAGTAGGCAATGGATATATAAGGCTAACTTTACTTTTGCAGCTGGAATAATTCAAACAATTGCACCTGGATTTAAAGTCCACGTGTTCATATAATTTTTTGATAAAAATAGGAATACAATAAGGGCGATACGTTATAGATAAAAACGTTTTAAAATTTGTGCGACACGCCACACGAAAATAAACTAAGTAGGGCGCGTAGACTCAATACTGGTGCAAGTGGGGCCAAGGATATGCTACATCGTATTTATCTACTCCCATGCTTCATCTCGCCTCCCAATTCTCGTTAACCGTCCCGATCTACCATCTGGCCGCCGGTCGCCGCAGCTATAGATCTGGCCTCGCTGTAGTCTTCTCCGCACCACCGCCTTCTATACACAGCCGCCACCACGATGACCGGCCAACAAGCAAGTAGCTCCCATGGCTGTTTGGAGCTCTTCGGCACCTTCCTCAAGTTTCCATACTAGATCCCTGAGGCTGATTTGCGTGGAATCAGCAAGATAATGAGGTCTCGATCCCCATCTCAGTATGCCTATTTGTTCTTCATGTACCCACGTCGCTGCTCTGACTTTCCCTATTTTATTTATTTGTGTCTCTCAGATCTGCGCATGAGAACAGATCGTGGATCTTGGTAATTTCTCCGTCAATGGCATCTCGCAAAGACTTCAGCATTGATCCGGCTAGGTTCTTTACTTTGTCTTATCTTTCCGATGGTGTTGATTTTGTGTTCTGCATTCGTTTGTCTCCTTTCATAGCGGAACTAGCGATAGGCATGAGGCGAACTGCCACGATTTGTCGAGAGACGCAGCGTCGCTTATCTTAGTGAGCGTTCTCTGCTATTTATTTCCCTCTTCGAATTTTGTTTTATATTTTTGTTACTCTCTCTAATCCATATTAGTTGACTTAGATTCAACTAGATACAAATGTATCTAGTCAAATTTTAGTGCCAGATACATTCGTAACTAGACAAATTTAAATCAACTAATATGGATCTGAAGTAATACTTTTTGATCTGATTCCTCTTTGCCCTTTGGCGAGGCATTCACGACTATGTGTCATGTGCATTGGTGGCAAAAAGCGGAAAGATGGTCCACTACAACTTCAATCAAAGAAGGCCAATTACCGTTCGATTATAGTTCCATTCATCTCGTGAGCGTGAGGTATGTCCATGGATTGGAGTTAGGCAGTCGACTAACTATGGTCAAGTTTTATGCGGTATATCTTGATCTTTTATTTTTTGAAGTATGAAGTAATTGATCTTGATGGGTTAAGCGTTAGATCTGAGCAATTACGGTTATTAGTAGTTATTTTGCCTCTAACCAGCGCACACAATTTAGAGTTACTGTACCTTTCTTCATATTGTGCTACCAGCGGCCGGTTCAGTTTAGTATGTACACAATACTTGTCGATTAACTTGCCTTCGCATGTGTAAGTGTAGCATCCCGGGGCTGTCCCGGACTTTCAGTTTGTATATTGCAGCAACATGAAAACCTGATCGGTCTATTAGTGGCGGTATTTCGTTGTTTAATATTTGAAGGTTGTTTCTTTCAACTTGTCTGATGACTCAACAATTATGCAGGTGCATGTCCTTGCCAAGAGAACTGAAGAGATATGAAGAACGCTGTCATTTGTATTCATATAAGTATTATTCTTAGATGCATCAAGATGATCAGGTGTAATACTATTGTATCAAGTCCTGTTCCTGATTTGTGTTGTAATTGTGAATATATGACATTATTTTATGGTTATTTAGCTGTGTTTTCTCAACTGATTTTGATCTGTAATTGTGAATGTGTGTTTTGAATATATTGGGCATATCTGACATGATTCTTGTTTGAAATTAATTGGGCCAAAATAAGGCATGTTAAGGGAATTAAGTAGATGGTCTAAAATAACCATGTTAAATTGGAGAAAACCTAGAGACGGGCTAGATGTACATAGAATGAACCCAAAATTGGGATACAATGCCACGTCACACAAGATCATGTCCATGTTCACCTCCATATTGGAACAAACCTCTCATCCAAGTTCCAACGCACATAGGTGTTGCTATCCTCGACTTGTATATGTTGCTACCTAGCAACACCCTTGTTACCAACGGACATATATCCGTTGCATTGTACCTAATAGCAGCCAAAAGCATAGCGCATTTTCTTTCGTTGGTATAGGCCCTAGCAACGCCTATATGGACATTTAGATACAGATCAATGTGTTGCTGTAGGTAGGGTCCTCTTGCAGTGACAAATCAGGCTTCCGCGGCACACCGCGCTCCGGGTCGTAGGAAACCCTCAAGAACTTGCATGTGGCCCTTGAACATGCATGGAGGTGTGGTGTTGTGTTGAAACATGCAAAACCTAGTCCCCGGGTTGCATGAATGTGTCCCCCTTCCCATGCATGCGCTGTAACCTAAAAGGGAAGGTTCTTGACTTATATAAGGGGGAAACTCCCTGTTCCGGTGAAACCGGATAGGATACTGCCACACCTTGTGAACCAACATGGTTTTACATCATCATATTACCTAAACAAACACAAAACAAGAGAGAGCTACGCCGGGCTACCCCTGTTAGAGGAACGTCTAGGGGTTAGACGATCAAACCCACAGATCGGGGTTCATGACAAGCCGCGGCGTAGGAAACCCTCAAGAACTTGCATGTGGCCCTTGCACATGCATGGAGGTGTGGTGTTGTGTTGAAACATGCAAAACCTAGTCCCCGGGTTGCATGAATGTGTCCCCCTTCGCATGCATCTGTTTGTAACCTAAAAGGGAAGGTTTTGGACTTATATAAGGGGGAAACTCCCTGTTCCGATGAAACCGGGTAGGATACTGCCGCACCTTGTGAACCAACATGGTTTTACATCATCATATGACCTAAACAAGCCCAAAAAAAGAGAGAGCTACGCCGGCCTACCCCTGTAGGAGGAACGTCTAGGGCGGTGAGCGATCAAAGCCCACAGATCGGGGTTCATGACAAACCGCGCTCAGGTCGTGAAACCCTCAAGAACTTGCATGTGGCCCTTGCACATGCATGGAGGTGTGGTGTTGTGTTGAAACATGCAAAACCTAGTCATCGGGTTGCATGAATGTGTCCCCTTCGCATGCATGCGCTGTAACCTAAAAGGGAAGGTTCTGGACTTATATAAGGGGCAAACTCCCTGTTCCGGTGAAACCGGGTAGGATACTGCCGCACCTTGTGAACCAACATGGTTTTACATCATCATATGACCTAAACAAACACAAAAAAAGAGAGAGCTACGCCGGCCTACCCCTGTTAGAGGAACGTCTAGGGGGGTAGACGATCCGAGGCCCACAGATCAGGGTTCCGTGGCAAACCTCGCTCCGGAGCGTAGGAAACCCTGAAGAACTTGCATGTGGCCCTTGCACATGCATGGAGGTGTGGTGTTGTGTTGAAACATGCAAAACCTAGTCCCCGGGTTGCATGAATGTGTCCCCCTTCGCATGCATGCGTTGTAACCTAAAAGGGAAGGTTCTGGACTTATATAAGGAGGAAACTCCTGTTCGGTGAAACCGGTAGGATCTTACCGCACCTTGTGAACCAACATGGTTTTACATCATCATATGACCTAAACAAACACAAAACAAGAGAGAGCTACATGGCTACCCTGTCGGAGGAGCGTCTAGGGGTAGGCAAGCGATCCGAGGCCCACAGAGGTCCAGGAAACCCTCAAGAACTTGCATGTGGCCCTTGCACATGCATGGAGGTGTGGTGTTGTGTTGAAACATGCAAAACCTAGTCCCCGGGTTGCATGAATGTGTCCCCCTTCGCATGCATGCGTTGTAACCTAAAAGGAAAGGTTCTGGTCTTATATAAGGGGGAAACTCCCATTAGGTGAAACGGGTAGGATCTTGCCGCACCTTGTGAACCAACATGGTTTTACATCATCATATGACCTAAACAAACACAAAACAAGAGAGAGCTACATGGCTACCTACCTGTCGAGGAGCGTCTAGGGGGTAGGCGATCAAGGCCACAGATCGGGGTTCCATGGCAAACCCGCTCTCGGGCGTAAACCCTCAAGAACTTGCATGTGGCCCTTGCACATGCATGGAGGTGTGGTGTTGTGTTGAAACATGCAAAACCTAGTCCCGGGTTGCATGAATGTGTCCCCTTCGCATGCATGTCTGTAACCTAAAGGGAAGTTACGGACTTATATAAGGGGAAACTCCTGTTAGGTGAAACCGGGTAGGATCTTGCCGCACCTTGTGAACCAACATGGTTTTACATCATCATATGACCTAAACAAACACAAAACAAGAGAGAGCTACATGGCTACCCTGTAGAGGAGCGTCTAGGGGGGTAGGCGATCAAAGGCCACAGATCGGGGTTCATGACAAACCGCTCAGGTCGTAGGAAACCCTCAAGAACTTGCATGTGGCCCTTGCACATGCATGGAGGTGTGGTGTTGTGTTGAAACATGCAAAACCTAGTCCCGGGTTTGCATGAATGTGTCCCCTTCGCATGCATCTGTAACCTAAAAGGGAAGGTTACGGACTTATATAAGGGGAAACTCCCGTTAGGTGAAACCGGGTAGGATCTTGCCGCACCTTGTGAACCAACATGGTTTTACATCATCATATGACCTAAACAAACACAAAACAAGAGAGAGCTATGCGGCTACCCTGTCGGAGGAGCGTCTAGGTGGGTAGGCGATTGAGGCCCAGATCGGGGTTCATGACAAACCGCTCAAGGCGTAAAACCCTCAAGAACTTGCATGTGGCCCTTGCACATGCATGGAGGTGTGGTGTTGTGTTGAAACATGCAAAACCTAGTCCCGGGTTGCATGAATGTGTCCCCTTCGCATGCATGCTGTAACCTAAAAGGAAGGTTTGGACTTATATAAGGGGAAACTCCTGTTAGGTGAAACCGGGTAGGATCTTGCCGCACCTTGTGAACCAACATGGTTTTACATCATCATATGACCTAAACAAACACAAAACAAGAGAGCTACGGGCTACCCCTGTCGGAGGAGCGTCTAGGGGTAGGCGATCAAAGGCCCACAGATCGAGTTCCATGACAAACCGCTCGCTCAGGCGTAGGAAACCCTCAAGAACTTGCATGTGACCATTGCACATGCATGGAGGTGTGGTGTTGTGTTGAAACTTGCAAAACCTAGTCCCGGGTTGCATGAATGTGCCCCCATCGCATGCATGCGCTGTAACCTAAAAGCGAAGGTTTTGGACTTATATAAGGAAACTCCCCCTCGGTGAAACCGGGTAGGATACTGCCGCACCTTGGGAACCAACATGGTTTTACATCATCATATGACCTAAAAAAACACAAAACAAGAGAGAGCTCATGCTACCCTGTCGGAGAGGCGTCTAGGGGGTAGGCGATCAAGCCCATAGATCAGGGTTCATGACAAACCGCTCCCTGGCGTAGGAAACCCTCAAGAACTTGCATGTGGCCCTTGCACATGCATGGAGGTGTGGTGTTGTGTTGAAACATGCAAAACCTAGTCCCCGGGCTGCATGAATGTGTCCCCCTTCACATGCATGCACTGTAACCTAAAGGGAAGGTTCTGGACTTATATAAGAAACTCCCGTTCGGTGAAACGGGTAGGATCTTACCGCACCTTGTGAACCAACATGGTTTTACATCATCATATGACCTAAACAAACACAAAACAAGAGAGCTATGCGGGCTACCCTGTCGGAGGAGCGTCTAGGGGGTAGGCGATCAAAACCTGAGATCGAGGTTCATGACAAGCCGCTCAGGCGTGAAAACCCTCAAGAACTTGCATGTGGCCCTTGCACATGCATGGAGGTGTGGTGTTGTGTTGAAACATGCAAAACCTAGTCCCCAGGTTGCATGAATGTGTCCCCCTTCGCATGCATGCGTTGTAACCGAAAGGAAGGTTACGGACTTATATAAGGAAACTCCCGTTCGGTGAAACCGGGTAGGATCTACCGCACCTTGTGAACCAACATGGTTTTACATCATCATATGACCTAAACAAACACAAAACAAGAGAGAGCTACATGGCTACCCTGTCGGAGAGGAGCGTCTAGGGGGTAGGCGATCAAGAACCCACAGATCGGGTTCATGACAAACCGCGCTCCAGGACGTAGGAAACCCTCAAGAACTTGCATGTGGCCCTTGCACATGCATGGAGGTGTGGTGTTGTGTTGAAACATGCAAAACCTAGTCCCAGGTTGCATGAATGTGTCCCCTTCGCATGCATGTATTTGTAACCTAAAGGAAGGTTACGGACTTATATAAGGGAAACTCCGTTCGGTGAAACCGGGTAGGATCTTGCCGCACCTTGTGAACCAACATGGTTTTACATCATCATATGACCTAAACAAACACAAAACAAGAGAGCTACGCGGGCTACCCATCGGAGAGGCGTCTAGGGGGTAGGCGATCAAGGCCCACAGATCAGGGTTCACGTGCTCCGGGGGGTAGGAAACCCTCAAGAACTTGCATGTGGCCCTTGCACATGCATGGAGGTGTGGTGTTGTGTTGAAACATGCAAAACCTAGTCCGGGTTGCATGAATGTGTCCCCTTCGCATGCATGCTGTAACCTAAAAGGGAAGGTTACGGACTTATATAAGGGGAAACTCCATTCGGTGAAACCGGGTAGGATCTTGCCGCACCTTGTGAACCAACATGGTTTTACATCATCATATGACCTAAACAAACACAAAACAAGAGAGAGCTATGCTACCCTGTCGGAGAGCGTCTAGGGGGTAGGCGATCAAGAACCTGAGATCGAGTTCATGACAAGCAGCGCTCAGGCGTAAAACCCTCAAGAACTTGCATGTGGCCCTTGCACATGCATGGAGGTGTGGTGTTGTGTTGAAACATGCAAAACCTAGTCCGCGGGTTGCATGAATGTGTCCCCCTTCGCATGCATGCTGTAACCTAAAAGGGAAGGTTACGGACTTATATAAGGAAACTCCCGTTCGGTGAAACCGGGTAGGATCTTACCGCACCTTGTGAACCAACATGGTTTTACATCATCATATGACCTAAACAAACACAAAACAAGAGAGAGCTACTGGGCTACCCTGTCGGAGGAGCGTCTAGGGGGTAGGCGATCAAGGCCTGAGATCAGGGTTCGGCATGACAAGCCGCTCAGGCGTAGGAAACCCTCAAGAACTTGCATGTGGCCCTTGCACATGCATGGAGGTGTGGTGTTGTGTTGAAACATGCAAAACCTAGTCCCGGGTTGCATGAAAGTGTCCCCCTTCGCATGCATGCGTTGTATCTTAAAAGGGAAGGTTACGGACTTATATAAGGGAAACTCCCGTTCGGTGAAACGGGTAGGATCTTGCCGCACCTTGTGAACCAACATGGTTTTACATCATCATATGACCTAAACAAACACAAAACAAGAGAGAGCTACGGGCATTTACCCTGTCGGAGGAGCGTCTAGGGGGTAGGCGATCAAAACCCAGATCGGGGTTCATGACAAACCGCGCTCAGGCGTTGGAAACCCTCAAGAACTTGCATGTGGCCCTTGCACATGCATGGAGGTGTGGTGTTGTGTTGAAACATGCAAAGCCTAGTCCCCAGGTTGCATGAATGTGTCCCCTTCGCATGCATGCGCTGTAACCTAAAAGGGAAGGTTACGGACTTATATAAGGGGGAAACTCCCCGTTCCGGTGAAACCTGGTAGGATACTGCCGCACCTTGTGAACCAACATGGTTTTACATCATCATATGACCTAAACAAACACAAAACAAGAGAGAGCTATGCGGGCTACCCACATCGAGGAGCGTCTAGGGGGTAGGCGATCCGAGGCCCATGGCAAATCCGCTCAGGCGCTCAGGGAAACCCTCAAGAACTTGCATGTGGCCCTTGCACATGCATGGAGGTGTGGTGTTGTGTTGAAACATGCAAAACCTAGTCCCGGGGTTGCATGAATGTGTCCCCTCGCATGCATGCAGCTGTAACCTAAAGGGAAGGTTACGGACTTATATAAGGAAACTCCCGTTCGGTGAAAGCCGGGTAGGATCTGCCGCACCTTGTGAACCAACATGGTTTTACATCATCATATGACCTAAACAAACACAAAACAAGAGAGAGCTACGGGCTACCCTGTCGGGAGGAGCGTCTAGGGGGTAGGCGATCAAGGCCTAGATCAGGGTTCATGACAAACAGCGCTCAGGCGTAGGAAACCCTCAAGAACTTGCATGTGGCCCTTGCACATGCATGGAGGTGTGGTGTTGTGTTGAAACATGCAAAACCTAGTTCCCGGGTTGGATGAATGTGTCCCCCTTCGCATGCATGCATTTGTAACCTAAAAGGGAAGGTTACGGACTTATATAAGGGGAAACTCCCTGTTCCGGTGAAACCGGGTAGGATACTGCCGCACCTTGTGAACCAACATGGTTTTACATCATCATATGACCTAAACAAACACGAAACAAGAGAGAGCTACCCCTGTCAGAGGAACGTCTAGGGGGTAGACGATCCGAGGCCCACAGATCAGGGTTCCGCGGCAAACCGCGCTCCGAGGCGTAGGAAACCCTCAAGAACTTGCATGTGGCCCTTGCACATGCATGGAGGTGTGGTGTTGTGTTGAAACATGCAAAACCTAGGCTCCGGGTTGCCTGGATGTGTCCCCTTCGCATGCATGCAGCTGTAACCTAAAAGGAAGGTTACGGACTTATATAAGGGAAACTCCTGTTCGGTGAAACCGGGTAGGATTCTGCCGCACCTTGTGGACCAACATGGTTTTACATCATCATATGACCTAAACAAACACACAACAAGATAGAGCTATGCCGGGCTACCCCTGTCAGAGGAACGTCTAGGGGGGTAGACGATCAAAGGCCCACAGATCGAGTTCATGACAAACAGCGCTCAGGCGTAGGAAACCCTCAAGAACTTGCATGTGGCCCTTGCACATGCATGGAGGTGTGGTGTTGTGTTGAAACATGCAAAACCTAGTCCACGGGTTGCATGAATGTTTCCCCCTTAGCATGCATCTTGTAACCTAAAAGGAAGGTTACGGACTTATATAAGGGGAAACTCCCGTTCGGTGAAACGGGTAGGATCTGCCGCACCTTGTGAACCAACATGGTTTTACATCATCATATGACCTAAACAAACACAAAACAAGAGAGAGCTACTGGCTACCCTGTCGGAGGAGCGTCTAGGGGGTAGGCGATCAGGCCCTGAGATCGAGGGTTCGCAGCAAACCAGCGCTCCGGGCGTAGAAACCCTCAAGAACTTGCATGTGGCCCTTGCACATGCATGGAGGTGTGGTGTTGTGTTGAAACATGCAAAACCTAGTCCCGGGTTGCATGAATGTGTCCCCCTCGCATGCATGCTGTAACCTAAAAGGGAAGGTTACGGACTTATATAAGGAAACTCCCGTTCGGTGAAACCGGGTAGGATCTTACCGCACCTTGTGAACCAACATGGTTTTACATCATCATATGACCTAAACAAACACAACACAAGAGAGAGCTACTGGCTACCCTGTCGGAGGAGCGTCTAGGGGGTAGGCGATCAAAACCTGAGATCGGGTTCATGACAAACCAGCTCAGGCGTAGGAAACCCTCAAGAACTTGGATGTGGCCCTTGCACATGCATGGAGGTGTGGTGTTGTGTTGAAACATGCAAAACGTAGTCCCCGGGTTGCATGAATGTGTCCCCTTCGCATGCATGCGCTGTAACCTAAAAGGAAGGTTACGGACTTATATAAGGAAACTCCCGTTAGGTGAAACCGGTAGGATCTACCGCACCTTGTGAACCAACATGGTTTTACATCATCATATGACCTAAACAAACACAAAACAAGAGAGCTACGGGCTACCCCTGTCGAGGAGCGTCTAGGGGTAGGCGATCAAGAAACCCACAGATCAGGGTTCAAGCGTGGCAAGCTCATAGTAAACCCTCAAGAACTTGGATGTGGCCCTTGCACATGCATGGAGGTGTGGTGTTGTGTTGAAACATGCAAAACCTAGTCCCGGGTTGCATGAATGTGTCCCCTTCATGCATGCATCTGTAACCTAAAGGAAGGTTACGGACTTATATAAGGAAACTCCTCGTTTCGGTGAAACCGGGTAGGATCCTGCCGCACCGTGTGAACCAACATGGTTTTACATCATCATATGAACTAAAAAAACACAAAACAAGAGAGAGCTACATGGCTACCCTGTCGGAGGAGCGTCTAGGGGGTAGGCGATCAAGAACCCAGATCAGGGTTCATGACAAACCAGCGCTCAGGTCGTGAAACCCTCAGAACTTGCATGTGCCCCTTGCACATGCATGGAGGTGTGGTGTTGTGTTGAAACATGAAAAACCTAGTCCCCGGGTTGCATGAATGTGTCCCCCTCCGCATGCATGTATTTGTAACCTAAAAGGGAAGGTTCTGGACTTATATAAGGGGGAAACTCCCCGTTCCGGTGAAACCGGGTAGGATACTGCCGCACCTTGTGAACCAACATGGTTTTACATCATCATATGACCTAAACAAACACAAAACAAGAGATAGCTACGCCGGGCTACCCTGTCAGAGGAACGTCTAGGGGGTAGGCGATCAAAACCTGAGATCAGGGTTCATGACAAACCAGCGCTCCGAGGCGTAGGAAACCCTCAAGAACTTGCATGTGGCCCTTGCACATGCATGGAGGTGTGGTGTTGTGTTGAAACATGCAAAACCTAGTCCCCGGGTTGCATGAATGTGTCCCCCTTCGCATGCATGCGCTGTAACCTAAAAGGAAGTTCTGGACTTATATAAGGGAAACTCCCGTTCGGTGAAACGGGTAGGATCTTACCGCACCTTGTGAACCAACATGGTTTTACATCATCATATGACCTAAACAAACACAAAACAAGAGAGAGCTATGGGCTACCCTGTCGGAGGAGCGTCTAGGGGGTAGGCGATCAAACCCACAGATCGAGTTCCGGCAAACCGCGCTCGGGCGTGGAAACCCTCAAGAACTTGCATGTGGCCCTTGCACATGCATGGAGGTGTGGTGTTGTGTTGAAACATGCAAGACCTAGTCCCCGGGTTGCATGAATGTGTCCCCCTTCGCATGCATCTTGTAACCTAAAAGGAAGGTTACGGACTTATATAAGGAAACTCCCGTTCGGTGAAACCGGGTAGGATCTTACCGCACCTTGTGAACCAACATGGTTTTACATCATCATATGACCTAAACAAACACAAAACAAGAGAGAGCTACATGGGCTACCCTGTCGGGAGGAGCGTCTAGGGGTAGGCGATCAAAACCCACAGATCAGGGGTTCATGACAAGCGCTCAGGGCGTGAAACCCTCAAGAACTTGCATGTGGCCCTTGCACATGCATGGAGGTGTGGTGTTGTGTTGAAACATGCAAAACCTAGTCCCGGGTTGCATGAATGTGTCCCCCTTCGCATGCATCTTTGTAACCTAAAAGGAAGGTTACGGACTTATATAAGGGAAACTCCCGTTCGGTGAAACCGGTAGGATCTTACGCACCTTGTGAACCAACATGGTTTTACATCATCATATGACCTAAACAAACACAAAACAAGAGAGCTACGCGGCTACCCCTGTCGGAGGAGCGTCTAGGGGGGTAGGCGATCAAAACCTGAGATCGGGGTTCATGACAAACCGCGCTCCGGGGCGTTGGAAACCCTCAAGAACTTGCATGTGGCCCTTGCACATGCATGGAGGTGTGGTGTTGTGTTGAAACATGCAAAACCTAGTCCCCGGGTTCCATGAATGTGTCCCCCTCGCATGCATCTTGCTGTAACCTAAAAGGGAAGGTTACGGACTTATATAAGGAAACTCCTGTTCGGTGAAACGGGTAGGATCTTGCCGCACCTTGTGAACCAACATGGTTTTACATCATCATATGACCTAAACAAACACAAAACAAGAGAGCTACATTGCTACCCTGTCGGAGGAGCGTCTAGGGGGTAGGCGATCAAACCCACAGATCGGGTTCATGGCAAACCCGCGCTCAGGCGTAGGAAACCCTCAAGAACTTGCATGTGGCCCTTGCACATGCATGGAGGTGTGGTGTTGTGTTGAAACATGCAAAACCTAGTCCCTGGGTGGCGTGAATGTGTCCCCCTTCGCTTGCTTGCGCTGTAACCTAAAAGGAAGGTTACGGACTTATATAAGGAAACTCCCGTTCGGTGAAACCGGGTAGGATCTTGCCGCACCTTGTGAACCAACATGGTTTTACATCATCATATGACCTAAACAAACACAAAACAAGAGAGCTACATGGCTACCCTGTCGGAGAGCGTCTAGGGGGTGAGCGATCAAAACCCACAGATCGAGGGTTCATGACAAACCGCGCTCCGGAGCGTACGAAACCCTCAAGAACTTGCATGTGGCCCTTGCACATGCATGGAGGTGTGGTGTTGTGTTGAAACATGCAAAACCTAGTCCCTGGGTTCCATGAATGTGTCCCCTTAGCATGCATCTGCTGTAACCTAAAAGGAAGGTTACGGACTTATATAAGGGGAAACTCCCGTTCGGTGAAACCGGGTAGGATATCTTGCCGCACCTTGTGAACCAACATGGTTTTACATCATCATATGACCTAAACAAACACAAAACAAGAGAGCTACATGGCTACCCTGTCGGAGGAGCGTCTAGGGGGTAGGCGATCAAAACCTGAGATCAGGGTTCCGTGGCAAACCGCGCTCCAGGGCGTAGGAAACCCTCAAGAACTTGCATGTGGCCCTTGCACATGCATGGAGGTGTGGTGTTGTGTTGAAACATGCAAAACCTAGTCCCGGGATTGCATGAATGTGTCCCCTTCGCATGCATCTTTTGTAACCTAAAGGAAGGTTACGGACTTATATAAGGGGAAACTCCCGTTCGGTGAAACCGGGTAGGATCTTGCCGCACCTTGTGAACCAACATGGTTTTACATCATCATATGACCTAAACAAACACAAAACAAGAGAGCTACGGGCTACCCTGTCGGAGGAGCGTCTAGGGGGTAGGCGATCAAAACCTGAGATCGGGGTTCATGACAAACCAGCGCTCAAGGAAACCCTCAAGAACTTGCATGTGGCCCTTTCACATGCATGGAGGTGTGGTGTTGTGTTGAAACATGCAAAACCTAGTCCCGAGATTGCATGAATGTGTCCCCTTCGCATGCATGCGCTGTAACCTCAACCGGAAGGTTCTGGACTTATATAAGGGCGAAACTCCTGTTCGGTGAAACGGGTAGGATCTGCCGCACCTTGTGAACCAACATGGTTTTACATCATCATATGACCTAAACAAACACAAAACAAGAGAGAGAGCTGGCTACCCTGTCGGAGGAGCGTCTAGGGGGTAGGCGATCAAAACCCACAGATCGGGGTTCATGACAACCGCGCTCAGGCGTAGGAAACCCTCAAGAACTTGCATGTGGCCCTTGCACATGCATGGAGGTGTGGTGTTGTGTTGAAACATGCAAAACCTAGTCCCGGGGTTGCATGAATGTGTCCCCTTCGCATGCATGCGCTGTAACCTAAAAGGAAGGTTACGGACTTATATAAGGGGAAACTCCCGTTCGGTGAAACCGGGTAGGATCTTGCCGCACCTTGTGAACCAACATGGTTTTACATCATCATATGACCTAAACAAACACAAAACAAGAGAGAGCTACATGGCCCCCTGTCGGAGGAGCGTCTAGGGGGTAGGCGATCCGAAACCCACAGATCGGGGTTTGAAGCGCTGACAGGCGTGGGAAAACCCTCAAAAACTTGCATCTGGCCCTTGCACATGCATGGAGGTGTGGTGTTGTGTTGAAACATGCAAAACCTAATACCCGGGTTGGATGAATGTGTCCCCCTTCGCATGCATCTTGTAACCTAAAAGGAAGGTTACGGACTTATATAAGGAAACTCCCGTTCGGTGAAACCGGGTAGGATCTGCCGCACATTGTGAACCAACATGGTTGTACATCATCATATGACCTAAACGAACACAAAACAAGAGAGCTACGGCGGGCTACCCTGTCGGAGGAGCGTCTAGGGGGTAGGCGATCCGAGCCACCTGATCAGGGTTCATGACAAACCGCTCAGGCGTAGGAAACCCTCAATAACTTGCATGTGGCCCTTGCACATGCATGGAGGTGTGGTGTTGTGTTGAAACATGCAAAACCTAGTACCCGGGTTGGATGAATGTGTCCCCTTCGCATGCATGCTGTAACCTAAAAGGAAGGTTACGGACTTATATAAGGGAAACTCCCGTTCGGTGAAACGGGTAGGATCCGCACTTGTGAACCAACATGGTTTTACATCATCATATGACCTAAACAAACACAAAACAAGAGAGAGCTACATGGCTACCCTGTCGAGGAGCGTCTAGGGGTAGGCGATCAAGGCCACAGATCGGGGTTCAGCGGCAAACCGCGCTCAGGCGTGAAACCCTCAAGAACTTGCATGTGGCCCTTGCACATGCATGGAGGTGTGGTGTTGTGTTGAAACATGCAAAACCTAGTCCGGGTTGCATGAATGTGTCCCCTTCGCATGCATGCGCTGTAACCTAAAAGGAAGGTTACGGACTTATATAAGGGAAACTCCCGTTCGGTGAAACCGGGTAGGATCTACCGCACCTTGTGAACCAACATGGTTTTACATCATCAGATGACCTAAACAAACACAAAACAAGAGAGCTACGCGGGCTACCCTGTCGAGGAGGCGTCTAGGGGTGAGCGATCAGGCCCTGGATCAGGGTTCATGACAAACCGGCGCTCAGGCGTAGGAAACCCTCAAGAACTTGCATGTGGCCCTTGCACATGCATGGAGGTGTGGTGTTGTGTTGAAACATGCAAAACCTAGTCCCAGGTTGCATGAATGTGTCCCCCTTCGCATGCATCTTTTGTAACCTAAAAGGGAAGGTTACGGACTTATATAAGGGAAACTCCCGTTCGGTGAAACGGGTAGGATCTTGCCGCACCTTGTGAACCAACATGGTTTTACATCATCATATGACCTAAACAAACACAAAACAAGAGAGAGCTACATGGGCTACCCCTGTCGAGGAGCGTCTAGGGGGTAGGCGATCAAAACCTGAGATCAGGGTTCATGACAAACCGCTCAGGGGCGTGGAAACCCTCAAGAACTTGCATGTGGCCCTTGCACATGCATGGAGGTGTGGTGTTGTGTTGAAACATGCAAAACCTAGTCCCGGGTTTCATGAATGTGTCCCCTTCGCATGCATGCTGTAACCTAAAAGGAAGGTTACGGACTTATATAAGGGGAAACTCCCGTTCGGTGAAACCGGGTAGGATCTTGCCGCACCTTGTGAACCAACATGGTTTTACATCATCATATGACCTAAACAAACACAAAACGAGAGAGAGCTACTGGGCTACCCTGTCGAGGAGAGCGTCTAGGGGGTAGGCGATCAAAACCCACAGATCAGGGTTCATGACAAACCGCTCAGGCGTCAGGAAACCCTCAATAACTTGCATGTGGCCCTTGCACATGCATGGAGGTGTGGTGTTGTGTTGAAACATGCAAAACCTAGTCCCCGGGTTGCATGAATGTGTCCCCTTCGCATGCATGCTGTAACCTAAAGGGAAGGTTACGGACTTATATAAGGGAAACTCCCGTTCGGTGAAAGCGGGTAGGATCTCCGCACCTTGTGAACCAACATGGTTTTACATCATCATATGACCTAAACAAACACAAAACAAGAGAGAGCTCGCGGGCTACCCTGTCGGAGGAGCGTCTAGGGGGTAGGCGATCAAACCCACAGATCGGGGTTCGCGGACAAACCGCTCAGGCGTGAAACCCTCAAGAACTTGCATGTGGCCCTTGCACATGCATGGAGGTGTGGTGGTGTGTTTAAACAGGCAAAACCTAGTCCCCGGGCTGCATGAATGTGTCCCCTTCGCATGCATGCAGCTGTAACCTAAAGGGAAGGTTACGGACTTATATAAGGGGAAACTCCCGTTCGGTGAAACCGGGTAGGATCTGCCGCACCTTGTGAACCAACATGGTTTTACATCATCATATGACCTAAACAAACACAAAACAAGAGAGAGCTACATGGGCTACCCTGTCGGAGGAGCGTCTAGGGGGTAGGCGATCAGAACCCTGAGATCGGGGTTCATGACGGGAAACCCTCAAGATCTTGCATGTGGCCCTTGCACATGCATGGAGGTGTGGTGTTGTGTTGAAACATGCAAAACCTAGTCCCCGGGTTGCATGAATGTGTCCCCTTCGCATGCATGCGCTGTAACCTAAAGGAAGGTTACGGACTTATATAAGGGAAACTCCCGTTCCGGTGAAACCGGGTAGGATCTACCGCACCTTGTGAACAAACATGGTTTTACATCAACATATGACCTAAACAAACACAAAACAAGAGAGCTACATGCTACCCTGTCGGAGGAGCGTCTAGGGGGTAGGCGATCCAGAACCCTGAGATCGGGGTTCATGACAAACCGCGCTCAAGGCGTAGGAAACCCTCAAGAACTTGCATGTGGCCCTTGCACATGCATGGAGGTGTGGTGTTGTGTTGAAAGATGCAAAACCTAGTCCCGGGATTGCATGAATGTGTCCCCTTCGCATGCATCTTGTAACCTAAAGGAAGGTTATGGACTTATATAAGGGGGAAACTCTCCGTTCGGGTGAAACCGGGTAGGATACTACCGCACCTTGTGAACCAACATGGTTTTACATCATCATATGACCTAAACAAACACAAAACAAGAGAGCTACGCCGGGCTACCCCTGTCAGAGGAACGTCTAGTGGGTAGGCGATCAAGCCCACAGATCGGGGTTCATGACAAACCAGCTCAGGTCGTAGGAAACCCTCAAGAACTTGCATGTGACCCTTGCACATTCCTGGAGGTGTGGTGTTGTGTTGAAACATGCAAAACCTAGTCCGGGTTGCATGAATGTGTCCCCTTCGCATGCATGTATTTGTAACCTAAAAGGAAGGTTACGGACTTATATAAGGGAAACTCCCGTTCCGGTGAAACCGGGTAGGATAATGCCGCACCTTGTGAACCAACATGGTTTTACATCATCATATGACCTAAACAAACACAAAACAAGAGAGAGCTACGCACTACCCTGTCGAGGAGCGTCTAGGGGGTAGGCGATCAAAACCTGATCAGGGTTCATGACAAACAGCGCTCAGGCGTAGGAAACCCTCAAGAACTTGCATGTGGCCCTTGCACATGCATGGAGGTGTGGTGTTGTGTTGAAACATGCAAAACCTAGTCCCGGGTTGCATGAATGTGTCCCCTTCGCATGCATCTTTGTAACCTAAAAAGGAAGGTTACGGACTTATATAAGGGAAACTCCCGTTCGGTGAAACCGGGTAGGATCTTGCCGCACCTTGTGAACCAACATGGTTTTACATCATCATATGACCTAAACAAACACAAAACAAGAGAGCTCTGCAGGGCTACCCTGTCGGAGAGCGTCTAGGGGGTAGGCGATCAAAACCCAGATCGGGGTTCATGACAAACCGCTCAGGCGTAGGAAACCCTCACGTACTTGCATGTGGCCCTTGCACATGCATGGAGGTGTGGTGTTGTGTTGAAACATGCAAAACCTAGTCCCGGGTTGCATGAATGTGTCCCCCTTCGCATGCATGCGGCTGTAACCTAAAAGGAAGGTTACGGACTTATATAAGGGAAACTCCCGTTCGGTGAAAGCCGGGTAGGATCTACCGCACCTTGTGAACCAACATGGTTTTACATCATCATATGACCTAAACAAACACAAAACAAGAGAGCTACACTGGGCTACCCTGTCGGAGGAGCGTCTAGGGGTAGGCGATCAAGACCCTGATCGGGGTTCAGCGACAAGCGCTCAGGCGTGGAAACCCTCAAGAACTTGCATGTGGCCCTTGCACATGCATGGAGGTGTGGTGTTGTGTTGAAACATGCAAAACCTAGTCCCGGGTTGCATGAATGTGTCCCCTCGCATGCATCTTGTAACCTAAAAGGGAAGGTTACGGACTTATATAAGGGAAACTCCCGTTCGGTGAAACGGGTAGGATCTTGCGCACCTTGTGAACCAACTTGTTTTTACATCATCATATGACCTAAACAAACACAAAACAAGAGAGCTACATGGGCTACCCTGTCGGAGGAGCGTCTAGGGGGTGAGCGATCAAAACCTGAGATCGAGTTCATGACAAACCGCGCTCAGGCGTAGGAAACCCTCAAGAACTTGCATGTGGCCCTTGCACATGCATGGAGGTGTGGTGTTGTGTTGAAACATGCAAAACCTAGTCCCAGGTTGCATGAATGTGTCCCCCTCGCATGCATGCTGTAACCTAAAAGGGAAGGTTACGGACTTATATAAGGGAAACTCCCGTTCGGTGAAACCGGGTAGGATCTTACGCACCTTGTGAACCAACATGGTTTTACATCATCATATGACCTAAACAAACACAAAACAAGAGAGAGCTACATGTACTACCTGTCGGAGGAGCGTCTAGGGGGTAGGCGATCAAAACCTGAGATCGAGGGTTCATGACAAGCCGCGCTCGGTCGTGAAACCCTCAAGAACTTGCATGTGGCCCTTGCACATGCATGGAGGTGTGGTGTTGTGTTGAAACATGCAAAACCTAGTCCCAGGTTGCATGAATGTGTCCCCCTTCGCATGCATGCTGTAACCTAAAAGGAAGGTTACGGACTTATATAAGGGAAACTCCCGTTCGGTGAAACCGGGTAGGATCTTGCCACCTTGTGAACCAACATGGTTTTACATCATCATATGACCTAAACAAACACAAAACAAGAGAGAGCTACGGGCTACCCTGTCGGAGGAGCGTCTAGGGGGTAGGCGATCCGAACCCACAGATCGGGGTTCATGACAAAGCGCTCGGGCGTAGAAACCCTCAAGAACTTGCATGTGGCCCTTGCACATGCATGGAGGTGTGGTGTTGTGTTGAAACATGCAAAACCTAGTCCCGGGTTGCATGAATGTGTCCCCTTCGCATGCATCTTGTAACCTAAAGGGAAGGTTACGGACTTATATAAGGGAAACTCCTGTTCGGTGAAACCGGGTAGGATCTCTTGCACCTTGTGAACCAACATGGTTTTACATCATCATATGACCTAAACAAACACAAAACAAGAGAGAAACTCGGGCTACCCTGTCGGAGGAGCGTCTAGGGGGTAGGCGATCAGAACCTGAATCGAGGGTTCATGACAAACCGCTCAGGGCGTAGGAAACCCTCAAGAACTTGCATGTGGCCCTTGCACATATATAGAGGTGTGGTGTTGTGTTGAAACATGAAAAACCTAGTCCCCGGGTTGCATGAATGTGTCCCCCCATGCATGCATGCTGTAACCTAAAAGGAAGGTTACGGACTTATATAAGGGGAAACTCCCGTTCGGTGAAACCGGGTAGGATCTTGCCGCACCTTGTGAACCAACATGGTTTTACATCATCATATGACCTAAATAAACACAAAACAAGAGAGAGCTACCTGGGGCTACCCTGTCGGGAGAGCGTCTAGGGGGTAGGCGATCAAAACCCACAGATCGGGGTTCATGACAAACCGCGCTCAGGCGTAAAACCCTCAAGAACTTGCATGTGGCCCTTGCACATGCATGGAGGTGTGGTGTTGTGTTGAAACATGCAAAACCTAGTCCCAGGTTGCATGAATGTGTCCCCCTTCATGCATGCATGCTGTAACCTAAAAGGGAAGGTTACGGACTTATATAAGGGAAACTCCTGTTCGGTGAAACCGGGTAGGATCTTGCCTCACCTTGTGAACCAACATGGTTTTACATCATCATATGACCTAAACAAACACAAAACAAGAGAGCTACACTGGGCTACCCTGTCGGAGGAGCGTCTAGGGGTAGGCGATCAAAACCTGAGATCGGGGTTCATGACAAACCCGCTCGGGGGCGGGAAACCCTCAAGAACTTGCATGTGGCCCTTGCACATGCATGGAGGTGTGGTGTTGTGTTGAAACATGCAAAACCTAGTCCCGGGTTGCATGAATGTGTCCCCCTTCCATGCATGCGCTGTAACCTAAAGGGAAGGTTACGGACTTATATAAGGAAACTCCCGTTAGGTGAAAGCCGGGTAGGATCTGCCGCACCTTGTGAACCAACATGGTTTTACATCATCATATGACCTAAACAAACACAAAACAAGAGAGAGCTACATGCTACCCTGTCGGAGGAGCGTCTAGGGGGTAGGCGATCAAAGGCCACAGATCGGGGTTCATGACAAACCTCGCTCCGGAGCGTAGGAAACCCTCAAGAACTTGCATGTGGCCCTTGCACATGCATGGAGGTGTGGTGTTGTGTTGAAACATGCAAAACCTAGTCCCCGGGTTGCATGAATGTGTCCCCCTTCGCATGCATCTGCTGTAACCTAAAACGGAAGCTTACGGACTTATATAAGGGAAACTCCCGTTCGGTGAAACGGGTAGGATCTTGCCGCACCTTGTGAACCAACATGGTTTTACATCATCATATGACCTAAATAAACACAAAACAAGAGAGAGCTACGGGCTACCCTGTCGGAGGAGCGTCTAGGGGTAGGCGATCAAGAGCCTGGATCGGGGTTCATGACAAACCGCGCTCAGGCGTGAAACCCTCAAGAACTTGCATGTGGCCCTTGCACATGCATGGAGGTGTGGTGTTGTGTTGAAACATGCAAAACCTAGTCCCAGGTTGCATGAATGTGTCCCCTTCGCATGCATCTTTGTAACCTAAAAAGGGAAGGTTACGGACTTATATAAGGGAAACTCCCGTTCGGTGAAACCGGGTAGGATCTGCCGCACCTTGTGAACCAACATGGTTTTACATCATCATATGACCTAAACAAACACAAAACAAGAGAGCTATGGGCTACCCTGTCGGAGAGCGTCTAGGGGGTAGGCGATCAAAGGCCCAGATCGGGTTCATGACAAACAGCGCTCAGGCGTAGGAAACCCTGAAGAACTTGCATGTGGCCCTTGCACATGCATGGAGGTGTGGTGTTGTGTTGAAACATGCAAAACCTAGTCCCTGGGTTGCATGAATGTGTCCCCCTCGCATCCATGCGCTGTAACCTAAAAGGAAGGTTACGGACTTATATAAGGAAACTCCCGTTCGGTGAAACCGGGTAGGATCTTACGCACCTTGTGAACCAACATGGTTTTACATCATCATATGACCTAAACAAACACAAAACAAGAGAGAGCTACGCGGGCTACCCTGTCGGAGGAGCGTCTAGGGGGTAGGCGATCAAAACCCTGAATCGGGGTTCATGACAAACCAGCTCAGGCGTAGGAAACCCTCAAGAACTTGCATGTGGCCCTTGCACATGCATGGAGGTGTGGTGTTGTGTTGAAACATGCAAAACCTAGTCCCGGGTTTGCATGAATGTGTCCACCATCGCATGCATGCGTTGTAACCTAAAAGGAAGGTTACGGACTTATATAAGGGGAAACTCCCGTTCGGTGAAACGGGTAGGATCTTACGCACCTTGTGAACCAACATGGTTTTACATCATCATATGACCTAAACAAACACAAAACAAGAGAGAGCTACATGGGCTACCCTGTCGGAGAGCGTCTAGGGGGTAGGCGATCAAAACCCTGATCGGGGTTCATGGCAAACCGCGCTCAGGCGTAGGAAACCCTCAAGAACTTGCATGTGGCCCTTGCACATGCATGGAGGTGTGGTGTTGTGTTGAAACATGCAAAACCTAGTCCCGGGTTGCATGAATGTGTCCCCTTCGCATGCATGCTGTAACCTAAAAGGAAGGTTACGGACTTATATAAGGGAAACTCCCGTTCGGTGAAACCGGGTAGGATCTTGCCGCACCTTGTGAACCAACATGGTTTTACATCATCATATGACCTAAACAAACACAAAACAAGAGAGCTACATGGCTACCCTGTCGGAGGAGCGTCTAGGGGGGTAGGCGATCAAAGGCCCACAGATCGGGGTTCATGACAAGCAGCGCTCAGGCGTTGGAAACCCTCAGGAACTTGCATGTGGCCCTTGCACATGCATGGAGGTGTGGTGTTGTGTTGAAACATGCAAAACCTAGTCCAGGGATTGCATGAATGTGTCCCCCTTCGCATGCATGCTGTAACCTAAAGGAAGGTTACGGACTTATATAAGGGAAACTCCCGTTCGGTGAAACGGGTAGGATCTTGCCGCACCTTGTGAACCAACATGGTTTTACATCATCATATGACCTAAACAAACACAAAACAAGAGAGAGCTACATGGCTACCCTGTCGGAGAGCGTCTAGGGGGTAGGCGATCAAGAAACCCACAGATCGAGTTCATGGCAAACCAGCGCTCAGGCGTAGGAAACCCTCAAGAACTTGCATGTGGCCCTTGCACATGCATGGAGGTGTGGTGTTGTGTTGAAACATGCAAAACCTAGTCCCGGGTTTGCATGAATGTGTCCCCTTCGCATGCATGCGCTGTAACCTAAAAGGGAAGGTTCTGGACTTATATAAGGGAAACTCCCGTTCGGTGAAACCGGGTAGGATCTACCGCACCTTGTGAACCAACATGGTTTTACATCATCATATGACCTAAACAAACACAAAACAAGAGAGCTACATGCTACCCTGTCGGAGGAGCGTCTAGGGGTAGGCGATCAAACCACAGATCGAGGGTTCATGACAAACCGCGCTCAGGGCGTGAAACCCTCAAGAACTTGCATGTGGCCCTTGCACATGCATGGAGGTGTGGTGTTGTGTTGAAACATGCAAAACCTAGTCCCGGGTTGCATGAATGTGTCCCCTTCGCATGCATGCAGCTGTAACCTAAAAGGAAGGTTACGGACTTATATAAGGGAAACTCCCGTTAGGTGAAACGGGTAGGATCTTACCGCACCTTGTGAACCAACATGGTTTTACATCATCATATGACCTAAACAAACACAAAACAAGAGAGCTACATGCATTTACCCATCGGAGGAGCGTCTAGGGGGGTAGGCGATCAAGGCCACAGATCGGGGTTCATGGCAAACCGCGCTCAGGCGTGAAACCCTCAAGAACTTGCATGTGGCCCTTGCACATGCATGGAGGTGTGGTGTTGTGTTGAAACATGCAAAACCTAGTCCCGGGTTGCATGAATGTGTCCCCCTTCATGCATGCATGCTGTAACCTAAAAGGAAGGTTACGGACTTATATAAGGAAACTCCCGTTCGGTGAAACGGGTAGGATCTTGCCGCACCTTGTGAACCAACATGGTTTTACATCATCATATGACCTAAACAAACACAAAACAAGAGAGAGCTACATGGCTACCCTGTCGGAGGAGCGTCTAGGGGGTAGGCGATCAAAACCACAGATCAGGGTTCATGACAAACCGCGCTCAGGCGTAGGAAACCCTCAAGAACTTGCATGTGGCCGTTGCACATGCATGGAGGTGTGGTGTTGTGTTGAAACATGCAAAACCTAGTCCCCGGGTTGCATGAATGTGTCACCCTTCGCATGCATGCTGTAACCTAAAGGGAAGGTTACGGACTTATATAAGGGAAACTCCCGTTCGGTGAAACGGGTAGGATCTTGTCGCACCTTGTGAACCAACATGGTTTTACATCATTATATCACCTAAACAAACACAAAACAAGAGAGCTACATGCGGGCTACCCTGTCGGAGGAGCGTCTAGGGGGTAGGCGATCAGAACCCAGATCAGGGTTCATGGCAAACCGCGCTCAGGCGTGAAACCCTCAAGAACTTGCATGTGGCCCTTGCACGTGCATGGCGGTGTGGTGTTGTGTTGAAACATGCAAAACCTAGTACCCGTGCTGCATGAATGTGTCACCCTTCGCATGCATCTTTGTAACCTAAAAGGGAAGGTTACGGACTTATATAAGGGAAACTCCCGTTCGGTGAAACCGGGTAGGATCTTGCCGCACCTTGTGAACCAACATGGTTTTACATCATCATATGACCTAAACAAACATAAAACAAGAGAGAGCTACATGGGCTACCCTGTCGGAGGAGCGTCTAGGGGGTAGGCGATCAAAAGCCCTGAGATCGGGGTTCAGCGGCAAAGCGCTCAGGCGTGAAACACTCAAGAACTTGCATGTGGCCCTTGCACATGCATGGAGGTGTGGTGTTGTGTTGAAACATGCAAAACCTAGTCCGCGGGTTGCATGAATGTGTCCCCCTTCGCATGCATGCATTTGTAACCTAAAAGGAAGGTTACGGACTTATATAAGGAAACTCCCGTTCGGTGAAACCGGGTAGGATCTACCGCACCTTGTGAACCAACATGGTTTTACATCATCATATGACCTAAACAAACACAAAACAAGAGAGAGAGCTACATGCTACCCTGTCGGAGGAGCGTCTAGGGGGGTAGGCGATCAAAGCCCTGATCGGGGTTCGCGGCAAACCAGCTCAGGCGTAGGAAACCCTCAAGAACTTGCATGTGGCCCTTGCACATGCATGGAGGTGTGGTGTTGTGTTGAAACATGCAAAACCTAGTCCCGGGATTGCATGAATGTGTCCCCCTTCGCATGCATGCTGTAACCTAAAGGGAAGGTTACGGACTTATATAAGGGGAAACTCCCGTTCGGTGAAACCGGGTAGGATCTTACCGCACCTTGTGAACCAACATGGTTTTACATCATCATATGACCTAAACAAACACAAAACAAGAGAGAGCTACTGGGCTACCCTGTCGAGAAGCGTCTAGGGGGTAGGCGATCAAACCCAGATCAGGGTTCTGCGGCAAACCGCGCTCCAGGCGTAGGAAAGCCTCAAGAACTTGCATGTGGCCCTTGCACATGCATGGAGGTGTGGTGTTGTGTTGAAACATGCAAAACCTAGTCCCAGGGTTGCATGAATGTGTCCCCTTCGCATGCATGTATTTGTAACCTAAAAGGAAGGTTACGGACTTATATAAGGGAAACTCCCGTTCGGTGAAACCGGGTAGGATCTTACCGCACCTTGTGAACCAACATGGTTTTACATCATCATATGACCTAAACAAACACAAAACAAGAGAGAGCTATGCGGGCTACCCTGTCGAGGAGGCGTCTAGGGGTAGGCGATCAAGACCCACAGATCGGGGTTCATGACAAGCAGCGCTCAGGCGTGAAACCCTCAAGAACTTGCATGTGGCCCTTGCACATGCATGGAGGTGTGGTGTTGTGTTGAAACATGCAAAACCTAGTCCCTGGGTTGCATGAATGTGTTCCCTCGCATGCATGCTGTAACCTAAAAGGAAGGTTACGGACTTATATAAGGGAAACTCCCGTTCGGTTGAAACCGGGTAGGATCTTGCCGCACCTTGTGAACCAACATGGTTTTACATCATCATATGACCTAAAAAAACACAAAACAAGAGAGAGCTACATGGGCTACCCTGTCGGAGGAGCGTCTAGGGGTAGGCGATCAAGACCTGAGATCAGGGTTCCATGGCAAAGCCGCTCAGGGCGTAGGAAACCCTGAAGAACTTGGATGTGGCCCTTGCACATGCATTGAGGTGTGGTGTTGTGTTGAAACATTCAAAACCTAGTCCCCGGGTTGCATGAATGTGTCCCCTTCGCATGCCTGCGCTGTAACCTAAAAGGGAAGGTTCTGGACTTATATAAGGGGGAAACTCCCCCTTCCGGTGAAACCGGGTAGGATACTGCCGCACCTTGGGAACCAACATGGTTTTACATCATCATATGACCTAAACAAACACAAAACAAGAGAGAGCTACATCGGGCTATCCCTGTCAGAGGAACGTCTAGGGGGTAGGCGATCAAAACCACAGATCGAGGGTTCATGCAAACCGCGCTCCGGGGCGTAGGAAACCCTCAAGAACTTGCATGTGGCCCTTGCACATGCATGGAGGTGTGGTGTTGTGTTGAAACATGCAAAACCTAGTCCCCGGGTTGCATGAATGTGTCCCCCTTCACATGCATGCGCTGTAACCTAAAAGGGAAGGTTCTGGACTTATATAATGGGGAAACTCCCCGTTTCGGTGAAACCGGGTACGATACTGCTGCACCTTGTGAACCAACATGGTTTAACATCATCATATGACCTAAACAAACACAAAACAATAGAGAGCTACGGGCTACCCTGTCGGAGGAGCGTCTAGGGGGTAGGCGATCAAAACCCACAGATCGGGGTTCATGACAAAGCGCTCAGGCGTGAAACCCTCAAGAACTTGCATGTGGCCCTTGCACATGCATGGAGGTGTGGTGTTGTGTTGAAACATGCAAAACCTAGTCCTCGGGTTGCATGAATGTGTCTCCCTTCGTATGCATGCGCTGTAACCTAAAAGGGAAGGTTACGGACTTATATAAGGAAACTCCCGTTCGGTGAAACCGGGTAGGATCTTACCGCACCTTGTGAACCAACATGGTTTTACATCATCATATGACCTAAACAAACACAAAACAAGAGAGCTACATGGGCTACCCTGTCGGAAGGAGCGTCTAGGGGTAGGCGATCAAAACCTGAGATCGGGGTTCATGACAAACCGCGCTCAGGCGTGAAACCCTCAAGAACTTGCATGTGGCCCTTGCACATGCATGGAGGTGTGGTGTTGTGTTGAAACATGCAAAACCTAGTCCCGGGTTGCATGAATGTGTCCCCTTCGCATGCATCTGGCTGTAACCTAAAAGGAAGGTTACGGACTTATATAAGGGGAAACTCCCGTTCGGTGAAACCGGGTAGGATCTTACCGCACCTTGTGAACCAACATGGTTTTACATCATCATATGACCTAAACAAACACAAAACAAGAGAGAGCTACGCTTGCTACCCTGTCGGAGGAGCGTCTAGGGGGTAGGCGATCAAGAAACCTGGATCGAGGGTTCATGGCAAACCAGCGCTCAGGGGCGTGGAAACCCTCAAGAACTTGCATGTGGCCCTTGCACATGCATGGAGGTGTGGTGTTGTGTTGAAACATGCAAAACCTAGTCCCGGGTTGCATGAATGTGTCCCCTTCGCATGCATGCTGTAACCTAAAAGGGAAGGTTACGGACTTATATAAGGAAACTCCCGTTAGGTGAAACGGGTAGGATCTACCGCACCTTGTGAACCAACATGGTTTTACATCATCATATGACCTAAACAAACACAAAACAAGAGAGAGCTACTGCATTTACCCCTGTCGGAGGAGCGTCTAGGGGGTAGGCGATCAAAACCTGAGATCGGGGTTCATGACAACCAGCTCAGCATAGGAAACCCTCAAGAACATGCATGTGGCCCTTGCACATGCATGGAGGTGTGGTGTTGTGTTGCGACATGCAAAACCTAGTCCCGGGTTGCATGAATGTGTCCCCCTTCGCATGCATGTATTTGTAACCTAAAAGGAAGGTTACGGACTTATATAAGGAAACTCCCGTTCGGTGAAAGCAGGTAGGATCTGCCGCACCTTGTGAACCAACATGGTTTTACATCATCATATGACCTAAACAAACACAAAACAAGAGAGCTACATGGGCTACCCATCGGAGCGTCTAGGGGGTAGGCGATCAAGAAACCCACAGATCGGGGTTCATGACAAACCAGCGCTCAGGCGTAGAAACCCTCAAGAACTTGCATGTGGCCCTTGCACATGCATGGAGGTGTGGTGTTGTGTTGAAACATGCAAAACCTAGTCCCAGGTTGCATGAATGTGTCCCCTTCGCATGCATGCGCTGTAACCTAAAAGGGAAGGTTACGGACTTATATAAGGGAAACTCCCGTTCGGTGAAACCGGGTAGGATCTTGCCGCACCTTGTGAACCAACATGGTTTTACATCATCATATGACCTAAACAAACACAAAACAATAGAGAGCTACTGGCTACCCTGTCGGAGGAGCGTCTAGGGGGTAGGCGATCAAAACCTGAGATCGGGGTTCATGACAAACCGCGCTCAGGCGTGAAACCCTCAAGAACTTGCATGTGGCCCTTGCACATGCATGGAGGTGTGGTGTTGTGTTGAAACATGCAAAACCTAGTCCCAGGTTGCATGAATGTGTCCCCCTTCGCATGCATGCATTTGTAACCTAAAAGGGAAGGTTACGGACTTATATAAGGAAACTCCCGTTCGGTGAAACAGGTAGGATCTTGCCGCACCTTGTGAACCAACATGGTTTTACATCATCATATGACCTAAACAAACACAAAACAAGAGAGAGCTACAAATTTACCCTGTCGGAGGAGCGTCTAGGGGGTAGGCGATCAAAACCCAGATCGAGGGTTCATGACAAACCGCTCAAGGCGTGGAAACCCTCAAGAACTTGCATGTGGCCCTTGCACATGCATGGAGGTGTGGTGTTGTGTTGAAACATGCAAAACCTAGTCCCGGGTTGCATGAATGTGTCCCCTTCGCATGCATGCTGTAACCTAAAAGGGAAGGTTACGGACTTATATAAGGGAAACTCCCGTTCGGTGAAACGGGTAGGATCTACCGCACCTTGTGAACCAACATGGTTTTACATCATCATATGACCTAAACAAACACAAAACAAGAGAGAGCTACATGGGCTACCCTGTCGGAGGAGCGTCTAGGGGGTAGGCGATCAAAACCCACAGATCGGGGTTCAGCATGACAGCTCAGGTCAGGAAACCCTCAAGAACTTGCATGTGGCCCTTGCACATGCATGGAGGTGTGGTGTTGTGTTGAAACATGCAAAACCTAGTCCCGGGTTGCATGAATGTGTCCCCTTCGCATGCATGCTGTAACCTAAAAGGGAAGGTTACGGACTTATATAAGGAAACTCCCGTTCGGTGAAACCGGGTAGGATCTTACCGCACCTTGTGAACCAACATGGTTTTACATCATCATATGACCTAAACAAACACAAAACAAGAGAGAGCTACATGGGCTACCCTGTCGGAGGAGCGTCTAGGGGTAGGCGATCAAAACCCAGATCGGGGTTCATGACAAGCGCTCAGGCGTAGGAAACCCTCAGAACTTGCATGTGGCCCTTGCACATGCATGGAGGTGTGGTGTTGTGTTGAAACATGCAAAACCTAGTCCCAGGTTGCATGAATGTGTCCCCTTCGCATGCATCTTGGCTGTAACCTAAAGGAAGGTTACGGACTTATATAAGGGAAACTCCCGTTCGGTGAAAGCCGGGTAGGATCTACCGCACCTTGTGAACCAACATGGTTTTACATCATCATATGACCTAAACAAACACAAAACAAGAGAGCTACTGGGCTACCCTGTCGGAGGAGCGTCTAGGGGGTAGGCGATCAAAACCCTGATCGGGGTTCATGACAAACCGCGCTCCGGGGCGTAGGAAACCCTCAAGAACTTGCATGTGGCCCTTGCACATGCATGGAGGTGTGGTGTTGTGTTGAAACATGCAAAACCTAGTCCCCGGGTTGCATGAATGTGTCCCCTTCGCATGCATGCGCTGTAACCTAAAAGGAAGGTTACGGACTTATATAAGGGAAACTCCCGTTCGGTGAAACCGGGTAGGATCTACCGCACCTTGTGAACCAACATGGTTTTACATCATCATATGACCTAAACAAACACAAAACAAGAGAGAGCTATGGCTACCCTGTCGGAGGAGCGTCTAGGGGGTAGGCGATCAAAACCCACAGATCGAGGGTTCATGACAAGCGCGCTCCGGGCTAGGAAACCCTCAAGAACTTGCATGTGGCCCTTGCACATGCATGGAGGTGTGGTGTTGTGTTGAAACATGCAAAACCTAGTCCCCGGGTTGCATGAATGTGTCCCCTTGCATGCATGCTGTAACCTAAAAGGAAGGTTACGGACTTATATAAGGGGAAACTCCCGTTCGGTGAAAGCAGGTAGGATCTTGCCACCTTGTGAACCAACATGGTTTTACATCATCATATGACCTAAACAAACACAAAACAAGAGAGAGCTACATGGGCTACCCTGTCGGGAGAGCGTCTAGGGGGTAGGCGATCAGAAACCCAGATCGGGGTTCATGACAAACCGCGCTCAGGCGTGAAACCCTCAAGAACTTGCATGTGGCCCTTGCACATGCATGGAGGTGTGGTGTTGTGTTGAAACATGCAAAACCTAGGCCCCGGGTTGCATGAATGTGTCCCCCTTCGCATGCATGCGCTGTAACCTAAAAGGGAAGGTTCCGGACTTATATAAGGGGGAAACTCCCCGTTCCGGTGAAACCGGTAGGATCTTGCGCACCTTGTGAACCAACATGGTTTTACATCATCATATGACCTAAACAAACACAAAACAAGAGAGCTACGCATTGCTACCCTGTCGGAGGAGCGTCTAGGGGGTAGGCGATCAAAACCCTGATCGAGGGTTCATGGCAAACCAGCGCTCAGGCGTGAAACCCTCAAGAACTTGCATGTGGCCCTTGCACATGCATGGAGGTGTGGTGTTGTGTTGAAACATGCAAAACCTAGTCCCAGGTTGCATGAATGTGTCCCCCTCGCATGCATCGCTGTAACCTAAAAGGAAGGTTACGGACTTATATAAGGGAAACTCCCGTTCGGTGAAACCGGGTAGGATCTTACCGCACCTTGTGAACCAACATGGTTTTACATCATCATATGACCTAAACAAACACAAAACAAGAGAGCTACAGCGGGCTACCCTGTCGGAGGAGCGTCTAGGGGGTAGGCGATCAGAACCCACAGATCGAGGTTCATGGCAAACCGCTCTCAGGCGTAGGAAACCCTCAAGAACTTGCATGTGGCCCTTGCACATGCATGGAGGTGTGGTGTTGTGTTGAAACATGCAAAACCTAGTCCCGGGTTGCATGAATGTGTCCCCTTCGCATGCATGCGGCTGTAACCTAAAGGGAAGGTTACGGACTTATATAAGGAAACTCCCGTTCGGTGAAACCGGGTAGGATCTACCGCACCTTGTGAACCAACATGGTTTTACATCATCATATGACCTAAACAAACACAAAACAAGAGAGCTACATGGGCTACCCTGTCGGAAGGAGCGTCTAGGGGGTAGGCGATCAAACCCACAGATCGGGGTTCATGACAAACCGCGCTCAGGCGTAGGAAACGCTCAAGAACTTGCATGTGGCCCTTGCACATGCATGGAGGTGTGGTGTTGTGTTGAAACATGCAAAACCTAGTCCCAGGTTGCATGAATGTGTCCCCGCCATGCATGCATGTTTGTAACCTAAAAGGGAAGGTTACGGACTTATATAAGGGGAAACTCCCGTTCGGTGAAACGGGTAGGATCTACCGCACCTTGTGAACCAACATGGTTTTACATCATCATATGACCTAAACAAACACAAAACAAGAGAGAGCTACTCGGGCTACCCTGTCGGAGGAGCGTCTAGGGGGGTAGGCGATCCGAACCTGAGATCGGGGTTCATGACAAACCGCGCTCAGGCGTAGGAAACCTTCAAGAACTTGCATGTGGCCCTTGCACATGCATGGAGGCGTGGTGTTGTGTTGAAACATGCAAAACCTAGTCCCGGGTTGCATGAATGTGTCCCCCTTCGCATGCATCTTGTAACCTAAAAGGGAAGGTTACGGACTTATATAAGGGAAACTCCCGTTCGGTGAAAGCGGGTAGGATCTTACCGCACCTTGTGAACCAACATGGTTTTACATCATCATATGACCTAAACAAACACAAAACAAGAGAGAGCTACGGGCTACCCATCGGAGGAGCGTCTAGGGGTAGGCGATCAAACCACCAGATCAGGGGTTCATGACAAAGCGCTCCGGGGCGTAGGAAACCCTCAAGAACTTGCATGTGGCCCTTGCACATGCATGGAGGTGTGGTGTTGTGTTGAAACATGCAAAACCTAGTCCCCGGGTTGCATGAATGTGTCCCCCTTCGCATGCATGCGCTGTAACCTAAAAGGAAAGGTTCTGGACTTATATAAGGGGGAAACTCCCCGTTCCGGTGAAACCGGGTAGGATACTGCCGCACCTTGTGAACCAACATGGTTTTACATCATCATATGACCTAAACAAACACAAAACAAGAGAGAGCTACGCCGGGATACCCCTGTCAGAGGAACATCTAGGGGGGTAGACGATCAAGGGCCCACAGATCAGGGTTCCGCGGCAAACAGCGCTCCGGGGCGTAGGAAACCCTGATGAACTTGCATGTGGCCCTTGCACATGCATGGAGGTGTGGTGTTGTGTTGAAACATGCAAAACCTAGTCCCCGGGTTGCATGAATGTGTCCCCCTTCGCATGCATGCGCTGTAACCTAAAAGGGAAGGTTCTGGACTTATATAAGGGGGAAACTCCCCGTTCCGGTGAAACCGGGTAGGATACTGCCGCACCTTGTGAACCAACATGGTTTTACATCATCATATGACCTAAACAAACACAAAACAAGAGAGAGCTACCCTGTCGGAGGAGCGTCTAGGGGGTAGGCGATCAGAACCCACAGATCGAGGGTTCATGACAAACCGCGCTCTCAGGCGTGAAACCCTCAAGAACTTGCATGTGGCCCTTGCACATGCATGGAGGTGTGGTGTTGTGTTGAAACATGCAAAACCTAGTCCCGGGTTGCATGAATGTGTCCCCCTTCGCATGCATCTTGTAACCTAAAAGGAAGGTTACGGACTTATATAAGGGAAACTCCCGTTCGGTGAAAGCGGGTAGGATCTTGCCGCACCTTGTGAACCAACATGGTTTTACATCATCATATGACCTAAACAAACACAAAACAAGAGAGCTACGCGGGCTACCCTGTCGGAGAGCGTCTAGGGGGTAGGCGATCAAAACCCTGGATCGGGGTTCATGACAAACCGCTCCGTAGGGTAGGAAACCCTCAAGAACTTGCATGTGGCCCTTGCACATGCATGGAGGTGTGGTGTTGTGTTGAAACATGCAAAACCTAGTCCCGGGTTGCATGAATGTGTCCCCTTCGCATGCATGCTGTAACCTAAAAGGAAGGTTACGGACTTATATAAGGGAAACTCCCGTTCGGTGAAACCGGGTAGGATCTACCGCACCTTGTGAACCAACATGGTTTTACATCATCATCTGACCTAAACAAACACAAAACAAGAGAGAGCTACATGCTTTACCCTGTCGGGAGCGTCTAGGGGGTAGGCGATCAAAGGCCTGAGATCGGGGTTCATGACAAACCAGCGCTCCGGGTCGTGAAAAACCCTCAAGAACTTGCATGTGGCCCTTGCACATGCATGGAGGTGTGGTGTTGTGTTGAAACATGCAAAACCTAGTCCCGGGTTGCATGAATGTGTCCCCTCGCATGCATGCTGTAACCTAAAAGGAAGGTTACGGACTTATATAAGGGAAACTCCCGTTCGGTGAAACGGGTAGGATCTTGCCGCACCTTGTGAACCAACATGGTTTTACATCATCATATGACCTAAACAAACACAAAACAAGAGAGCTACATGCGGGCTACCCTGTCGGAGGAGCGTCTAGGGGTAGGCGATCAAAACCTGAGATCGGGGTTCATGGCAAACCGCTCCGGGCGTAGGAAACCCTGAAGAACTTGCATGTGGCCCTTGAACATGCCTGGAGGTGTGGTGTTGTGTTGAAACATGCAAAACCTAGTCCCGGGTTGCATGAATGTGTCCCCTTCGCATGCATGCTTGTAACCTAAAAGGAAGGTTACGGACTTATATAAGGAAACTCCCGTTCGGGTGAAACCGGGTAGGATTCTGCCGCACCTTGTGAACCAACATGGTTTTACATCATCATATGACCTAAACAAACACAAAACAAGAGAGAGCTACATGGGCTACCCTGTCGGAGAGCGTCTAGGGGTAGGCGATCAAACCCTGATCGGGGTTCATGGCAAACCTCGGCGCTCAGAAACCTTCAAGAACTTGCATGTGGCCCTTGCACATGCATGGAGGTGTGGTGTTGTGTTGAAACATGCAAAACCTAGTCCGCGGGTTGCATGAATGTGTCCCCTCGCATGCATGCGCTGTAACCTAAAGGAAGGTTACGGACTTATATAAGGGAAACTCCCGTTCGGTGAAACCGGGTAGGATTCTGCCGCACCTTGTGAACCAACATGGTTTTACATCATCATATGACCTAAACAAACACAAAACAAGAGAGCTACATGGGCTACCCTGTCGGGAGGAGCGTCTAGGGGGTAGGCGATCAGAACCCTGAGATCGGGGTTCATGACAAACCGCGCTCCAGGACGTAGGAAACCCTCAAGAACTTGCATCTGGCCCTTGCACATGCATGGAGGTGTGGTGTTGTGTTGAAACATGCAAAACCTAGTCCCCGGGTTGCATGAATGTGTCCCCCTTCGCATGCATGCGCTGTAACCTAAAAGGGAAGGTTATGGACTTATATAAGGGGGAAACTCCCTGTTCCGGTGAAACCGGGTAGGATACTGCCGCACCTTGTGAACCAACATGGTTTTACATCATCATATGACCTAAACAAACACAAAACAAGAGAGAGCTACCTGTCGGAGGAGCGTCTAGGGGGTAGGCGATCAAAACCCAGATCGGGGTTCATGACAAACCGCGCTCCGGGGCGTAGGAAAGCCTCAAGAACTTGCATGTGGCCCTTGCACATGCATGGAGGTGTGGTGTTGTGTTGAAACATGCAAAACCTAGTCCCCGGGTTGCATGAATGTGTCCCCTTTCACATGCATGCGCTGTAACCTAAAACGGAAGGTTCTGGACTTATATAAGGGGGAAACTCCCCGTTTCGGTGAAACCGGGTAGGATACTGCCGCACCTTGTGAACCAACATGGTTTTACATCATCATATGACCTAAAAAAACACAAAACAAGAGAGAGCTACGCCGGGCTACCCTGTCGGAGGAGCGTCTAGGGGGTGAGCGATCAAACCCACAGATCGAGGTTCATGACAAACAGCGCTCCGGGTCGTAGGAAACCCTCAAGAACTTGCATGTGGCCCTTGCACATGCATGGAGGTGTGGTGTTGTGTTGAAACATGCAAAACCTAGTCCCCGGGTTGCATGAATGTGTCCCCCTTCGCATGCATGCGCTGTAACCTAAAGGAAGGTTACGGACTTATATAAGGGAAACTCCCGTTCGGTGAAACCGGGTAGGATCTTGCCGCACCTTGTGAACCAACATGGTTTTACATCATCATATGACCTAAACAAACACAAAACCAGAGAGCTACAGGGCTACCCTGTCGGAGGAGCGTCTAGGGGGTAGGCGATCAAACCCAGATCGAGGTTCATGACAAACCGCGCTCAAGGCGTAGGAAACCCTCAAGAACTTGCATGTGGCCCTTGCACATGCATGGAGGTGTGGTGTTGTGTTGAAACATGCAAAACCTAGTCCCGGGGTTGCATGAATGTGTCCCCCTTCGCATGCATGCGGTGTAACCTAAAAGGAAGGTTACGGACTTATATAAGGAAACTCCCGTTCGGTGAAACCGGGTAGGATCTTGCCGCACCTTGTGAACCAACATGGTTTTACATCATCATATGACCTAAACAAACACAAAACAAGAGAGAGCTACGGGCTACCCTGTCGGAGGAGCGTCTAGGGGTAGGCGATCAAGGCCCTGATCGGGGTTCATGACAAACAGCGCTCAGGCGTAGGAAACCCTCAAGAACTTGCATGTGGCCCTTGCACATGCATGGAGGTGTGGTGTTGTGTTGAAACATGCAAAACCTAGTCCCGGGTTGCATGAATGTGTCCCCTTCGCATGCATGCTGTAACCTAAAAGGAAGGTTACGGACTTATATAAGGGAAACTCCCGTTCGGTGAAACCGGGTAGGATCTTACCGCACCTTGTGAACCAACATGGTTTTACATCATCATATGACCTAAACAAACACAAAACAAGAGAGCTACATGGGCTACCCTGTCGGAGAGCGTCTAGGGGTAGGCGATCAAACCCACAGATCGGGGTTCATGACCAGCGCTCAGGCATAGGAAACCCTCAAGAACTTGCATGTGGCCCTTGCACATGCATGGAGGTGTGGTGTTGTGTTGCAACATGCAAAACCTAGTGCCCGGGTTGCATGAATGTGTCCCCTTCGCATGCATGCTGTAACCTAAAAGGGAAGGTTACGGACTTATATAAGGGAAACTCCCGTTCGGTGAAACGGGTAGGATCTTGCCGCACCTTGTGAACCAACATGGTTTTACATCATCATATGACCTAAACAAACACAAAACAAGAGAGCTACAGGCTACCCTGTCGGAGGAGCGTCTAGGGGGTAGGCGATCAAGAAACCTGATCAGGGGTTCATGGCAAACCGCTCAGGCGTAGGAAACCCTCAAGAACTTGCATGTGGCCCTTGCACATGCATGGAGGTGTGGTGTTGTGTTGAAACATGCAAAACCTAGTCATCGGGTTGCATGAATGTGTCCCCTTCGCATGCATGCGCTGTAACCTTAAAGGGAAGGTTACGGACTTATATAAGGAAACTCCCGTTCGGTGAAAGCGGGTAGGATCTTACCGCACCTTGTGAACCAACATGGTTTTACATCATCATATGACCTAAACAAACACAAAACAAGAGAGCTACATGCTACCCTGTCGGAGGAGCGTCTAGGGGGGTAGGCGATCAAAACCCACAGATCGGGGTTCATGACAAACCGCGCTCAGGGTCGTAGGAAACCCTCAAGAACTTGCATGTGGCCCTTGCACATGCATGGAGGTGTGGTGTTGTGTTGAAACATGCAAAACCTAGTCCCCGGGTTGCATGAATGTGTCCCCCTTCGCATGCATGCGCTGTAACCTAAAAGGGAAGGTTCTGGACTTATATAAGGGGGAAACTCCCCGTTCCGGTGAAACCGGGTAGGATACTACCGCACCTTGTGAACCAACATGGTTTTACATCATCATATGACCTAAACAAACACAAAACAAGAGAGAGCTACGGGCTACCCTGTCGGAAGAGCGTCTAGGGGGTAGGCGATCAAGAGCCACAGATCAGGGTTCCGTGGCAAACCACGCTCCGAGGCGTAGGAAACCCTCAAGAACTTGCATGTGGCCCTTGCACATGCATGGAGGTGTGGTGTTGTGTTGAAACATGCAAAACCTAGTCCCCGGGTTGCATGAATGTGTCCCCTTCGCATGCATGCGCTGTAACCTAAAAGGGAAGGTTCTGGACTTATATAAGGGGAAACTCCCCGTTCTGGTGAAACCGGGTAGGATACCTCCGCACCTTGTGAACCAACATGGTTTTACATCATCATATGACCTAAACAAACACAAAACAAGAGAGAGCTATGGCATTTACCCTGTCGGGAGCGTCTAGGGGGTAGGCGATCAAACCCACAGATCGAGGGTTCATGACAAGCGCTCCAGGCGTGAAAACCCTCAAGAACTTGCATGTGGCCCTTGCACATGCATGGAGGTGTGGTGTTGTGTTGAAACATGCAAAACCTAGTCCCAGGTTGCATGAATGTGTCCCCTTCGCATGCATGTATTTGTAACCTAAAAGGGAAGGTTACGGACTTATATAAGGAAACTCCCGTTCGGTGAAACGGGTAGGATCTGCCGCACCTTGTGAACCAACATGGTTTTACATCATCATATGACCTAAAAAAACACAAAACAAGAGAGAGCTACATGGCTACCCTGTCGGAGGAGCGTCTAGGGGGTAGGCGATCAAACCCTGAGATCGGGGTTTCATGGCAAACCGCGCTCAGGCGTAGGAAACCCTCAAGAACTTGCATGTGGCCCTTGCACATGCATGGAGGTGTGGTGTTGTGTTGAAACATGCAAAACCTAGTCCCGGGTTGCATGAATGTGTCCCCTTCGCATGCATGCATTGTAACCTAAAAGGAAGGTTACGGACTTATATAAGGAAACTCCCGTTCGGTGAAACCGGGTAGGATACTTCCGCACCTTGTGAACCAACATGGTTTTACATCATCATATGACCTAAACAAACACAAAACAAGAGAGAGCTACGCCGGGCTACCCTGTCAGAGAAACGTCTACGGGGGTAGGCGATCAAAGGCCTGAGATCGGGGTTTCATGACAAACCAGCGCTCAGGGCGTAGGAAACCCTCAAGAACTTGCATGTGGCCCTTGCACATGCATGGAGGTGTGGTGTTGTGTTGAAACATGCAAAACCTAGTCCCGGGTTGCATGAATGTGTCCCCCTTCGCATGCATCTTGCTGTAACCTAAAAGGGAAGGTTACGGACTTATATAAGGGAAACTCCCGTTCGGTGAAACCGGGTAGGATCTGCCGCACCTTGTGAACCAACATGGTTTTACATCATCATATGACCTAAACAAACACAAAACAAGAGAGCTACGCGGGCTACCCTGTCGGAGGAGCGTCTAGGGGGTAGGCGATCAGGCCCAGATCGGGGTTCATGACAAACCGCTCAGGCGTAGGAAACCCTCAAGAACTTGCATGTGGCCCTTGCACATGCATGGAGGTGTGGTGTTGTGTTGAAACATGCAAAACCTAGTCCCGGGTTGCATGAATGAGTCCCCCATAGCATGCCATCGCTGTAACCTAAAATGGAAGGTTACGGACTTATATAAGGGAAACTCCCGTTCGGTGAAACCGGGTAGGATCTGCCGCACCTTGTGAACCAACATGGTTTTACATCATCATATGACCTAAACAAACACAAAACAAGAGAGAGCTATGGGCTACCCTGTCGGAGGAGCGTCTAGGGGGTAGGCGATCAAAACCACAGATCGAGGTTCATGACAAACCAGCGCTCAGGCGTGGAAACCCTCAAGAACTTGCATGTGGCCCTTTCACATGCATGGAGGTGTGGTGTTGTGTTGAAACATGCAAAACCTAGTCCCGGGTTGCATGAATGTGTACCCTTCGCATGCATGCTGTAACCTAAAAGGAAGGTTACGGACTTATATAAGGGAAACTCCCGTTCGGTGAAACCGGGTAGGATCTACCGCACCTTGTGAACCAACATGGTTTTACATCATCATATGACCTAAACAAACACAAAACAAGAGAGCTACATGGGCTACCCTGTCGGAGGAGCGTCTAGGGGGTAGGCGATCAAGAACCTAGATCGGGGTTCATGACAAACCGCGCTCAGGCGTAGAAACCCTCAAGAACTTGCATGTGGCCCTTGCACATGCATGGAGGTGTGGTGTTGTGTTGAAACATGCAAAACCTAGTCCCGGGGTTGCATGAATGTGTCACCCTTCGCATGCATGCGCTGTAACCTAAAAGGGAAGGTTCTGGACTTATATAAGGGGGAAACTCCCGTTCGGTGAAAGCGGGTAGGATCTTGCCGCACCTTGTGAACCAACATGGTTTTACATCATCATATGACCTAAACAAACACAAAACAAGAGAGCTACATGGCTACCCTGTCGGAGGAGCGTCTAGGGGTAGGCGATCAAGAACCCTGAGATCGGGGTTCATGACAAACCCTCAAGAACTTGCATGTGGCCCTTGCACATGCATGGAGGTGTGGTGTTGTGTTGAAACATGCAAAACCTAGTCCCGGGTTGCATGAATGTGTCCCCTTCGCATGCATCTTTGTAACCTAAAGGGAAGGTTACGGACTTATATAAGGGAAACTACCCGTTCTGGTGAAACTGGGTAGGATACTGTCGCACCTTGTGAACCAACATGGTTTTACATCATCATATGACCTAAACAAACACAAAACAAGAGAGAGCTATGGGCTACCCTGTCGGAGGAGCGTCTAGGGGGTAGGCGATCAAGAACCACAGATCGGGGTTCAGCGGCAAACCGCTCAGGCGTGGAAACCCTCAAGAACTTGCATGTGGCCCTTGCACATGCATGGAGGTGTGGTGTTGTGTTGAAACATGCAAAACCTAGTCCCAGGTTGCATGAATGTGTCCCCTTCGCATGCATGCGCTGTAACCTAAAAGGGAAGGTTACGGACTTATATAAGGAAACTCCCGTTCGGTGAAACCGGGTAGGATCTACCGCACCTTGTGAACCAACATGGTTTTACATCATCATATGACCTAAACAAACACAAAACAAGAGAGCTACATGGCTACCCTGTCGGAGAGGCGTCTAGGGGGTAGGCGATCAAGAGCCCACAGATCGAGGGTTCATGACAAACCAGCGCTCAGGCGTGGAAACCCTCAAGAACTTGCATGTGGCCCTTGCACATGCATGGAGGTGTGGTGTTCTGTTGAAACATGCAAAACCTAGTCCCGGGTTGCATGAATGTGTCCCCCTTCGCATGCATGCTTGTAACCTAAAGGAAGGTTACGGACTTATATAAGGGAAACTCCCGTTCGGTGAAACCGGGTAGGATCTTGCCGCACCTTGTGAACCAACATGGTTTTACATCATCATATGACCTAAACAAACACAAAACAAGAGAGCTACATGGGCTACCCTGTCGGAGGAGCGTCTAGGGGGTAGGCGATCAAAACCACAGATCGAGTTCATGACAAACCGCGCTCAGGCGTGAAACCCTCAAGAACTTGCATGTGGCCCTTGCACATGCATGGAGGTGTGGTGTTGTGTTGAAACATGCAAAACCTAGTCCCAGGTTGCATGAATGTGTCCCCTTCGCATGCATCTTGGCTGTAACCTAAAAGGAAGGTTACGGACTTATATAAGGAAACTCCCGTTCGGTGAAACCGGGTAGGATCTACCGCACCTTGTGAACCAACATGGTTTTACATCATCATATGACCTAAACAAACACAAAACAAGAGAGCTACAGGCTACCCTGTCGGAGGAGCGTCTAGGGGGTAGGCGATCAAGGCCCACAGATCGAGTTCCATGACAAACCGCGCTCAGGCGTAGGAAACCCTCAAGAACTTGCATGTGGCCCTTGCACATGCATGGAGGTGTGGTGTTGTGTTGAAACATGCAAAACCTAGTCCCGGGTTGCATGAATGTGTCCCCCTCGCATGCATGTTGTAACCTAAAGGAAGGTTACGGACTTATATAAGGGAAACTCCCGTTCGGTGAAACCGGGTAGGATCTTGCCGCACCTTGTGAACCAACATGGTTTTACATCATCATATGACCTAAACAAACACAAAACAAGAGAGCTACATGGGCTACCCTGTCGGAGGAGCGTCTAGGGGGTAGGCGATCAAAACCCTGATCGGGGTTCATGACAAAGCCGCTCAGGGCGTAGGAAACCCTCAAGAACTTGCATGTGGCCCTTGCACATGCATGGAGGTGTGGTGTTGTGTTGAAACATGCAAAACCTAGTTCCGGGTTGCATGAATGTGTCCCCTTCGCATGCATGCAGCTGTAACCTAAAAGGGAAGGTTACGGACTTATATAAGGGAAACTCCCGTTCGGTGAAACCGGGTAGGATCTACCGCACCTTGTGAACCAACATGGTTTTACATCATCATATGACCTAAACAAACACAAAACAAGAGAGCTACTGCATTTACCCTGTCGGAGGAGCGTCTAGGGGGTAGGCGATCAAGACCCACAGATCGGGTTCATGACAAGCCAGCTCAGGCGTAGGAAACCCTCAAGAACTTGCATGTGGCCCTTGCACATGCATGGAGGTGTGGTGTTGTGTTGAAACATGCAAAACCTAGTCCCGGGTTGCATGAATGTGTCCCCTTCGCATGCATCTTGTAACCTAAAGGAAGGTTACGGACTTATATAAGGGGAAACTCCCGTTCGGTGAAACCGGGTAGGATCTACCGCACCTTGTGAACCAACATGGTTTTACATCATCATATGACCTAAACAAACACAAAACAAAGAGAGCTACGTGGCTACCCTGTCGGAGGAGCGTCTAGGGGGTAGGCGATCAAAACCTAGATCGGGGTTCATGACAAAGCGCTCAGGCGTAGGAAACCCTCAAGAACTTGCATGTGGCCCTTGCACATGCATGGAGGTGTGGTGTTGTGTTGAAACATGCAAAACCTAGTCCCCGGGTTGCATGAATGTGTCCCCTCGCATGCATGCACTGTAACCTAAAAGGGAAGGTTCTGGACTTATATAAGGGAAACTCCCGTTCGGTGAAACGGGTAGGATCTTACCGCACCTTGTGAACCAACATGGTTTTACATCATCATATGACCTAAACAAACACAAAACAAGAGAGAGAGCTACATGATTTACCCTGTCGGAGGAGCGTCTAGGGGGTAGGCGATCAGAGGCCTGAGATCGAGTTCATGACAAACCGCGCTCCTGGGCGTAGGAAACCCTCAAGAACTTGCATGTGGCCCTTGCACATGCATGGAGGTGTGGTGTTGTGTTGAAACATGCAAAACCTAGTCCCGGGATTGCATGAATGTGTCCCCCTTCGCATGCATGCGCTGTAACCTAAAAGGGAAGGTTCTGGACTTATATAAGGGCGAAACTCCCCGTTCCGGTGAAACTGGGTAGGATACTGCCGCACCTTGTGAACCAACATGGTTTTACATCATCATATGACCTAAACAAACACAAAACAAGAGAGAGCTACATGGCTACCCTGTCGGAGGAGCGTCTAGGGGGTAGGCGATCAAAACCCCAGATCGGGGTTCATGACAAACCGCTCGGGTCGGCGTGAAACCCTCAAGAACTTGCATGTGGCCCTTGCACATGCATGGAGGTGTGGTGTTGTGTTGAAACATGCAAAACCTAGTCCCGGGTTGCATGAATGTGTCCCCTTCGCATGCATGCTGTAACCTAAAGGGAAGGTTACGGACTTATATAAGGGGAAACTCCCGTTCGGTGAAACCGGGTAGGATCTTACCGCACCTTGTGAACCAACATGGTTTTACATCATCATATGACCTAAACACACACAAAACAAGAGAGAGCTACATGGGCTACCCTGTCGGGAGGAGCGTCTAGGGGGGTAGGCGATCAAGACCCACAGATCGGGGTTCATGACAAACCGCGCTCCAGGGCGTAGGAAACCCTCAAGAACTTGCATGTGGCCCTTGCACATGCATGGAGGTGTGGTGTTGTGTTGAAACATGCAAAACCTAGTCCCGGGAGTGCATGAATGTGTCCCCCTTCGCATGCATGCGTTGTAACCTAAAGGGAAGGTTACGGACTTATATAAGGGAAACTCCCGTTCGGTGAAAGCAGGTAGGATCTACCGCACCTTGTGAACCAACATGGTTTTACATCATCATATGACCTAAACAAACACAAAACAAGAGAGAGCTACATGGCTACCCTGTCGGGAGGAGCGTCTAGGGGGTAGGCGATCAAACCTGAGATCGGGGTTCATGACAAGCAGCGCTCAGGGCGTGGAAACCCTAAAGAACTTGCATGTGGCCCTTGCACATGAATGGAGGTGTGGTGTTGTGTTGAAACATGCAAAACCTAGTCCCCAGGTTGCATGAATGTGTCCCCCTTCGCATGCATGCGCTGTAAACTAAAGGGAAGGTTACGGACTTATATAAGGAAACTCCCGTTCGGTGAAACCGGGTAGGATATCTTGCCGCACCTTGTGAACCAACATGGTTTTACATCATCATATGACCTAAACAAACACAAAACAAGAGAGCTACAGGGCTACCCTGTCGGAGGAGCGTCTAGGGGGTAGGCGATCAAAGGCCTGAGATCGGGGTTCATGACAAACAGCGCTCCGGGGAGTAGGAAACCCTCAAGAACTTGCATGTGGCCCTTGCACATGCATGGAGGTGTGGTGTTGTGTTGAAACATGCAAAACCTAGTCCCGGGTTGCATGAATGTGTCCCCCTTCGCATGCATCTTGTAACCTAAAAGGGAAGGTTACGGACTTATATAAGGGAAACTCCCGTTCGGTGAAACCGGGTAGGATCTTGCCGCACCTTGTGAACCAACATGGTTTTACATCATCATATGACCTAAACAAACACAAAACAAGAGAGAGCTACATGGGCTACCCTGTCGGGAGAGCGTCTAGGGGTAGGCGATCAAAACCACAGATCGGGGTTCATGGCAAAGCCGCGCTCGGGTCGTGGAAACCCTCAAGAACTTGCATGTGGCCCTTGCACATGCATGGAGGTGTGGTGTTGTGTTGAAACATGCAAAACCTAGTCCCAGGTTGCATGAATGTGTCCCCCTTCGCATGCATGCTGTAACCTAAAAGGGAAGGTTACGGACTTATATAAGGGAAACTCCCGTTCGGTGAAACCGGGTAGGATCTACCGCACCTTGTGAACCAACATGGTTTTACATCATCATATGACCTAAAAAAACACAAAACAAGAGAGAACTACATGGGCTACCCTGTCGGAGGAGCGTCTAGGGGGTAGGCGATCAAAACCTGAGATCGGGGTTCATGACAAACCGCGCTCAGGCGTAGGAAACCCTCAAGAACTTGCATGTGGCCCTTGCACATGCATGGAGGTGTGGTGTTGTGTTGAAACATGCAAAACCTAGTCCCAGGTTGCATGAATGTGTCCCCTTCGCATGCATGCTATTTGTAACCTAAAAGGAAGGTTACGGACTTATATAAGGGAAACTCCCGTTCGGTGAAACCGGGTAGGATCTTGCGCACCTTGTGAACCAACATGGTTTTACATCATCATATGACCTAAACAAACACAAAACAAGAGAGCTACAGGCTACCCTGTCGAGAGCGTCTAGGGGGTAGGCGATCAAGAGCCACAGATCGGGGTTCATGACAAGCAGCGCTCAGGCGTAGAAACCCTCAAGAACTTGCATGTGGCCCTTGCACATGCATGGAGGTGTGGTGTTGTGTTGAAACATGCAAAACCTAGTCCCAGGTTGCATGAATGTGTCCCCCTTCGCATGCATGCTGTAACCTAAAAGGGAAGGTTACGGACTTATATAAGGAAACTCCCGTTCGGTGAAAGCGGGTAGGATCTTGCCGCACCTTGTGAACCAACATGGTTTTACATCATCATATGACCTAAACAAACACAAAACAAGAGAGAGCTACATGGCTACCCTGTCGGAGGAGCGTCTAGGGGTAGGCGATCAAGAGCCCACAGATCGGGGTTCATGACAAACCGCGCTCAGGGCGTAGAAACCCTCAAGAACTTGCATGTGGCCCTTGCACATGCATGGAGGTGTGGTGTTGTGTTGAAACATGCAAAACCTAGTCCCGGGTTGCATGAATGTGTCCCCTTCGCATGCATGCGCTGTAACCTAAAAGGGAAGGTTACGGACTTATATAAGGGGAAACTCCCGTTCGGTGAAACGGGTAGGATCTACCGCACCTTGTGAACCAACATGGTTTTACATCATCATATGACCTAAACAAACACAAAACAAGAGAGCTATGGGCTACCCTGTCGGAGGAGCGTCTAGGGGGTAGGCGATCAAAACCCTGAGATCGGGGTTCATGACAAAGCGCTCCGGGCGTGGAAACCCTCAAGAACTTGCATGTGGCCCTTGCACATGCATGGAGGTGTGGTGTTGTGTTGAAACATGCAAAACCTAGTCCCGGGTTGCATGAATGTGTCCCCCTCGCATGCATCTTGCTGTAACCTAAAAGGAAGGTTACGGACTTATATAAGGGAAACTCCCGTTCGGTGAAACCGGGTAGGATCTTGCCGCACCTTGTGAACCAACATGGTTTTACATCATCATATGACCTAAACAAACACAAAACAAGAGAGCTACATGGGCTACCCTGTCGGAGGAGCGTCTAGGGGGTAGGCGATCAAAACCCACAGATCGGGGTTCATGACAAGCAGCGCTCAGGCGTAAAACCCTCAAGAACGTGCATGTGGCCCTTGCACATGCATGGAGGTGTGGTGTTGTGTTGAAACATGCAAAACCTAGTCCCAGGTTGCATGAATGTGTCCCCCTTAGCATGCATGCTGTTTGTAACCTAAAAGGAAGGTTACGGACTTATATAAGGAAACTCCCGTTCGGTGAAACGGGTAGGATCTTGCCGCACCTTGTGAACCAACATGGTTTTACATCATCATATGACCTAAACAAACACAAAACAAGAGAGCTCTACATGCTACCCTGTCGGAGGAGCGTCTAGGGGGTAGGCGATCAAGAACCCACAGATCGGGGTTCATGGCAAACCGCGCTCAGGCGTAGGGAACCCTCAAGAACTTGCATGTGGCCCTTGCACATGCATGGAGGTGTGGTGTTGTGTTGAAAAATGCAAAACCTAGTCCCTGGGTTGCATGAATGTGTCCCCATCCCATGCATCTTGCTGTAACCTAAAAGGAAGGTTACGGACTTATATAAGGGAAACTCCCGTTCGGTGAAACCGGGTAGGATCTTACCGCACCTTGTGAACCAACATGGTTTTACATCATCATATGACCTAAACAAACACAAAACAAGAGAGCTACATGGGCTACCCTGTCGGAGGAGCGTCTAGGGGTAGGCGATCAAAACCACAGATCGGGGTTCATGACAAACCGCGCTCCGAGGCGTAGGAAACCCTCAAGAACTTGCATGTGGCCCTTGCACATGCATGGAGGTGTGGTGTTGTGTTGAAACATGCAAAACCTAGTCCCGGGATTGCATGAATGTGTCCCCCTTCGCATGAATGCGCTGTAACCTAAAAGGGAAGGTTCTGGACTTATATAAGGGGGAAACTCCCGTTCGGTGAAAGCCGGGTAGGATCTACCGCACCTTGTGAACCAACATGGTTTTACATCATCATATGACCTAAACAAACACAAAACAAGAGAGAGCTACTGCATTTTACCCTGTCGGAGGAGCGTCTAGGGGGTAGGCGATCAAAACCCACAGATCGAGGGTTCATGACAAACCGCGCTCCGGGGCGTAGGAAACCCTCAAGAACTTGCATGTGGCCCTTGCACATGCATGGAGGTGTGGTGTTGTGTTGAAACATGCAAAACCTAGTCCCCGGGTTGCATGAATGTGTCCCCTTCGCATGCATGTACTGTAACCTAAAAGGGAAGGTTCTGGACTTATATAAGGGGGAAACTCCCGTTCGGTGAAAGCGGGTAGGATCTTGCCGCACCTTGTGAACCAACATGGTTTTACATCATCATATGACCTAAACAAACACAAAACAAGAGAGAGCTACATGGGCTACCCTGTCGGGAGGAGCGTCTAGGGGTAGGCGATCAAGAACCCACAGATCGGGGTTCATGACAAACCAGCGCTCCGAGGCGTAGGAAACCCTCAAGAACTTGCATGTGGCCCTTGCACATGCATGGAGGTGTGGTGTTGTGTTGAAACATGCAAAACCTAGTCCACGGGTTGCATGAATGTGTCCCCCTTCGCATGCATCTTGTAACCTAAAAGGAAGGTTACGGACTTATATAAGGGGAAACTCCCGTTCGGTGAAACGGGTAGGATCTACCGCACCTTGTGAACCAACATGGTTTTACATCATCATATGACCTAAACAAACACAAAACAAGAGAGCTACGCATTTACCCTGTCGGAGGAGCGTCTAGGGGTAGGCGATCAAAACCCACAGATCGGGGTTCATGACAAACCGCTCCGGGCGTAGGAAACCCTCAAGAACTTGCATGTGGCCCTTGCACATGCATGGAGGTGTGGTGTTGTGTTGAAACATGCAAAACCTAGTCCTCAGGTTGCATGAATGTGTCCCCCTTCGCATGCATCCGCTGTAACCTAAAGGAAGGTTACGGACTTATATAAGGAAACTCCCGTTCGGTGAAACCGGGTAGGATCTTACCGCACCTTGTGAACCAACATGGTTTTACATCATCATATGACCTAAACAAACACAAAACAAGAGAGAGCTACATGGCTACCCTGTCGGAGGAGCGTCTAGGGGTAGGCGATCAAAACCACAGATCGGGGTTCATGACAAACCGCGCTCCTGGGCGTAGGAAACCCTCAAGAACTTGCATGTGGCCCTTGCACATGCATGGAGGTGTGGTGTTGTGTTGAAACATGCAAAATCTAGTCCCGGGATTGCATGAATGTGTCCCCCTTCGCATGCATCTTATTTGTAACCTAAAAGGGAAGGTTACGGACTTATATAAGGAAACTCCCGTTCGGTGAAACCGGGTAGGATCTTGCCGCACCTTGTGAACCAACATGGTTTTACATCATCATATGACCTAAACAAACACAAAACAAGAGAGCTACGCTACATTTACCTGTCGGGAGGAGCGTCTAGGGGGTAGGCGATCAAAACCCACAGATCGAGGGTTCATGACAAACCAGCGCTCAGGCGTAGGAAACCCTCAAGAACTTGCATGTGGCCCTTGCACATGCATGGAGGTGTGGTGTTGTGTCGAAACATGCAAAACCTAGTCCCCGGGTTGCATGAATGTGTCCCCTTCGCATGCATCTTTGTAACCTAAAGGGAAGGTTACGGACTTATATAAGGGAAACTCCCGTTCGGTGAAACCGGGTAGGATCTACCGCACCTTGTGAACCAACATGGTTTTACATCATCATATGACCTAAACAAACACAAAACAAGAGAGCTACAGCATTTACCCTGTCGGAGAGGAGCGTCTAGGGGTAGGCGATCAAGAACCCAGATCGGGGTTCATGACAAACCGCGCTCCAGGGCGTAGGAAACCCTCAAGAACTTGCATGTGGCCCTTGCACATGCATGGAGGTGTGGTGTTGTGTTGAAACATGCAAAACCTAGTACCCGGGTTGCATGAATGTGTCCCCCTTAGCATGCATGCGCTGTCACCTAAAGGGAAGGTTACGGACTTATATAAGGAAACTCCCGTTCGGTGAAACCGGGTAGGATCTACCGCACCTTGTGAACCAACATGGTTTTACATCATCATATGACCTAAACAAACACAAAACAAGAGAGAGCTACTGGGGCTACCCTGTCGGAGGAGCGTCTAGGGGTAGGCGATCAGAAACCTGAGATCGGGGTTCATGACAAACCGCGCTCAGGCGTAGGAAACCCTCAAGAACTTGCATGTGGCCCTTGCACATGCATGGAGGTGTGGTGTTGTGTTGAAACATGCAAAACCTAGTCCCAGGGTTGCATAAATGTGTCCCCCTCGCATGCATGCATTTGTAACCTAAAAGGAAGGTTACGGACTTATATAAGGAAACTCCCGTTCGGTGAAACCGGGTAGGATCTTGCCGCACCTTGTGAACCAACATGGTTTTACATCATCATATGACCTAAACAAACACAAAACAAGAGAGAGAGCATGGCTACCCTGTCGGAGGAGCGTCTAGGGGGTAGGCGATCAAAACCCACAGATCGGGGTTCATGACAAACCGCGCTCCGGGTCGTAAGAAACCCTCAAGAACTTGCATGTGGCCCTTGCACATGCATGGAGGTGTGGTGTTGTGTTGAAACATGCAAAACCTAGTTCCCGGGTTGCATGAATGTGTCCCCCTTCGCATGCATGCAGCTGTAACCTAAAAGGGAAGGTTCTGGATTATATAAGGGGGAAACTCCCTGTTCCGGTGAAACCGGGTAGGATACTACCGCACCTTGTGAACCAACATGGTTTTACATCATCATATGACCTAAACAAACACAAAACAAGAGAGCTACGCCGGGCTACCCTGTCGGAGAGCGTCTAGGGGTAGGCGATCAAAACCCTGAGATCAGGGGGTTCAAACCGCGCTCCAGGGCGTAGGAAACCCTCAAGAACTTGCATGTGGCCCTTGCACATGCATGGAGGTGTGGTGTTGTGTTGAAACATGCAAAACCTAGTCCTCGGGTTGCATGAATGTGTCCCCCTTCGCATGCAAGCGCTGTAACCTAAAATGGAAGGTTCAGGACTTATATAAGGGGGAAACTCCCTGTTCCGGTGAAACCGGGTAGGATACTGCCGCACCTTGTGAACCAACATGGTTTTGCATCATCATATGACCTAAACAAACACAAAACAAGAGAGCTACATGGCTACCCTGTCGGAGGAGCGTCTAGGGGGTAGGCGATCAAACCCACAGATCAGGGTTCATGACAAACCGCGCTCAGGCGTGGAAACCGTGAAGAACTTGCAGCTGGCCCTTGCACATGCATGGAGGTGTGGTGTTGTGTTGAAACATGCAAAACCTAGTCATCGGGTTGCATGAATGTGTCCCCTTCGCATGCATGCGCTGTAACCTAAAAGCGAAGGTTACGGACTTATATAAGGAAACTCCCGTTCGGTGAAAGCGGGTAGGATCTTACCGCACCTTGTGAACCAACATGGTTTTACAGCATCATATGACCTAAACAAACACAAAACAAGAGAGCTACATGGGCTACCCTGTCGGAGGAGCGTCTAGGGGGTAGGCGATCAAACCCACAGATCAGGGTTCATGACAAACCGCGCTCGGGCGTGAAACCCTCAAGAACTTGCATGTGGCCCTTGCACATGCATGGAGGTGTGGTGTTGTGTTGAAACATGCAAAACCTAGTCCCCGGGTTGCATGAATGTGTCCCCTCGCATGCATGCAGCTGTAACCTAAAAGGGAAGGTTACGGACTTATATAAGGGAAACTCCCGTTCGGTGAAACCGGGTAGGATCTTACCGCACCTTGTGAACCAACATGGTTTTACAACATCATATGACCTAAACAAACAGAAAACAAGAGAGCTACGGGCTACCCTGTCGGAGGAGCGTCTAGGGGTAGGCGATCAAGAGCCCTGGATCGGGGTTCATGACAAACCAGCGCTCAGGCGTGGAAACCCTCAAGAACTTGCATCTGGCCCTTGCACATGCATGGAGGTGTTGTGTTGTGTTGAAACATGCAAAACCTAGTCCCCAGGTTGCTTGAATGTGTCCCCTCGCATGCATGCGCTGTAACCTAAAAGGAAGGTTACGGACTTATATAAGGGAAACTCCCGTTCGGTGAAACCGGGTAGGATTCTGCCGCACCTTGTGAACCAACATGGTTTTACATCATCATATGACCTAAACAAACACAAAACAAGAGAGCTACGCCGGGCTACCCCTGTCAGAGGAACGTCTAGGGGGTAGACGATCTGAGGCCCACAGATCAGGGTTCCTGGCAAACCGCGCTCCGGGGCGTAGGAAACCCTCAAGAACTTGCATGTGGCCCTTGCACATGCATGGAGGTGTGGTGTTGTGTTGAAACATGCAAAACCTAGTCATCGGGTTGCATGAATGTGTCCCCTTCGCATGCATGCGTTGTAACCTAAAAGGGAAGGTTCTGGACTTATATAAGGGGGAAACTCCCCGTTCCGGTGAAACCGGGTAGGATACTGCCGCACCTTGTGAACCAACATGGTTTTACATCATCATATGACCTAAACAAACACAAAACAAGAGAGCTACATGGTTTACCCTGTCGGGAGGAGCGTCTAGGGGGGTAGGCGATCAAAACCCTGAGATCGGGGTTCCATGGTAAACCGCGCTCCAGGGCGTAGGAAACCCTCAAGAACTTGCATGTGGCCCTTGCACATGCATGGAGGTGTGGTGTTGTGTTGAAACATGCAAAACCTAGTCCCGGGTTGCATGAATGTGTCCCCCTTCGCATGCATGCGCTGTAACCTAAAAGGGAAGGTTCGGGACTTATATAAGGGGGAAACTCCCCGTTCCGGTGAAACCGGGTAGGATACTGCCGCACCTTGTGAACCAACATGGTTTTACATCATCATATGACCTAAACAAACACAAAACAAGAGAGAGCTACATGGCTACCCTGTCGGAGGAGCGTCTAGGGGTAGGCGATCAAAACCCACAGATCGAGGTTCATGACAAACCGCGCTCCGAGGCGTAGGAAACCCTCAAGAACTTGCATGTGGCCCTTGCACATGCATGGAGGTGTGGTGTTGTGTTGAAACATGCAAAACCTAGTCCCGGGTTGCATGAATGTGTCCCCCTTCGCATGCATCTTGCTGTAACCTAAAAGGGAAGGTTACGGACTTATATAAGGGGAAACTCCCGTTCGGTGAAACCGGGTAGGATCTTACCGCACCTTGTGAACCAACATGGTTTTACATCATCATATGACCTAAACAAACACAAAACAAGAGAGCTACGGGCTACCCTGTCGGAGAGCGTCTAGGGGTAGGCGATCAAAACCCTGAGATCGGGGTTCATGACAAGCCGCTCAGGCGTAGGAAACCCTCAAGAACTTGCATGTGGCCCTTGCACATGCATGGAGGTGTGGTGTTGTGTTGAAACATGCAAAACCTAGTCCCCGGGTTGCATGAATGTGTCCCCCTTCGCATGCATGAGCTGTAACCTAAAAGGGAAGGTTCTGGACTTATATAAGGGGGAAACTCCCGTTACGGTGAAACCGGGTAGGATCTACCGCACCTTGTGAACCAACATGGTTTTACATCATCATATGACCTAAACAAACACAAAACAAGAGAGAGCTACCCTGTCGGAGGAGCGTCTAGGGGGTAGGCGATCAAAACCCACAGATCGGGGTTCATGACAGCAAACCGCGCTCCGGGTCATAGGAAACCCTCAAGAACTTGCATGTGGCCCTTGCACATGCATGGAGGTGTGGTGTTGTGTTGAAACATGCAAAACCTAGTCCCCGGGTTGCATGAATGTGTCCCCCTTCGCATGCATGTGCTGTAACCTAAAAGGGAAGGTTCTGGACTTATATAAGGGGGAAACTCCCCGTTCCGGTGAAACCGGGTAGGATACTGCCGCACCTTGTGAACCAACATGGTTTTACATCATCATATGACCTAAACAAACACAAAACAAGAGAGAGCTACGATGGGCTACCCTGTCGGAGGAGCGTCTAGGGGGGTAGGCGATCAAAACCCTGAGATCGAGGTTCATGGCAAACCGCTCAGGCGTAGAAACCCTCAAGAACTTGCATGTGGCCCTTGCACATGCATGGAGGTGTGGTGTTGTGTTGAAACATGCAAAACCTAGTCCCAGGTTGCATGAATGTGTCCCCTTCGCATGCATGCATTTGTAACCTAAAAGGAAGGTTACGGACTTATATAAGGGAAACTCCCGTTCGGTGAAACGGGTAGGATCTACCGCACCTTGTGAACCCACATGGTTTTACATCATCATATGACCTAAACAAACACAAAACAAGAGAGCTACATGCTACCCTGTCGGAGGAGCGTCTAGGGGTAGGCGATCCGAAACCTGAGATCGAGGTTCATGACAAACCGCGCTCCGAGGCGTAGGAAACCCTCAAGAACTTGCATGTGGCCCTTGCACATGCATGGAGGTGTGGTGTTGTGTTGAAACATGCAAAACCTAGTCCCGGGTTGCATGAATGTGTCCCCCTTCGCATGCATGCGCTGTAACCTAAAAGGGAAGGTTCTGGACTTATATAAGGGGGAAACTCCCCGTTCCGGTGAAACCGGGTAGGATACTGCCGCACCTTGTGAACCAACATGGTTTTACATCATCATATGACCTAAACAAACACAAAACAAGAGAGCTACACCGGGCTACACATGTCAGAGGAGCGTCTAGGGGGTAGGCGATCAAGAACCCTGAGATCAGGGTTTCGCGGCAAACCGCGCTCCGGGGCGTAGGAAACCCTCAAGAACTTGCATGTGGCCCTTGCACATGCATGGAGGTGTGGTGTTGTGTTGAAACATGCAAAACCTAGTCCCCGGGTTGCATGAATGTGTCCCCCTTCGCATGCATGCGCTGTAACCTAAAAGGGAAGGTTCTGGACTTATATAAGGGGGAAACTCCCGTTCCGGTGAAACCGGGTAGGATACTGCCACACCTTGTGAACCAGCATGGTTTTACATCATCATATGACCTAAACAAACACAAAACAAGAGAGAGCTACATGCTACCCACATCGGGAGCGTCTAGGGGGTAGGCGATCAGGCCCACAGATCGGGGTTCATGCAAAAAAGCGCTCTGAGGCGTAGGAAACCCTCAAGAACTTGCATGTGGCCCTTGCACATGCATGGAGGTGTGGTGTTGTGTTGAAACATGCAAAACCTAGTCCCCGGGTTGCATGAATGTGTCCCCCTTCGCATGCATGCGCTGTAACCTAAAAGGGAAGGTTCTGGACTTATATAAGGGGGAAACTCCCCGTTCCGGTGAAACCGGGTAGGATACTGCCGCACCTTGTGAACCAACATGGTTTTACATCATCATATGACCTAAACAAACACAAAACAAGAGAGAGCTACATGCTACCCTGTCGGAGAGCGTCTAGGGGGTAGGCGATCAAAACCTGAGATCGGGGTTCATGACAAACCAGCTCCGGCGTAGGAAACCCTCAAGAACTTGCATGTGGCCCTTGCACATGCATGGAGGTGTGGTGTTGTGTTGAAACATGCAAAACCTAGTCCCCAGGTTGCATGAATGTGTCCCCCTTCGCATGCATGCGCTTTAACCTAAATGGGAAGTTATGGACTTATATAAGGGAAACTCCCGTTCGGTGAAACCGGGTAGGATCTTGCCGCACCTTGTGAACCAACATGGTTTTACATCATCATATGACTTAAACAAACACAAAACAAGAGAGAGCTACATGGGCTACCCTGTCGGAGAGCGTCTAGGGGTAGGCGATCAAAACCCTAGATCAGGGTTCATGACAAAGCGCTCAGGCGTAGGAAACCCTCAAGAACTTGCATGTGGCCCTTGCACATGCATGGAGGTGTGGTGTTGTGTTGAAACATGCAAAACCTAGTCCTCAGGTTGCATGAATGTGTCCCCCTTCGCATGCATGCGCTGTAACCTAAAAGGGAAGGTTCTGGACTTATATAAGGGGGAAACTCCTCGTTTCGGTGAAACCGGGTAGGATACTGCCGCACCGTGTGAACCAACATGGTTTTACATCATCATATGACCTAAACAAACACAAAACAAGAGAGAGCTACGGAAATTTACCCTGTCGGAGGAGCGTCTAGGGGGTAGGCGATCAAAAACCCAGATCGGGGTTCATGACAAAGCGCTCAGGCGTAGGAAACCCTCAAGAACTTGCATGTGGCCCTTGCACATGCATGGAGGTGTGGTGTTGTGTTGAAACTTGCAAAACCTAGTCCCAGGTTGCATGAATGTGTCCCCCTTCGCATGCATCTTGCTGTAACCTAAAAGGGAAGGTTGTGGACTTATATAAGGGGGAAACTCCCCGTTCCGGTGAAACCGGGTAGGATACTGCCGCACCTTGTGAACCAACATGGTTTTACATCATCATATGACCTAAACAAACACAAAACAAGAGATAGCTATGCTGGGCTACCCTGTCGGAGGAGCGTCTAGGGGGTAGGCGATCCGAAGGCCTAGATCGAGTTCATGGCAAACCGCGCTCCGGGGCGTAGGAAACCCTCAAGAACTTGCATGTGGCCCTTGCACATGCATGGAGGTGTGGTGTTGTGTTGAAACATGCAAAACCTAGTCCTCGGGTTGCATGAATGTGTCCACCTTCGCATGCATGCGTTGTAACCTAAAAGGGAAGGTTACGGACTTATATAAGGGGAAACTCCCGTTCGGTGAAACGGGTAGGATCTGCCGCACCTTGTGAACCAACATGGTTTTACATCATCATATGACCTAAACAAACACAAAACAAGAGAGCTACATGGCTACCCTGTCGGGAGAGCGTCTAGGGGGTAGGCGATCAAAACCCTGAGATCGAGTTCATGACAAACCGCTCAGGCGTAGGAAACCCTCAAGAACTTGCATGTGGCCCTTGCACATGCATGGAGGTGTGGTGTTGTGTTGAAACATGCAAAACCTAGTCCCGGGATTGCATGAATGTGTCCCCCTTCGCATGCATGCGCTGTAACCTAAAAGGGAAGGTTATGGACTTATATAAGGGCGAAACTCCCGTTCGGGTGAAACCGGGTAGGATCTTGCCGCACCTTGTGAACCAACATGGTTTTACATCATCATATGACCTAAACAAACACAAAACAAAGAGAGCTACATGGCTACCCTGTCGGAGGAGCGTCTAGGGGGTAGGCGATCAAGACCCACAGATCGGGGTTCATGACAAACCGCGCTCCTGGGCGGAGGAAACCCTCAAGAACTTGCATGTGGCCCTTGCACATGCATGGAGGTGTGGTGTTGTGTTGAAACTTACAAAACCTAGACCTCAGGTTGCAAGAATATGTCCCCCTTCGCATGCATGCGCTGTAACCTAAAAGGGAAGGTTACGGACTTATATAAGGGAAACTCCCGTTCGGTGAAACCGGGTAGGATCTTGCCGCACCTTGTGAACCAACATGGTTTTACATCATCATATGACCTAAACAAACACAAAACAAGAGAGAGCTACGCAGGCTACCCTGTCGGAGGAGCGTCTAGGGGTAGGCGATCAAAACCCTGATCGGGGTTCATGACAAACCCGCGCTCAGGCGTAGGAAACCCTCAAGAACTTGCATGTGGCCCTTTCACATGCATGGAGGTGTGGTGTTGTGTTGAAACATGCAAATCCTAGTCCCGGGTTGCATGAATGTGTCCCCCTTCGCATGCATGCTGTAACCTAAAAGGGAAGGTTACGGACTTATATAAGGAAACTCCCGTTCGGGTGAAACGGGTAGGATCTTGCCGCACCTTGTGAACCAACATGGTTTTACATCATCATATGACCTAAACAAACACAAAACAAGAGAGAGCTACATGCTACCCTGTCGGGAGGAGCGTCTAGGGGTAGGCGATCAAAACCTGAGATCGGGGTTCATGACAAACCGCGCTCAGGTCGTAGGAAACCCTCAAGAACTTGCATGTGGCCCTTGCACATGCATGGAGGTGTGGTGTTGTGTTGAAACATGCAAAACCTAGTCCCGGGTTGCATGAATGTGTCCACCTTCGCATGCATGCGTTGTAACCTAAAAGGAAGGTTACGGACTTATATAAGGGAAACTCCCGTTCGGTGAAACCGGGTAGGATCTGCCGCACCTTGTGAACCAACATGGTTTTACATCATCATATGACCTAAACAAACACAAAACAAGAGAGAGCTACATGAAATTTACCCTGTCGGAGGAGCGTCTAGGGGGTAGGCGATCAAACCCCAGATCGAGGTTCATGGCAAACCGCGCTCAGGCGTAGGAAACCCTCAAGAACTTGCATGTGGCCCTTGCACATGCATGGAGGTGTGGTGTTGTGTTGAAACATGCAAAACCTAGTCCCAGGTTGCATGAATGTGTCCCCTTCGCATGCATCTTGTAACCTAAAAGGGAAGGTTACGGACTTATATAAGGAAACTCCCGTTCGGTGAAAGCAGGTAGGATCTTGCGCACCTTGTGAACCAACATGGTTTTACATCATCATATGACCTAAACAAACACAAAACAAGAGAGAGCTACATGGCTACCCTGTCGGAGGAGCGTCTAGGGGGGTAGGCGATCAAGAAACCTAGATCGGGGTTCATGACAGCAAAGCGCTCGGGCGTAGGAAACCCTCAAGAACTTGCATGTGGCCCTTGCACATGCATGGAGGTGTGGTGTTGTGTTGAAACATGCAAAACCTAGTCCCCGGGTTGCATGAATGTGTCCCCTCGCATGCATGCACTGTAACCTAAAAGGGAAGGTTACGGACTTATATAAGGGAAACTCCCGTTCGGTGAAACCGGGTAGGATCTTGCCGCACCTTGTGAACCAACATGGTTTTACATCATCATATGACCTAAACAAACACAAAACAAGAGAGAGCTACATGGCTACCCTGTCGGAGGAGCGTCTAGGGGGTAGGCGATCCGAGGCCCTGATCGGGGTTCATGGCATGCAGGCGCTCAGGAAACCCTCAAGAACTTGCGTGTGGCCCCTGCACATGCATGGAGGTGTGGTGTTGTGGTTCAACATGCAAAACCTAGTCCCCGGGTTGCATGAATGTGTCCCCTTGCATGCATGCGGCTGTAACCTAAAGGGAAGGTTACGGACTTATATAAGGGAAACTCCCGTTCGGTGAAAGCAGGGTAGGATCTACCGCACCTTGTGAACCAACATGGTTTTACATCATCATATGACCTAAACAAACACAAAACAAGAGAGAGCTACGCAGGGCTACCCCTGTCAGAGGAACGTCTAGGGGGTAGGCGATCAAGCCCCTGGATCGAGGTTCATGACAAACCGCTCCGGGCGTAGAAACCCTCAAGAACTTGCATGTGGCCCTTGCACATGCATGGAGGTGTGGTGTTGTGTTGAAACATGCAAAACCTAGTCCCAGGTTGCATGAATGTGTCCCCCTTCGCATGCATGCTGTAACCTAAAAGGGAAGGTTACGGACTTATATAAGGAAACTCCCGTTCGGTGAAACGGGTAGGATCTACCGCACCTTGTGAACCAACATGGTTTTACATCATCATATGACCTAAACAAACACAAAACAAGAGAGAGCTACAAATTTACCCTGTCGGAGGAGCGTCTAGGGGGTAGGCGATCAGAACCTGAGATCGGGGTTCATGACAAACAGCGCTCAGGCGTAGGAAACCCTCAAGAACTTGCATGTGGCCCTTGCACATGCATGGAGGTGTGGTGTTGTGTTGAAACATGCAAAACCTAGTCCCGGGGTTGCATGAATGGGTCCCCCCATGCATGCATGCTGTAACCTAAAAGGGAAGGTTACGGACTTATATAAGGGAAACTCCCGTTCGGTGAAACGGGTAGGATACCGCACCTTGTGAACCAACATGGTTTTACATCATCATATGACCTAAACAAACCCAAAACAAGAGAGAGCTACAGGCTACCCTGTCGGAGAGCGTCTAGGGGGTAGGCGATCAGAACCCACAGATCGGGGTTCATGACAAACCGTGCTCCGAGGCGTAGGAAACCCTCAAGAACTTGCATGTGGCCCTTGCACATGCATGGAGGTGTGGTGTTGTGTTGAAACATGCAAAACCTAGTCCCGGGATTGCATGAATGTGTCCCCCTTCGCATGCATGCGCTGTAACCTAAAAGGGAAGGTTCTGGACTTATATAAGGGCGAAACTCCCCGTTCCGGTGAAACTGGGTAGGATACTGCCGCACCTTGTGAACCAACATGGTTTTACATCATCATATGACCTAAACAAACACAAAACAAGAGAGAGCTACATGGCTACCCATCGGAGAGCGTCTAGGGGGTAGGCGATCAAAACCACAGATCGGGGTTCATGACAAACCAGCGCTCAGGCGTAGGAAACCCTCAAGAACTTGCATGTGGCCCTTGCACATGCATGGAGGTGTGGTGTTGTGTCGAAACATGCAAAACCTAGTCCCCGGGTTGCATGAATGTGTCCCCTCGCATGCATGCACTGTAACCTAAAAGGGAAGGTTCTGGACTTATATAAGGGGGAAACTCCCTGTTCCGGTGAAACCGGGTAGGATACTGCCGCTCCTTGTGAACCAACATGGTTTTACATCATCATATGACCTAAACAAACACAAAAGAAGAGAGAGCTACATGCTACCCTGTCGGAGGAGCGTCTAGGGGGGTAGGCGATCAAAACCTGAGATCGAGGGTTCATGACAAACCGCGCTCAGGCGTAGGAAACCCTCAAGGACTTGCATGTGGCCCTTGCACATGCATGGAGGTGTGGTGTTGTGTTGAAACATGCAAAACCTAGTCCCAGGTTGCATGAATGTGTCCCCTTCGCATGCATCTTTTGTAACCTAAAAGGGAAGGTTACGGACTTATATAAGGGAAACTCCCGTTCGGTGAAACCGGGTAGGATACTACCGCACCTTGTGAACCAACATGGTTTTACATCATCATATGACATAAACAAACACAAAACAAGAGAGAGCTACACCGGGCTACCCTGTCGGAGGAGCGTCTAGGGGGTAGGCGATCAGAAACCCACAGATCGAGGTTCATGACAAACCGCGCTCAGGCGTAGAAACCCTCAAGAACTTGCATGTGGCCCTTGCACATGCATGGAGGTGTGGTGTTGTGTTGAAACATGCAAAACCTAGTCCCAGGTTGCATGAATGTGTCCCCCTTCGCATGCATGCTTTGTAACCTAAAAGGAAGGTTACGGACTTATATAAGGGAAACTCCCGTTCGGTGAAACGGGTAGGATCTACCGCACCTTGTGAACCAACATGGTTTTACATCATCATATGACCTAAACAAACACAAAAAAAGAGAGAGCTACATGGGCTACCCTGTCGGAGGAGCGTCTAGGGGGGTAGGCGATCAAAACCACAGATCGGGGTTCATGACAAAGCGCTCAGGCGTAGGAAACCCTCAAGAACTTGCATGTGGCCCTTGCACATGCATGGAGGTGTGGTGTTGTGTTGAAACATGCAAAACCTAGTCCCGGGTTGCATGAATGTGTCCCCTTCATGCATGCATGCTGTAACCTAAAGGAAGGTTACGGACTTATATAAGGAAACTCCCGTTCGGTGAAACCGGGTAGGATCTACCGCACCTTGTGAACCAACATGGTTTTACATCATCATATGACCTAAACAGACACAAAACAAGAGAGCTACATGGCTACCCTGTCGGAGGAGCGTCTAGGGGGTAGGCGATCAAGCCCACAGATCGAGGGTTCATGACAAACCAGCTCAAGGCGTAGAAACCCTCAAGAACTTGCATGTGGCCCTTGCACATGCATGGAGGTGTGGTGTTGTGTTGAAACATGCAAAACCTAGTCCTCAGGTTGCATGAATGTGTCCCCTCGCATGCATGCTGTAACCTAAAAGGAAGGTTACGGACTTATATAAGGAAACTCCCGTTCGGTGAAACGGGTAGGATCTTGCCGCACCTTGTGAACCAACATGGTTTTACATCATCATATGACCTAAACAAACACAAAACAAGAGAGAGCTACATGGCTACCCTGTCGGAGGAGCGTCTAGGGGGTAGGCGATCAGAAACCCAGATCGGGGTTCATGACAAACCGTGCTCCAGGGCGTAGGAAACCCTCAAGAACTTGCATGTGGCCCTTGCACATGCATGGAGGTGTGGTGTTGTGTTGAAACATGCAAAACCTAGTCCTCGGGTTGCATGAATGTGTCCCCCTTCGCATGCATGCGCTGTAACCTAAAAGGGAAGGTTATGGACTTATATAAGGGGGAAACTCCCGTTCGGTGAAACCGGGTAGGATCTTACCGCACCTTGTGAACCAACATGGTTTTACATCATCATATGACCTAAACAAACACAAAACAAGAGAGCTACATGGGCTACCCTGTCGGAGAGCGTCTAGGGGTAGGCGATCAAAACCTGAGATCGGGGTTCAGCGGCAAACCGCTCAGGCGTAGGAAACCCTCAAGAACTTGCATGTGGCCCTTGCACATGCATGGAGGTGTGGTGTTGTGTTGAAACATGCAAAACCTAGTCCTCGGGTTGCATGAATGTGTCCCCCTTCGCATGCAAGTGCTGTAACCTAAAATGGAAGGTTCGGGACTTATATAAGGGGGAAACTCCCCGTTCCGGTGAAACCGGGTAGGATACTGCCGCACCTTGTGAACCAACATGGTTTTGCATCATCATATGACCTAAACAAACACAAAACAAGAGAGAGCTACGATGGGCTACCCCTGTCAGAGGAACGTCTAGGGGGTAGGCGATCAAGAACCCTGATCGGGGTTCATGACAAACAGCGCTCAGGCGTAGGAAACCCTCAAGAACTTGCATGTGGCCCTTGCACATGCATGGAGGTGTGGTGTTGTGTTGAAACATGCAAAACCTAGTCCCAGGGTTGCATGAATGTGTCCCCTTCGCATGCATCTTGTAACCTAAAAGGAAGGTTACGGACTTATATAAGGGAAACTCCCGTTCGGTGAAACGGGTAGGATCTACCGCACCTTGTGAACCAACATGGTTTTACATCATCATATGACCTAAACAAACACAAAACAAGAGAGAAACTACAGGCTACCCTGTCGGAGGAGCGTCTAGGGGTAGGCGATCAAGAACCCACAGATCGAGGGTTCATGACAAAGCGCTCAGGTCGTGAAACCCTCAAGAATTTGCATGTGGCCCTTGCACATGCATGGAGGTGTGGTGTTGTGTTGAAACATGCAAAACCTAGTCCCGGGTTGCATGAATGTGTCCCCTTCGCATGCATGCGCTGTAACCTAAAGGAAGGTTACGGACTTATATAAGGGAAACTCCCGTTCGGTGAAACCGGGTAGGATCTTGCCGCACCTTGTGAACCAACATGGTTTTACATCATCATATGACCTAAACAAACACAAAACAAGAGAGAGATACCGGGCTACCCTGTCGGAGGAGCGTCTAGGGGTAGGCGATCAAGGCCCTGAGATCGGGGTTCATGACAAACCGCGCTCCGGGGCATAGGAAACCCTCAAGAACTTGCATGTGGCCCTTGCACATGCATGGAGGTGTCGTGTTGTGTTGAAACATGCAAAACCTAGTCCCGGGTTGCATGAATGTGTCCCCCTTCGCATGCATCGCTGTAACCTAAAGGGAAGGTTACGGACTTATATAAGGGAAACTCCCGTTCGGTGAAACCGGGTAGGATACTGCCGCACCTTGTGAACCAACATGGTTTTACATCATCATATGACCTAAACAAACACAAAACAAGAGAGAGCTACATGGCTACCCTGTCGGAGGAGCGTCTAGGGGGTAGGCGATCAAAACCTGAGATCGAGGTTCAGCGGCAAACCGCGCTCAGGCGTGAAACCCTCAAGAACTTGCATGTGGCCCTTGCATATGCATGGAGGTGTGGTGTTGTGTTGAAACATGCAAAACCTAGTCCCGGGTTGCATGAATGTGTCCCCTCGCATGCATGCATGCTGTAACCTAAAAGGGAAGGTTACGGACTTATATAAGGGAAACTCCCGTTCGGTGAAACAGGTAGGATCTACCGCACCTTGTGAACCAACATGGTTTTACATCATCATATGACCTAAACAAACACAAAACAAGAGAGAGCTACATGGGCTACCCTGTCGGAGGAGCGTCTAGGGGTAGGCGAGCGATCCAAGACCTGAGATCGGGGTGAGGCGTAGGAAACCCTCAAGAACTTGCATGTGGCCCTTGCACATGCATGGAGGTGTGGTGTTGTGTTGAAACATGCAAAACCTAGTCCCCAGGTTGCATGAATGTGTCCCCCTTCGCATGCATGCGCTGTAACCCAAAAGGAAGGTTACGGACTTATATAAGGGGAAACTCCCGTTCGGTGAAACGGGTAGGATCTTGCCGCACCTTGTGAACCAACATGGTTTTACATCATCATATGACCTAAACTAACACAAAACAAGAGAGAGCTACATGGGCTACCCTGTCGGAGGAGCGTCTAGGGGGTAGGCGATCAAAACCCACAGATCGGGGTTCATGACAAACCGCTCAGGTCGTAGGAAACCCTCAAGAACTTGCATGTGGCCCTTGCACATGCATGGAGGTGTGGTGTTGTGTTGAAACATGCAAAACCTAGTCCCCGGGTTGCATGAATGTGTCCCCTTCGCATGCATGCGTTGTAACCTAAAAGGGAAGGTTACGGACTTATATAAGGGGAAACTCCCGTTCGGTGAAACCGGGTAGGATCTTGCGCACCTTGTGAACCAACATGGTTTTACATCATCATATGACCTAAACAAACACAAAACAAGAGAGAGCTACATGGGGCTACCCTGTCGGAGGAGCGTCTAGGGGGTAGGCGATCCGAACCCAGATCGGGGTTCCATGGCAAAGCCGCTCAAGGCGTAGGAAACCCTCAAGAACTTGCATGTGGCCCTTGCACATGCATGGAGGTGTGGTGTTGTGTTGAAACATGCAAAACCTAGTCCCCGGGTTGCATGAATGTGTCCCCCTTCGCATGCATGCATGCGCTGTAACCTAAAAGGGAAGGTTCTGGACTTATATAAGGGGGAAACTCCCTGTTAGGTGAAAGCGGGTAGGATCTTGCCGCACCTTGTGAACCAACATGGTTTTACATCATCATATGACCTAAACAAACACAAAACAAGAGAGAGCTACAGGCTACCCTGTCGGAGGAGCGTCTAGGGGGTAGGCGATCAAAACCACAGATCGGGGTTCATGGCAAACCAGCGCTCAGGACGTAGGAAACCCTCAAGAACTTGCATGTGGCCCTTGCACATGCATGGAGGTGTGGTGTTGTGTTGAAACATGCAAAACCTAGTCCTGGGTTGCATGAATGTGTCCCCCGCCATGCATGCAGCTGTAACCTAAAAGGGAAGGTTACGGACTTATATAAGGAAACTCCCGTTCGGTGAAACCGGGTAGGATCTTGCCGCACCTTGTGAACCAACATGGTTTTACATCATCATATGACCTAAACAAACACAAAACAAGAGAGAGCTACAGGCTACCCTGTCGGAGGAGCGTCTAGGGGGTAGGCGATCAAAGCCACAGATCGGGGTTCATGACAAACCGCTCAGGCGTAGGAAACCCTCAAGAACTTGCATGTGGCCCTTGCACATGCATGGAGGTGTGGTGTTGTGTTGAAACATGCAAAACCTAGTCACCGGGTTGCATGAATGTGTCCCCCTTCGCATGCATGAGATGTAACCTAAAAGGGAAGGTTCTGGACTTATATAAGGGGGAAACTCACCGTTCCGGTGAAACCGGGTAGGATTCTGCCGCACCTTGTGAACCAACATGGTTTTACATCATCATATGACCTAAACAAACACAAAACAAGACAGAGCTACATGCTACCCTGTCGGAGGAGCGTCTAGGGGGTAGGCGATCAAGAACCTGAGATCAGGGTTCATGACAAACCAGCGCTCGGGTCGTAGGAAACCCTCAAGAACTTGCATGTGGCCCTTGCACATGCATGGAGGTGTGGTGTTGTGTTGAAACATGCAAAACCTAGTCTCCGGGTTGCATGAATGTGTCCCCTTCGCATGCATGCTTTGTAACCTAAAGGAAGGTTACGGACTTATATAAGGAAACTCCCGTTACGGTGAAACCGGGTAGGATACTGGCGCACCTTGTGAACCAACATGGTTTTACATCATCATATGACCTAAACAAACACAAAACAAGAGAGAGCTACGCCGGGCTACCCTGTCGGGAGCGTCTAGGGGGTAGGCGATCAAGAGCCCACAGATCGGGGTTCATGACAAACCGCGCTCAGGGCGTAGAAACCCTCAAGAACTTGCATGTGGCCCTTGCACATGCATGGAGGTGTGGTGTTGTGTTGAAACATGCAAAACCTAGTGCCCGGGTTGCATGAATGTGTCCCCCTTCGCATGCATGCTGTAACCTAAAAGGAAGGTTACGGACTTATATAAGGAAACTCCCGTTCGGTGAAACCGGGTAGGATCTGCCGCACCTTGTGAACCAACATGGTTTTACATCATCATATGACCTAAACAAACACAAAACAAGAGAGAACTACGGGCTACCCTGTCGGAGGAGCGTCTAGGGGGTAGGCGATCAAGAGCCCAGATCGGGGTTCATGGCAAACCGCGCTCCGGCGTAGGAAACCCTCAAGAACTTGCATGTGGCCCTTGCACATGCATGGAGGTGTGGTGTTGTGTTGAAACATGCAAAACCTAGTCCCGGGTTGCATGAATGTGTCCCCCTTCGCATGCATGCTGTAACCTAAAAGGGAAGGTTACGGACTTATATAAGGAAACTCCCGTTCGGTGAAACAGGTAGGATCTACCGCACCTTGTGAACCAACATGGTTTTACATCATCATATGACCTAAAAAAACACAAAACAAGAGAGAGCTACGCATTCTACCCTGTCGGAGGAGCGTCTAGGGGTAGGCGATCAAAACCCAGATCGAGTTCCATGACAAACCGCGCTCCGGTTCGTAGGAAACCCTCAAGAACTTGCATGTGGCCCTTGCACATGCATGGAGGTGTGGTGTTGTGTTGAAACATGCAAAACCTAGTCCCGGGTTGCATGAATGTGTCCCCCTTCGCATGCATGTATTTGTAACCTAAAAGGAAGGTTACGGACTTATATAAGGGGAAACTCCCGTTCGGTGAAACCGGGTAGGATCTACCGCACCTTGTGAACCAACATGGTTTTACATCATCATATGACCTAAACAAACACAAAACAAGAGAGAGCTACATGGCTACCCTGTCGGAGGAGCGTCTAGGGGTAGGCGATCCGAAACCACAGATCAGGGTTCCGCGGCAAACCGCGCTCCGAGGCATAGGAAACCCTCAAGAACTTGCATGTGGCCCTTGCACATGCATGGAGGTGTGGTGTTGTGTTGAAACGTGCAAAACCTAGTTCCTCGGGTTGCACGAATGTGTCCCCCTTCGCATGCATGCGCTGTAACCTAAAAGGGAAGGTTACGGACTTATATAAGGGAAACTCCCGTTCGGTGAAACCGGGTAGGATCTTACCGCACCTTGTGAACCAACATGGTTTTACATCATCATATGACCTAAACAAACACAAAACAAGAGAGAGCTACATGGCTACCCTGTCGGAGGAGCGTCTAGGGGTAGGCGATCAAAACCCCACAGATCGGGGTTCATGACAAACCGCTCGGGTCGTAGGAAACCCTCAAGAACTTGCATGTGGCCCTTGCACATGCATGGAGGTGTGGTGTTGTGTTGAAACATGCAAAACCTAGTCCTCGGGTTGCATGAATGTGTCCCCCTTTGCATGCATGCGCTGTAACCAAAACGGGAAGGTTACGGACTTATATAAGGGGAAACTCCCGTTCGGTGAAACCGGGTAGGATCTTACCGCACCTTGTGAACCAACATGGTTTTACATCATCATATGACCTAAACAAACACAAAACAAGAGAGAGCTACGCAGGCTACCCTGTCGGAGGAGCGTCTAGGGGTAGGCGATCAAGGCCTAGATCAGGGTTCATGACAAACCGCGCTCGGGCGTGGAAACCCTCAAGAACTTGCATGTGGCCCTTGCACATGCATGTAGGTGTGGTGTTGTGTTGATACATGCAAAACCTAGTCCCGGGTTGCATGAATGTGTCCCCTTCGCATGCATGCTGTAACCTAAAAGGGAAGGTTACGGACTTATATAAGGGAAACTCCCGTTCGGTGAAACCGGGTAGGATCTACCGCACCTTGTGAACCAACATGGTTTTACATCATCATATGACCTAAACAAACACAAAACAAGAGAGAGCTACATGGCTACCCACATCGGAGGAGCGTCTAGGGGGTAGGCGATCAAAACCACAGATCAGGGTTCATGACAAACCCGCGCTCAGGCGTAGGAAACCCTCAGGAACTTGCATGTGGCCCTTGCACATGCATGGAGGTGTGGTGTTGTGTTGAAACATGCAAAACCTAGTCCCGGGTTGCATGAATGTGTCCCCCTCGCATGCATGCTTGTAACCTAAAAGGAAGGTTACGGACTTATATAAGGAAACTCCCGTTCGGTGAAACGGGTAGGATATCTTGCCGCACCTTGTGAACCAACATGGTTCTACATCATAATATTACCAAAACAAACACAAAACAAGAGAGAGCTACATTTACCTATCGGAGGAGCGTCTAGGGGGTAGGCGATCAAAACCCACAGATCGGGGTTCATGGCAAAGCGCTCAGGCGTAGGAAACCCTCAAGAACTTGCATGTGGCCCTTGCACATGCATGGAGGTGTGGTGTTGTGTTGAAACATGCAAAACCTAGTCCCGGGTTGCATGAATGTGTCCCCCTTCGCATGCATGTATTTGTAACCTAAAGGGAAGGTTACGGACTTATATAAGGAAACTCCCGTTCGGTGAAACCGGGTAGGATCTTACGCACCTTGTGAACCAACATGGTTTTACATCATCATATGACCTAAACAAACACAAAACAAGAGAGAGCTACATGGCTACCACATCGGAGAGCGTCTAGGGGTAGGCGATCAAAACCTGAGATCGGGGTTCATGGCAAACCGGCGCTCAGGCGTAGGAAACCCTCAAGAACTTGCATGTGGCCCTTGCACATGCATGGAGGTGTGGTGTTGTGTTGAAACATGCAAAACCTACTCCCGGGTTGCATGAATGTGTCCCCTTCGCATGCATGCTGTAACCTAAAGGGAAGGTTACGGACTTATATAAGGAAACTCCCGTTCGGTGAAACCGGGTAGGATCTACCGCACCTTGTGAACCAACATGGTTTTACATCATCATATGACCTAAACAAACACAAAACAAGAGAGAGCTACATGGGCTACCCTGTCGGAGGAGCGTCTAGGGGGGTAGGCGATCAAAACCCACAGATCGGGGTTCATGACAAACCCGCTCTAGGTCGTAGGAAACCCTCAAGAACTTGCATGTGGCCCTTGCACATGCATGGAGGTGTGGTGTTGTGTTGAAACATGCAAAACCTAGTCCCCGGGTTGCATTAATGTGTCCCCCTTCGCATGCATCTTGCTGTAACCTAAAGGAAGGTTACGGACTTATATAAGGGGAAACTCCCCCTCGGTGAAACCGGGTAGGATACTGCCGCACCTTGTGAACCAACATGGTTTTACATCATCATATGACCTAAACAAACACAAAACAAGAGAGAGCTACGCCGGGCTACCCTGTCAGAGGACCGTCTAGGGGTAGGCGATCAAAACCCTGGATCGAGGGTTCATGGCAAACCGCGCTCCGGGGCGTAGGAAACCCTCAAGAACTTGCATGTGGCCCTTGCACATGCATGGAGGTGTGGTGTTGTGTTGAAACATGCAAAACCTAGTCCCGGGGTTGCATGAATGTGCCCCCTTCGCATGCATGCGCTGTAACCTAAAAGGAAGGTTACGGACTTATATAAGGGAAACTCCCGTTCGGTGAAACCGGGTAGGATCTTGCGCACCTTGTGAACCAACATGGTTTTACATCATCATATGACCTAAACAAACACAAAACAAGAGAGAGCTACATGCTACCCTGTCGGGAGAGCGTCTAGGGGTAGGCGATCAAACCCAGATCAGGGTTCCGCGGCAAACCGCGCTCCGGCTCGTAGGAAACCCTCAAGAACTTGCATGTGGCCCTTGCACATGCATGGAGGTGTGGTGTTGTGTTGAAACATGCAAAACCTAGTCCCGGGTTGCATGAATGTGTCCCCTTCGCATGCATCGCTGTAACCTAAAAGGGAAGGTTACGGACTTATATAAGGAAACTCCCGTTCGGTGAAACCGGGTAGGATCTACCGCACCTTGTGAACCAACATGGTTTTACATCATCATATGACCTAAACAAACACAAAACAAGAGAGAGCTACATGCTACCCATCGGAGGAGCGTCTAGGGGGTAGGCGATCAAGAACCCTGAGATCGGGGTTCATGACAAACCGCGCTCAGGCGTGAAACCCTCAAGAACTTGCATGTGGCCCTTGCACATGCATGGAGGTGTGGTGTTGTGTTGAAACATGCAAAACCTAGTCCCAGGTTGCATGAATGTGTCCCCTTCGCATGCATGCTTGCTGTAACCTAAAAGGAAGGTTACGGACTTATATAAGGGAAACTCCCGTTCGGTGAAACCGGGTAGGATCTTGCGCACCTTGTGAACCAACATGGTTTTACATCGTCATATGACCTAAACAAAAACAAAACAAGAGAGAGCTACATGGGCTACCCTGTCGGAGGAGCGTCTAGGGGGTAGGCGATCAAGAACCCTGATCGGGGTTCATGACAAACCGCTCGGGCGTAGGAAACCCTCAAGAACTTGCATGTGGCCCTTGCACATGCATGGAGGTGTGGTGTTGTGTTGAAACATGCAAAACCTAGTCCCGGGTTGCATGAATGTGTCCCCTTCGCATGCATGCTGTAACCTAAAAGGAAGGTTACGGACTTATATAAGGGGAAACTCCCGTTCGGTGAAACGGGTAGGATCTTGCCGCACCTTGTGAACCAACATGGTTTTACATCATCATATGACCTAAACAAACACAAAACAAGAGAGCTACATGGGCTACCCTGTCGGAGGAGCGTCTAGGGGTAGGCGATCAAGAACCCAGATCAGGGTTCATGGCAAAGCCGCTCCGGGGCGTAGGAAACCCTCAAGAACTTGCATGTGGCCCTTGCACATGCATGGAGGTGTGGTGTTGTGTTGAAACATGCAAAACCTAGTCCCCGGTTGCATGAATGTGTCCCCTTCGCATGCATGCTGTAACCTAAAAGGAAGGTTACGGACTTATATAAGGAAACTCCCGTTCGGTGAAACAGGGTAGGATACTACTGCACCTTGTGAACCAACATGGTTTTACATGATCATATGACCTAAACAAAAACAAAACACGAGAGCTCGCTGATTTACCCTGTCGGGAGGAGCGTCTAGGGGGGTAGGCGATCAGAAACCTGGATCGGGGTTCATGACAAACCGCGCTCCGGGGCGTAGGAAACCCTCAAGAACTTGCATGTGGCCCTTGCACATGCATGGAGGTGTGGTGTTGTGTTGAAACATGCAAAACCTAGTCCCAGGTTGCATGAATGTGTCCCCTCGCATGCATCTTTGTAACCTAAAAGGAAGGTTACGGACTTATATAAGGGAAACTCCCGTTCGGTGAAACCGGGTAGGATCTTGCCGCACCTTGTGAACCAACATGGTTTTACATCATCATATGACCTAAACAAACACAAAACAAGAGAGCTACATGGGCTACCCTGTCGGAGGAGCGTCTAGGGGGTAGGCGATCAAAACCTGGATCGGGGTTCGCTGCAAACCGCGCTCCGAGGCGTAGGAAACCCTCAAGAACTTGCATGTGGCCCTTGCACATGCATGGAGGTGTGGTGTTGTGTTGAAACATGCAAAACATAGTCACTGGGTTGCATGAATGTATCCCCCTTCGCATGCATGTGCTGTAACCAAAAAGGGAAGGTTACGGACTTATATAAGGAAACTCCCGTTCGGTGAAACGGGTAGGATCTTGCCGCACCTTGTGAACCAACATGGTTTTACATCATCATATGACCTAAACAAACACAAAACAAGAGAGAGCTACATGGCTACCCTGTCGGAGGAGCGTCTAGGGGGTAGGCGATCAGAACCCTGAGATCGGGGTTCATGGCAAACCGCGCTCAGGGCGTGAAACCCTCAAGAACTTGCATGTGGCCCTTGCACATGCATGGAGGTGTGGTGTTGAGTTGAAACATGCAAAACCTAGTCCCAGGTTGCATGAATGTGTCCCCTCGCATGCATGCATCTGTAACCTAAAGGGAAGGTTACGGACTTATATAAGGAAACTCCCGTTCGGTGAAACCGGGTAGGATCTACCGCACCTTGTGAACCAACATGGTTTTACATCATCATATGACCTAAACAAACACAAAACAAGAGAGAGCTACAGGCTACCCTGTCGGAGAGGCGTCTAGGGGTAGGCGATCAAACCCTGAGATCGGGGTTCATGACAAACAGCGCTCAAGGCGTAGGAAACCCTCAAGAACTTGCATGTGGCCCTTGCACATGCATGGAGGTGTGGTGTTGTGTTGAAACATGCAAAACCTAGTACCCGGGTTGCATGAATGTGTCCCCCTTCGCATGCATGCTGTAACCTAAAAGGGAAGGTTACGGACTTATATAAAGGAAACTCCCGTTCGGTGAAACGGGTAGGATCTTGCCGCACCTTGTGAACCAACATGGTTTTACATCATCATATGACCTAAACAAACACAAAACAAGAGAGAGCTACGCGGGCTACCCTGTCGGAGGAGCGTCTAGGGGGTAGGCGATCAAACCCACAGATCAGGGTTCAAAACAAACGGCAACGCGCTCAGGTCGTATGGAAACCCTCAAGAACTTGCATGTGGCCCTTGCACATGCATGGAGGTGTGGTGTTGTGTTGAAACATGCAAAACCTAGTCCCGGGTTGCATGAATGTGTCCCCCTTCGCATGCAAGCGTTGTAACCTAAAAGGGAAAGGTTACGGACTTATATAAGGGGAAACTCCCGTTCGGTGAAACAGGTAGGATCTTGCCGCACCTTGTGAACCAACATGGTTTTACATCATCATATGACCTAAACAAACACAAAACAAGAGAGAGCTACGGGCTACCCCTGTCAGAGGAACGTCTAGGGGGTAGACGATCAGAACCCACAGATCGGGGTTCATGGCAAACCGAGCTCCGAGGCGTAGGAAACCCTCAAGAACTTGCATGTGGCCCTTGCACATGCATGGAGGTGTGGTGTTGTGTTGAAACATGCAAAACCTAGTCCCAGGATTGCATGAATGTGTCCCCTTCCATGCATGCATTTGTAACCTAAAGGAAGGTTACGGACTTATATAAGGAAACTCCCGTTCGGTGAAACCGGGTAGGATCTTACCGCACCTTGTGAACCAACATGGTTTTACATCATCATATGACCTAAACAAACACAAAACAAGAGAGCTACGGGCTACCCTGTCGGAGGAGCGTCTAGGGGGTGTAGGCGATCAAGAACCCAGATCAGGGTTTCACGACAAACCGCGCTCCGGGGCGTAGGAAACCCTCAAGAACTTGCATGTGGCCCTTGCACATGCATGGAGGTGTGGTGTTGTGTTGAAACATGCAAAACCTAGTCCCGGGTTGCATGAATGTTTCCCCCTTCGCATGCATGCGCTGTAACCTAAAGGGAAGGTTACGGACTTATATAAGGAAACTCCCGTTCGGTGAAACGGGTAGGATCTACCGCACCTTGTGAACCAACATGGTTTTACATCATCATATGACCTAAACAAACACAAAACAAAGAGAGCTACGCAGGCTACCCTGTCGGAGGAGCGTCTAGGGGGTAGGCGATCAAACCCAGATCGGGGTTCATGACAGCGCTCGGCGTCAGGAAACCCTCAAGAACTTGCATGTGGCCCTTGCACATGCATGGAGGTGTGGTGTTGTGTTGAAACATGCAAAACCTAGTCCCGGGTTGCATGAATGTGTCCCCTTCGCATGCATGCTGTAACCTAAAAGGAAGGTTACGGACTTATATAAGGAAACTCCTGTTCCGGTGAAACTGGGTAGGATACTGCCGCACCTTGTGAACCAACATGGTTTTACATCATCATATGACCTAAACAAACACAAAACAAGAGAGAGCTACGCCGGGCTACCCCTGTTAGAGGAACGTCTAGGGGTAGACGATCAAACCCTGGATCGGGGTTCATGACAAACCGCTCAGGCGTAGAAACCCTCAAGAACTTGCATGTGGCCCTTGCACATGCATGGAGGTGTGGTGTTGTGTTGAAACATGCAAAACCTAGTCCCGGGTTGCATGAATGTGTCCCCCTTCGCATGCATGCTGTAACCTAAAGGGAAGGTTACGGACTTATATAAGGAAACTCCCTGTTCCGGTGAAACCGGGTAGGATACTGCCGCTCCTTTTGAACCAACATGGTTTTACATCATCATATGACCTAAACAAACACAAAAGAAGAGAGCTACATGGCTACCCTGTCGGAGGAGCGTCTAGGGGGTAGGCGATCAAAACCCACAGATCGGGGTTCATGACAAACCGCGCTCCGGGGCGTAGGAAACCCTCAAGAACTTGCATGTGGCCCTTGCACATGCATGGAGGTGTGGTGTTGTGTTGAAACATGCAAAACCTAGTCCCCGGGTTGCATGAATGTGTCCCCTTCGCATGCATGCGTTGTAACCTAAAAGGGAAGGTTACGGACTTATATAAGGGAAACTCCCGTTCGGTGAAACGGGTAGGATACTCTTACCGCACCTTGTGAACCAACATGGTTTTACATCATCATATGACCTAAACAAACACAAAAAAAGAGAGCTACATGGCTACCCTGTCGGAGGAGCGTCTAGGGGGTAGGCGATCAAGAACCCACAGATCGAGGGTTCATGACAAAGCCGCGCTCAGGCGTAGGAAACCCTCAAGAACTTGCATGTGGCCCTTGCACATGCATGGAGGTGTGGTGTTGTGTTGAAACATGCAAAACCTAGTCCCCGGGTTGCATGAATGTGTCCCCCTTCGCATGCATGTGCTGTAACCTAAAAGGGAAGGTTCTGGACTTATATAAGGAAACTCCCGTTCGGTGAAACGGGTACGATATTGCCGCACCTTGTGAACCAACATGGTTTTACATCATCATATGACCTAAACAAACACAAAATAAGAGAGCTACATGGGCTACCCTGTCGGAGGAGCGTCTAGGGGGTAGGCGATCAAAACCCTGAGATCGGGGTTCATGACAAACCGCGCTCAGGCGTAGAAACCCTCAAGAACTTGCATGTGGCCCTTGCACATGCATGGAGGTGTGGTGTTGTGTTGAAACATGCAAAACCTAGTCCCGGGTTGCATGAATGTGTCCCCCTTCGCATGCATCTGTAACCTAAAGGGAAGGTTTTGGACTTATATAAGGGGAAACTCCCCGTTCCGGTGAAACCGGGTAGGATACTTCCGCACCTTGTGAACCAACATGGTTTTACATCATCATATGACCTAAACAAACACAAAACAAGAGAGTGCTACATGGCTACCCTGTCGGAGGAGCGTCTAGGGGGTAGGCGATCAAGGCCCACAGATCGGGGTTCCATGACAGCAGCGCTCAGGAAACCCTCAAGAACTTGCATGTGGCCCTTGCACATGCATGGAGGTGTGGTGTTGAGTTGAAACATGCAAAACCTAGTCCCAGGTTGCATGAATGTGTCCCCTTACATGCATGCAGCTGTAACCTAAAGGGAAGGTTACGGACTTATATAAGGAAACTCCCGTTCGGTGAAACGGGTAGGATCTACCGCACCTTGTGAACCAACATGGTTTTACATCATCATCTGACCTAAACAAACACAAAACAAGAGAGCTACATGGCTACCCTGTCGGAGAGCGTCTAGGGGGTAGGCGATCAGAAACCACAGATCGGGGTTCATGCAAACCAGCGCTCCGGGCGTGGAAACCCTCAAGAACTTGCATGTGGCCCTTTCACATGCATGGAGGTGTGGTGTTGTGTTGAAACATGCAAAAGCTAGTCCCGGGTTGCATGAATGTGTCCCCCTTCGCATGCATCTTGTAACCTAAAGGGAAGGTTACGGACTTATATAAGGAAACTCCCGTTCGGTGAAACCGGGTAGGATCTGCCGCACCTTGTGAACCAACATGGTTTTACATCATCATATGACCTAAACAAACACAAAACAAGAGAGCTACAGGGCTACCCTGTCGGAGGAGCGTCTAGGGGGTAGGCGATCAAAACCCAGATCGGGGTTCATGACAAACCGCGCTCAGGCGTAGGAAACCCTCAAGAACTTGCATGTGGCCCTTGCACATGCATGGAGGTGTGGTGTTGTGTTGAAACTTGCAAAACCTAGACCCGGGGTTGCATGAATGTTTACCCCTTAACATGCATGCGCTGTAACCGAAAAGGAAGGTTACGGACTTATATAAGGAAACTCCCGTTCAGGTGAAACCGGGTAGGATCTTACCGCACCTTGTGAACCAACATGGTTTTACATCATCATATGACCTAAACAAACACAAAACAAGAGAGCTACATGGCTACCTGTCGGAGGAGCGTCTAGGGGTAGGCGATCAAGGCCCAGATCGGGGTTCCATGACAAGCCGCGCTCAGGGCGTGAAACCCTCAAGAACTTGCATGTGGCCCTTGCACATGCATGGAGGTGTGGTGTTGTGTTGAAACATGCAAAACCTAGTCCCGGGTTTCATGAATGTGTACCCCGCATGCATGCATGCTGTAACCTAAAGGGAAGGTTACGGACTTATATAAGGAAACTCCCGTTCGGTGAAACCGGGTAGGATCTTACCGCACCTTGTGAACCAACATGGTTTTACATCATCATATGACCTAAACAAACACAAAACAAGAGAGAGCTACATGGGCTACCTGTCGGAAGGAGCGTCTAGGGGTAGGCGATCCGAACCACAGATCGGGGTTCATGACAAACCAGCGCTCAGGCGTAGGAAACCCTCAAGAACTTGCATGTGGCCCTTGCACATGCATGGAGGTGTGGTGTTGTGTTGAAACATGCAAAACCTAGTCCCTGGGTTGCATGAATGTGTCCCCCTTCGCATGCATGCGCTGTAACCTAAAAGGGAAGGTTCTGGACTTATATAAGGGGGAAACTCCCCGTTCCGGTGAAACCGGGTAGGATACTGCCGCACCTTGTGAACCAACATGGTTTTACATCATCATATGACCTAAACAAACACAAAACAAGAGAGAGCTACATTAAGTACCCTGTCGGAGGAGCGTCTAGGGGGTAGGCGATCGAAACCTGGATCGGGGTTCATGACAAACCAGCTCAGGGCGTAGGAAACCCTCAAGAACTTGCATGTGGCCCTTGCACATGCATGGAGGTGTGGTGTTGTGTTGAAACATGCAAAACCTAGTCCCCAGGTTGCATGAATGTGTCCCCCTTCGCATGCATGCGCTGTAACCTAAAAGGAAGATTACGGACTTATATAAGGAAACTCCCGTTAGGTGAAACGGGTAGGATCTACCGCACCTTGTGAACCAACATGGTTTTACATCATCATATGACCTAAACAAACACAAAACAAGAGAGAGCTACATGGCTACCCTATCGGAGGAGCGTCTAGGGGGTAGGCGATCAAAACCACAGATCGGGGTTCATGGCAAACCGCTCCAGGCGTGAAAACCCTCAAGAACTTGCATGTGGCCCTTGCACATGCATGGAGGTGTGGTGTTGGGTTGAAACATGCAAAACCTAGTCCCCGGGTTGCATGAATGTGTCCCCTCGCATGCATGCATGGCTGTAACCTAAAAGGGAAGGTTACGGACTTATATAAGGAAACTCCCGTTCGGTGAAACAGGTAGGATCTACCGCACCTTGTGAACCAACATGGTTTTACATCATCATATGACCTAAACAAA